>OW121700.1:14904290-16111612 GCA_933228785.1 Lasioglossum pauxillum
GATTAGACCGTGAGTTTCTGGAAAATTTAGTAGGTCAGTGCAAAAGTTCGTGTCCGATTCCTCGTCTATTTTAAAACGAGGTCGGACGGGAATTTTTGCACTGACTTGACATTTCTTCCTTTAGATTGTTCTACT
The DNA here is from genome assembly GCA_933228785.1 of Lasioglossum pauxillum. Lineage (NCBI taxonomy): Eukaryota > Metazoa > Arthropoda > Insecta > Hymenoptera > Halictidae > Lasioglossum > Lasioglossum pauxillum. The sequence continues at coordinate 14,904,426 of OW121700.1, forward strand.
GCTCTTACACTCGACTGGATTGAGTCTTACACGACCTTTTTACTGGCCGAGCAAATGCGTTCAAGTTAGTGTCACTTCGAAGTGATCGATCGCGAGGAGAATCGAGGAGGATAAAGAAAGTGAGAGAAGAGGCTCCAGTTAGACAAGAAATTCTACACTGTATTCGGAATATGTACAACGGAGGCGCGGATGGCAGAGACATTAAAGCAATCACGCGTGAGATAAGGGGCGAAGTTATGCGCGCGTTCTACGTAACGATTAGATATCACATCCGGTCTTCCTTTTGAATGAGTCCCGAGATGACGCGAGTCCCACAGACGAGAAATTCGTTTAAAAAGACTGACAAGTCGTGCTGACATTCAATCAAAAATTGTTTCAACGATACGATTGCGTAAGGATCAAGAAACTCAGACATTTTATGTTGCATGACTTCATAAATACTTGTATAGCCCCTTCGAGGAACTGATAACGCACTTAAGGGGGGCATCGAGGATGTTTCCCAGCAAGAATCCAGTGCAATTCGAAACAATGTCTACGTTGAACGCGTCGACGAGCCAGAAACACGGAAACGTAGGAAAGGAACCGTCGAGGAACGCGGAGGTGTGTGCATCAGAGCCTGAAATTGGTTTGCGTTCTCAGGTACGAAGGAACGTGCCACGAACAGCCGCACACCCCTTCGCTTCGAACGAAAATACCGAGGGAGAAACGCGAAAGCGACTACGGAAATCGGATTCCGAGCAGAGACCTTGGGGGATGGATGGGCTCTCGAATTCTTTCCCAACGGCAAACTCCGAGAGATCGTCTTCTTCGGGGTTCGAAAACCTCTCTGCATTCCACGATCGTAAAACACGCTGCACGGAATTTACGTGGATGTTAATTTCGCATTATTCGGTACATGCAAATTTTTCTGGGATGAGGAACTACCCTCACAGAACCAAGCACACCAAGAGACACCAATGTAGTCCTACAAGGTACAACGAGGTACAAGGAAGTAGCCTTACAAAGTACAACCAGGTAGCAGTATAAAGTACAATCAGGCGCAAGAAAGTAGCCCCACGCAGTAGAACTAGGTACAAGAAGCTCTACACAAGTGAAGCCCTCACAGAACCAGGCACACCAAGAGACACCAATGTAATCCTACAAGGTACAACGAGGTATAAGAAGATAGTCCTACAAACTACAACAAGGCACAAGAAGGTAGCTCTACAAAGTACAACAAGGTGCAAGAAGATGGCCCTACAAGGTACAACAAGGTACAAGAAGATAGCCCTACAAAGTACAACAAGGTAGCAGTGTGAAGTACAATAAGGTGCAAGAAAGTAGCCCCACGCAGTAGAACCAGGTACAAGAAGCCCTACACAAGTCAAGCCCTCACAGAACCAGGCACACCAGGAGACACCAATGTAATCCTACAAGGTACAACGAGGTACAAGATGATAGCCCTACAAAGTACAACCAGGTAGCAGTATAAAGTACAATCAGGCGCAAGAAAGTAGCCCCACGCAGTAGAACCAGGTACAAGAAGCTCTACACAAGTGAAGCCCTCACAGAACCAGACACACCAAGAGACACCAATGTAATCCTACAAGGTACAACGAGGTACAAGATACTTGTAGTACCTCTACAAGATACAACAAGGTGCAAGAAGATGGCCCTACAAGGTACAACAAGGTACAAGAAGATAGCCCTACAAAGTACAACCAGGTAGCAGTATAAAGTACAATAAGGTGCAAGAAAGTAGCCCCACGCAGTAGAACCAGGTACAAGAAGCCCTACACAAGTCAAGCCCTCACAGAACCAGGCACACCAAGAGACACCAATGTAGTCCTACAAGGTACAACGAGGTACAAGAAGATAGTCCTACAAACTACAACAAGGCACAAGAAGGTAGCCCTACAAAGTACAACAAGGTGCAAAAAGGCAGCCCTATAAAGAAAGTTCTTCGATTATTTCTTGTTTTAATTGGTAAATGAATATTCGTTTAAATCCAGAACATGACATTAAAACCGCTTTTACCTCCCACACCCATACAAGACTACCCAACACATTGCTTTAAGAGATCGTCTACGATTTAGTTAACCAAACCCGATTAGATCCACTGCTACTAACACGTCCACAGTCAGTTCGATGTAGTACCTTGATGGAGCACGAGCTTACGAGAGAGCCCAATTTGGACCGATGTCACGGCACGAACATTTTCGGATTAATTCCAGAGCTGTTTTATGGAAACGGCCCCACACGCGATCTTAACCATTACGTCCTGCGTCTACACGAACCGCGTTTCCGATAACGTATGTAAATGACTCCGTTCCTCGTGGCCAGTCCTCGATTTCGATCGATATTCCCTTCAACCAGACTGGCGAAGACAGGTCTCTCGTGGACACGCGTGTTTCGACGAAAGCGGACTGGAATCCGCCCTCGCATCCGCTCTCACGACCGGAAAAACATGTACACGCCGATCTTGATAGCGATCGGACATCTGCGCGTCCATCTGCGAGGTGAACGCGACGCTTTCATGCCCGTGCAATTTACTGTGAAATCAGCAATTACGATCGTTATCACGACAACGCGGCGCGAAGCCTGGTCTCTGCGCTATCGTGTCCAGAAATTTCAACGGGTCATCGATAGAATATATGCACACTGTATGAAATACAAAGGAGAACTGATTAGATTTTAATCGACAATTTGTTGGTTCACGACTGGAACTACCATTTGTAAATAACAGTTCACTAGAATAGCCCAAACTGTGATAACTAGAAAACTGGATGTTCCTAAAGCAGAATAAAAATTAATAATTCTTTATTACATCTTTTCACATTTTTTAAATGTTTTTAGTGTTTTCGCTATATGTTATTTCACGAAGATGGTGGCTGGGGGACCGCTTGTTTGAGGAGAAACAGCGAAGCTACTCGGGACAGCGCAACGGTTCTGTTTCCGGTGTTCCGGCCGACTCAGTCGTCTTTTGGGAAGTTTGCAGTGTTCGCGCATCAAAGCACCATCTCCAAGATGCCGTAAATTGCACCGCGGCTCCAATTTTCCCCGTTAGACTGCTCTAACTAGCGTCTGGGTTTCGGCTGCGCTGGGAAGCCCGTCCGATAACGATATTTCAGCTTGCTCGCGAGAGAATGCTGTTCGAGCGCTCGTTTCTCCGTTGGAACCCTTGTTTCGCTGACGAGAAAACCAAGTTGAACTCGATCGAGCGCACTCGTGCGTTTTTACCGTGTTGTCGAGGAAATTGTAGTCGGAGGCCGATTTCCCTTGGCCGATCCTCGTGTCTAAAGATGTCATTGTTGTCGACGATTTTCGCCACGAGAATATCGCGGGCCTGCCAGAGAAAGGGTCGATTCGAACTGGTCGAAGCTGCGGTCGCCATGACAATGGCTATCGATTCCTTCGTTGCCTTCTTCTCCTTTCCTCGAGCCTTCCTCCTCCAATCTACTTCGTCCAGCCTTCCTTTCAACCCTTAATCGTTCTTCTATCGGTCTGCGAGTCGCTTTCCCTTTCCCAGAAGTTTCTCTTCATTGTGAAAGCGAAGACTTGACTTCGTCGTTCGCTCGTCGATTGCCAGGATCGACGTATACATATTAGATCATCACAAGTTCCCCTCCATTTTAGAAGCGCCAAAGTTATGCCAAGTCAAATTCCACGGCGCGGCAGTCGTCTACGATACAGAGTGTCCCACTTAAATCGATGCCCTCAAATATCTCTGAAATTATTTATGATACCGGAATATGTTTCCACGAAAGTTGAAAGGCATCGAGGGGGACGTCGTTTGATGTTAATAGTTTTTTTTTGTAGGTGGAGGCCACGTAGACGACACATGTGAAAGTCACCTTCATTTTTTAAGCGGAGCTTAATTAAAGAGAAACCATTAGTTTGGAGCAGAGGTGGGCATTATTTGGCAATACAAATATTTCACATACTATTCAATATTTTAAATTTTATTTTGCTCAAAGAAAATAGTATTTTAAATAAGATATATAATTTCGAAAATAAAATATTTCTATTTTAACAATCTGGACCTCAAAATAAAATACTTCTATTCCAACAATTTGATCCCCAAAATAAAATATTTTACTTTTTGCATTGTTGTAATAATCTGAGAAACCCCATAAACGTATAGTCTATCTTATCGTTAAGAAACGATTTACACCAATAAATATATTGAATTCGAACCATTATTTTCAACAATAATATTTAAAATTGAGATATTTTCACTATCCTTCAAATAAAATACTATTTTCAAAAAATTACTGCCTCAAATAAATTATTTTATTTTCAAAAATTACTGCATCAAATAAAATATTTTATTTTCAAAGTAGTACACATACTTTAAAATAAATAGGATTATTTACTATTTACTATTTAAAATAATATTTTCCCCAGCTCTGGTTTGGGGAATAAGTGAAAAGACAAAATCTGAAGCTACTAGAGTCAAATAACAATGTGTACGTTGGTGACAATACATATATCGACACTCCTAAATTCTTTTAACCTGCCTACTGCTTTATATTTCGTCTAAAAGAATGATTATTCCCAATCAATATGAAAGAAGAAACAAAATCTCTCTCGCCGTGATCCAGTAAACTATTAATGTTGCTAACCTCTCAAAGAGACTCAAGTTTAATCCCCAACTCGAGTTTGGTCGAATTCGAAGGGAATTATGCGCTTTTAAAGCGCCCAAATATTAACGAGAATCACTGCAGTTGGCTAAAATCCTATTTGCGAGGTTTCCCGGGGGCGAGTCAAAGCTCGCGCTGCAGAGATGCAGTTCTCCGACGCGCTCCTCTGCCGCGTTCACGGTCAAAGCGAGCCCGATCGCGATTATTGAATTGCTCACCGGCCGGAATCGCATTTCGGACGTCCTATAGCCTCCACCGCCTACGATTCCTCACCGGCGCTTACGAGACAGCGTTCTCCCCAACGAACGGATGCAGTTTTGTATTTCGAACTTCGACCTCGCCGTTGTGCGGGCCTCTCGACTTGCCGTTTCTGCGAGCCTATGAATGATTCATTCCCGTGATATGCCGTATACGAGCCGTCGATTATAAAATAAATTCAGCACTGTGTTAGTATGTACAATGGCTAATAAAACCATGCTTATATTAAAAAGCACTAAAAAGGGGAAAATAATTTTTTTAGACAGTAGTGATTATAAATAAAAGCGTGGAGCGCTAAACTATGTATATTGACGTAATCTTCGTGGGCGCTCCACGCTTTTATTTATAGTGACTAATATCTAAAAAAATTATTTTATCCTTTTTAGTGCATTTTAATATAAGCATGGTTTTTAAAAAGATTCTTTTTATATATTTTTTTATTTTCTACTTTTTAGTCTTTTTTCAATGGAACGCAAGATATAGTAATACTGGTATGAAATAGTAAGATATGGAAATGCGCGAGATAGAATGAGGGGATGACTCCGAAAGACATTGTCTCTTGATGGAGTCCGAAATTGTCCGAAATGGAACTGAATGAACGGAACACTACAACCACACTGAACTCCTTCGGTGCGAAGTGGACCAGTGGAGTGGGGATGAGTCGGAGTGGGAACGCGTAGTGGAGTAGGGAGCACTGGCGCGCGGAGTGGGGATCGCTGAACGCGATGATGTACTACCGAGCGTCGAGCGGCGAGGTATGACAGTTAGTATAAAAAATTTTTTCTCCTTGACGAACAGTTTCTTTTTTAATTTTGTTTTTTTTATATTGCTTTGTCATCCAGTCCTGAGCTATGTTTAAAGTTTCAAGTCTCTAGCTCATCGGGAAGTGGTTTAAAATTCGATTACAATATTGGATGCATACAACAACAACAACGACAACGACAACTCGGCAAGCTAATATAAACGTGGCAAAAATGTTTGAGCATGCGATTGCTCGCGTACGAATATCGAAAAATATTTTCGAACTGAGAGCAGCGATTTTAGAGTGAATCGTGTGTTTTGAAATGGGTGGGCTAACGAAATAAATTAGTAGAATGTTATGCGAAAGTGGCAGGTGGAATAATTGTTTAGTGACGTTTGCAGAAAAACGGAAATAGACGTGAGCGTAAACTGTATATTTCAAGAAGTTGCAATAGGTCGACTGCTTTGAAATTGAACGTACGTGCAAGCAATTGTGAAAAAGATATATGAAATGTAGGAGGTAAGTTCGAGAAATTGTCTCGGGTCAAATGTTTCGATATTCATAATTTTTCACCATTTCCGCAGTTTCGTCGATAAACTTTGACTCGAGCAAGATTTACGCACGTCGTAACGTTTATGTTTCCATAGCTTTGTGAATGGATTTCAGGTGAGTCACGGCGAGATTTACGCGCGCCATAACGTTTACGTTTTCGAAGCTTCGTCAATAAACTTCGTGCGTGCTTCAGGATTGATACACGTCACAATGTAATCAAATTTCGATGTACAATTTCAAGGTGGTAAATCGAATTTCTCATTGGGATTTCGTGATTCTGTGTAAGGTAAACCAATATGAGCCAGTCGATCGTATAAGTCTGTTTACGTTGATCGTGATGGACAGCGGATTTTATACATTTATAACAAAAATGAGCAGGTGTAATTTAAAACAGTAAAAACATTAGACGAATTTAAGAATACTGTTATATTATTTTCAACACATTGAACATATTAAGGGAGAAAATAAATTTCTACGTCGCTCCAGTTGGTCGCAAATCGGGTAGAAAATTTTGTATTTATATAATTTAAGAAAAGCTAAATTAATCAATTTCGGCAATAGAGAGAAGACAAATAAGGTGTATGGCAACAGACGAATAAAAAATGGATAAAAAAAATATAAGAAAATGAAAACAAATGTTTACTTAAAAATGAACTGTAAAATTTAATTTAATTTTACTTTACACTGTAGAATTCATATAACTGCACTATTGAAAACAACTTATTTAAAATATATAAAAAAAACTTTTTAAAAACCACGCTTATATTAACATGCACTAAAAAGTAGAAAATAATTTTTTCCCTGGTTCTCCATAAAATACCGAATCCAGTTAAATGATTGATAATATTTTTCCCCAAAATTTTAAGTAAGTGGTTCAAAATTTCTTCTGTTATAAAATTAGTGTCGGAATAGATTGAAAAATTTAATACAAATTTAAATAATATCATGATATTAGTGACTATAAAAATAAAAGCGTTGAGCGCTAAACTATATTGACGTAATCTTCGTGGGCGCTCCACACTCCACACTTTTATTTATAGTAACTAATGTCATGATTTTATCTAAATTTATATTATTTCGACACTAATTTTATAACCGATTTAATTAGATTCGGTGTTTTATGGAGAACCAGGACAAAAATTATTTTCTCCTTTTTATGCATTTAATATATTAATATAAGCGTGGTTTTTAAAAAGTTTTCTTTATATACTTCACTTTCTGCTTTTATCGTCATCGGAAGCAAGTGTGTATACCAAATTTCAGCAAGCTTGGACTATGGGAAGAGGTTTAAAATTCGATTACAAGATTTGACGCATACAACAACACGGCAAGTTAATATAAGCGTGGTACATAATAATAAAAAGAACTGCATCACTAAACGCCTTATAAAGGGGACATTACCTTATTCCTCGCAGCGCATTTCGGGGTTGGCTCGGGTTGGCAGTGTTTCGGTACAGAGTTCAACAATGTATACGTATATTAGCGAAGTATCCCGATAGATGTGACTCAGCTTGGTAGCTCGAGGAGTTTCTCGAGTGTTTCTGCGTCAGCGGGCACAAGGCGAAGCTGGAAGACAGCGTGATACTTAAGCGAGGTCTTACACCTGCGACCATAAGCGGCGCGCAGACCCTACTGCTACTATGTATGTACTACTGCGCGCCTTTACGAAAACTTCCGACTAATTGCTCTTTCCCAACGACGCACTAATCAGTTTCGAAGGTCCTCCGGGTCTCGAAGAACGCGTTTCTGGAACTCGGCCGAGCGGTTACAAAACGAACGTGCCTCGCTGACTTCGCGCAGTTCTTGGAAATATTACGCGTGCCAGCGTAATTAGGAAGCAAGCTGAAATTTCACTCGAAAACACTTTCAATTCGTCTACGAAGCAGGTACACGCCTTTCGTCCGTGTGTGCGGGTGCTCGCGTGTGCAAAGCACTTTCCAAACGCGGTCGAGATCTCTTCAAATTCATAAGAAAGGAAGAATGTAGTTCAAGAACTCGTCGAACGTCCGGCTTTTCGCGAATTCGGCTATTTCGCTGCTGTTGCGGCTTTCTGGCAGTCTGTCGTCTGGTAACGTGAACGATTCCTTGGTTAATGTCGGTGAACGAACCAAGGGGAATTGCCGGAAGAAAAAAATCCGTCAGACTGTGGATTTTATGCATTTACGAAGTTAAAAGAATATTCATGTTGATGATAAAAGAAACGTGTTTTTACACGGTTCCTAACTCTTGCAATTGATGTGGACAATTTTTAATTTTGCATAAAAATTCGCCGTCTACTCATGACTGCAGATTTTATGCATTTCCGGCTAAAAGGAAAATTTTCGAATTGAAACAATTGAGGAATGAAAAGAATTGAATACCTAGTATTGAGATATTGTTTTCAACAAGGAAAGTGTAATCTATGTTAAACTACAACAGTTAAATTAGCATTCGTCTACGGGCGATAGATAGTGCCGTCGAATTTCCATGATTATGTCACAAGGAAAAACTTGCGTAATGCCTTTTACTTGTCTATGTAGTACCTCTTAAAACCTGGTATGACGAATTGTATTTATTGTTAAAAGAATGCTCGATCCATAAACGAGGTCGAAAAGCACCAGCGCGAGGGATAGCTCGAGAAATTTAGTGACATTTCACGAAAAAGTCGACTTTCTCATACCGATTTCTAATAAACTTGTATTGCTTCCTAAATGTCCATTAACATCGAAGCTGAACAAATTAATATTTGTCCACAAAAACTATAGTTAATATAAATTCACAAAGATAGACATTTGGGGTGCACTATTTTTCAGCCAGAAATTGCTTTTTTTCATCGAGGTGTCCTGATTACCCTATTTAATATTTCTTCCGCCTCTTTTGTGTAAATGAAAAACAGTTCTTTGGGGTAACAATTAACGCTGTTAGTTGAGGATGTTTGCTTGCAATGTATTAAAAATTAATAATTAATGAAAGGAATAAAATCTATATACTTTCTTAGAATTTGCAAGGTATATCTTTTAATGGACCTAACTGGACCTCTTCCGACAAATTAGATGATTTTCATTAGACCTTCCTCTACATACCCCCACAAAAATCATATCCGGACTGATCCGTTTAAGCAAATTATGATTGTTTAAAGTTATCGGGACGTGTCTCCTGACGAATAGCAATTCACATATAGTACTACATAAGTAATTAAATACCATCCAAATATGAATATTTCTGCAATTGTATTAAAAGTTCATACCTACTTAAAACAAGTATGTAATTTTTAACAATAATATAAGTAATCTATTAATTTTATTGTTAAAATGTAATGAGCGGTAATACAACTGGACTAAAAGTTTCTTAGTTTTTCTTAGTGAGTATCACTGTTTTTGGGTACGTATATCTGTCATTGAATCATAGTTAACAATTAAGAGACTCTTCTAGCGAACTGTTTAGATTAACGAGACGCGAGATGTTTATGCTACTTTATCTATGTAGATAAAGTAGTATATTAATTAGATTACATTTTATATCCGACAATATTTGTTCAATGTAATAATTTTAATCTCAGTTTTTATGCCTGCAGATATCCAGAAGCTGCATATTTAATAATTAATCATACTAAACAAATTGACCGAAAGTTTACCTGTTAACTTCAATTTAAAAACGTTTTGGTAAGATTAATTGGCTTATCTTTTATATCTGTTATATTTTTGTTCATATTTTTATCTTTTATAAGCACATTACACATACATGAAATAATACGGAATAACAAAGGTCGTAATATATAGAATGGACATGATTTTAAAACAATTAAATTGAAAAAATTATTTATAATTATTATAAATTATTATAAAAAATATCTTTTGACACGCTTGTGAGGCGTTTTTACTTCCTTGGTACATTTTGTATGCGTTGATTATAAAAAGATTTCTCGAATTTATATTTTACCTATTTAACAATTTTATTTTAATAAAAAATATCAATGAAAATTAATTAAAAATTATTGTTTTACAAAATAAAAAAAATTGTATTTGTCTACAGTTAAAATTGACTATTTTTTTAATGAATTTTAGAGCAAATTTCATCCCGATATCTTTTATGGTTCAAGAGTTATAACATGTCACTAAATTTCTCGATCGAGCCCACTGTGCGGCGGCAGAGCGGTTGGGTATAGAGTCGCTGTCTGGGAGCAGAGTTGTAAACCAAGTGCTGCAATAAACATTTTCCGCGGAGCAGAAAGTCCACAGAACTTTCCGAACGACCTGATATAACAGTGTTCAGTCGCGAATATCTCGGAGACGAACGAGCCAAGCGATAGAGCGAGCTCTGAGTCAGACGCCTCGGGCAGATGCCTTTTCAAATTTCTTGCTCCACAGAGAATTCTGCGAGAGAAAGAGAGAAAAAGGATAAAAAGAGCCGACATAAATCTCGCGGAGCTGCGGTCGCGCCTTTGCAACTCGCGCCCGTCCGATGGAAAAGAACCGCGCGTTCACGTTTCCGCGAATTTATGCCGGTTTCGCAAGCCGCGACGACGATGCTCGCATCCCGAAACGAAACGTGGGGAAACCCACCGTTCTGGAAAGAAACCGCGGAGGAATTTCCTTCGTTCGATAGGATAAATGCAATTAACCTGCGCCCGATGAGGAAAAAGTAATATCTTGCATCGAGCGAACACGCTCATCCAATTTATGCGAAAAGGAGAATTGGAACGCGAGTGTCCCAACTATCCCTGTGAAGTTCTAAATTCGACCGAAGACGTAAACTTCAATAGCCTGCAACTGTAGGATGTTTTACTTTTACGTCTCTCAGATAAACCTGCGTAAAGGATGAAAAGAAACTGCATGTAACTTTAATTAAAACAAGACTGCAAAGGAACATTGCAAAGCATTTTAAGAAATTGAATTCTTCAGTAATCGTGACTAGACTGCACGTTTTCGACGACGTTCGATGCGGTTTTTATCGGCGCAACGATCGATGAATTTGCTTGATGATTCCAGAGGAAAGCATCCCCATAATTTCCTTGATGGTATACGATCAGCGATCCGATTGCAACGAATCGGGCTTCCACTTTCTCTAATCGAGGAAACAAGAAATCGTGACGCGGAAGCATGCAGAGGGATCGTCACGTTGTCGTGGTTCTCCCCGTATTTGCGAGAAATTCCAAATAAGACGAAATCGTTTGAGCCAACAAGAAGTTTTCACTTCGAAAAATATTGTTCCTCCTCTTCGACTTATTTCTTCACGTAGATCCACCCGACTGCGTTCCGTACCTCCAGATCGGTGGTGACGCACCACGTTTCTCGTGGCTTCTCCAAGTAAGATCGCGTTACAACCTGGAAACGGAGGTTACTCGTTTGGTCACCGTGGAACAAATTGCACGACCGACGTAGCGAACCGTGGCAGGCTCGTGTACGCGAGTTAATCCAATCCGAGGTAACATTAATCCCCGGAGAAACGTCGCAACCTCTTTCGTCTAATTGCGGGCTGACCCATCGACTCGCGCGCTCCAATTATTATATCGCAAGATACGTTTTAGCCTAGCTTCAAACCACGTGAGTATGTCGACGACGTCTTTCTCGTTTGATTGCTTCCTTTCCGGAACCGATCCTTTCAGTCACGGCACTCGTATCGATCGTTTGTTGATAATCGGCCGGTTTATCGTCGCGTTTGCGGTTTCGTTAATGAGCGACTTTCATAACAGCGTGATATCGAATCGACGCTTTTATCTAGAGAAAGCCTGCTAATTAGAAGGAGGTCTAGGGTAGCTGTACCTATTGCGCGGGTGTACGTTTTACTGCGGTATTTTTTCCCAATGACATTAAAATATTACGTGTGCAAATAAGTTCCTTCCCCTTTTTTTCTACGATCAGAACATCTGACCGAATTCGAATTACTTCCCGATTTTGGTGCCATCTGAAAGAGCGTTCTTTTAGTTTTATGAACGGTCATGATGAGCGCTCTAAGAGTTTGGAAACTCCTATGCAACAATTTCAAGCAATATGGCGTGCGAGGAGCATCATTTGCGTCACTTTTTGCATTCCAGCTTCGGAAATCAGCTGGTGAAGTTACTGAAATGGTTTGTGCGACACTGGGAGAGAACGCTGTACCTTACAGAACATGCAGAAGGTGGTACCAAAGATTTAAGGAAATTTTAATTTGGAAGACGACGATCGTTCAGGTGCACCGAGAAAGTTTGATGACGGTCAGTTAGAGGAATTGTTCAACGAAAATCCGAACCGGACGCAACAAGAATTGGCAGAAAGATTGGGAGTCGCACCAGACAAAATGTTATTACATTTTATTTAACGTAACATATAATACAATCTTAAATTTGGAAAGAATAGGGGTAAGAACTTATTTGCACACATGATACGTAAAAATATATACATACTTTGCCATGAACAAATTTGTACAACTCAATGACGAAGCGAACAAAATTGTCAATCATTTTCATATTTTTATGGTCTCTAGATACGTAATTTGTTTCCGTACGCGGTAATAGGTACACAGCTCGTTTTCGTCCGTAGTAATACGTAAAATATGTTATCGATTTCACCTGATATTTTGATCTTGGCATGTTTCGCGCAGAGTCACTGCCATAATCTCCACATTATCCGGCCGAATTTGACTCAGCTGACTCACAGACCTAGTGTCCAGCGATACGGATCCACGTGTGTCCGATACGTCCACGAGACACACCCCCGCGTGTTTTTATCGTACAGCACGGCCCACTCGGCACATTATCTACCGGCGAATGTTTCTTAACTATTGAATATTTATATTGAGTATCTTATTACCTTATGCATGGTCGACGGTATGTGACATACGATCATTTCGATTGCTATTATTTTTTAAAATAAAATTTTTAATTCCCCCTTCCGGTTTCGGTGAACGGTGACAAAATTAATGGCTGAAAATAACCGTATCTTCTGCATGACTGGGCCCAATTGTGATTTAACGAGCCCAATTATTGAGAAGCCTAAAAATAGGCATCCGGTAGATAAAATGTTAAGAACCACTAATCGTCGCTCGAAATGAGTATGCAGATAACGTTCGGACGGAACATGAGACGTCTATAAAGCCCCCATGGTGTATACTGAACGGTTCGATGGCAATTAACCGAAGCCAGAACTCGTAAAACTCGCGTTATTCAAACGACTGTCTGCGAATAAAGATTCGGGACGATACGAGGCGTCGCGACGCACCGATGAAAGCGCGGCTCATTGTTCTAGGGAGACCGTGGAAACAAGAAGGCGAGTCGGCTACCCTGTTTGCTCGCAATTAGAGGACTCTCCGTGGCAACTAATTGTCCCTGCAGCTAACTGTCCGCGCCACCTGACCTTACTGCGACCAGGAATTACCACGGGATGAGGGCTGGCGCTGGGAAACTGCGCCATCTTCAGCTGGGAACTTCGTTGAACTTCATGCTGTGCATTCGCGACGATGGAATTAAGTGACATTCTGGAAATGATCCGGATAAGGATCTACTTATGTTGACGCATTCGCACCGGGTCATTTCCGACGTAGTTGCAAATCTCCAAGACTTCGCAAAGTCACGTACATACTTTTAAAGAAACTACACTGTTTTAACCAACTCGCATATCTAATTCTTACAACATTAACATACACTAACGAACATAAATAATTCAATACACTTTAAATCAGAATAACTTTTTTATGAATCGACAAAACGACTTCAATTTCTCTGTAAGGCTAGAAGAATTAGTTTAGTAAACGACGACTAAAAAATATTTTTAAAATGCATTTGGTCGGAATTGCGAAAAAATATAATAAACTTTGATTTTTACTACTTTTGTAGCTGGCAAAAGAAAGAAAATTTAAAAGATGCGTTTGGTCAACTCGTATAAATTATATACGCCCGGAAAATTTCATTGAAATTGGTTAATTGGTTTACAAGTTATAAACGAACAAGTGATAAAAAGGCCGAAAATCTTGAAAAATTGCAATTTTTACCACTTTTGATTGTTCATAACTCGTAAACCAATTAACCAATTTCAATGAAATTTTCGGAGCGTATATAATTTATACTAGTTGACGAAACACATCTTTTAAATTTTCGTTATTGGCCCAGATAGTAAATCAATTTTTACTATTTTTTTTCGCAATTTCGACCAAGTGCATTTTTCAAAATATTTTTAGACGTCATTTACTAAAGTAATTCATCTAGCCTTACAGAGAAATTGAAGTTGTTTGGTCCATTCAAAAAAAAAGTTATTCAGATTTAAAGTATGTTGAATCAGTTATGCTCCTTACTGTATCTGTAGATGAACCAGTACGTGTTAAGTTCCATCGCGTGTAAAATCTATTGTAATAATAACCTTTATTATCGTAACATTAAACCCCATTTTAATTATATAAGAAATTAATCATATTAAAAATTGATCTTACTAACTGTATAGTATTCATCCCTATCAACGACATGTTTGTTAGTGGCAATTCGAAAATGAACTGAATTAGTCCTTCAGGAGCGACGTCTGTACATCGTACCGACTCTGAAGTATGTCCCAAAATTTTATAACTAGATTTAAGAATTCTAATTGGTTATATTCAGCCTGTTAAACTTATCAATGTGCGAATGAAATTTGTTTCCAGATTGTAGCAAGCGAGGCGGACAATTTTTATTTTGCACAAAGAACCGCACTCAGCGACAGCTGAGTTTGCTAGTTTCTTGTATCATAATATAGGGCGACGCTTCGGATTGCATTCTAGTTTGTGTGTTCGGCACCGGAACAGAAACTTCGAAGCATTATACCTACTTAGTGGAATCTCTCTGCCATCTACGTCGTCTACGTCGCGAAATCCCTGTCTTAATTAACTTTAGCGTATCAGGGGTAGACAGCTACACTACAACCCTGGAAAGTCTACTCACAGATGCGGCGCTTGCTTTTAATAAAACAAACAAGCCCGGAGAGTGCATGGATAAGATAATTACGCGAACAGCAGCTGCGTCGATTGAAGTCATATATTTTTGCTAGCATGATGTTTTAACCCTTTGCTCTCGAAGCTATTTAAACACAGGAAGCCGGGCTCTTCCTTCGTATTATGCGTGTTTTTGCAACATTACTCTGGAACGGTTCTTCGTCGAGGAAAATGTAATAGTATCTCCTCTTAGCTTCCTAATTGGCTGCAAGCAGGAGAAACGAAATTGCGGATGTACCGCAATGAAATTTCTAGCGGTTGATTAAACGAGAAACGAGTCTAGCAACAATTGTTTCTCGATGATTGTGAACAGCCTCGAAAGAGTCGCTTCCAGTGAAAAAGAAAATTGTAAGACTTCTTTAGAAGATAAGATATAAATTATAAAGTCTCTTCCATAGGAAATGATCGAATAAAAATATGTAGCAAGCGTATAGAAATTTAATCTTATTTTTATAAGGCAATACGCGCCAGTCAGTTTCAATGCTCACGAATCAGAAGTTATTCTAGCACTTATGGCCTTTGGTTGGCATAGGTGTTCGCGATATGGCGGAAGGTATCCCACGCAGAAGTGGTTACCACCGGGGCACATTTATTAATAGCGTCTCTGGATGAGGTCACATGATTGTCGACGAATCCTCTGGATATACCGAAAACCGTTTACGTAAACGCGATTTCTGTTTGCCCGCGGAATTATTTTCGTGCGCGCCAAGTTTCTCGGAAACTATCAAGAGTGTGCGGATGCGGTCATACCGAATGCAATTCTGAATCTCAACGTTGATCGCCTCATGCATACGTTTTCAACCCGTTTCTCTCCTACATCCTAAAGGAAATGAAAGGAATCTTAATTAGTGGAGAGGACATACTTTGAGTGATCTAGAGAGAGAGAGAGAGAGAGAGAGAGAGAGAGAGAGAGAGAGAGAGAGAGAGAGGAGTTCGCAGGAAATGGTATGTAGTTCGTAGAAAGGGTTGCCGCTGGCCTAAAGGGAAACAAACACAGCCCCTACCTCCGTCGCGCATTTTAATTCGCGACTCTTGAAGTCCCGTCCCTCCAGCCCGGGCTAGTTTCCAAGCTCGTTTCCGCTGGAAAGGACTCCAGGCGTGCTGGCCCTTCGTTTCCCATCTTCTTTAGGCTTGCTGCCCTTTGGGGAAAAGTTTGCGAAACGAGTGCCCCTCGAGCATACCCTCTCGACTGTCTACAGTTTTATGCGCGTTTTCTGAACGGAACGCTGCTCCTTCCTTCGCTTCCTTAGCAATTTTTGCTACTACGTTTCCCGCCGTGTACCTTTCTTCGCGAGTTTCGTTCGCCTAATCCAACTATTATCGCTGGCCCAGTGGAACTCCACGAAAATCGTGAAAATCATGAATATCATGAAAATTGGTAAGAGCGACATAATGCTGTCTTAGTTTGAACTGATTGAAATCATTAAAGAAAGAATTGAATTTTCTAATTTAAAGGAATTTGAAGCAATATGAAGAATATACAATCATGTGAACAACAGTCCTTTTACAAAATATATATTTTTACGTATTTGAATCTCATTGGGAAAAAATACCCGCAATAATACAGTCCTCGACAAAATAATAAGACACCTAGCATATTTTTAAATTTCTTATATTTAAAGGTGGAACGTGTACACTCGGTTATATCCTGAATACTACATACTATCTTCAAAGTAAACACGCAAAATCTTAGGATTGTATCGCATACCATAGCAAAATTAGAGAAAGATATGCGAATACGGACTGACATTGCTTCGACAAAAGTATCAGACATTTGGCTCATTTTCCAATCATGTGACTTCTACCATCAAGTGTTCTACTGCGGACGTATTCAGACGTTGAATCTTGTGATTTTCTTACATTATAAGTACATTTATTACAATGAAAAATAAATAATGGGTCGAGGAAAGCAGTTAGGTAAAAGTGAGGTCGATCGAATCGTTCTGTTACGCTCGAAAAAGTACAGTATTAATAAAATTTCGAAATTGTTAAACAGAAGTAAGTGCGCGATATATAATGTGTTAAAAAATCCAAGTGCTTATGGAGAAACGAAAGGAAGTGGAAGACCTGCGTTACTTCCGAACGTGATAAACGTGCAATTTTGCGTGTTGCGTCGAATTTTAGGCACACAACAAGACAAATAGCCGAAGAAGAAGGTGTGAAAACAAATTTAAGAAATGTACATCGCATTTTACAAGGAAGCAAACACATTAAGCGGAGGAAATTAAAACAACGGCCACCCTTAATGGAGAAACACAAAGCAGCACGACTAAAGTTCGCTTGTGAATACGTCCACTGCATGAGAAACTCGAGAAAGTCATTTTTAGTGTCGAGAAAAAATCCAATCTAGATGGCCCTGACGGCTGGGCCTACTACTTTCATGATTACAGAAAGCAAGAACTCCATTTATGTTGCCGTCAAATGGGTGGTGGCAGTGTTATGATATGGGCCGCTATTGGCTACTATGGAAAAACAGAAATAAACTTTTTATCGGGTCGGATGAATACTAATAAATATATTGAACTAATAGCAGATCAGTTAAACAAGACTGCAACTCGTATCACGCGCTGTGACTATATTTTTCAATAGGATAATGCAGCAATCTATACTGCAAAATCTGTGAAACAATTTTTTTCTTCAAAAAATATTAATATTTTGGAATGGCCCGCTCGTTCTCCCGATTTAAATATTATAGAAAATGTGTGGGGAGATTTGTCAAGACGATTCTACGCGAATGGGAGACAATATAATAACGTAAATGAACTAAAAGAAAGTATAAATCACAATTGGACACACTTAGAACAAAAACGAATCAAAAAGTTATATAAAACTATCCGAAAGCGATTACTAGACGTCATTCAATTCAAAGGAGGTATCACAAACTATTAATTTTGTATTTTGATTTGCTTAATCAAACATTTTTCTGTTAGTGTCTTCTACTTTTGTCGAATTAATATCAGGCCGTGTTTACATATCTTTCTCTAATTTTGCTATGGTACGCGATACAATCCTGAGATTTTATATGTTTACTTTGGAAATAGTATGTAATATACAGGATACAACGGAGCGTACATTTTCTACCTTTAAATATAAGAAATTTAAAAATATGCTAGGTGTCTTATTATTTTGTCGAGGACTGTAAGTACAGTTACCCTACTGAACTTGATCCCATCTGTGGTCGCGACCTCTGTTTCCAATTTATCAACACGATCTACAGGCCGCGAACCTGGAACCGTGCGAACTTGGGGACACTTTTGTTGGTATCCTTGAAGCGTGACACGACGTGGACGACGAGGATCACGGTAAAAATGATTCGAATTACGTTGGGATGGCAGGACATTATGTTAAATTGCGGGTATCCTGCGGGAGCAGTCGCAATTTCGTACACAATTGCGTTAACGATGCGAACGGGAACGTATCGTGGTGCCATTATGAAACGCCTACTCCGTTCTGGAACCAATATTATTAAGACAGCGTATGCGTGCGTGGCGTGGCGTGTCGCCGACAGAAAGAAATCAAGGCGGCAAAGTATCACCGGAAACGCAGTTTGCACGATAGAAAAAGAGACCGGCGTTAAATGCCGCAGAGGAACGGGCCGGCGCTAATTACGCTCGCCGGCTTGCGGCTAATGTGTCACTCGCGCCGCGGATCGTCGTGCGAAAGCGAAAGCAATCGCGGACAACACTAGCTAGCTCATCGAGCAGAACAACGAGGGGCACAGTGGTTTAAACGTTCCTCTGATTGAATTCTTCCCACTCGTCGATTAAGAATAAACGTCTGGACTGCGAGAATGGTAATTGCTGTCCGACAACCTAACCGCGCGCGCTAGAGTTAATAAACGATTCGAATGATCAATAGGAAGCCTTGAATCTGATGTTAATCGTTCCGATAATAGCCCATTAACGAGAGAGAAAAAGAGAGAGAGAGAGATCCGTAATGGATGTTTTCCAAACTACAACCGCACTATTAAGGCAAACAAGGTAAACCGGCGCTGATGGAATGCGCGGTTAAATCCGACGTAGCGTCAGACATACGCTCGAACGAGTTAGATGTTCTCCGAGTGGGCGTGGCTTTGTAATTCTTCATTGTCGCTAAGTCAAACCAGTGTCTAAAGGGCAATCTCTGACGTCTCCGATATTCTCTCTATCTGCTGAATGACTTAACCGATGTCTACTCGATAGATCAAGTTGGCCTGAGTGGGCGTGGCTTCGTGGCCCTCGATTCCCACAGGGGCAGCCGAGTGGCCCACAGAGCAATCAACCACCCACTACGTAATATCACACAGCAAATTCCCCGCTTGCGATTTCACTTCACAAAAGAATTGCCCTTTCCGGAGACCCTAAAAAGACTTACGAAGAAAAGAGGGCAAGGGCAAGACGCTTTTATCCCGAACGCTCCCACGCCAACACGAAATCGTGAACAGAGTGCGTAACATAATAGGGTGACATACCCAACCAACGAACATTTAAGCAGCATGTAAATATGTGTAAGTCGAACAATGATTTTCCTAAGCAAAGAAACTAAGAACAGCAATTACGGGGTTCGCGTGTAAATTTCACGTTTCGCGCGGTCACCTGGCCGCTTTTACGCGACGAAATACTGTCGCGATGCGCAACATCGAATGAACATAGCTCACTCACTCACCCCCCACGCCCCGAAGCTACGAAAATCTACTATATAATGCAGGAACGTCGAGTGCATTCTGCTCGCGGCGCGGCGGTAAAAGCGATTTCACGGTAGCGTGAATTTGGAGCAAGTCCAAGTTGAAAATCGATCGACCTTTAAACCAATCGGCTATGTGCCTCAGCCCCCGTCTTTGCCCTTCTGTGCGACGAAACGAGCGTTATATCAGGAATCGGTGCCCGATACGAATCTGTCCTCGTCAAAGAACGGGAACGTTTCCGGCCGTTGCAGAAGCGCGACCATGTTTGCAAGCGGCAAACTCGGGAAAGTATACTCTGCATTTACGAGCGGAGCACTAAAACAATAATACGCTGTACCTGTAGAAGAAGATACGGGGTAGGCAAATTAATTTGATAGCTCTTCCTCCATTTTCTTGCTGTTTCACAGAAAACCAATACAGTAATCGCACGTTTACTGTCAAACAGCCGTGTTCTGCACTGACAATGATCGTTCAGAGACACTATTTTTTTATGACTGCGTCTACCGCGCCGACCGTGCCGAGACTTCAATCGAAAAGCCGAACATAGAGGACAGAACGAAATACGGATCGCGTGGCCGAAGCGTGTCGCCGCACAGTGGGTTCGATTCAGAAATTCAGTGACATTTTACGAAAAAGTCGACTTTCTCATATCTATTTCTAATAAACTTGTATTGCTTCCTAAATGTCCATCAACATCGAAGCTGAACAAATTAATATTTGTCCACAAAAACTATAGTTAATATAAATTCACAAAGATAGACATTTGGGGTGCACTATTTTTTAGCCAAAAATTGCTTCTTTTCATCGAGGTGTCCTGATTACCCTATTTAATATTTCTTCCGCCTCTTTTGTGTAAATGAAAAACAGTTCTTTGGGGTAACAATTAACGCTGTTAGTTGAGGATGTTTGCTCGCAATGTATTAAAAATTAATAATTAATGAAAAGAATAAAATCCATATACTTTCTTAGAATTTGCAAGGTATATCTTTTAATGGACCTAACTGGACCTCTTCCGACAAATTAGATGATTTTCATTAGACCTTCCTCTACATACCCCCACAAAAATCATATCCGGACTGATCCGTTTAAACAAATTATGATTGTTTAAAGTTATCGGGACGTGTCTCCTGACGAATAGCAACTCACATATCTACATAAGTAAATAAATACCATAAAAATATGAATATTTTTGCAATTGCATTAAAAGTTCATACCTACCTATAACAAGTATGTAATTTTTAACAATAATATAAGTAATCTATTAATTTTATTGTTAAAAATATAATGAACGGTAATACAACTGGACTAAAAGTTTCTTAGTTTTTCTTAGTGAGTATCGCTGTTTTTGGGTACGTATATCTGTCATTGAATCATAGTTAACAATTAAGAGACTCTTCTAGCGAACTGTTTAGATTAACGAGACGCGAGATGTTTATGCTACTTTATCTATGTAGATAAAGTAGTATATTAATTAGATTACATTTTATATCCGACAATATTTGTTCAATGTAATAATTTTAATCTCAGTTTTTATGCCTGCAGATATCCAGAAGCTGCATATTTAATAATTAATCATACTAAACAAATTGACCGAAAGTTTACCTGTTAACTTCAATTTAAAAACGTTTTGGTAAGATTAATTGGCTTATCTTTTATATCTGTTATATTTTTGTTCATATTTTTATCTTTTATAAGCACATTACACATACATGAAATAATACGGAATAACAAAGGTCGTAATATATAGAATGAACATGATTTTAAAACAATTAAATTGAAAAAATTATTTATAATTATTATAAATTATTATAAAAAATATCTTTTGACACGCTTGTGAGCCGTTTTTATCTCCTCGGTATATTTTGTATGCGTTGATTATAAAAAGATTTCTCGAATTTATATTTTACGTACAATAACAAAATGTCACTAAATTTCTCGGTCCAGTCCACTGTGCGCCGTCGCCATCACAGTTTAAAGGCCCGCGTTTTCTCACAATGTAATGCCAGTTAAAAATACTTCATTTTTCATTACATATTTTTTTATGGGACTTTCACTAACTTGTTTCTGGCATTTTTCTGATTACAATGACACCAAACATGATATACATAATTGCATCTGTACTTAGTGGTTTAATCGACGATGAAATTTTCGAACGCAATGAAGAACAGCGTATGGGGAAGAAAGAAACACGGACAGTCGCCGTCGCCGACACAGTTCAAAGGCTCGCGTTGTCGCTGTCCTTCCTTGCGCCCGAAACATTCACCGTCGATTAAACCACTAAATACAATTGAAATTATATCGTACTTGGTGTCATTTTAATCAGAAAAATTCCAGAAATGAGTTAGTGAAAGTTCCATAAAAAAATTATGAAAATTAAGAGGTTTGGACATTCGATTCATTCGAGTCAATGTTGTGTTCACACCGATATACCCGATCCGAGATCAATCATCGCCGCCCGGCAGTGGAATGGGTACGCACTTGACAGTCATCGCACAGACGAACCCTGACAGTAAACGTGCAATTACTGTATTATACATTCAAGTTTTAACTATAGCCGGCCCTTCGAAATGATGCAGATTTTTACTTTTACGATTTGTAACATTGTAGAAGTAAGAAATTGAAAAATTGTTTATTATACTTCTTCATTCAAGTACGTATTCTGTTATGTTGAATTATGAATGGAGTCGCTATTTTTTTTTAACAATTTTAAAGATAATCCTCAACATTTCCTACGCACTTGCTGCATTCTACAGGAAACTGATTAATTCAGTCACCGATTTGAATGCGAAATCAAGTTAGACTTGATTAATTGTAAGAGTTACGAATTAATTTGTTTACCTGATACGAAGACAGACAGACAGAAAACAGAGCTCAAATCAGTTTAAGCTGTTTGAATAATCGTTCTTCTCAGAAAACCGTACTCACTTGCGTCTTGCAGGAGACTGAGACTAATCAATCTGAGGTTAACATAAGAGCTACGAATTATTTATTATACCTATCACAAAGATAAACGAGAGATATATCAGATTGTGCAGTTTGAAGAATCGTTCTTCTCGGAAAAAAATCTTTTATCTCGAAACCGGTGAATGATCGAATACGGCGAATTGTTGAATGTATCGATGGGATTAGTTGTGCAAATTGATCGAAGCAGACGTTTGCCTAACCGATGATAGTGATAACGTCTAAGCACCGTCTCGCAGTTGTAAACCATGTTAGAGGCTCTTCGCGCGGCGCGTCACGGCGCGCGGCCTTTCATGCGATATTAGGCGCACGCGAGAGCGTGTTTCGTGGATCGATCGAAAGAGCCTGTAGCAAATCGCCGCATTAACAATGCACGTCCACTCTCGATCGGCAATCACGGGTATTTCCGCTGGTTACGATCGAACCGTGAATTACGAATTAACACTCTGACTCCGGCAAACAGCCCGGCAACCTCGATAAATCCCATCAAACCGCAGTAACTTATTCAACGAAATGGGAATTGAAAAGATAAGAATGCTACTACCGAGAACTCTTTCAACCTTCTTGCATTTTGCATCTCGTAAAATGCTGATGCAGTGAATAGGTCGGTGTACAAATCCATTTTTAAATCAACGGAGATGCTGGGTTTTAAACTCAACCAGGGAGCCATTTTATCAGACGCACTGTGGGGTATTTGGCCGATCTAGCTGGCCAAAAGTCGATATCGTCCAACTTATCCCAGGTAAAAATGTGTTGTTACCTGGAAAAGTTGAACTTTGGGGGGTCAATAAACCGTCGGTTTTTCCCGATTTGGCATTTCCGTACGAAGGTATGATCACTTGTGCCTTCCGCCGTGTCGTCGGCATTAGCAACGTCTGAAGGGAAATATTTTCAATCACGAAAATTATTTTAAGAAAACCGATGATGGATAGTGTTGTAGCAGGTAAGTGTGTGTATTTCACACAATTTTAATCAGATATGTGTTCATTTAATAAATTAACAGCAAGTGAAAATAGTCAATTTGAAGGCAGTTTTAATCTCAAAGTACATACAATCTGAAGGAATTAGTTGTACAGTAAATCTTCAATCGGAGTCCTGGGTCGCCTACCTAACCGTAGTCCAGTGCCTACTCACTCCACTGCCGGCCAACGCTGCGCCGCGCCGTAGGGCGGCGATGTTTGATCTCGGCTCGGGTATATCGGTGTGAACACCACACATTGACTCGACTGAATCGAAGTCTCAAACTTCTTAATTTTAATGATCGGTTTATGGGACTTTAACCAGCTTATTCCTGGCGTTTCTCTGATTAAAATGGTACCGAAAACGATATAATTGGGCCAATATTTAGTGATTTAATCGACGATTAAAGTTTCGAACGCAACGAAGAAGAGCGTATTGAAGAGAAAGAGACGCGAACAGTAGCCGCCGCCGGCACAGTTCAAAGGCCCGCGTTGTTGCTGATCTTCGTTGCGTTCGAAACTTTCATCGTCGATTAAACCACTAAATATTGGCCCAATTATATCGTTTTTGGTACCATTTTAATCAGCGAAACGCCAGGAATAAGCTAGTTAAAGTCCCATCATGATATCATAGAAAATAAAAAAGTTAAGATTTTGGTGTTTCATTGTGATGACGCACGGGCCTTTAAACTGTGCCGGCGACAGCGACACGCTTCGGCCACGCGATCCTATTTCATTCTGTCCTTCTCTATGTTCGGCTCGTCGTTTGAAGTCTCGGCGCGGTCGACGGAGTCATAAAAAATAGCTTCTCTACGCTACCCAAGTCCGTTCAAAACACGGGTGTTGGGACTCCGATCGAAGAATTACTGTACTTCCGAGTCCGTCCCGGTAATGTCTTTTTAACCACTGTAAAGTGAAAGGTTTTCAGCTTTATTTTCGTGTAAAAAACAATTGCGGAAATGTGCGGTTTCACAAGTTATCGTTAAAATAAGATTTTGTAGACGTGAATGATATTGTTTAAAGTGATGTTTTATCCGATTTAAAAGCATTTATTATTATTTTAGGGCTATCTAATGTTAAGATATGTACACGGAGGCAAATATGGTGCATTATGCAGAAATTGCAAAGTGCCAATGTAAATGCAAAGTTGACTGTATGAGCTGATAGCTACTTGTGCGGTCAGGAGTACTCCAATGAAGAAAAAGAACAAATTCGAAGCAAAATTTGCCATATGAAGTCGGAAATAAAACATAGATGGACGGCAGCATCTCGGAAAGAACAGGTTTTTATAAAAAAAAACGCAGTTGACTTCACAAAACTTTTGAACTGCCACGCGTTTGTAGTGTGGCCGGGTCGGCCATCGAAGCAGTCGTTCGATCAATTGAGCGAAAGAAGCAAAAGATGAAAGACTGACAATTTACGAAGTAAATAAGCCACAGAACGTCTAATTTTTGCCACAAAAATGAAATTGCGAGCTGAGGGGATGCGAGATGCTTCCACCATGAGAGAAGTGACTCGTTCTCCGAAACGAGCAATTAAATATAAAAGAGCATTCGCAAATATGTAATGGTCAGAAAGGTCGCAAATTAACGCCATTGCAGGCATTAAGTATGTTTGTCGAAGCAGATTTATACCGACAGCAATACGATACTATTAGAAAAACGAAGTTTTTTTTTTATTTTTTTTTTTTGGGCACGCAGTGGCTCAGTGGGTAGAACGCGCGCCTACGGACTCCGTGGTCGCGGGTTCGATCCCCGACGCCGGCAGCTCTGGAATACTCCATGTGCTCTGTAGACTGTGGTGCCCAAGGTGGTTCGGAACCCACCTTATAAAAACTGTAGGTCCCGTCGTGAAATAATTCCGAAAAGGAGTTCAAAAAGCGACGTTAAATAACAAACAAAAAAAAGAAGTTTCTTCTTTGCTATAGTGTACTGCAGCGAGCGAAAATAGAATAATTTAAGTCGTATTATATTAATATTAGTTGTATTATTAGTTATATTATTATTAATTACTATATTATATATAATATTATATACAGGGTGGGGCAATAACTATTAGCACCTCAGATATCTTCGAAACTATAAGTTTCGCAGAAATATTTGCTGAAATAAAATTGCACAGTACGAAGGGGACCATCCGGTGGCGATAATAGCTTTTTTACAGGTGGAGGTACTTCGGACATTTGAAGGTCACCTTCATTTTTTTAAATGGAATGAGGTATTTTTTAATACATCAATCGATGCAGCTAGACATTCGTTATAAAAAAGTACTAACCTATGTATGTTGAAAAGTTAGTAGTTCAGGAGATATTTCAATTTAAATGACTCTAAAACACCATTACTGTCGTACTAATACGTTACACAAGTAAGTAAACGCTAACGTCTTAGTACGACAGTAATGGTGTTTCAGAATGATTAAAATTGAAATATTTCCTGAACTACTAACTTTTCAACATACATAGGTTAGTTCTTTTTTATAACGAATGTCTAGCTGCATCGATTGATGTATTAAAAAATACCTCATTCCATTTAAAAAAATGAAGGTGACCTTCAAATGTCCGAAGTACCTCCACCTGCAAAAAAGCTATTATCGCCACCGGATGGCCCCCTTCGTACTGTGCAATTTTATTTGAGCAAATATTTCTGTGAAACTTATAGTTTCGAAGATATCTGAGGTGCTAATAGTTATTGCCCCACCCTGTATATTATATTATGTATTATATGTATATCATACATTATAAATGTTGTATTATCTATTATATTAATATAGATGTATCATATGTTATATTATATTCTATTATATTATAATATATTATATGGTGAAATAGGAAATGTATATTATATCGTTTATATTATAGTAATTCGTGCATGTTGTCAAATTAGTCAAAAATGATACTTTCAATAAAAATTGTTAATTTTTATTTGTTTATAATTATCTTTTTAATATAAAATACTATATATAAGTTAGTAGATACATTTTAAACGCGTTAAGCAAAAAAATAATTTTGGCCAGCTAGATTGATCAAATACCCCACAGTGGGACGGTTGAAACCATTCACAGGCTTGTAACATGCATAAAAGGAAATAAGGTAGACGTTAAAAAGAATTCAAAAATTGAAAAAACTGATGCATTATTTTGAACTGGTTGAAATGATTAATGCAATTCCTGAGAATTTTGTATTGGTATTTCTGCTGTACGCAATGTGGAACGCATTTACTTAATTTAATCGAGAGACATTGAGTAGTAAATTCACGATTCCAATATTTTGTACGAAAAGGGATGTAGTAGGGTTAAACACGCGACACTCGGAGTGTGAATCGGGTCGGGCCAAGCCGATCCCAGTCGAGCCGCGTCGAATTAATCGAATTAATCCGATGGAATCGCTCGACGCGAAGGACGCCGGTCGACAACGGATGAAACAGACCGCAAAGAGACTAATGACGAGTCGAGCAAGGGCTTCGCAACGCGATGGATTAATTCGGAATCCCTAAAGCTTCCGTCGATACTCTTTCTCTCTGCTCGCGGACGCGAGTTGCGATCGATGCGGCGCGACGCACTGTATAATAATAATAAAAATCGGAAAAGTCGTTGTCCAATATCGATCCGAACGTACGAAGATTTTCGCAGGTTTTGCGAAAAAAAAGTGTAGAACGGAAACACATAACAAGTGAAAAACAAGTGAAGAATACTCACGGTGCCGAAGGAAAAATAAGAAGCTACGCACACGGGAAGCTCTGCGGTGAATTCGCGAATGGAACACGTCCGGGAACGTTTAAACGAGCTGCTAACTAAATGAAAACTGTGAGACCGTTATCGAATCCATCGACGAGCGTAACGAGATTCTTTAATTCCCAGTTGATCCGCATACGTCACGAGGAATTCTAATTTTGAGAGAACGACCTTCGGTTGCGCGCTCTCAAAAACTTCGTTTGCATAGCAGTATGCGCGCGCGATAAATCGAAAAAGCGATCGCGACCTTTTACGATCGTGGATCGTAATGCTGATCAGTTGTGAAGGTCGACTGCATGCAGTGCCGATCACGTGGTAAAATATCGATCGTAGGTGACGCTGTCGAACAGTGATCGATTTTCGAGATCGTACGCGCAACCGATAACCAAAATTGAATTTTTCAACAAACATTTATACAGATCATGTACACACCGTGAACATTTTCTTTCATCAGAAACGCAGGTCACTCCAATTCTTTAAATGTTAGCATACATTTTTGAATTGATAATCTTCCATCCGGGGTCGAGACGGTTTCAACGACCTACTATACCGTAACCTAAAACCTTGAGTTAACGTTGAAATGATTTCGGCCAGAAAAAACAGGTTTCCAGCCCACTGTGACGCGGCGGCGGCTGTGCGTTATGGCAATTCCGGTGTAGTGTATCACGCGGCGAAGATAAACGAGCTAATTGCGCGATCATTTGCGTCAGCGAATAGAGGACACTCGTGCAAACACAGGGACAAAACGAGACTCTCTATCACCGACGACACAGTTGCGTAAATTTCAGCTTGGTTTTCGACCGGCCCAGTTGTTTGATCAGTTGCGTCTTCAACGTTCGTTGCACGTGTACAGTGATTCGCGGTCGTATAAAACGCTGAAACGCAGATAAAGTCTTTCGGGTACGTGGCTCGTTATCAAGCATGCAAACACCGGTAGCGCAACGTTGCTGTACGCTGACAGTTCTTGGGGGCGTTACGATTTACGGCGCGATGGTACGACCCGTTGTCAACCGGGTTCACGAGACAACTGCCACGATTGTGCGTGATAATTATGATTTGATCTGACCGCCTCGCGGATCTTTTCTCCCAAATGACCAGCGTCCAGTTGTGTGTGCAGAATTGCGAACTAACCGAATATTCTTATTTCTAGACTTCGGATCCAAAATCTTCAAAACATTTCCTAGATCGTGTAGTTCTGCTATTTTTTTTTGTGTAACCTCGCGACAAATATTTCAAAATGAGAGTTTAAGATTATTTTCGGGAATTTTGTCCTCACGTGACATACCAACTCATTTGTTTCCATTTTAATTTTTTAAGTGATCGAATACTTTCTGCCGAGGGTTGTATTTGACAAATGGGATCAGATATCAGTCTGTGTCCTGGTCAGTCTATCTCAATCAAGTAAGTACTAGCTTACGAAAGAATCTAATTTAATTAATTCCAGGCTATTTTATATAGAAACACCCCACTATGCGACGGCTTCGCGATCCTAACAGCCGCTTACAATAATTAGCCGTAGCCTCCAGCCTGTGCCAGTATAGTGTAACAGTATAAAGTCTCTCTCAATGCCATGCCGCTGCAAATCCGCGTGTTTACACTTTCTTCTCGCGGCGAGATCGAGCGACACTCGTGAACCGCAACAACGTTCCACGTTCGTCAATTGACAAACGAATATTGGCCCATTACCAGCAGGTAATGCCGGCTTTCTACTTCGCCATGCTAATTGGGGACGTGAACGAGTATAGTTATTATTGGTACATTGCACGGTTTCGTGCGTTCTTAATAGTAGAATTATCGGACTGAAAATTATAGATTTAGGATCCATTACTTTACTATTATTGAGATTTTTATAATGATTAGGGGTGTGCGAGAGCCAGAAATATCGGGTCGGGTCGGGAACACGAAATTTTTTCGGAATCGGGACGGGACGAGTAACAGAAAATTTCGAGATTCTTGAATTTGTCGGGATTCCCAAAAAAAATCGGGATTCTCGAATTTATCGGGATTCCCGAAAATTTCGAGAACCCATTATCATTTATATTCGTTTTAATGAATACATTCATAGTTTCGGATTTTGTATTCTAGATGTTTTCGAGATTGAAAGAATGGTGTCCATCACGAATTATTTTCAAGAGTGTCTTATGTCATATTCTCGAAATTTTCGGGAACCCGATTTCTTCGGAATCTCGAAATTTTCGGGAACCCGACCCGACCCGACTCGACCACTTCTCGACTCGTCCCGACCATAGGGGTTCCCGATATTTCAGGTTCTCGCACACACCTAATAATGATTTTATAGATACTTGATTGACACGTATATTTGTGCCGGCGCGTTTTGTAACAGAATTGTACAATGTCTCGATGTCTGGTTATCTTGTCTGGAACGTAATAAAGCAACTGATAAACATTTGTTGGTTTTAGTATTAGGTAAGTATTGAGATTCATGAGGTTCGTTCAGGTGATCGGTCGTTTAATAGTTTAACACGAGCTTTAGCACTAATAACCAGGGATCGAAAATAACTGCTATTCTACAATTTTCTACGATAAAAATCATTAATGAGAAATTTAAGACAATGTACACAAAATATAAAGAAAAACATTCGAAGAACAAAAATGATTAAAAAATATCGATTTTTATGCTTTTTGGTTACAAATAACGGTTGTTAGCGTTCAAAAAATTGGATACTCCTCGATAACAGTTATCGATGGAGAAAAACTGTTTGGATTGCTCAAAGCAGTTATAGATGAGAGAAGTTCATTTCGATCACCCATAACAGTTATCGATGAGAAAAGTTCACTTCGATCACTCATAACTAGACTGCGGATCCTTATGCAAAATAAAAAATGTTTGCATTGATTGCAAGAGACAGAAGCCAAATAAAAACTTCATTCTTCTTTTAATTATCTTATTAAGGTGAAATTCATACACTGGTGGCCTTAAATATTTTTAATATTTCCTCTGTTTTAAATTGTACGTAACCATTTTTGTCATAAATGCATAAAATCCGCAGTCTACTCATAACAGTTATCAATGAAAGAAATTTATTTCTACCGCTCATAACAGTTATCGATGATCGAATTTCTTTTCACTTGTTCATAATAATTATTGATGAGAAAATTCATTTTGGTTGCTTATTTAATTATTGAGTTGTCTACTCTTTTTCAGATGGAGCAAGCCTGTGAAATTCATTGAGAAGGTTTCGTACAAGACGAATCAACAGATCATGAGGACAACACAAAATCTGTTTGTAAAAAAATTTATGAAATAATTGATTGTCTACAATTTGAAAGTTGTACTATTTAATAATAACTATTACAAATTTCCTTCATCAATAACTGTTATGAGCTATCGAAATAATTTTCTCTCATTGATAACAGTTATAAGTGATCCAAATGAATTTCTCTCAACGATAACATTTACCAACAAGAGAAAAAATTTTCGGTTACATATAATCCTTATTTGCAACCAATACGATTTTAGCCGATGAAATATTGTACTTGTTATTCTATGACCTTTTCCTTTTTGGTTACAACAGTTATGGTCCCTGCTAATAACTTACATTACAAGTTACATTATTTTATAATAATAACGAGAATGCGTCTATCCAAAATGTTTAATGACATAGTATGCACGTTTCAGTATCCTCTAGAACTGACTTGGGTTGCTCTATTGAGTCTATCGAGTTTTCAATCAAAGGTGCACCGCCACTTTTAGGTTCAATAAAACGGACAAAAAGTCGCACGTGCACAGCATCGACAATGGGCCAGTGAAAAGGTGATTATTCGAAAACAATACTACACAAATTTTTATTCGAACTCATATTTAACTGTTTCGAGCATAATTATGTTCGACCGAGAAAATAGATAAATTCAACTGGTCAAAGGCTACAGTAAAAATGATTCCCTCGTGTAAAGGGTTAAATAGACAGCTGCAGCAGTCGCGGTTCGCAACAGGCAGCCATAGCCGCAGGATTCCGCGTAGCTACCAGACCGGACCGACAAAATCCGGCTCTGAAGCTAGACCTAGAACAGCGAGAGTCTGCTCTAAGGTACCTCGAATTTATTCCAGGCAGGTGTCCGCCGAGAAAAAAGGAACACCGGTAGGTGCATAGCAAATCCCAGTCCCCCTCGAATCGACATCCCCTCGTAGTTACGCAACACACTCACCGTTCCCACTTTCCCCGTGCTCTTTCCAACGGAGACGATAGAAGGAGAACGGAAAAAGCCGGTTCGTCGGTAGTCGAGAGTAGTCGTTCCGTGTTGTTCGGCCACGTGCCACGATTGTGTACCGCTTCGCTTCCCTGTTCCCTTGGTCCTTCGCCTTGTCGTGGTCCGCTTTCCTTTCCACTCTGGATGATGTCCACGCGTGAAAGAAAGCTCGGCAACCTTGGCCTTCGACGGATCTACCGGAATCTACGTATATGTATATCCGTTCCCGGGGCCCCGGACGCGAACTGGTCCCCGACTAGTTCCCCTCGAGCAACACGTATGTATTTACGGACGCGAGCGAGAGGGAGTCTTTCTGGTAGGGCAGCCCTTCGAACCGGCTTCGGACGGCGCGGTGTTTCCTGACACCGATCCAGTAACTGACCTTCTCAACGCAACCGGTTTGCCAGCGTGGCCCTTCTCCTCGCGCTCGCCGGACACCGTTCACTCGACGGCTCACAAAACAGGCTGCGAAAGGTACGAACTCTACAAAGGGTTCACTCTCCAAAATGTCCAATCCCTTCGAAAACCTCAAACTTTTCAAACGATTCAAGCTCTCCAATGTATATCCAAACGTTCCAAAGTCTCTGAATGCTCCACACGTTTTACGAGCTTCAAACTTCCCAATGGTTCCAAATGCTCCAAGCTCTTCAATGGATTATCCAAAGGACCCAAACGAACTAAAAGCTTCACAAGCTTCAACTCTGCAGTGGTTCCACCCGTGGTGGCGCCCGAAACTCTCCAATGGTTCCAAACACTCCAAACTTCTGCAATGACTACAAATGCTCCAAACGTTTCAACAGCATCAGAAGCTCCAAACACTTTAGGAGCTCAAATGGCTCCAAATGTTCCAAACTTTTCCAATGACAGCGAACTCTCCCAAGTACTGAATGACTTCGAACGATCCGCGCGCACGTGTCGGAATCTTCAAAGTCTCCGGACGCCCCGAGCTCATGAATGGCTCGAAACGGCCCAAACTTCTTCAATGACTTCAAACTCTCCAAAGCCTCCAGACGTGCCGAACTTCTCCAAAACCTCCGCAATCTCTTCAGATTCTTCGAATACTTCAAACAAACCTCACGTTTCAGAAGCTTCAAAGTCTATGAACGTGTTCGAAGGCGTTGCGGACGTTGTCAATGATCGTCACACGTTAGCGAACCGCTAGATCCCGGTGCGAAATCTTTCGCAAATCGCGCGAAACAGCGCAAGCTCGCGCTGAACACGAAGGGACACGGAGCTGACACGAATCCGAAGCGCGCGACTTCTCGGCGAAGACTGAGTCCTGAGGTGACCGGCCGCTAGCCGAGAGCCGAGAATCGACGTAGAACCAAACCGTTGCCGAGTGAATGACGCCACGCGCACACGGATCCTCTCTCTCTCTATCTCTCTTGCTTTGTTTATCCCGTTCCTTTGTCTACTTCTCCCTCTCCCTCTCGCTCCCCCCTTTCTGTTCAGCCGTCGACGTAGACAAGGCCCGCGAGTCAATAGGACTTTTCTCAATTAGACGAGATACGCGGATAACGGAATGTAAAGCGACATCGGCGAGCAGTGATTACTCGGGTCATGTCGTTGGTGTGAATTGCTGCGAGACCCGACTGAACGCGATAACCTTCGAAACTTGGCCGAACAACCCGGACTTGCTCGTGGCCATTCTGGTACCAAATATTATGAAAAGACCCTACAAAGTGTTCCGATACAAAAGACAGTCTTTCCGGGTTCTCTAGAGCGTTCTATACCTGCTTTTATATATCTACCTTATTCTAGAAAATATTATAAAACCATTTATTGCCGTCTGTACCATAAAAATGAAAATTGTCGATTGTAAGAATCCGAAGGTCACTGAAATTGCATGTTTAACCCTCGGACAACGGGCGATTTTTATAGCTTGGGACCGTTCACAGCTCTAATAAATAATTTTAAAAAATTTACTTTTGGAAATATTTCGTGTAGACACGTTTAAGCATGTTTTTCTTTGTATCTGGAACTGCAATTCTGCACCGTGATCAACGTCAGCGTCGAGAACTTGCATAATCCCAGTGCGGAAGCAGTTCCGCGAAAAAGTACCGGCGCGCCGAATATCCGATTTTTGCGGGCGGATTCAGCGGAAAGCGGGCTCAGGCTACCGAGACCTCTGATATCTTCGGTCTGGTGCATTTCATTGCATTGTTTCCCGCAGGATATATTCAAATGAGAGAGGCGACAAAACGAAAGTATGAGCTTGCCCCAAAGCTGCGTCCCGATAACGATCGTCGCATCCGGTTGAACGAAATGCTTCTCTTTGGTGCGGTGTTCTCTGACACGAGATCGATTGGTCGCCAGGTGTGTGTCGTATCACAAGGATACGCTGCGGGTCGCATCGGGGCATAAGTGCAGCGAGCCAACTTTCTACGGGCGCAGAGCTCCACTGGGTGCGATTCTCAGTGCAATTTTGTTCTTGAACCAATCAAACTTTTCGAATGGTCCAAACTGTTCAATAGATCCGAAAGATCCAGTGTTTGACAGATTACAAGCGTCTAAAATCTGTACATACTCCTCCCCAAAAATATTATGCATCACTGTCTATGCATTTTGCTCAATCTTACATTCTTCGCTTCATATTACATGAAGCATTCCATTATCACAATTTTTCAAGAGTTTTCGGTAATCTGAGGAAAAAATATTTCGAACAAAAGAGAGAGTTGAACAGTATTTAAACATCTATAACTTTCTATACATATACATATGTATATAATATACATTAAATGCACCACACTGTTGCGAGATGGTGCGTTATGATGACCAAAAGATATGCGGACTTTTCGAACCGCATCTGAAAAATTTTCACCATTTTTAGCTCGCTTTCTTGTCTGTTTGTTTGTTTGTTCGGTACAAATTTTGCAATTGATTTTTTTTATAGTTCACAATATCTATGGGTTGCTTGATCATGTAATTCTCCATGACTAAACCTCAATACTTCCTGATGCCGGTTGTCAAAGATTAGTACTCTATGTTCGTCACAAAAAAATGGCGCGCAATTTAAAATGTCAGGTCTTTTTGAGACATCCTATATAAAAGTTCGGAAAAAATTTTTTTTCGACATAAATAAAAATCATTTTGACTTTTTAAATGTTAAAATGCATTTTTGATTCAACGACGAATTCAACGACCGACTTTTCGGGCTAATTACCCTACTGTGAGGTGGTCGAAAGAGTCTAATTAAAAATAAAATTACAATTAACCAACAGCGGGAGCCAGGAATTAATTCGTGCACCTGGTAGATAGATATTCGGTGGCGCATTCGTGTTATGATGATCGCGATTCAGCTGTTCGATAGCGACGGTTACCGTTGACCCCGTGTCAATCAACGTATGCGAAACGTATCGAAACGAGGATCGAGACGAAATCGACAATGTGTCGCGTGCGATCGGAAATCGCATTCAGCATAACCGCAGCATAACACGTTGACGCGCTGCAACCGCAAACTGATATCGAACGTGCGGGTAACCGGGTGCACGGGTTGCGCGAATTTACGTTGCCGCTCGCGACCCGTCGCGCCGGTATTTATAGCAATAACCCGGTCTATATCTATATTTTCGGCGAGCGAGGGGATTCGGTCAATGGTGCAAATCGTTTAACGAGTCGAGCGCGCGCGACAAACTAAATTTACTGCCCTCCTATGCATGCGCGAATGAAACGGCGCGGAGCGGCGCTACTACCGTCCGCTTTCGATCGATCGATCCGAGCTAACCGGACAGAAATGCCTTTCGAAATCACGGACCTAAATCCGGTATGGTTTTCAAACCTGTATCGTACCCGGAAAGCTGCGCCGAAACCGATCTGTAGTTAAGATAATTAACAGGGGGATACTAAACGATCGCAGCTCGGAATTTGTATAGCGAATGTTAACACAGTCGGATCTACGACATCCGTTCTTATGAATAGACTGCGGGTTTTTGTGCGTATAGATTGCAAATATGTGTAAATAGTGGATTTTCTATTAGTTTCTCAGATAAACTAAAATATGCTCTCGGCGCACGGTTTCGATCAATAATACAGACAAAGCAAATTTGCAAAAATTAAATTCTCAACGTTTCGATCCGGATTTGGATCATTTTCAAGAGAAATGCGTCTGAAAATATATACATAATTAATATAATAGAAATTTAACAAGGGAGACAACAATGATTTCTATTATATTAATTATGTATATATTTTCAGACGCATTTCTCTTGAAAATGATCCAAATCCGGATCGAAACGTTGAGAATTTAATTTTTGCAAATTTGCTTTGTCTGTATTATTGATCGAAACTGTGCGCCGAGAGCATATTTTAGTTTATTAAACATTTACGATCGAGAAATAACAAAACAAGTTTCTCAGATATTTGACAGAGAAGATTCACTTTATTATAACCACACTTATATTAACCCTCATCCGTCCCTCGTGTCAATTTGACACAGTTTTCGCGAATTAAGGGGTACTGTTCTGTTATTTGTCGGTTTTGCCCGAAAGTTTGTGACTTTTATTTTTTTAATGCGAATCACATATGCCTAGCATTGTTCATGGAAAATAATAATGTCAAAACTGCAAGCCGAATTTGTTACGAAAGAGTCCCTGTGTGTCAATATGACACATGTATTCTTACGTACTGTCGCGGAGTTTTTCAATTACTATTATTTCAACGACAAATTTATACAGCATCTGAAAATTGAAGAAAAATTGTTTTTTTCTAAATTAGAAGAAAACGTATTACTCATATAGTATGGAAATTTACACGGGACGCGATCGAAACTGCCACACAGAAGTAAAGCAGGGTCAACGCGTAGTGCTACAATTAGTTGAAGGTTTGGGTGGACGCAATGTTACGCGTGACAATTTTTTTACTTCACACGAATTAGTAACTATATTACAAAAACAAAAGATGACGCTTGTAGGGACCATACGAAAAAATAGAAAAGAAATTCCACAAATTTTACTCGATATGAAGAAGAAGCCATTTCATCATTCGGAGTTTGTTTTTGAACACATACTAAAAGGTACAATGGTGTCTTATGTGACAAAAAGAAGACGATTTGTTATTCTACTTAGTACATACCATACGTCAAAGCAAATGAGTAGTGAAGTAGATAAAAAACCTGAAATAATAAAATATTATAACGCTACAAAAGGAGGCGTCGCGTCGATGTCCTCGATGATATGGAGATGGTGGGCACATACAGATGTAAGCGCGAAACAAATAGATGGCCAATGGCAATTTTTGCTAATATGTTATATATATCAGCATGAAATGCTTTTATAATATTTACCTCACTCAATGCAACGTGGAATAAAAATAAAAGATATCGTCGACGCCTTTTTTTGATTGAAATTGGACATTCTTTGGTGCATTCCTATATGTATTACATTACGCACACATCTACCGCGAGGATCTAATGCGACTGCACTTGTTGCACAAATACAGGGTATACCAACAGTGATTGTACCGTCTTGTAGTAATCGTATAATGCATACTCCACCAACAAAAAAACGAGCCCGGTGTCACATGTGTGAGAAATGACCGAATACTAATATACATAGTGACCGATGTGATTTGTCCAAACAAGCAGTATGTCCCACACATCGCTTTTTTTTATGCGAAAATTGTGCAGAAACTAAGATGCAGATGTTAACGCATCCATTTGAATACAAAAATATCGGAAAATAACTTTCTATCTCGTTATTTCGTCGATATTTTATCACTGTGTCAATTTGACACCGAGGGACAGATTCAGTTCGCGAAATGAGGGACGGATGAGGGTTAACTTGCCGTGTTGGTCTTGTATGCGTCAAATTTTGTAATCGAATTTTAAACACGTCTTCCCATACTCCAATCTTGCTGAAATTTTGTATACACACTTGCTTCCGATGACAATAAAATTAGAAAATAAAATATATAAAAAATCTTTTTAAATCCACGCTTATATTAAAATGGCTAAAAAAGGAGAAAATAATTTTTTTCCTGGTTCTTCATAAAATACCGAATCCAGTTAAATGATTGATAATATTTTCCTTAAAATTTTAAGCAATTGGTTCAAAATTTCTTCTGTTATAAAATTAGTGTCGGAATGCATAGACAAATTTAATATAAATTTAAATAAATCTAGTTAAATGATTGATAATATTTTTCCCCAAAATCTTAAGCAATTAGTTCAAAATTTCTTCTGTTATAAAATTAGTGTCGGAATACATAGCAAAATTTAATATAAATTTAAATAAAATCATGACATTAGTGGCTATAAATATAAATATTAAAAGCGTGGAGCGCCCACGAAGATTACGTTTAGCGCTCCACGCTTTTATTTATAGTCACTAATGTCATAGTTTTAAATTTTAAAATTAAAAATTAAATTTTAAAATATTAAATGTTTCTATCCCATTCCGAAACGAATTTTATAACAGTAGAAATTTTCAACAAATTGCTTAAAATTTTGGGGAAAATATTATTAATCATTTAACCGAATTCAGTATTTCATAGAGAACCAGGGAAAGAATTATTTTCTCCTTTTTACTGCATTTTAATATAAGCGTGGATTTTAAAAAGTTTTTTCATTTAACTTTAGTTTCTTACAATTAACACAGACAATTCTTATTTTGCTTAAAGACCGGCAGTCTAATAATGCGTTAAGAAGTATTAACAAATACTTCAAAACAAAATTTTGCATCTTCAACTGTGGCTTAGTTTATTCCAGAATGAATAAATTTCTGTTCAGTCACTAATTTCAAATGTTCAGACTGCGGAGGGCACGTAATAGGAGTCGACTACAATGGTATCGATCCTTGCGAGTTTCTCAGGCCCGCGATCGAATCTCGAGGGTTTTTTCCGCGTAATTGTGCTTCTGGTCTAATTAACGCGGCAAAACGGCCGTGTTTATCTTTCGCCGAGATTCGCACGCACCCTCGTTCTCACGATGATGTCAACGCGTACGCTCGGTTCGCATTCGCTCGCGACTTCTTCGAGTGTGTATGTATAATACATTGACGAGGTGTTAGGAACGGAGGAGGACGAAGAGAGTGTTGTCTGTTTGGTGGCAGCGGCCTCGGCCGTGAGATGCACGAGAGGCCGAGAAAGACAATAGAATCTGGCATCCGTTGAGCCACTATGCTTCGAATGAGCTCCTGGCACCGGTTACTTCCGCTCGAGTTTAATAAAGAGAAGGAATTTTCGGTCGGAGAGCTCCCTTGTGCCAGGTGACAGTCGGTTTGGCATCGTCCAACTACGATTGGGTCACTGGAGACCCGTACACAAAGTACGTTTAGTCACGTTTCTGATTTCGTTGTTCGGTAACGTTAAATGGATGTTTCGTGTGTTCAATAATGGAAGAAAGGACAAAGTTATTTAGGCTGAAGGCTCTCGAGGTCTGTTCGAAGGGGCTTTATATAAGAGTTTGAAACGGTTATTTTCGGAGCGGTTTCAGGCCGTGGCATCGACGATAGATCGACAGGTTGGGAATAGGATTGTTCGCGGCTGACTGCGCGAAAAAGGCTGCCGCTCGAAGGGATCTCGTCGACGCGTGTAATACGGGCCCGAAGTTCGCGACCGATGACCAGTCGCGATAAGCGGAATCTGGAAAGTCCGCGAGAAACGGCACAGCGTCTCTCTGTGCCCCGTTCGAGCTCCCCTGCTCGCGCGAAAACTGATAAGGAGAATGTATATCCGGACTCAACTCGACTTCTACACCCTTTCCCGAACGCTGACGAGGTAACTATCTTGGAAACCGGCCAATTTACACCCCCACGTTCCTCGAGATAGTCGGATAAGGAGCGGAATTGAAATAATCCCTCCTTTCTTTCGGAACCATCCAGGCCACGACCCATTTCCGTCGCGCGATGGCTTCAAACATTTACCAATTGAAAATCAATGTAACTATCTTCTTCGGAAGCCCCGGACAAGAAGTCTGGACACTTGCTAATAAATTGTTTCATGCTTTTAATCTCTAATTTGTCACCATGAATGCTTCAAAACTCGTCTACTAATGAGCGTGTATATCCCGAACAGTTTTTGTATTTTTTATGTGAACAAAAATAGAATGTATGCAAGTATTGAGAGTCTTTTGGCCTCAGTTCCAGTACAAAGGAAACTCTGGAACGGACAGAACGAGCATTGTTCGCGCCGGGAAATGCTCTCCGTTCCCTCTCGGTCGTTCCTGCTGTTCTGCATACAAATTGTGGAAGCATCCTTTTCGCACCGTGTTTCACTGTCCGACGGAGGGACACGCGAGTACCCTTCCTCGGAAAGATCAGAGATTAGTCTGCTCTACCGTTTTCCGGTAGAAAAAAAAATAGAATCGTAAGCCCCGCAGAGGGAGGGGGACGACTCGGCATATTTTACGATCAAGCACGCCTAATTACCGTTTCCCCGGTTATCAGGAACGCGAACCACGCTAATTGTTATTTACCCCGTAGTCGGGCCGAGGAACTTTCGCGAACACGCGGCGAGAAATTCGAAGGGAAAACTAATTTTACCTTCCACGTACACAGTAATTATAATTACCCTCCGAGAAACTGAAAATAAATTAATCAGAAAATAACAACAGAATTCAAATCCCTTGGTAATTGGGAAAATTCCTCAGATGTTCAGGATGAGGGCGCTTTTCGAATTCTTCTGATCTGAACTATTGTAATACATATTACCATTTTAAATCGTACACTGAAATAAACAGTTGTCTTTTTGAAAAGATTGTTTTTGAACTTTTACACTTTTCTTAAGAGTTTCTCTGTTCTTGTGAAACTTTTATTGTAAACAAACGTTATTTCTAACTTTTCGAAGAAACTTCTTCAGGAAGCGTTCTCACGGAACAGATATCTCAGAATCGGCGTAGTAAAAGTTACATAGAAACAAGTATCTTTAGGACGTCTGTTAAAAAAGGCTTCGTAAATGCTATTGCTGGGTGAGATAGAAATAATCAACTTAAGGCTTCAGGTATATCATATCATACTAAGATAAGATATCAACTGTAATAATTATTTAATATTGTTCAAATACAGTAAATTATCAGTAAATAGTCACAAAAAGATCGTATACGATAAACGCAAAAAAATATCCCCTCCACTGTAGTAATCTGATCTCGGCTCGGGTATATCGGTGTGAACCACTACTAATGCAATACGGAGAGTCGCAGTCGCCGGCACAGTTTGGAGGCTCGTGCGTCCTCACAATGTAATACCAACATAAACATTTTTTTATGAAACATTCACCAATATATTTGTGGTATTTTTCTGATTAAAGTAATACCAAACACGATATAATGTCAACTGTATTCACTGGTCTAGGTGCACGGTAGTGCACCAGCTAAGTTCTCGCACTACATACCTCCTTTTACACGGAACAACTTAGGCGTTTTTTAGAGGCTTATAACTCGGCACTGGAGGCAGATGGAGAGATGTAATTTCGTACACTTATTAAATGCTATCATGTCTCAATATTGACAAAACATTAATCTTCCAAGATTAGTAGGTTCCGAGATATAGGACCTCAAAAATCGCTAAATTTGACACTGTCTGACTGACTGACAGATCATTAAAACCTTTCGGGTACTTCCCATTAACCTACAAGCTTGAAATTTGGTACATAGATCCACCATAACAAACGCTCAAAGGAATAATTATCAAAGTTTGAAATTTTACATCTTACAGGGGTTGTATTGAAAAAAAAAACATTACGAAATAGGTGCGTAGTATAGATACATAGCAGCATAACATACATAAGTATACGTTTTATTAGCTTCGAAGTCGCAACAAATACTGATGAAAAAAATAATTGCTCTAACGTCAACAAAAGAGACTGCACCGAGCATCGTTATCCGTTATGGTACACCAGAAAACGAGAGTTCGAAAAATTAAAGACCGCGAGTGGGCACTCCGACCACACATCGAAGAAGTACAAATCCCTGACCCTAAACCAAGAATACAAAGAAAAAGAAAACTTCCTGCAATTAGAAAAAATAATCAACTAACAAAGAAAAAAACGACATAAACCTCAAACGGGACAAAATTTTAAAGAGGGTATAAATAGGTAGTAAAACGAAGATGCATTTATTAATTTACTTAATGTCCACCTTAAAGATAAAAATGTTTAGGATTTAATGAATCATGGATAAGAGTAATACCTACTTGATAATTGATGAAATTTCAACAAAAATTGATGAAATCCCAACAAAAACAGGAGCCAAATTCCTATGAACGTAAAAAGTTGTGAGATCAAACAAAATACGGCCAAGTACGTTAGTTTAGAAATACCTCTTGCAATACTGAAAAAAAGCGTTTGTAAAAATTAGTTTCAAAGAACGCTATTTAATTTTTAAAGAGTTACATGGAGGGCTAAATTATTCAAATTTGGCCGCTACGTAACACCTTTTATGGCCATTGGTTTAAAAAGTAACGGCCAAGTTTGAATAATTTAGTCCTCCATGTAACTCTTTAAAAATTAAATAGCGTTCTTCTAAACTAATTTTTACAAACGCTTTTTTTCAGTATTGCAAGAGGTATTTCTAAACTAACGAACTTGGCCGTATTTTGTTTGATCTCACAACTTTTTACGTTCATAGGAATTTGGCTCCTGTTTACAGGATGTTTTTGTTGGGATTTAATTGACGATGAACGTTTTGGGCGCAAGGAAGGACAACGTACGGGAAAGAAAGAGACGCGGAGAGTCGCAGTCGCAGCAACTCTCTTTACACGCGCTGTCCTCCTCTTATACGTTCGGCTCGGTCTCTGAAGTTCAAGAAGAAAGCGTCTGTCTACGAACTTGGAAACGAATCTCCCCGAGGCTTTTGCGATTATAGAGGATTTACTGTATTTACTATTCATCATTCAATATGTATTGCAATACTCGACGACTTTGTTAATATTGTTGAACAAAATCTCTGTCCCAATAATAGACGAACTTATATTTTTATATTTCATATAAGTCCTGTTCAAACTTTTACGCTTCACAATGTTTTTTCCCCCATTCTCATTAGAACTTTTAATATGAGGACGTTTTTCAAAGTTTT
Source organism: Lasioglossum pauxillum (assembly GCA_933228785.1). Taxonomy (NCBI): domain Eukaryota; kingdom Metazoa; phylum Arthropoda; class Insecta; order Hymenoptera; family Halictidae; genus Lasioglossum; species Lasioglossum pauxillum. Next base: position 14,947,036 of record OW121700.1, read on the forward strand.
ACGGTCCACGTTTTAAAGTGACCAATTAAGAAGTTCCTCAACTCTTTCGTTCCCTGTTTCAACCAGTGGTTATCGGAACCGTTTGAAGGCCCAGGAGTAGGCAAACGAGTAACTGTTATGCTCGAGGTAGGTGGGAGGGTCTGGCAATTAGGGGAAAGGCTCGAATTACACGGTGAACTAGTAACGAATTATCAACGAGCGATGGTATCGTATCGGCTGGAGTAATTACGCCTCGGGAACACTGGAGAATCCGGGTGATTATCGTCTCTAGCCCAAAGCTAATAACATCAACGACGATCGTTGTTGCACATACAAGTCCCTGAGAAATTCTCGGATCCCCTCGATCGCATTTATGGAGGTTATATCGAACGAGTTTTTCATGTTATTATACTGGAATTGAAATGAAATTGATATTGAAATTGGCAACGATCGATGCCACTAACAACCGATTCCAGGAAAGGGGATCGTCGGAGAACGTTACGAAAAATCGATCGAGGAAACTGGCCATTAGAGTTCGACAATATTTTCGAGGGTGTTGGCTCGCGTAACGCGAAACACGTATTTCGTATCGATCAGCGGCGCTCGTTTCAGGCTGCACCGGCGGAAGGTGAGAGCTTCGGAAACGAATCACGTACCAGCCGAAAAACCACGAAGGCTGTTAGCTCAAAGAAGCTTTCCGGATTGCACCGTGGAGCAAACGATCGCTCGTCGAATAGTTCTTCGTCAGGAGACTGCGGATTTCATAGCGGCTTCTTGCGAAACTTGGCACCGGGGAGTGTCCGAAAAAGTTTCATAAGACTTCCAATTCGTTTCCCGATTACAGCATCTATACGAAAGAACAAACTTTTATTTGCACCGTGATCCGCTGTCTGGAATCGTCAGTCTCAGGTAGACTGCCGATTTTTATGCAAAATGAAAATTCTGTTGATTTCGAGACACAGGAACCACGTAGACATTTATTTCTTTAACCGAAAATTTTAACACAGCGAAAGTAATAGGGAACTGTCGTAATTTCTATTTCTATTTTATTAAACAATCAATAAATTTTACAGCTATAGAACAAAACGTATCCCAACCTTTACGACAGTTCCTTACGGTAAGGTTTCTTAAGAATAAGTGTATAAAGTGAATGATTTTCATGGTCTTTGAGGCATAAAAGTATGCGTTGAACTTTTGTTATTGACGCAAGGGTTAATAATGACGGATTTAATGGAATACAATGCGTTTCTTTGAGCGTCCAGGAGGATCGGTTTGGCAAACAGTCGCACGGAAGAGCGAGAAGCTTGGTAAGAAGAAGGTTGGTAAACCGTGGACGGTGGCTATCGCGTAAGCTCGTGGTTCGCAGCGTGCTGGTACAGCGACGGTAACAACAGAAGCGATAAACTGGCAGCGAGGAAAATGTTAATCGAGGCGATTAAGCGGCTTCCCCGACGATATTCGCGTCCCTCCCGAGCCGGCGAAGATAAGCGAAGATAATAAACGCCGAGGTTCTAAATTGCCACGGTAGTGTTCCCGTTCTTTCGGCCTTTCTGCTTGGTTTTCCGTAGAAAGCGGAGGCGCAGTCCGGAATTCAGCTATATCTTGCCTCGGTCCGAGGCATCGCGAAATAGCACGAATCCCGGTATCATCAGCTAGCGCGGGATTTAACAAGGAAATCGTTAGACGGAGCGTGATTAACCCCGCCGCTCCGTTGCGATAATAAACGAGCCACGAGCTTCATAACTCATCGGTGCCGTGCTCTCTTTCTTGTCTGCGAACGCCGACGCGACGCGTCCCACGGTGTCCCGTTTTCTCGAAAAGCCAAAAATCAATTCCAGCAACCATGAAACACGTGTTTCCCACTGTAGGGAATCATTGTGCAAAATAAAAAGGTTCAAGTATCTAAGTTCTACTGAGTTTAACGAGAGGTATTACAATAACAAAAATCAATACTACTTCCCATTTAAAAAAATGTTGGGGGACCCCTTTCCCCCCACCGAAACATTACCCCAAAATTGACAAAAGCTTTGTTAATCTCCCCACCATCTTAAGTTCCATGTACTCAATCTTGTTATAATTGCATAAAATCCGCAATCTATTACAGAAACAACTAATTCTTCTATTCGTACAGATTTAGCGAAAGAACAATTTCGATCTGGGTCTCTTTCTCCCATTCCATTTTAGTAATTCGAGACGGCTCGTTTTGCTTGAATGGAAAGCAGGCTTGTTCAAGTTTTTGTCTAGTCCTGACAAAACCTCTGGAAGCGAAAGAAGCGTCGAACGGCTTAATTGGTCCTGGGAAAAAAGTCCGGCAGCGATCGTTGAAAAGTTATCGCAGGAAATCGATGAGAAGCAGCATAATGCGAGCTCAACGCAACTCTCGATAAACGAAAGTTCTTTCACGTTCGCGCAGTTTTATCGGAGCGCGAGCCGGATTATCTGGAAGTCGGCTCTCGATTTCGCGGTTGATCAAACCAACGAGCGGTTAGCACGATTCCGTTTCTAATTCTGAATCGGTTCTTGCTCTCGACAAGGCTGTTGTTCTCTCTTATACAGCGTGTCTCAAAAACGTACTTTCTTCGAAGGGGCGATTCCCGAGGTCATTTGAAGTAACTTTTACCTTTACGAAAATATTCTCCGCGGCTTTGATAAGTAGTTATTAGCGAAAAACACGGACCAATCAGAGCGTGGCTACAGCGGACGGATTCCAGCTCTGAGTGGTCCGTGTTTTTTGTTAATAATTCCTTAACAAAGCCGCAGAGAATATTTTCGGAGAGGAAAAAGTGACTTCGAATCACCTCAGGAATCGTCCCTTTCAAGGGAGTACATACATACAACACTCTTGAGACATCCTGTATGTTCGTGATTGAAGGTTGAAGGTGTGAACGCATGAGTTTGGATCACGGTTCAGGAATCCTTGTTCGAATTTCACGGCAAGCTACTCGATTAGCGCGTCGCACAACGGCGTCCTTTCTTTTCTAAGCTAAAAGAGACGGTAGCCGGTTGCGCAAGGTCGATCGCGTTGTTACGACGCAGAAACCATGCGATTTTCCCGATCTCTCGGCTCGCTTTTTTGTACCGGTGCATGTTCTTGTGCAACCCGTGGCACGCAGTGAAATCCTCGATCCTGGATCTTGTTGTGCAGCCTCCAGAATGCGTTAATCAGCGGACGTGGACGCCGAATGGCCGGGGAATCGAAATCTGGACTAGAAAATGAAACTGGTGGGCAGCGCGCTTGCTTTTGCTCGCTTGCTTTCCATCTCCGTGGATAAAACGCGAGCTAACGCGCATTTAGGTCATCCTTGGCTCCCCCATTATTTTTCACGTGCTCGACGAGCGCCGGGGACGAGAGGAATCTTGGCGCTTGCACGCTCACGTGTTCGAGCGAGCCTTCGACGCTCGAATTTTTTCCTGTTCTGGTAAGAAGATGATCTAACGCGCCTAGTTGCGAGATTGTGAGTCATGGAGGATTCAGGAGCTGCTGGAATCTTCAATTCCTACATTCTGCCGTGATTTTTAAAAAGATTTGAAAGAATGTTTACGTACGAATTTAATGTACAACTGTTACTTCGGTTAGATTTCAAAATCTGTTTGCGGCTGGAGTTAAGATTCACGAGTTACAAAATTGCATTTGTAAGTTTTGATTGAACCGAACAGAAATGTTAAAGCAGTGGCTAAAAATGCAATTGTTTTTCACAATTCCTTGCCGTCCGGTAAGCTAATTTCTTTAGTTCCCCAAAGTAACTCGTTTGGTCCAGTTTTATATCGAATTGTGAGTACGTTAAAAATGTTTTCAAATAAGTTTTCGTGGAACTCCGTATTTATAAAAATTCAAAGTGCTTCGAATAATAGTCATGTTTAGACCGACAATATTACGAATATTTTTTCATGTAGAAATACGCAGAACAAAAAGAATAACATTTGATTGTTCAACGTTTAGTATCCGAGAAAATTGACTTGAAAGAACCGGCGAATACGGGTGCTGTTGAATAGGAATTGACTCATGTGTCTGATCACGACCCACCGAATCTACTTGAAAGTACCAAGGCACGCGTACCCGGCGGATTTTCGAACTTGCTCCTCTCAAAAAAAGAAAGCCATAAGGAAAATATTATCCTTCTTTCGCTACACATCTCGGATTTTATGCATTTATGGCAAAACTATACGGGTGCAATTTAAAACAGTAAAAAATGAAAATAAAAATTCAATAATAAAGTATTAAATAATAAAGTATAAGAACTATTTATTTCGCAAAATAATTCCCACCTCTGCCGCAGTCTAACCAGCAGTACACGCCGGTCGAACCTGTCGATCGACTGACTTTTCGAAAGTGAGTGGTCGCGTGGGCGTTCGAACAGTCAAATCGGTTAATCCCCGAGAAATGCTTGAATCAAAATTTCAGCACGAGGAACATAGTGAACGCGGTACGATTAAGGACTCTAGCTATAGTCTGGACCCTATAGAGACATCAGACGTTTAGAGACACGAGACAGATGTTTCCCGCTAAACATTCTGTAGACGCGATGGTTTCGAGATGACGTATCAGTTTGAAATCGGTTGATCCTCTGGAAATGGCATATTCAAAATTCCAAGTACAAGAAGCGTACATAAAACAGTAGAATCAAAGACTTTAGAGTTACATGAAAATTAATTCGACAGATTTTCTCCTCGAGCAGATATTGTAGTAAAAATTGCACAGAATCTAAATAAATAGAGCCTTGTAATTTTTGTAAAGCTAAGACATTTTAGTCGCTTTTAGTGCTCGGTAGGTTCAGTGTTAAAGACACGAGAGACGTCGATTGTATAGATGACGGGGCCAGTCTCATGACAACTGTTACGCTAGGACGTCAGTATGGAAAGACGCGGTGCGGATCGAACCCGCGTAGAAAACACTGACCTATCTCTCGCATGTCTTTCGGTGGTACTACTTTAGATTCGGGTGTCCACCTACCGCGTTATCCGAGGACGCGAGTCGCATATTCTGTTCGAGGTGTCCTGCTGGCCCTGTGGTTGCGAAAGGACAGTTATACCGGGCCCAGCTTCCACGGTGTTGTCCGCGAATCGTCTCGGCTCGGCTCGGCTCGGCGTCAGCCTCCAGGCCCCGAGAGAGAGTACTGGATAATCCGCCTGCTCTTGTTGCGACACGACACGCCGAATTTCGAGGTTGTTCCGCGCACAGCCTTGTCCACCGGGCAGCCTCTAGTCTCTGTGTGGCTTCCGACGAGGTAAACAACCGGAGACAACCATGCTTTAGTGTCGATATCTCTTCGAGAACATCTGAGAGAACACCGAAAGGCTGGCACTGGCTACACGCACCACCGCTTACAGGAGCACGCTCTCTCTCCTCGCACTCCCGAACACGATCGCACGGTAAAACAGACACTCTTCTGCGGAGATAACTCACGAATACAACGAACCATGGAGACGTTCCCGCTCTCCGTTGATGGGAAATCGACGAGATCGAACCAGGATCTATCGAATGAATTTCGGAAGCGTGGAAGCCGCGGATCTCCGGTCCTGATGATCTTTACCGCGGACATCCTCGAGGAAACGTTGCTACGAATGACACGCGGATGACAGCGGCTGCATACGGCAGCGCTGTTAACTTCGTGTACTCAGAGCGCCACGGTAGCGGCGCTGAAGGAAAGGTCCTTGAGGCGCCATCGGACGAACCTTTATGGTACAGCTGTTTTGCATGCAATGCATTTTTCTGTACACGGTTCTAGATTACCGACTCTAGAGAAAATGTTCTGCGTTAGTGTATCCACAAACGAGGTACTATCAGAGAGGAAATGAGAGTACTCACGTCCGGGGTTTGGCCGTGCCATCGACGAGGTACTATTAAAGACTGCCAGCCTTATGAGAGTTCGTGTCGCCCAAATATTTCGGTGTTTCTAACGCCCTCTAGGATATATTCTGGCTCCATCCAGAGAAACAAAAAGCCACCGACGGCATTTTGTCGGTGAAGGAGACCACTGAGGAGACTTTAATCGCGACGCATCGGCGAGAAGGCAAATTATCACGAAACCATATCGATTATTATTAATTGTTACATTCTCCGCCATATTTCAGACGATGTTTTGGCACTATTTTGGCACTATTTAGAACTTTTAGCGTTGTGATATTTCAGATCACTGTAAGTTCCACGTTATCCCCGCGCCCGGTCGCGCCCGGTTACTAGTTACTGGTCCCGCTGAATAGCACGGGGCTGGCAGCACCGACGAGGTACTATTAAAGACTGCCAGCCTTATGGGAGTTCGTGTCACCCGAATATTACGGTGTTCTCTTACGCCCTCTAAGATATATTCTGACTGGAGTGAGAAACAGAAGGCCATCGACATGATCTTGTCGGTACAGAATGCTACTGAGGAGATTCTCGCCGCTGAGAAGGCAAATCGTCACGGAACCATATTGATCATCATGAATTGTTACCTGAGTAGAAGAAGAATGATGTAGTATAGAACGCTCACATTACCCATTCTGTAATTGCCTTATAATACTAACACCGACGAGATATTATCTCGTCTCTTTATCTAAATAGAACCAGACGATATATGACATTGTTCACGCCCGGGGCGAACCAGCTTGAATAATACATACATTTTGTTCTGAAGGAAAGTGAAATTGCAAAATGTTATGGAAGTCAATAGGTATAGGAATAGAATTAACTGAAAATCAACATATTTATTAAATGCGCAGCTATTAGCTCGATATTATCCTTTATTCATAAGACACTAGAAGTTCTTACAAATAGAGGATAATACCGATTGCCCAGGTCTCACCACGAGGAGGTTGCTGCACAAGAGACCCGAAAGGGAGTCAGAACGAATGCAATATTCCTTCTGGCTCCCTTTCTAACAACGACGGACTTATACTAAATTACGCAGATATGTCTTACGCGGAGCAAAAGGTGTGAATCGGAGAAGAAGTCTCCAGTCCACGGGGGTACAAAGGCGAATCAGGCAGAAGGCTCTGATTCTTTCAAACTGAGAAACAAGAGCGAACCACAGCAGAAGGCTCTGGTTCGAAGGTGACGCGGCGCGTACAATGCTTGCAGCCAGCACCGGTCAGAGCCGATACCCGAAGTGTCCTCACCAAGAGAAATGGACAGTGAGAAGTGTTCAATCGATATCCCATTTCTCTACCAACTACCTGTCACCAAGCAACACAAGTTGTGGTGAACGCGGGTAGGATGACGAATAGAGAGGACACTGTATCATGGCTACACGAGTGAACAGGTCTCAATGAGCCACGTCTCTCAATGTATCGACGCCGAATACCGGTTTCAACCGGTCTGGTACATACAAGCAAGGTCCGACACAGCAGAACGCTAGGTAGTGGAATTTCAGATTTGCGACATATAAAAACATTATTGCATTAAATTGTATACAAATTTACTTTCAGGTAGCTTGCTGTCGGCCAAGGGTACATCAATGCTTTCCTCGTTTACCCTTGGCCCATCTTCAGTTCGTTATTTCGAATTACTTATTCAGTTAGTGTGCACGACAATTTTTATTTCTGAATTTCGAATTGTTCGCTGCGGAACTTTCACAAGTGCCTATTCTAAAGATTTTCACATCTTGTCTGAAATTGGTATTCCTCCGATCGGAGGTCCCCCAGGGGCTCACTCACGGATAGAGCTGTGAGTGAGCACGGGGTGTCGCGTCCCCGGGGCTACCCGAATCGCCTATAGGCCGCACCCGTGTGCGGGGTTAGTTTGACTCTCGTGAGCTGGTGTTAGGTTGGCTCTCGTGAGCTGGTTTCATTCGCACTCGTGTGCGGGGTTAGTTGGGCTGATTAAGTCATATCTAAGGGAGCGATTTTGCAACAACTACTTGCTTGTTTCTTTTTTTAACATTTACAGTGGACCCAAAAAGTATTTGATCACTAAAGGGTCCAGCAGGACAAGCATGCACCAACGGTCCCCCGACAATTTTTATTAGTATCGCGTGCAAAATAATGCTTTTAGGTTGAAAGATAATCTCCCAAAATTATAAGTCGCTAACCCCTCATTTAAGGATGATATAATAAGGTAAACATCCTTAGGGATAATTCTTTGTACTCGGAGCTATTCTAACTCGAAAATGAAACATTTTTTCCGACCTAGAATATCTCCATTCCCTATGATTTTTTCAATTTTATGGAAATGAAATTACTAAAATACCTCATACAATACCTAAATGTTCAATAAGCGATTAGAAGACTGCGGATGTTTATGCAATTTTCAATTTTTCTAGGCAAATCTTAAGAAAGTGGAATCATGTACAATCTCATTTTCAGTGGTAGTGGTGTTTGTAGTTATGAAATAAATAAATATCGTACAAAATTCTGTAGAATTTTATATTCTACCATCTTTTGAAAATTTTCAGAAGCCATAAATGCATAAACATCCGCTGTCTGGTGATTAGATATCGACAGAGTGACACCTACTAAAAATTTCAAGAACAATGTTCTGTTACCTATCTAATACATAGTGCAGTTACATTCTGTACTTAATCAGTTCTTTCTTTTAGTATAGTTCTTCTAAGATATTTTTGCATAATGTAACAGGTGGGAAACTGAAGAGCCATTTTTCGTCGCAAGTTTGCGATAACATCTTGGCTATAGGACAAAATTTTCTTAAATAGGGGCAGAGCTGTGATAGACAATCGATTCACACCATCTTCATGATTCACGAGAATAATAAACTCTAGACTGTCCAGATTTTCACTTCATTATCTGTATGACGGACATTGCACCCTTACTCATCAATCTCTCCGTCTAATAATAGTAGCTTATACAGTTAAGGAGCATAACTGTTCCACACACTTGAAATCAGAATAATCTTTTTATGAATGGGCCAAACGACTTCAATTTCTCTGTAAGACTAGAAGAATTAGTTTAGTAAATAACGTCTAATAAATAAGTTGAAAAAATGCATTTGATCGGAATTGTGATAAACAATAATACAAATTGATTTGTACAACCCTTTTAGCTGGGTCAATAACGAAAATTTAAACGATGTGTTTTGTAAACTCGTACGAATTATATGCGTTCTGAAAATTTCATTGAAATTGGTTAATTGGTTTACGAGTTACAATCGATCAAAAGTGGTAAAAATTGCAACTTTTCACGATTTTCGGCCTTTTTACCACTTTTTATCGTTTATAATTCGTAAACCAATTAACCAATCTCAACTTAAATTTTTAGAACGCACATAATTCATACGAGTTTACAAAACACTTAAAACACACATCGTTTAAAAAAGTTTTAAAAATCAATTTTTTATTATTGTTTAACACAGTTCCGACCAAATGCATTTTTTCAACTTATTTATTAGACGTCATTTACTAAACTAAGTCATTTACTAAAATTATTCTGATTTCAAGTGTGTGGAAACAGTTATGCTCCTTACTGTATAAGACCACAGTTTATAAGAATTAGAATTAGCCTGTGTTTAACACGCGACTATATCGATTCCAAATATGTGTTTGGTAGCATTTCAAACCCAAACCTAAGCGGTATATTTGTGCGACGGTGTAAAGTGTAAGTCATTCACAAGTGCAGTGAATACAAAGGAATCTTAAAAATCTTATTTAGAGTTCCGCTTAATACAGATGACGAATACATTTCGAGATGGACGCAGGTATATGTAGTATATTATGACAGGAACGTTGAACCCTCACCGATTTTCATGATTTTTGGGCATGTCACAGAAATTAACATATTGAATAACTTTCTCCTTTGCATGTTTATAGCGATCGACTTTAGTTTCCGTGATATTCGTAAAAAAACTTGAATCTTGAATCAATTGTTTATTGAATACATTGAGCTCATTATTTTAAAAAGTACATCGAAGTAAATGTAATTTTTATTAAACTTGTTGAGAAGATCTCATTGATTTGAAGTTGGTTGGGATTAGGTGGACGAGAGGGCGGAGAGGGCCGGCCGAAAAGCCGCAGAGTTGGGTAAACCGATGATTTTTGTGTCAAAATCAAAGAACTTCTGATAGAAATGAGATAGAGCGATGAATTAAAAAAAAATTAAAGCTGAAATATTGCAGAGTATGAGGAAAATGGAAAAATTACGGTACGACCATTTTTTAACCTTGAAAATCTGTGTTAAACTTGCAGAATTTACGGATAAATTCTTTTCTTGACATGCTATACGTCATTTCCCGCAGATTTTGTCACGGTGATTTCAAATCTGGTCGCACAGTTTGTCTACCACCTCAGGATTTCGCACAAAATCAATCGTTGTGAAAAGAACTAATTGAATCATCATTTTTTCATTCAATCGATTTGATAACCCACTACTACTACTGGTTGGAAGGTATATTCATTCATCATTATCATTATTTATTTAACGTCGCTTCAACTGCTATGGTCATTAGCAACGGTACCTACTGTTTTTATAAGGAGGGTTCCGAACCACCTTGGGCACCACACTTTACAAGCACATCGAGAGTATTTCCAGAGGTGCCGGCGTCGGGGATCGACCCGCGACCACGGAGTCCGTAGGCGCGCGCTCTACCCACTGAGCCACTGCGCGCCCTTGAAGGTATATTGTATTCTCGTATATGGAACACAATAAGAAAAATATGTATACAATAACACAACAAAAATTATTAAAATCAGTGGGGGCGTCTCACATAGAAAGATTTACGGACTTAACAATGCTGGTAAACGACAGTGATCATAATAAAAATAAAAAAGTAATACAGTAATTCTTCAATCGGAGTCCTGGGTCGCCTATCTAACCGTAGTCCAGTGCCTACTCACTCTACTGCCGGCCAACGCTGCGCCGCGCCGCACAGTGGGGTCTTTGGCCCGAAAAAGTGGAAAAAATTCAATTTCTAAATTTTTGTTGTTGGTTGTAGTTAAAGGTCTAAAGAATAAGGCTGCAATATTATTTTTTCTATTTGTACACTCATGAAGTAGTAAACTTCATCGAAAGTCGGGAGATTTTAAGGCGCGCTTGGCGTTCTTAAATAGTCTCTAAGACAGTGTCTGTTCATTGGCGATTTTCAAGTGTTTGAAGGAAAATTCTGTAAATTCTTGTAGTACAAAAGTTGTTCAGGTAGGTATACAGAGCACTTTCGCATAGATTTTATTTTGTTATCATCTAAATTAGTATAGTTATTAATATTTGAATATTACCAATCATTCTGTAAGCTTTTTAAAAATTACAAAACTTTATTGACAATTTTGTTATAGTATAAAGCCGTATTGAGTGCTCTTTTTAGTGTCATTACATTCGGTAAAGATTCGTGATTATAAGCCAACAAAGTTTGATTCCGGATATGTCCGGATTCAAATTTTATAGCTAATTTAGAATTAAGTGTTTAGCAGCGTTTCGCGTACGCGTACGTTGGGCTACGCTTGGCCTCAAATGAAGAAGAAACATTATCCGAGGAAGAAATTTCTTATGTATTTTCCGATGAAAATTAATGGTAATCATTTAAAAATATTCTTATAATATACCGGGTGAGTCATTTAACGTGAAACAGACGTATATCTGGGAAATGAAGCTATTTTGGAGAAAAATGTTTCAGACAAAAATTGTATAGTTTAGGGGGGGCATAAAATGGTGTCATTGATTTGACCTTGGATAGTCGTTTGAAAATCACGTGAAGGTCATCTTCCATTTCTTAAATAGAACACCCTATTTTTTGTTGCATATTCTTGTAGCTTGTTTTGACAGCTTTCCAAAACACTATATTAAAATATTTTTTTCTTAAATATTTTTCAAGTTATAATAGTGCAAATATTCCACTATCGCCTTGCTTTTTCAGGGGTTCTCGATAATCTGAGGAAAAAATGTTTCGAACAAAAGAGTAACAGTATACAGACGTCTACAAATTTCAATATATAAATGTTTAAAAAAAAATTTTTTTTTCAAAAAATTGAGGTAAATTTGATGTTTCAAATACTAAAATGTATTTTGGATTTCATAATGTTGTAGCTGATCTTAAGGCGAATCCAACGATATATAATATTATAACCTTCAGCCTATAAATAACGCTACAATAGTTTTTTCCACTTTTTCAAGGCAAATACCCCACTGTGCGCCGTAGGGCGGCGATGTTTGATCTCGGCTCGGGTATATCGGTGTGAACACCACACATTGACTCGACTGAATCGAATTCTCAAACTTCTTAATTTTAATGATCGGTTTATGGGACTTTAACCAGCTTATTCCTGGCGTTTCTCTGATTAAAATGGTACCAAAAACGATATAATTGGGCCAATATTTAGTGATTTAATCGACGATTAAAGTTTCGAACGCAACGAAGAAGAGCGTATTGAAGAGAAAGAGACGCGAACAGTAGCCGCCGCCGCGCCGGCACAGTTCAAAGGCCCGCGTTGTTGCTGATCTTCGTTGCGTTCGAAACTTTCATCGTCGATTAAATCACTAAATATTGGCCCAATTATATCGTTTTTGATACCATTTTAATCAGAGAAACGACAGGAATAAGCTAGTTAAAGTCCCATCGTGATATCATAGAAAATAAAGAAGCTAAGATTTTGGTGTTTCATTGTGATGACGCACGGGCCTTTAAACTGTGCCGGCGACGGCGACACGCTTCGGCCACGCGATCCTATTTCATTCTGTCCTTCTCTATGTTCGGCTCGTCGTTTGAAGTCTTGGCGCGGTCGACGGAGTCATAAAAAAATAGCCTCTCTACGCTACCCAAGTCCGTTCAAAACACGGGTGTTGGGACTCCGATCGAAGAATTACTGTAGTAATAGAAATATAATACAATAATAAAAATATAACATAAATGATAGAATAGTAATTACGTGTTGAAGTTTAGAGGAGTAGGTTGTAACAGCAAGCGAGTGTATCATGTGACCACTTGTTACCATGCAACTTTTGTTCGATATGTTCCTGCATACAGTCAATAATTTAGGAATAATTTTAGCTAGTCACGTTAGGAGACTCACCCTGGTATTATCTTACTGCACACTAGATTGCATATATCAATTAATCAGTTGTGCGTTACTGTCTCATGATGGGGAGGGGGTATCTAATGGTTCTAAGACTTATAAAAAGACCAAGGCATTGCTAGCAGTTCTTATTGCATACCGTCGATGTCGAGACGGCGAGAGATTTCGAGTATCAGTAGTGTGTTTCCGTAGGATTGTCATCACGATGCCAGCTACTAAGGACGAAAATGTAAGACCTTATTTCGCCGGAGATCGCAATGCTGGAGATCACATCCGTGTTATTTGTAGAATAATGCGGACTGACTTTCGGAAAGCTACTTCCTCGTGGATTGTTATTTTTGCTAGTTCCTATTTTCGTACATGGATCGTTCTTATGAAAACTCGTAAGTCACTAGATATTGCCCCAAAGAACCTTTTGATTATGATATAGTTTTTACTGTATCTACATGGAGTGGATCCAAGATGCATTTGAACACTAAATACCCACTTCTCGAAAAATTGTGTATTATATTTAAACTGCGAGAATTTCGTAAAAATGATCGTAGGACAATAAATTTGGATTAATTTTAAAGCTAGAAGCCTCTAGTTTCATAATCTATGTTTCATTTTGTTTTAAGATTTTTTATATACACTACCGCTCACTGAAGTTTGGCCAAGAGAGAACATTTTAAAATATAATAATTTAAACATTTCGCCCGCTTCAAGAAAGTTTATATTATTACATAGTAATCTTAAGGGGGATCTATACCCTCGGATTGTAACTAGAAAAGAACTAGAATCTTAATAGATTTTGGGTCTAAACATGGGTTTACGCGCATCGATTTTTTGTCCTTATTTGAGCCGATTTATGGCTGGGTGAGGGCTCATTCTATAGAGGAAGGTTAAATACCGCGCGCTCTGCTATTCATTTAACGAGATTATGCTTATATCTAATAATATAAGTGCCCAAAGTAGAGAAAAAATCTAGAAAAATAACCGCAGATTTCAATGTATTTTCCTGTCTCAAAGAGATTTTTTTGACTGATGTGATGAGCAGAGCGCGCCGTGATGAACCTTCCTCTATCAAATGAACTATGTGTAGCTCAAAATATGCTCGTATAAGGACAAAAAATCGATGCGCGTGATTTCATTCACATAGCAGAGATTTCCCCATATTACGTTCATGAAGACAGAGGTTATCTCTGATGTAGAGCCAATCTAGAGCCAATTTTATTTCAGTTAGTTTAGACGAGATGGTGCCTGGTCAGAAGGACTGTCAATCAGTGCTGCGATATTGTGCAAAATTTCACTGCTGCACTACTGTCAATGTGGAATGATAGAATAACTGACACAGACGAGGTATATATTCTCATCGGTGGCACTAATATTAGTGCGACCTGCCCTGTATAACGGCATTCGCGACGAGCTGAATAGAATATGGAAATAGCAAGCAACTCCATCTCGTGTTCATTATGCAGTTGCGTGCTTATCAATGTTACCAAACTTTTTTTCTGCACAGAGGTTGATAACATTGATAAATACCCCAAAATCTGAGGGTATAGATCCCCCTTAAATAACCTTTCTACATAACTAATGAGGGTTTTTTAGAAGAAACATTGCAATAAACATTATTACCGTATTACGTACGGCTATTCGGTCGCGTAAATTTCCTTCTTGTGGCCTACGTTTGACCGTATTCATTCATTTCATTCAGATTTCGTTTACTTACCGATCGAAGATATCGATTCTCTGCTGGTGTAGTTATTCTCGACCTCGGCCGGCCTGGACGTGTACGATTTTCTAATTCGCCCGTATCTCGAAATCTTTACCCCTAATCGACTGGCGACGTCCATAAACGCATTTAGGAATTTTCTCTCGGAAAATGTTTATTGTAATGTTACTTCGAAAAACCCTCATTAGTTATGTAGAAAGGTTATTTAAGATTACTATGTAATAATATAAACTTTCTTGAAGCGAGCGAAACGTTTTAAATTATTACGGTTTTTAATTTTCTTTCTTGACTAAACTTCCGTGAACGGTAGTGTATGTTTATATAAAAAACCGGTTCAGATCAGTATTGAATGGTTTCGAGTGTTATTATTAGACTGCGGATTTTGATGCATTTACGAAGAATCTGGTTGAGTGAAATATAAACCAGTAAACTATTAGAAAGTTTGAAGAATATTGCAATATTGTCTTTAATGCGATAAAGTCATTAAGGGATGAAATCAACTTTTATTTCTAGAGAGAAAGAGTGCTTCCCACAATCAATGCAGAACATTTTTATTTTGCATAATGATCCGCAGTCTAGTTATTATATTGTTGTGTTAGTATATTTTTCAATTCGGTGCAACTCGTTATTGTCTACACAATTGTCTACACAATGTTTATGTTAAAAAATCATTCGTTGAAGGGATATTTCGATTAAAACATTGGAAAATAAACTTTTAATAAACGGTCGCGACAAGGACTAGTTTTGTTTAATTGTTTCTCTAGTTTAATTGACAATAAAAAATGTATACTTGATAAAATCCCATGAAGATGGGTTTAAAAGAAGTGTTTTACAGAAAAGGCTGTCACGTCTTTCCAGTTTAAGATATTTAGTTCAACTTTTTAGTAAATATTAATTAAATATCATATAATAAGTTGTACACATTGGTTTTTTAAAGAAACATAAGTTTAGATTTAACAAAAATTGTTGAATTTCTCTTGTTTTTCAACCTTTTAAAATTTCCGTTCATGTAGGTAGGTAGATATACGAGGAAATAGCTTTCCGACGAGTTTATGATTTCAATAACTTTTGACGATATTGTTGCTTGTAGGTGCAATCGTCTGAGAAGCCTTTCTTCATTGAAAATAACGTGATCGTAGGACAGAAGAAGCCGTTGCTTTTAAAATACACCAGCGGCGGAAAGTACTTGTACGACGTGATGAAGAACAATCTTAATGTCGTTACACAGGTACTTGTATACTTAGTGCATCCATAATTCAAGAGTTTCACAACCTTCGTATCGAATCGAATGCAAAAAGTGTAACTATCATTATGCGATTTCATAACTATCCTTTGAGCTTCATCAAAGATTGTCTATAATATTTTTATCGTTTCCGAATTCGTTAGAGCTTGGGTCTTTTAAACTAGTCTACCTTTGTTAGGTGTTTAATTCTGAAACTGATCGAATATTCAAAATTGGAATCCAATGATTTTTGTAGGTTTAAAGAATGTATAAAGTCGTTTTGTAAGAGAACTGGAGACACGAAACATTAGAAAATTACAATTCTTTTTATTTGAGTTCCCTTTTACTTGTTTGGGCGGATATCTGAATTAAATTTTTAATGTTTTTACATAAAAACAATTCACAACGCATAAATAATATACATATAGACTTAGTACGTAAAGAAATATGAAATAATCTCTACCAGGTAGAGAATTTTAAATATTTCACATTATCTTTTAAGTCTTTTTCGGTAATAACTCCTTAATAAAGCTGCGGAGAGCATTTTCGCAAAGGAAAAAGTTTTCTTTCAAACAAAACGCATCTGTTGCCGGGACTCGAACCAAGGTTGCCACAATCCGGTTTTCGTCCGAAAACCTCGGGTTTGGAAACAAATTTGCGGGCTCCAGTTTTATTGGAAAAATCTCCGAGTGTTGTAGAAAAAGTAACATAATAATAAATTGTTGTGCCTTCTATCGTTTTTTCTATCGAAATTTCTATATATAATCTAAATATCACTTCAAAAATAAATAATTTGGAAGATTTTGCAGAATCGAGCCGATTTCTTGAAGTTATGGAATTTTGGAAACTCTAGCCTTTTTCTTAAAATTGCTGTGGTTGTTGTAGCTGACTGTATTTTCATATAAGATAAAAGTTCTCTTAGGTATTTAAAGAGTAATACTTTTAAATTTTCAAACCCTTTTATTTCTTTTTACATTTCCGGGTTTATATTTGAATTTCCGGCACAAATACTGCGGTATTTAGTGATGAAGTGATAAAGTCCCTTGGCTGGGACTCTAATCTGCGGAACGAATCTGACAATGAGAGATAACGGATCTCTATATCCGCATACGCGGAGAATATGATCCATAATTACATGTGTAGTAAGAACACGATTACTTCATTCGCGAGTAGACGGTTCACGGATTCCATGAACGCTTGGTTCTTCAGCTCACGTCCAAAAGCGTAGACTCTAATACTTACATAAGAATGTCACGATCACTAAAATTATGGTTGAACCAGCGTTTTAGCCTGATAGGAAGCTATTGTTACGATGTTATGTCTCAGGAGAAAATTGTATACTCCTAGGAAAGAGGATAGAATTTTTGCAAGTAATACTTAATACTTACACTAGTGATTAGAAAAATCAGAGAATTTCCGGTACGATATTCATAAATGTTTCGAATCCGTTCGATCAAGATTCGAATATACATGCAAGTATTATTTCCGTTTACCAAAGTACTTGTGAAAGGTTCTTTAAAAATTTATTTTTTTCCTTAAGCCTAAGAGAAGTAAAAAATAAATTCTTAAAAAGTAGCTTCGCAATCGACTTGTTGGCCATTCCTGTTATACACCAACCGTGTTTAGTACTCACAAGGAGAGTCCACGGTAGACGAGTCACGGATTTTCCTGAAACTTGCAGTATTTGAAGATGACGTATCCAAATGTAATTTAGCAAAGCAGTAGCGCGCAACTCACAAGATTTTTCGAGAAAGTTACATTTAAAAATCTCTATACCCAGTCATAAAGAGTTCGCGTTATAAAGAGTTCGCGTTAACCTACCCAGATAGCACAGGACGACTTTAAGTTGCCGTTTTCATGTCCGTTCTACGTCTTTACGTCTCACGTCTTAGTAAGACGCTTTTTAGGCGTCCATAAAGGCATCTTTTCTGGGACGCCGTTTTCAGGTTATAAATGAGATGCATAAAAGGCACCTGCCTCCGAACGTGAAAATGTCGTCCCAGCAGAGGTGCCTTTATGGATATGTAAAAGTTGCCTCTTTCGCAACGCCGTTTTCACGGCAGAAACGATTGAAGTACTTACGAAAATATGTATATCTCTTAATCGTTAATATACTAATACTATGCTTCATTAAAAAAAAAGTAGTTTGATTTTTACCTAAAAAATATTTTAGGGAAATAATTAAATAATTAGGTTGTATAATTATTAGAAGAGATAAACTTCTGTTAAAATATTTTTTATATAATAATATGTATGATTTAACATGTTGCAATTTGAACAATCAAATGTTACAGCTGGATCCCGTCACAGGCGCAGAAGATACTATCGCGGAGTACTTAGATCGAGCGGTAAAATGTGCTCTCTGGTTAAAGAAAAACGGAGTACGAAAAGGAGACATTATTGCGATTGCGTCGCATAATCACCCTGATTGCTTTACCCCGTGCCTCGCCGCGCTTTTCATCGGTGCAACGTTCAATCCTTGGGATCCAGGGATGAATACTCGTAAGAATTATATCAGATGATTGCATAAGTTCGAGCCCGATTTGAAAATAAAATTTAATGGTTAAATTTTAAATAATACAGCTTTACTAATCAATTATTCTAAATATCGTACTAATATTGTAGTACAATAATAGTATAATAATTATATGTTGTATATATTGTAATTAATTATTCTAATTGTAGAGAAAAATGGTGACTATATAATTTTTTTACACTCCGCCGTGCAGTACAGTTTGCGACAACTATGGAAATCGGGCACGAACTTATGCAATTATCTAATATTTAACATTGTTGTGCTGTCACAATATGTTCCTTGGAAATCTATGTTTTTAATCAACTTAGTCTTTACTTATCAATGTTGATTAATAGAGTGCAGATTTTTATGCAAAATAAAAATGTTCTGCATTAAATTGATTTTACTAATTCATTTTTGTTATAAATGTACAATATTCACAGTCTATTGATTAATATGTAATCGTTAGACTGCAAATGTACAATAGGATATTCTACATACGTGTACAACGAACTAATTCATTCTAAAAACTTATTTATTATAACTAGACTGCGGATCTTTATGCAAAAAAAGTTGAACAATAATGCATTTCTACTTTTCATGAAGATTTTAAACAGATTCTAATGAATATGTATTTGCTATTCATTTCCTATAAATCGAAATAAAATTCTATTTTGGTTTCGTTAATGTAACTGGCGAACGCATAGCCATACAATAGATATACACTTTCTGTTTTTTTTAGAAAATTATGAACTACAAAAATGTTCTAACCACTCAAAAACCATTAAAATAAATCGTAGCGTAAGGGGTTAATGAATTGATAGTAATGTAACGATTTTCTAAATATTCTTACGATGTCCGAAGCACTTGTCTGAACGCTGCGTTTGAGCAAGTACTAAAAGGTGTTTGTTTTCACACAGATCTTGCGCGTCATTTCATAAGACTAGTCGAGCCGAAAGTGATCTTCACGAATGAGAAATCAGCGAGGGTCGCATTAGATGCAGTAAAAATCGAAACTTCCGAGGCGAAGGTGGTCACATTCGGCGATTATCCCGGCACTGTCCCCTTTGTGGATGTTCTGCAAGCTCATAGTGAATTGGACGTGGCGGATTTTCAATGCGAGGATGTTGATATCAATGACACAGCCCTGATACTATTCTCTTCCGGGACCACGGGCTTGCCGAAAGGTGTTGAACTGACGCATAAAATGGTTCTCATGACGACTGACACCACTCTCGGATTAGATATATCCCAGGAAAGACCGCTATGGTTCAGTCCCATATCCTGGATCAGTGGTGTCCTTTGCAACCTGAAAACCCTCGCATCCGGTTGCAAGAGAATAATCGGTTCGAATTTTGAGCCACAGATAGCGTGTGAACTCATCGAAAAATATAAGGTAATTGATTAGTTGTTGTTTGTCAGTTTATCGAAACTTCTGTTATCTGAACATACAGTTGATCCGAAAAGTATTGGGTTGAAGCGAAACTTCGCCTGCTCCAAAAGTTCATTAACAAGTGTTGTTACTACTCTTCGGTTCATTCCGATTTGATCGATAAGATTGCCTTTGACTGATATCCAATATTATACCATTTTGTAATTTGTTGATTATCGTGTCGTAGATCACATGGGTAATATTAAGCACCAGTGTGGCTAATCGAATGGTCAGATACAAGGATTTGGAAAACTACGATCTCTCGAGTTTAAGAATCCTCCTTGTAGGTGGTGCTATGTTGAAATCAGAATCTCAAGAAATGTTGAAGAAGCAATTACCACATACGGCGGTCGTACAAGCTTTTGGTAAATATAGCAACGACATACAGAATATTTAAGCAATAAAATAAACATCGGTATACCATCTCTAGGGTGAAGGTGCCAGTTACCGTTCCCCACCCGGTTATCGGACACAAAACAAATTTTTTGGATATTAATAACAATAACATAAAGTATTTAGTATTACTTTATTTTTCAAAATAAAATTCGTGTTTCCTCTTCGTATACAAATCAAAAGTATTCTAATAATTTTTGTTTAAGATATAAAAAACGTTAATCATAAAAACCTTATTGCCCCAGACAACGCAAATTTTTCGTTTCCGATTATAGAAAAAGCTAAGAAACTGTGATGCACCAGAGGATAATAAAGTAATGATTTTATTGTGCTACGGCATACAAAAAAATTAATTAATTAATTTGTTATCACAAATTTCATGTGTCTGGTAATTAGGACCAAAATTACGGATTAAAACTTTGTTAATATTTCTTTTGCTTTTTAACGAAATCGTCCAGAAAATGTCTCATCTTGATATTTCTTTGTTTCTCCTTCTATCCTAGGATGAATGGCATGTATGTCTGCCCTTTTAAGAGATATTTATGTTCAATAATCTATATTGAAGAATTTAAAAATAGTGTATAAAACAACTGAACGAGAAAAAATCACTACTTTTGATCCGTGCTCCGAATTACTAAATTATGGACTTAAGGCAAATCCGGATATGTAGAAATAGTGAACATTGTATTAAATCCACTACTTATATTTATAGAGTTCACCATTGTAGATCCAAAGAGTATTATGGGACTTAATACACAACCAGAAAATACAAAAAGAGTTCTTAATAGTACATATTTGGCTCAGAACAAGGCATGAACTTGATATCATTTTCACCCTATTATTGTATATATTAAAATCTAAATGGCGTAGAGAATTTTATGCGAGAAACGTGTAAAATGTCATTTGTTAAAAAAAGTGGACATAGTACACTGTGGTTCTGTGGTCCAGATATGTAGCTATCTTTAATTCTTAAGAATGAGCAATAGTGAATGAAAGAGTATATCGAATAATGTTTAATAATGTCCATCTTATAAATGATCTCTAATGTCTTAAAATCGCGTGAGAATGGAATTAGAGGATTCAAGGATTGAACTTTTGTCCTAGGTATGACGGAGTTAGGCGGAGTGGCTGCAGCTCAAAAGCCAAGTGATACCATCGGTACTTGTGGCACGGTATGCATAAATTATGAAATAAAAATCATTGATCTCCAGTCAGGAGAAGCTCTTGGTCCGAACCAGCAGGGTGAACTCTGTATTAAATCGCCGACCATGATGAAGGGATATCATAAAAATCCAACGGCAACAAAAGAGGCCATAGATGAAGACGGTGAGAACAAAAATATTGGGTTGAAACGAAAGTTCGTAGCGTTTTAAATTACAACTCAAAGATAAAATTAGGATACTGATTCATAGATTTGTCCAATAACATATTTTCCATTCTCTTCTATTGCTTTTTGCCATTTTTTAAGTGACTTATCATGTTGTTCAATAAACCTATGAATGAATATCTTAATTTTATCTTTGAATTGTGATTTGAAAACGCTACGAACTTTCGTTTCATCCTATTTACTTTGCCGATAGTAAAGTCTGCTTGAGTCTTGAATTGTTATTGCATATTCCTATTGAATGTAACGCAGGTAATACTAACTAATTTAAGAAAACGTATACAGGTTGTTCGACCGCAGATCAGAGAAAATTTAAGGGGTAGTTCCCTGCGATTTCGGCTTCATTATTTAGTTGTTACTAAAGACGTTGTCGGTATTAGTCACATGATACCACATTTTCAATTTTCTCCCACCTGTAGTCGAATGCCTTGAATCCTACGCTTAAAACGTTCGAACACCGATGTTATATCCTCGCTCTATCAAATCATCATATCTGAACCATCATGTATTTCCACCTAATCCTGAATAAACGTTGTGTGTCCAGCGAATGATGATTCATTTCAAAAATGTCTACAAAAGGAAAGAAGAAGCGACACAGTTCATTGTTATGTCATGTCATGTGAATTACATGTAGTATTTTGCAATGTTTTTCAGTAAAAATGTTTAGTTAAATATTCATTAAACTAGAGAGCGCTTTTGAGTAGTAATGTCTATGAACGCGGAATCTATTGAAGAAGTGCCCTCGAGGAGAATTAAACTCATTGAAAGTCGTATCATTGGTGTCTGTCTTCAGTATCGGTACAATGTGGATCTTTATGCATTAATGACTTCTAAAAATTTTCAAAAACTGCTGGTATATAAAATTTGACAGAAGTTAATACGATTTTTATTTACTCCATACCTGCAAAGGTTACTACCACTGAAAATAAGATTTTATTTCATTCCACTTTCTTAAAACATGTCTACAATCTCGTCTAATTATCAGTATGTTTCACGTGACATCTTGACGACCTGTTGATGGATCGTTTAGAAGTTGTAATAAGATAATTTTAATTTTAATTGCAGGTTGGATGCACACGGGCGACCGGGCTTATTATAATGAGAAGGGAGAATTGTTCATCGTCGATAGGATAAAAGAGATTCTCAAGTATAGAGGTTATCAAATATCACCTAGTGAAATCGAAAATCTCTTGCAAACACATCCTGGCGTTTTGGAAGTTGCAGTTGTTGGAATACCACATCCCACGGATGATGAACACCCCGTTGCTTTCGTTCGTAAAATGCCTGATAAAGAAGTATGATTATACCTGCTATTTCTTTCCACATAAACAGCTGTAACCAAATATTTTGAAGTTAACTACTATCGTTTGGATAATTAGACTGGATTTTACGCATTTATTAGTGTCATCTTGTTAAAACCAACAAAGGAAGAAAAGAATGTCTGTTTGGTCCTTGTTTCTTGCAATTGAGGCAAACAATTTTTATTTTTCATAAACATTCGCAGTTTGTTCATAGTATTCCTTGCATTCTTAAGAATTCCGAACGAAGTGTGTTCTGAAAAATTCAAAGAGAGCGTTACTTTTTCATACTCATTAACCCTTAATTAAACTATTAGGGCCGATGCGGCCCCACTCAAGTTTATGCTAATAACTATACTTAATGTGTAATTAAATATGAAAAATTTAACTATTACAGAGATGATTATTAAGTATTAATTAAATTGATTTATTGCGTTTCTAAATTACATTTCGAAGGCCCACTAAAGGGTTACAATTGTTTTTAAACAAACCGCAATTTTTCGTTAATATTTATAGCATTTCAGGTTAAACAATATTTTCTTGTTTCAATAATGTAATATTATTAATTTACTGATTGATTATCAATTAGACGATATCATAATCGAATTAATGTCGGTTGATAGTGTAAGAGTGTAAGAAGTTGTACGATTTAAATTATGCTACGATTTTATACTTTTCCAGGTGTTTATTTCATGATTTTTAATTTAATTTGCAGGTATCCGCAGATGAATTGATGATGAAGGTTGAAAAGACATTTGTGGATGCTTATAAATTACGTGGTGGTGTAAAGTTTCTAACAACCTTCCCTTATACTTCTTCCGGCAAGATAGCGAGGGCACAGCTGAGAAATATAGCAAAGTCATTCGTAATTCATTAAATGTTTACACATTACTTTTACGTACAAAAAATTAATAATTAAATTGGCTTACTATTTTTGTTGGAAACAGTGTTATTACACGTATACATACACGTAGTGTGTATAAATTATTCTAAACTAATACTAATGTTCAATGTTCTTGTAATCTTTACAATTGACTCGAGTGACTTCATAATTGACTAATACTAATCTACAATGTTCTTGTAATTTTTATAATTAATTCTACGTTGCAACCAGAAATTAGATAACCTTAAGTTTAGAAAACAATTTGTATCAACACACAATTTGATTGTACAAACAAAAGTCATAGAAAATGAAACTGACCATTATAATAAAGAATTATTTTATCTAAATATTCGAAAACTTTTACCATTTATTAACATTCATTTTCCTAAATACTATTAACTACTAACTTTTCATTTCCTTCATTCACATTGATTAGCAAACTTTACGACATGCTTTCGTATTTGTTTCAAAAGTGTCGATATCGACAAGTGTCATCTTCCAAAGTATAATGATAATAAAGAAAATAAAACGATAATGAACGAATATCTATTTTGTAATTTATTGTAAGTAGCTTTTTAAGCTATTTTAATTTACTTAACTTAACTTGTAGATTTCTTCAATCATAATCGCTAATTAAGTATAAAAGAAAATTCCAAAATTGATAATGAGGAACAAATTCATTTTGACAATTTGATGAAACATAATGATAATGATAATAAAGATAATAAAATGATAATTAACGATTGAAGATAATAAAAAGATAATAGAAACAATGTAATAATCAATTTGTGTGTGATATATTCTAAAGCAGTGGTCGGCAGTCTAATGCATGGATCAACGCATAAACCTACATCGCATTTTTTGTATTCATATCTACTTTCTCGTCGGATTTTGTGTTTACTACATACAGAGACTACATACTACATACTTAAGTATGTAATATACACACTAAAAGTATAGACTAAAATCCTACACTTTCGTATATATTGATGGATTTAATCAATTGGTAAAACAGTAAAGGTGTTACAGTAAAAAAATACAGCGGGCGTATATACATCTTTCGTATTGTATATTTGTGAGGTCATATGTACGCTCTGTATATTGATAGACTTGTGAGGGCGTATATATACGCCTTTAGCAGTCAAAAAAACAGTTCTAATATCGGAAAAAGAAGTTATTATGAACAATAAGCAGTCTGGCTGAAACATGGACTGAGTGTGGTCAATGATACCGCTGAACGGGACGTTAAACTAATGGAGGATCATAATTAAATTTTATCTAGAAACAAAGAGGAGAAATAATATATATTATACAAACTGTGATGGAATATCGAAAGCAGTACATTCTGACGCCAGAAAATAGAATTTGTCAAAGGATTTTTATATATTTTTTAATATAGAGAGAAACACCTGATCAATCCCTACATGATTAATTGCATTTTTAAGAGGCATTGAAGACTGCTTATTAACTGAGAGTTATTACATTTTTAATTTTCCTTAGAGTCAGTAAGTTCTTTATTAACTTCCCGATTTCATAGGGAAGTTATTATAATTACCCCGAAAATCGAAAATCGATTTTTTAGCAGATCTTCACGTTTCATGGTCATTGGAGTCATTTTAGACTATTTTTATCAAAATGTCCGTATGTGTGTGTGTGTGTGTGTGTGTGTGCGTATGGCCGTTTGTATGTTATCAAATTTTTCGTTAACGTTTTCTGAAAAAGTAACAACGCGATCAGAATGATGAATGATGCAATCGATGTGCCCCGCTGTAACTTAGAGTTGATTAGATTTTGGTCCATTTTGGTCAAGTAGTTTTTTAGTTTTTTTCGAAAGGAGTTGATTAAACATTGCAATTTATACGAAAGGCGTATCCACCGAAGAAGTAAACGTACCTATATATATACATATATTTAGACATATTTAAAAAAAAAAATTTTTTATAAAATTCAAAAAAAATTTTTTTATAAAATTAAAAAAAAATTTGTTCTTGTTTTTTTAATTAAAAAAAATTTTTTTTCCAATTATGCAACTAATGCTAATGTAACCGCTTACAATAATCGAAAATTATTCCAATGCAAGAGAGAGTTAATCATCGCCGAGAATACATTTTCAAAGAATATCGATGAAAGTACAAAAACATTTATATTACAATCTTTAAATAAACAATCAGTTCAAAACGAATTGTTAACTGAGATTAAATTGAAAATTAATATAAAATATATGATAATTAATAACATTGATGTTGAAGACGGATTGGTTAATGGAGCATGCGGAATATTAAAATTTATTACTTTTCAAGAAAATACTAAAATTCCGTCTATATTGTGGTTAGATATTCAATTGGCCATAGTAGGAGTGAAAGTAAGAACTCGTTATCGTGATTATATGAGAAATGCAAATATAAATCAAAATTTAACACCAATAATAAAAAAATATCGAATCAAGTAAATATTTCGAGTGAAGAAAAATAACAAATCACACGTAGTCAATTTCCAGTGGTTCCTGCTGAAGCGATTACGATTCATAAAAGTCAGGGACAAACATACGAGAAAGTATGTATGGATTTTAAAACATCAGAAATACGAACTTTACAAATGTTGTATGTAGCACTGAGCAGAGTTTCAAAATTGAGCGGTTTATATATTTTGGGAAAATTTAAATTAATAGTATCGAAGAAAACCAAGATAAATACTGCAAACCCGGATAATGATGAGTTGTATCGTTTGCGAAAAACTAATTAAGACAATTTATTTTGCAACATTAGTATGCTATAACAAGGAACCAAGCGAGCAACGAGCATACGATATTGGTTTAATGCGACGCCATATAGCAAACATTTTGATAAGTAGAAAACTATTGAATTTCCCTGAAAACGTATAATCTTCTTAAAACGTACACTTAATAAATAATAATAATAATATACAGCAACTAACGAATCGGGAAGTTCTTTGTCTGGCTCGTGGAGAGTCACACATATTAGTTTATCAGTATATCGC
Organism: Lasioglossum pauxillum; assembly: GCA_933228785.1. Lineage (NCBI taxonomy): Eukaryota > Metazoa > Arthropoda > Insecta > Hymenoptera > Halictidae > Lasioglossum > Lasioglossum pauxillum. The sequence continues at coordinate 14,973,779 of OW121700.1, forward strand.
ATCTCTGTATATCTGTATATCAGTATAGAATTACCAAACAATCAATCATCAGTCCAGTACCAATGCCAATAAATAATTGCTCGGGTTGCGTGCGTGCGTGCGTTAATTTTTAAGCTTGTTGTACATCTCCGTCGCAAATATGTCGAGTAATTATTACCGTAACTTTACTTTGCTCGTTTCCTTGATTCTGACACAGCCTTCTGCTGTGTCGGACCAGTGCCTTCTGCTCTGGTTCGCTTTAGTTTTTCTCTTTGAAAGAATCTAAGCCTTCTGCCTGATTCGCCTTTGGTCCCCCGTGGATCGGAGACTTCTTCTCCGATTCACACCTTTTGCTCCGCGTAAGACATATCTGCGTAATTTAGTATAAGTCCGTCGTTGTTAGAAAGGGAGCCAGAAGGAATATTGCATTCGTTCTGACTCCCTTTCGGGTCTCTTGTGCAGCAACCTCCTCGTGGTGAGACCTGGGCAATCGGTATTATCATCTATTTGTAAGAACTTCTAGTGAAACTCTTATGAATAAAGGATAATATCGAGCTAATAGCTGCGCATTTAATAAATATGTTGATTTTCAGTTAATTCTATTCCTATACCTATTGACTTCCATAACATTTTGCAATTTCACTTTCCTTCAGAACAAAATGTATGTATTATTCAAGCTGGTTCGCCCCGGGCGTGAACAATGTCATATATCGTCTGGTTGTATTTAGATAAAGAGACGAGATAGGATCTCGTCGGTGATAGTGTTATAAGGCAATTACAGATTGGGTAATGTGAGCATTCTATAGTACATCATTCTTCTTCTACTTGACGAGACTGCCAGCCCCTGTGTTATTCAGCGGGACGGGTAACCGGGCGCGACGGGCGCGGGGATACAGTGATCTGAAATTCCACATCGCTAAAAATTCTAAATAGTGCCAAAATAGTACCAAAACATCGTCTGAAGTATGGCGGAGAATGTAACATTTAATAATAATCGATATGGTTTCGTGATAATTCGCATTCTCACCGATGCATCGCGACGAGAATCTCCTCAGTGGTCTTCTTCACCGACAAAATGCCGTCGATGGCCTTCTGTTTCTCTGGATGGAGCTAGAATGTATCCTAGAGGGCGTAAGAAACACCGAAAAATTCGAGAGACACCAACTCCCATAAGGCTGGCAGTCTTTAATAGTATCTCGTCGGTGACACAGGGGCTGACATTAATAGTATCTCGCCGGTGCTGGCAGTTTCTCGTCGGTGACCAGACACCGAGTATCTGGTCGGTGACCCTGATATGACTGCTCCTGATTACTCGCAGCCGGTGTGGCTGCCCCTGATGTTGGTATTACAGATCACTGTTAGTTCCAAGCTATTAGTTCCATCTCGTCGGTGGTTCCATCATCGACAAGAGCATCTCGTCGCCACGACCCGTTACCGACTTGCTTTGAGCCCGTTGAGCCCACTACGAAATTTCCTCACAAAGGGCGCCACTATCACCAAATAGCGGTATATTTAAAATTCAAGTTCAAGAAATATTTACTTTACCAAGCTCTAGCTTTTGTAAAGGCTATACTATGTATATATATGACCTACGATTTCCTGTTAAATTAGAATATTAAAAGAAGACTATTAAAAACGGATTCTTAAAGAACAAGAATTTTATGTTCTGAGGAAAAAAGAAAAATATAGATTGATATGGGTTTCACCTAAATGATTAAATGATTTGTTTAGAAAACAGACGAAAGAATTTGATGTCGTCAATACAATGACACAGTGGCCTTCTAACTTTCAAAAATGAATGATTGATTGTTTCTTAATCGATTTCTAAATAACAATGTCCATTTCACTCGTGAATAGGGTTGCCAGAAATGTTTTATCCAAATATAGAAGAAAACAAATATAGTAGCGAAAACTGCAATTATGTATATATGAGATAGGCTCAAAATATAGGACTTCAAGTAAAAAAGGTACACAGCACATTTTAAACTTTTTTATTCAAACAAAGATTTTTGAAAATTATATATTATTCAAATATCAGGAGACCAAGTTCAAATATAGAAGACTCATATCAAATATAGAAGATCTGGCAACCCTACTCGTGAACCAATAAGTTTCTGCGAGTACCATTATCCAACCAGTCCATTTAACAATTTCTATCCTTTCATTAATTATAAACAAAATTATTCAGCTTCTTTTAACGAAGTACTAAAAAACCGATATTAACGATGCGTATGAAATATTATCGTAGAATTTAGAACCACTATGGGCAACAGACAAAACCATAGAATCTTGCCACGATTTCATATATAAAGTAGGAGCGACACACGATCGTTAAAAATACAAACCGCTTCGGAATAAAAACATCAGAACCGTGTATATCGGGAGCGCGGCGCTAGAATTTCGTTTATCTTCAAGTCCGTCGACATCGCGTATTCAAATATTCCTTCCGTTCCTGACCTAGCTGGAAGCGTGCAATTCAGCAACCCCTTCGCGTTTGCAGATTGCCTCGAAATACAGTGCATTCCCGCGAGCTGCACGTTCCCAGGCATCTCGTCTCGCCGAATAATTTTCAAATACCGCATTGTCGTGTTTGCGAAAACACCGAGACGGATCGGCGACGCGTTTCTCCGTGAATCGAGAAGATACGTGCGACTTTTCCGAAAAATTTCGAAAACCATCTTGACATCATTCCAACTTTTTAACTGGCGATCGAGCCATCTGAGAAGCTCAACCAAACCAAAGCAATTCTCAACAGTAGAACCAGCTGGACTGATCAAAATCACTTCAGATTTTTCTAAAAAATATCGAGAATCATCTGGTCTCTTTGAGTGGCAACCCAACTATCTCAAAAGCTTAAAAAGTCTAACTAGAAGTCGTCACAGGAAAATTTAAGTTTTCTGTTTGGACAAGTCATTTCGTCTGTAATTTTTGGGCACCGGTAGCGTTAAACGATATCGAAGGGACATTGGGGAGCCGGTACAATACAGTCGAGGTATCGGAGCCGGGATTGAAAATACGATGCAAGGCCGCAAGGATCCCGTTTGTGGTTTGTTGCATTGAACGATGTGCGCCGCGTTTTCGTTCGCGAGATTTTCAATAGAGGTTTATTCTCGCGGAAATGATATCCGCGCTATGGTCGGGAAACGGAAAGGGGGAGAAAGGTAAGAGGAAGATATAATCGACCGCGGGGCGAAAGAAAAATGCTAGCGCTCCTCAAAACTTTCGGAACGGGTATCGCGTGTCGAAATTTTCTCCGACGTCTTCTCGAACGTAGTTTTCTCGGCGAAGCTCCCCAGGTTGCATATTTCGACGCGTCTCCCAGCGAAATAATAGATCGTCCGTTCTATCGGCAGGGACGTCGAACCGCGTTCAAGCACCCTGAAAAATTGCTCTCCGCCGGCGAGAGCCCGAAGTGTCTACTATTTTTCCTGGCCGTCCCCGCGTTTTTCTTCCGCCTCGTCTGCCCGTCACTTTATCCTCCTGTTTCGCTTTAATGGAAACGCGCGTCACGTAACCGGTTACGGGAAACCGAATATTTTTCGATCGATCTCATTAAAGTCGCCGACGCGGTCGGCGGACAGCATTGAAAAGAATCGAACAATCTCGTTGAAAATGTAATTGCTCGAGGCCAGAGGGTTTTATTCAACGAAATGGAATTTCTTTTCGCCTTCCGCTGGAAGAAATGGTTTATTTGCATTTTTAACGTCGCGTCGGACTGCTTTGGCCATTGACAATACGGTACGGTTGCTCATATTGCAAGGGAGTGCACACAAAGTGGAATAATGGAAGAGGAGTCGGGTGTAGGGTTGCCATCTATAAAATCGCAAACCCAGGACAAACAGCATAAAAACCCCGGGACTTTTCCGTCTGAAACCCGGATGCTTTTAGTTTCGGACGGGAAATTCTCAGTACATAGATAGATAGAAGTATGTTGGATTTTAAATCATTCGTACTTTCAGGGTTTAAATCGATTCTTAATCGATTTCGCGTGACAATCGGGGACACTTTCCGACGGTGAAGCGAGGCGAGGCAATGCGACTCGGGATGGGGAGAGGCGGAGCCCGCGAAGTTAATTGCAACTCGATACCCGGCCAATTAGTTTTCTAAGCCATCGTAGGTAGTGCGAGAGTACCCGCGTTGCTTGCGGGCCAATTGTGTGCGCGACGCGTCGCGTCGCTTCGCTTCGGCACAATGTAGTCCACAATAGACACCGAAACGAGATTACCGATGGTGCTTCGCTCACGGTCCATTAGCTTCGATTGAATTACACTCGTCCCTTGCGCGATGGAAATTCCACTTCGATCTCGGAACACACGTTACACGTTCGACCGAGAGGGGAAAAAACGTCCTCCTCGACGACTGAGATTTCGAGTCCTCGTAGCCGGGGGCGGGGAATACTCGATGGGACGACGCGACGGGAAACGGGTTACTGGTTTGCACGAGCTGCAAGGAATCGGATCCAAAAACCGTAGGGAGGCCCGGCCTTAATTTTACAAATTTTTTTGAATCAAATTCTTCCGAATTGTTACTGAAGAATAGGCGCGAAAAATCATTCACGAATTTGATGTGATACTTGATGATTAGACTGCGGATCTTTATGCAAAATGAAATCTTTATATATCTTCATCTAGGTGCACGGTAGTGCACCAGCCAAGTTTAGGCCAGCTTAGAAATACCTGTTGCAATACTGAAAAAAGAATTCGTAAAAATTAGTTTAAAAGAACCATATTTAATTTTTAAAGAGTTACATGGACGGCTAAATTATTCAAACTTGGCCGTTACTTTTTAAACCAATGGCCATAAAAGGTGTTAGGTAGCGGCCAAGTTTGAATAATTTAGCCCTCCATGTAGTCTCTTTAAAAATTAAATAGCGTTCTTTGAAACTAATTTTTACAAACGCTTTTTTTTAGTATTACAAGAGGTATTTCTAAGCTAACGAACTTGGCCGTATTTTGTTTGATCTCACAACTTTTTACAGCCATAGGAACTTGGCTCCTGTTTACAGGATGTTTTTGTTGGGTTGCAGTTTACGAGAGCCAAGTAAAAATTTATTTTGTTCATTAATAACTTTGATATAGTTAGAATAGTATATCGACACTGTCAAACTCTTTTAATCTTTTTATTGTTTTGAATTACGCCTTCTCGTTTTTGTCATAAACGCATGAAATGCATTAAATCCGCTGTCTATTGATGATTATTGAGATCGGGCGGAAAAGTACCTGTTCGCAAACAATTAGCAAAATTCTCGCCTCGGAATCGGATCGAACCGGGCCGCCGCGCCGGCAAGAATCGGCTAATTTACCGTGCGCGGTTCGCGAATCGCTATGCCGTCTTCCGGAGTTCCTTCGGTGGATATTCAAATTTCTTTGACGAGAGTTTTAACGAACTGTCGGAGCCGCGGGGTTGGGCGTACGTTTTCGACGGAATAAATGGCCGGCTTAACCGAGAAGCGGCTTAAACTTTCCACTCGTGGCCCCGAGCGGCTTCGTCTGCGTCGCGACGTCACCGACGCCGACGGCTTCCAGCATCGGAAAGGAACACCGCGAATTTTAATCGCGGGAATCGCGACAACTTTGATCAGCCAAAGAGTTTCAAGAGCACCTCTCTTACCTCTCGAGCATAGAGAGAGAGAGCCAACTTCCGTTGGAATATATTATTTTCTTGCGCGGCGCATCGGGAGCCTAATTAACTCGATCCCGACCGAGGAGGCTCGACACATTTCGATGCCAGTTAACCTCTGCTTCAAGTATCTCAAGAGTGAAAAAGAGAGAAAGACAGATTTCATTCCCCCGGAATCGAAGAAATGAAATTCAGCTCCTCGCGAATAAAGTTTCCCTCGACAAATCTAATAAAGCTTTTCCACCGGTTAGAAGTGTGTTCAACCCTCCCGCTCCTCTCCGTCCCGCTGCTCCACAGACATCTTCCAGCTTCTTTGACCAGGCTCGCTCCTGCTAACTCGAGATCGCCGCGAATTCTACTCGAAACTAAACGAATCGAATTATCAGCGAAAACACGAACGAAACAACAATTCCACGAGCTCTCCGAGACGCTTGCCAGTCGCGTTCCTATGGCGTGCTCCAGTACAGATCAATATCTCGGACCTCGTGCGATTTTTAGCGGGCGCAGATTTCAATCGTGCCTATAGGAAAGCTCCCTCGGTACATGCAAAACGTGTTCCACGTGCAAACAAATGGACAAAATTATTTTTTCCACACGCAGTTTTCTATGCACCACGACCCATTCTTCGAACAACGTTTGCCATCAAATATTAAAGGGTCTGGACAAGGCAATAGGTATCTAATTGAAAAGCATCGCCGACACTAGGCCTACTGAAAACGACTATTCTACAGTACAATCTCAATAATCGTGAATTAAAAATTAAATTGTTAAATTTTCTTTATTTTTATGATGGCTCATAGAGGGGACGTGGTTATTGCAAGTTGATTTTATTTATTATAAAATGTTTTTATTCATAAACTACAATTATACTTTCTTAAATTTCATTCTCAGTTTATTCATTTCTTCATGTTCTATATTGAACAAATTTATTTTAGAAAAGCTGCACCACTAAATGACTTCTCGCCGGGACATCTACCTTACAGGTGAAAATAAATGTTGAAATTATACATTCAACCATCAAGACTATGCAAGAGATCGATCCAAAAACGCGGGAAAATCCGAGCAATTCATGACTCCGAACTGAGCACTCCAGATGACGGTGGCCAGATAAAGTTGATGTACTAGCCTTATCAAATGACAGCATTCAGTCCTCGCAATCCGACGCGACGGCCAGCGCGAGAGTGACGTCTGAAAGAGTGTCGAACACGCGGGAAAAGACGGCCTCGTGTTCGACTCGATGCAATTCCGTTCCCTTCCATGCAGTGACGGCGATAGTGGGGATAAGTGGAACCCCGAAGACTACACAAATCCGGGCAAGATAGTAACGTGTGTAGTAAAGGCGATCAGACAGGGTTCACGGGCCGCAGACGTCAGACTGCACGTCGCACTCAATCTTCTTCGACCAAGCACGAGAACGATTGATCCAAGCTCGGAGATCGAGCTTTTCCGTGATTCTTAACGAGCTTCTCGTTCCGTTCCTCGTCGAGGGAAATCGATCTTTCCCACAACGTCCATATACGTACACGCGAGCATGCCGTTCTTCAAGAAGCTGAGGAGATTCTCCAGACACAAGAGTGAGTCCTTTACGTTTTTATCCCTTTTCGTTATCGCGCGGTCCTCGACGCTACGGCGCCGACGTTGTCAGAGGAGTCTCTTCTGCGAATTCTGCTGGGTTTTTCGAAATCTATAATTCATGGTTCAAGATTTCTTGTGAAGAAACTCTGTTTGTGAACGCTAAAGTAGAGACTGCGTCTTAAAAGAATTTGTGATCACTCGATGTATATAATTTTACATTTCTTCGCGGGAAAGACGTTGGAAAAAATCGGTTTTTATTTTTTTCACCACGGCTCACCGCACCGAAAATCGGAAAAAATTCATGATACTTGTATCTGTACACCGATACTGTAAAAATTTAAATGATGTTGCTGTAAGTTTGCATTTCTGCACCCAGGATTTTCAATTTAAAAATCGGAGTTATTTGCAGTGCGTGTACCTGGGTATTTGATATCTGTTCGAATTTTTTCAGAATACCTCGACGACACACTCCCAGTCGAATTCATTTTATGCGACAACACGCTCCCGAATTTTCCCGGTCCCGAGAACCATAGATCGCGCGTTATCGCAAACCGAACATCGCGAGCCAGGTGTGCGCCGTAGGGATTCGCATTTAACGAGCAGTTTGCGAAGTTCGGGAGCTTCGGGGCGGCGAGAAAATCCTGCTTGACGAAGCTGAAAAATACGGCGAGCGACTGCGCGACAGGAAAAAGATTTCCCGGGCTTGTCCCCGAAGTTCGAACCTGTCCCGTCGTCGTCGTCGTCGTCTCGAGAGTAATTACATTTTCGTAAGATAGCGCGACGCTTCTCGTTCGAGTTCCACGTAATGGAATTCCAACGCCGAGAGTTCAAGACCCCCAGGGACTCGAACAAGTTGCCGAACAAGCCAGGGATGTCTCGACTTCGATTCGAGAGCTAACCCCGGCTTCTTAACGTAGTTCCGAACCAGTCGCGACCTGTTCCGTTTTCTGTTTCTCACTGGGAACGGAACGAAACATGCGTTGCGCGGTATCGAGTCGATGAGATATTCCAGAGATAGAATCGAACAAATTCTGCATTATTTTGTAGTGGAGTCTACAGTGGGGGACCAGTTTTTGGCACGTATTTATAGCTGTTTTGGTTAGTACAATTTTAATTTGAACATGTCTGATCTTCTCCATTTATTTCTGTAGCTGCTTGTTAAAGATGGATGGTCCTTTAATTATTGCATTTAATATAATGGTAATGGTTGGAATTACACCAGTCGAATTTAGATGGAACGTTTGTAATGCTAGATCAAAATGGAGCCAAGTGCTGCCACTTTATCGTGCTTGTTAATGGCTAGCTAATGGTTTGAAGTGGCTACTAAAAAATTCAAATATACTCGAAACGTTTTTAATAGTAATGGAGCAAAATGGACTTTCAAATACAAGAAATTAGTTGATGGTTTGAACTGGCCAGAGTTGGGCAAAAATTTAACCAACGATTGACGACTAAATTTATTCTTCAATCGTTAATCGCAATTAACAATTAATCCCCTAGTTTAGTCGTCAATTGCGGTCAACGATTAAATACTTACAATATTAATTGTTAAGTGCGGTTAATGATTATATACTTATTAATCGTTAATTGCGGTTAAAGATTAAATTTCTACATTAGTCGTTAATTGCGATTAACGATTATTAATCGTCAATCGGATAATTGATTAATGAGTAACTGCTAAAATTTCGAAATGAAATACGGAATCAAAACTGTATGAATACTGAAAAAAATGTGAACTGAATTTAGGTGTATTGTCATTTGGTCTATATATGATACAAACTCTATTTACGTGATTTTATGTTTTTTTCGATGATTTCTTCTTTTAATCAACGATTGACGAATAACTCCATCAATCGATTGAATCAATCGTCGATTTTTCGATGATTTCTGTTTTTAATCGTACGCATTAATCAATGAATCATGATTAAAATTTTAGTCGATTAATGCCCAACTCTGGAACTGGCTACTAGAAAATCCAAATTTATATGTGAAATTTATAACACTGGGTAAAATCGTCTTCTAATATCGTCACCTTGTTGATGGTCCATTTTTGGGACCAACGTTATTTTCCACTGATCCTGACACAAATGGTAGCTATCAGCTTGAACTGCTAGAAAATTTAAATTCGAATGGATCGTTTTTTCCACTGGGTGATCCTTGCATCATCTACGACCCCAAGCACCTCCAAGCAAGGTGGAAAATTGGCGAATCGGCAAGACTCGATCGAGCGTCGAAAAGTGAAAACGTTGCGTCAGATAAACCGCATCCGCGTTTGAGTACCGTTTCGCGTCGAATCATCGACGCCATAGCAGAAAACAGTGGTCAGCGATCGCTGGTGAAAGGAGATCCAGATAAAACTATAATTAAGAAGCGTTACGCGTGCCTGCTGTAGAAAAACGATCAGACCGACGAAAAAGGAATTAAATTCAGAGTAGCCGCGTGCCTCGCGTTTGCGTAATGGAGAGCGAGATACGACGGCGTACAAAAATCACGAGCGCTCGCGTACCGTCACTTGATAATGGCACAATAGTGATAACAGTTTAATTGTGGACGTTCTGGGATGAAAGGTCGAGCCGAGGTCGATCGGTTTTCTCGATCAACCGCGTGTTGAAATCGTTCAATCGCATCGGAACGGAATCGCCCGAGACCGTTCCTGTGCAGTCGACTGTTTACGATCAAGAAGATTGGACTGACTATGTATTTGGCAAACACTGTCTGTCGACAACTGTTTATCGTGACTGCAATTCGGAGCTGACCGTTGCTTCGAATGTAAACGAATACAAATGTGTCAATGGTCGGGTCAAACCTGTCGAACGGGGTTCAAAATGTTGATTATATTTTGCGGTCATGAACTTGTAATATATTTTTTTTATTTTTTTTTCTTCTAATATATTAAATACGAAAAATTACTTTGGATTTGTTTGGTTTCATAATGAATTTCTGGATATGACACTTTACTATGCAGTTATATTTAACATAAATAGGGGTGGCGTTCTAAAATGTCAAGGTCCTAGATACTACAATATATTGTGCCTAACCTTGTAATTTTCTTTCGATGTTGTTGTAGAGCATGAAAAACCGAATCCAACGACTACAATAATCACACTGTTCCAATCATTCCTTTCCTGTTCCGGTATTTGATACTTTCAGACACGCATATCTCGAGAATACATCATCATAATGGTGCGGGTAGTCGCTGGATTTGTCTCTCCATGTTCTGCAACAGAGATGGGCAGTAATTAATTACATCAGTATTTAATTACATCTTCAATTATATGTGCACAAGTGGACTATAATTACAACAGGAAAACGGTGAAATGGTCCAAAACGTAAAAATTAGTGGTTTAAAAGAATAATTACACTGAAGTAATTGTTAGACTCAATTGCAATTACTGTAATCGTGTTAAGTAATTGCAATTACTCCTTTCACAATTACATGTAATTGTAATTTTATTTCTGCAATTTTAAGTAATTTGCAATTACTTAACGCCAAAATGGCACTAAAAAAAGTAATTAGATACCTACTCAATGGAAATGCCTAAAAAGAACAAACAAAAAGCATATGTTATATATTATCCGATTCCAACTTTAAAATGAAAGTCATTTTGAAAAGTAATGGTAATCGTTTCTGTGAAATATCAAATAATTAGCGACAAATAAATATTTAATGGCTAATAAATATTTCCTAACATATGCTGTTTGTTTGTTCTTTTTAGACATTTCCATTGAGTAGGTATCTAATTAATATTGCAATTGCAACTACCCATTACAATTACTTTTTAATTGCAAAAATAAAATTACAATTACATGTAATTGTGATTGGTAATTGAAATTACATTTTGCCCAACTCTGCTGTGCAAGAACATTGAAAGGAAAATATAAGCTACCAATCAACCAAAAAAACACCGACGGCCTTGAAATACTAAAGTAATAATAAGTCGTGAACGTTTCCGACGAAATAGACATTCTATTATTATTGATTTATGAAAATATCGCGCAGCGGGTCGTCGTAAAGCAGAGGAAAGGAAAGGAAAGGCCGGGAAACCGGGCTCCCCGGAGGAGTATCTTTGGTCCTTTATCCTTGGGCGTGGGAGGCGTGGCTCGCCGAGATAAAACGAGCGACGAACCTGCGCTACGGATGCTCTGTAACGTTGTACACCGTTCCCCCAAGAAGTTTTTTCCTCTGCTGTACGCGGGGCGACCGCCGCATCGATTTATACTACTTTTTCTCCATATTTTTTCGGGGGGAAGGGGGGACAAACACCTTCGTCGCACGGAAAATTTATTCGACTATTTCTCGTCGACTTAAGCGCCCGGGGGCTTTCGGATAGTCGGCCGTCGTCGGTGCGAATCCGCGAGGATTACGCGAAAGGACGCGCGCTTTATCGGCGCGAAGAGGTTTCTTGCCGGTGTCGGATAAATCGCGAATGTTTCATTCCGGATTGTGTTCGCGAAATTATTCGCGCTTGTCGAGTCCGGAGACGTAGATCGCCGACGCATTTTCCCGCGCCGCGCCGCGGCTTATCGCTCTTCCCTCCGCGCGGATATTTATAAGCTCGATACTCTTCCGGGACGATAATAGTTTATTCCAAGATTCGCAAGCGCTTGGTGCACTTTGTATCGGTGTCACGGCGTTATGCAATTTATTTCGATGATTCGTATGCCCCGACTGGCCCCGATCCGATTGATCTTTGCTCGGCAGATCCGCGTCCGGCTCTCTTCGATATCCGAATTCACAAGCCCGGCATCAACTTGGGAATCAAAGTGCTATTTTTCTTTCATGCAAACGTCGGGGCTCGTCCTCGCGATTCCTCCTCCTCTATTTGATCGAACGTTGCACGACTCTTTGCATTGTAATGTTGGGGCTCACTGGCGACGATCACTTTAAACAGAATATGGGGTAAATATAACTATATTACTGCCAGTGTGCGTTTTACTGAATGACTAAAATACTAAAATACATCGAAATAAATATTTTGCCCTATATAAATTTGTACAATTCAATGAGAATTCTTTTTTTTTTGGTTGGAAAAATATTCTTCATAAAAGGTAAAGATAAGAGCATTTGCGATACTTACAATGGTCACAACAACTCTCGAACAGAATTGTTAGAAAACTAGGACATGAAGGATGCGAAGGATTGAGCAAAAACTCAAAAGAACCACGAATAACAGTGTTCGGATATTATTCGGAAAATGTGGGGGTGCAGACAGAGCTTTCGGGGAAAATTGTTCATAACAGTCGTTCTGAACAAAGGTTCTTCATAACCGTTTCAGGGATGGAAATCGATATAATAACAGTTTTCAAGCGGCGGAACGCTCGTAAATCTCTCTCGCGCCCTCTGCTTCGTGCTTCCACGCCGACCGCTGTGAAAAACGCGGGTGCAGAGGGTTCCAGCAAGTGAAAAGTCGGAGAAAGAAGGCAGCCACGCATGTACGTCCTGTAATTTCTCAGGGGATCGCGAATCCGCGGTTCGTTTTGCACATTGCACGCGGTTAGCTCCAGTGCAACCACCCCTTAACGAACCTTCACAATTTTATCGACGCTGTTTCGCGAGGCCTGTGCTGGAAATGTGTGTACAATTTTTTTTATTCAACTTTCTTGAAGGTTAACGTGCTAACACTAAATCGACGTCCGATGAAATTGCAATATACTATACTGCAAAGTAACTACAGACAATAACTTATTTCTCGACTTCTTTTTCTAAATTGTATTCTTCGAACTGGCGTACAGCTTCCCAATTTCAGTTTCATTAGTGAAGTCATACCAGGTTTACGTCAGCATAACGTTTTTATCCCCTTCATCTTCTTCTTCGTGCACCAATCATCTTCGTCACCTACAATATTCGTCTTATTGTCTCGATTTTATTCGGTAAAAAAGGAAAAGGGCAACAGAGAAAAAATTGCTTGAGAAAACTTTGAACAGTGAGTTCGAAAAGGATTGTTTAAAAAGTCTTTGTAAAGAATTTTCCAATCACGTTATACTGAAGCCTAGTGTACATCAATTACATTCAAGATTTTGAAATTCTTAGCACCGGATAACCTAACGCAGACCTTCCTAGGCATTCGCATGATCTCTCAACAGTTCAACACGCCACGATGCTCGAGTATCGATTTCACCATAAGAAACCTCGTGCTCGTAATGTATCCTTAAAATTTCTACCACGAAATCATAGCGATCGTTCACCGCCTCGTCGTAAATTCGAACCAGTTTACTCGGTTTCGGTGGCCTCTGCTCTCGCATAGCCGCCGTCAGACGAGTGGCCATCGATCACTATAGCTCGCACCCTACCCGTCGTCGTAACGATGCGGAAAGCTTCGCGAAAGGTGTGCACTGTGTGTACGCCTACGTCGAGGATTTCCAGCCGGCTAATTTTGATCGAAAACCCGCGGCTCCCCAGGGAAACAGTCGGGAGAAGAGACAGATACGCGGGATTCGCCGGAGAATAATTGCTGGGGAGCTTTCGAGGAACAATGGGACGGACGAAAGCCTGCTGGAAATGCGTCGTGACTTTTTGTCCAACCGCTCGTTTCACTTGTTTTCGAGGAACATCGAACTTGTCGATTTTCGTAGCTGGAAAATGTATTGACATCGACGCCCAGTCGACTAAAGTCGATTTCAAACTTTTGCGAAGTCTTAAAACTTTTGTTGTCCGACGTAGTTGAAGGTCTGAACGTGATCATCTATTCGTTTCATTATTACAGTAGAGACTCCCGTATCCGTACCCCCATTATCCGAATACTTTAACATACGGACGTTCTATTACCGCACAACGTTTCGTAGCGATGTTTACGTACCGCTGCAGAAATTTTTGGAACACACTTTAATAAATTTATAAATGATGAAGAATATGCATTAGCAAATGCATACAATGCTGATGAAACAGGTTTAATTTGGAAGACACTAGCACAGAAAACGTTAGTTTCTCGTCGTGAAAGATCAGCTCCTGGTCGCAAAGTTAGTAACGAACGCATTACTGCACTTCTTTGTGCGAATGCTACCGGATGCCATCAACTTCCTATTCTGATCATTGGAAAAAGTAAACACCCACGCTACTTTAAACATGCTAATATGAGTGCAATGCCAGTTGTTTATAAAAATCAGACAAATGCTTGGATGGACAGCAACATTTTGGTTGAATGGTTTGAAAATATTTTTATACCAACGGTTAGAGAACATCAATTAAAAAATGGTCACACAGAAAGAACTGTTTTGCTGATAGACAATGCTAGATCGCATTCTACATGTGACATTCTTAACCAGAAGGATGAATTTATAAAAGTTATGTTTTTGCCACCTAATGTAACTTCACTCATACAGCCACTAGATCAAGGAATCATTGAGTGCTTCAAACGTCTATACAGGGTGTCCCAAAATTCGTGAACTTCCCGAAAGGGGGTGGTTCCTGAGACCATTTCAAGCGACATTTTCCTTTGCAAAAATGTTATCCGCGGCTTTGTTTAGGAGTTATTAACGCAAAACACGGACCAATCAGAGCGCGACCTAGACGCAAGTTGCCACAGTTGGCCAATAGACAGTTGGCGCGTCCAACTTGCGGCTTAAGCAGGCTTAAACTTGCGTCTAGGTCGTGCTCTGATTGGTCCGTGTTTTTCGTTAATAACTCCTAAACAAAGCCGCGGATAACATTTTTGCAAAGGAAAATGTCGCTTGAAATGGTCTCAGGAACCACCCCCTTTCGGTTAATTCACGAATTTTGGGACACCCTGTATAGAAAAGAATTGCTTAAAAGACTTCTGTTTACGTTTCACTTAAATGAAGAGGGTGTGATAGAGCAATATAAAAAACTAAATTTAAAAAACTGCTTTTACATGGTGGCAAATGCGTGGAGCAACACTAAAAGTACAACATTGAAAAGAGCATAGAGAAAAATTTTAATGCGTGAAATTGAAGAAATTAGTGAACAAGAAAGAACAGTAAAGAAAAGATTTGAAGTAACTGTCACTACGTTGCGTAGAATACCAGGATGTGATTGTAACAGCGATGATGTAATGCAATGGTTTCAGTGCGATAAAGACAATGAAGACAACGATAAAGGTAGCGATGAAGATAACATAAATTTTACACAAATAGAAGCAGCAAACGAAAGTAATGATGAGGACGTGTTTTCTCATGTCGAAGCATTTGAGTCATTTGAAGAAGAACTTGGATGGTTTGAGGCACAACGGGAATGTAATTCTACGCAGCTGCTTACAATAAAAAATTTATGTGACTTAGCGGCTAAAAAGATATGGGACCCTTAGATGTTGAAAGAAACTCAATTTTGTTCATTTCTACTTAAATAAATGATGTTTAGTGCAAAAGAAAGTAATTGTTCTATTATCCGAAAATTCCACTATCCGGCCACTTTTGTCTCCCTATTAGTTCGGATACGGGAGTCTCTACTGTACTTTCAAACTTCCTTTTACGCAGCCACGCAATTTGCTTTCCTGGAAAAGTAGGTTGTGCTTACATTGTGTGCTTTAATCGAAAGCGAAACGAACTTTCTGGAGAACCTATGAGAACGCCAAGCACGCTTGGACTCATTTAGATTTTGTTCAATTTTTCAGGTTGTGTAGGTTTAGGGTTAAACTATTTTACGCGTTGCGAAAGAAATTTTTGGACCGTAAATTGTGCGACGGGTTGATTCACGCGTGTATCTAATATTTGGCCTCGCGCGTTCGCCGTCGCAGAGGAAATTAAAGGTCGCGCAGGGGGGATGGTGGAAATTGAGCGCGGCTCGCGCAAAGAAGATCGATCCGGTCCATGCTCGATTTGCTTTTCGGTTCCTGGTGGCCCTCTGCGGAGTCTTCGTTCCCATTTCCCGGTTTCGTTGAAAGCGACCCGGTGAACTGGCATCGCCACGCGTCGATCCAATTTCTTTCTCTTCAAAAGCGGCAGCCAACGGCGTTCGTTCATGCATTTTCAACTCGACACCGCGAACGTGTCGTCGGTAAATTAAATTCGCTTTTCCCCGACGCGGAAGCCGCTCTGCGATATTCTCACACCCTGCCCACCCTCTATGTCTCCATCGACGACCTCAACCTCAACCCCCGCAGACACTGTTCGCATAATCCGTACTCCGTACCAACGTGGAAACTCGTCTCTCTCATCGCTGGCGGCGACACCCTCGATTCTTCTGCGGCTAACCTGCGCCGTTGGAATTTGCTAATGAGAAATTAGGTATTACGAGACACCGGATCATGTGGGACTTTGTACATTCACGATATACAAAAGGTGGAATTACTTTTTCCTTCTCGAAACCGAGCGAGTTCGAATTCCGGCAGAAAAACGTTGTTCAATCCGTTGCAATGTGATTCATTTTACCATTACTGTGATTAAAGTTGGCTTGTTGGTCATGCTTTTTTAGATGAATTAATGTTCAGAGGCACTTGTGTATCGATTGCAAAAAACGGGAGCGGAATAAAAATTGCTTTCGACTTCTAATCATTTTGATAAGTGGACAACGACACTATTCTTAAATTCTTAGTGATCACCTAGGGTGCGTTCCGTTTCACGCATAATGCGCATAGACTGCATAGAGAACCGTTCCGTTTCATTCAATGCGCGCATCAGAGCGCACAGAATTCCCCAGATCCCCACCACTTCTCTCGCATCCACCGTGCATCAGCTACGAGAACTCAGAAGTGATGCGTCTGATACGTAGCCGATGCACACCGATGCATTAGCGGTAGATTTGAAAAAAGCAGATGCAGGTAAAGCATATTGTGAAACATAGCACAATTTGTGAAGAAAGCAACGAAGTATTGACCTTGTTGCTTGACAAGGAAAGTGCTGTGAGGGCTACTCAAGGTATAAAATATATACAATCAATATATTTTTTACATAACATGTAATTATAAATAAATTCCAAATCAAAATTTACAAACATATCTTCCAATTCATCTTCGCTGTCACTCATATCGGTAGTATCACTCAAATCACTACAATTGTTCAATTCTTCTTGTTCAATGTTTTTATTTTGTCACCCATGTAAGCAGCCATTTTTGATTCGCATCAAATGCATGGGAAAGCGTTCCGTTTCCAAGCGCGCATCATGCGCATTAACGAAACGGAACGATGTCAATGCGCGTATCGCATTCAATGCGATCTATGCGCCTGATGCGTGAAACGGAACGCACCCCTAGACGATCTTAGCGATCACTACTAGCAAGAATAATTTAGGTGATCACGTACCGTCCACCCGATCAGGTCCACCCTGTATATTTCCACGAGGGTTTCCGTGATAGCCAAACGAGATATGGTACAGAAAATACAGCGGAGTCGTGACGATATTTACTCTGTCGGAGAAACAATGGCGAGGGTGCGGCGTTTCGAGGCAGCAGCGTGTCGAACGTATCGAATATCGATGACGCAGGGATTCGTTTCGTGCTCGAAGAAAGTTCGGAAGAAAGGGGGCTACTGTCCTGTAGCCTCGACGATGATTGACAGGAGAAAACCGGTGGCTCTAATGTTTTTCGAGCAGCGTGGCGGCAGAAGCCGAGTTTTTGTTCGACGACGAGAAGCAAGCGCGGCGGCCTTACTGCGGCGGTTTTCGTCGCCTCTCGGAGTGGCACGATCGAATGCAAACTCTGTGGAATGCAATTTAGTCGTTGCTGTAATTACGGGCGCGAAGAACGCAGCGTTATCGATCACGGATCCCCCCAAGTTGTTTCCAGAGAAACAAGTACCCTCCTTCTTCTCCTCTGCCTCCTCCTCCACTTTTTCCTACTCTTCCGGAAGAAATAAAAGTGTCACAATGCCGACGGTCTCCGGCCATCGAGCGACCATGCTCGTGAGAAATGAGTATCTCGAGCACTCTGGAAAATAATCGCGAGCTTGCATTATTCACCGAAGCCAGGGACGAAAGTGGACCCATTCGTTCGTCCTCGCAAGATTTCCGGCCGCGGCAATATTTTCCACAGTTCTCCGCTCGACAACCATAAAAATTCGATGAAATCGAGGCAATTTATGTCATAACACACCGACTAGGACGTCAAGATTTCTGGTATTTAATCCTCTGCGACTGCCATAACCGGATACACCTTTTTATAAGTCATAGGACACTCTTAAAAATGAATAACTTTTTTAAAATTGCACCAAACGTTTTCAGATCTTTTTGATGTTAGAAAGATTGGCTTACTACGCGTGTAAAAAAGATTTTTGAAATTTCTCTTACTAAAGCTTAAGAGCGACCATCCTGGAAATCAATTCAAATTTTTAGCTGGAGTGGTAGTTAAAAAAATTAATTTTACCACGCTTATATTGGCTTGCCGAGTTGTCGTTGTTGCATGCGTCAAATCTTGTAATCAAATTTTAAACCACTTCCTGATGTGAGCTAGAGACTTGAAGCTTTAAACATAGCTCAGAACTAAATGACAATGTAATATTAAAAAACAAATTTGAAAAAAAACTGTGCGTTCAGAAGAAAAAAATTTTAATATTAACCGCCACCCCTCATCGCGCGACACTCGGTAGTACGTCATCGCGTTCAGCGATCCCCACTCCGAGCGCCAGCGCTCCCTACTTCACTACGCGTTCCCACTCCGAATCATCCCCACTCCACTGACGCATTTCGCAACCGTAGGAGCTCAGTCAGTGTGGTGTTCCGTTCATTCAGTTCCATTTCGGATAATTTCGGACTCCATCAAGAGACGTTGTCTATCGGACTTATCCCCTCATTTTTTCTCGCCTATTTCTTTCTATATCTTTTAGCGTTCTATATCTTAGCGTTCCGTTTAGAAAAGACTAAAAAGTAGAAAATAAAGAAATACATAAAAAAAACTTTTTAAAAACCACGCTTATATTAAAATGCACTAAACGGGAGAAAATAATTTTTTTTAGACATTAGTGACTATAAATAAAAGCGTGGAGCGCCCACGAAGATTACGTCAATATAGTTCACGCTAAATTTATTTATAGTGACTAATGTCTACAAAAATTATTTTCTAACATTTCGAACACGTGGTTTTTAAAAAGTTTTTTTTATATATTTGTTCTTCTATGCACACCTAATACCTGATTTTTCTCACTATGTTATCATTAGACTGCGGATCTTTATGCAAAATAAAAATTGTTTGTATCAATTGTATGGAACACAAATCAAAGAAAATGGTCATTCTTCCTGTAGTAATTTCAACAGGTTCTTAGATTCGTTTAATCCTTCTACTGGTTTAAATTGTACCTACTCATTTTTATAACTAAATGCATGAAATCCGCAGTTCAGTTATCATATAGTTAGACAAAGGGGTTAACGAAACATTTGAACGCACAAGGTAAGCAGCGAAACAAACGCTGGAAGCTTAGGTGCCGTATCTATCGACACGGAAGTGAATTTTTAACCGCCGTCGCGTTCGTCCCGCCTCGTTCCCGGCGGAGGATCGAAGCCGATCGGATCCGACTAGTTTAAACCGTTGATCGCGAGCGACGTACATTTTATCGAGGCACGTCTTTCTCGTGGAACAATGCCGCGAGTGCGAACGCGTCTCGAGGCAGCCGGAACTAGAACCCAAAACTAGTTACCTTCGTCTACCCTTCGATCGATAGCACTCTGGCATCGCGACGAAGGGAAATTGCGGGGCGTGTCGGGAATGATCGAGGAAAAAAGCTTGAGTTAAGCGATCTTCGTGCCTCGAAAATTCATTCGGCGGACCACCGGGACCCGACTTTCCGATCAGTTTCGTCCTACAATTCCAACAAGCCACGGACTTCTCGTTTTCGAAATGGACACGCTCTTGTGCATTAACAAAACCAGGAGACAAAATGATTTGTCTAGATTTGAAAATTAACCCTCCATGGGCGACCAGGCTCGTTTATCTCGCTCTTGAATTTCTGTGCTTTCGATATCTATTTTTTCCTATTAATTTATTAGGTGGCACAAGATGTATTGATGCTCTCGTCGCACTGGTTCGACCAATTTTTACTTAAAAGCAATTTTGCAATTTTTGCAATGTTTTGTCGTTCCAAAGTATTTAAAATATTTTCATAAAGCAAGTGAGTAACAGATTTCACATGTAATTAGATATTCAATGTTTAATTAACTGATGTCAGTATTCAGTAAAATATTATTATGTTTAATAATTTACAGACGCAATTATTAATTTCTTGAAAATGATCTGAACATAGATCCAAACGTCGAAATTTGAATTTGATAAATTGCAAAATTGCTTTTAAGTAAACATTGATCGAACCAGTGCGCCGAGAGCATCAATATATCTTGTATCAACAAATACACGATCGATAGAAAGGAAAATTTATTAGGTGCTTCAGCCTGTACCAATAAAATAGAGATTTGAATATATGTTCCAGAATTGTATGAAATTTTTTGAAAGCGTTGAACAGTGGAAAATATTAGATGTTCGAGTTGGATTTGCGATGTTCTTTCCGAGAAACAGTCGAGTTGCAAAGGGTTAATCCATCGGAAAGCTTTGATTCGCGGCAGATGAAGTGAGAGAGAGAGGGAGAAATTGTCGAGTTTTTGTCTCTCGGTCCTCCTGAAAGCATTTCCAGGCGAACACCGCGTTCGCGTTGCCCCAGTTGGCCTGATTTCGTTTCCATCGGTAATCGGCGGCGGATGGCACGGAAACGCTTTCCCCGAGCAAATCAAATTACGAGTGTTCTCGACTCGAAACTGCACGCCGTTCTACAGGTGACGCGATATTCCTATATAATTTTATTATCGCACGGATCGACTGGGAGCTTCTGGATGATCCGTGGCCCCTGTCAAGGTGTCGGAGATCTACGAGATCATCCACCGGACGCTGCTGGATTTATGGGAGAGTTCCTATCCTCTTTTTTACTCGTCTTTATTTACCGGGTATCATAAACAGTCAGAGTTGTGCAGAATTACAATTGAATTACTCCAGGAATTATAAATACAAAGTAATTGAATTACATTGTAATTCAGTCATAATGTAATTTATAATTCAGATCTTCATTCAATCAAATTACAATGTAATTCGTAATTGCAAGTGGAGTACAATTATACAATACTTCGTAATTCGTAATTGCAATTGAAGTACAATTATAAAATACTTTGTAATTAAATTACAATGCAATTCGTAATTGCAATTGGAGTACAATTATAAAATACTTTGTAATTAAATTACAATGTAATTCGTAATTGCAATTGGAGTACAATTATAAAATAGCGTTACGTATTATGATGGAGGATGAGGAATAGAATCTTCGTCGCATAGACAGCAAACAAGTATATGAAAAAAAAACATAAAAATGTATTGCACTTCTTCAAAGTTCTGGACTATAATTTGGAGAGCTGTATTTTAATTATATTGTATTTCAATTACACATCTGACTAAAATACTTAGTAATCGAATTAATTGAAACGTTTGAATAATGTAATTCAGTTACGACGTAGTTGAATTACTGTATAATTGAAATACAATGTAATTCATTTATGTAATTGAATTACAATGTAATTCATTTGTGTAATTGAATTACAATGTAATTCATTTGTGTAATTGAATTACAATGTAATTGAATTAGCACAACTCTGTGGACAGTTAGCTTGCGGATCTTTACGCAAGATAAACACATATCGAGTGCAACAATTAGAAGTTGAATCAAAATGAACACAATTATCCGGCGAGTCTTTATGCAAAGTAAAAATTGTCTGTATCTGTTGTGAGAAAGCCAAATGAAAATTTCATTCTCCTTTAATAATATCGATAAGAAGATTTTCTTATCAATTTGTCACGTATTTATTACTAAACACATGAACATCCTTAAATTATTTTCGACCGTTTTAAATTTCGTCTTCTGCAGTCTACTCATAGTGGTACGTTTAATGTTAATTCGTAGTACAGGTCAACTCGCAATGTACTCCAGTATTGGGAGCACGGATTTTGGCGAGGGTTCCGGTGAATTTCGCGAGAGTAAAAGGGCCATGCACTTTCGCTGGAGCGGTGCCGAGTTGTTTTTGTTTGTGCGTGTCCTATTTGCAGCGAGAATTGCCGATAAAGCGTGTTTCGAAAGCGATACGTCCCGAGCGACGCGACGGGTTTCGAAGACGATTGCGCAACGCCGAGCCTCGGAGGACGAGCTGGCGGAAAGAGATCGATCGCCGATGAACAAGCGAAAAAGAACAGGTGAATACGCGGTTGCAGGTGGACACGCGTCACGCATCGTGCACCGGCTGATGCAAGTTCGACGAGGTATCTCGCGATGCGATGGAAAGACGTGCCTTTCGCGAAAGAATTCCGGTTCCAACGAGCTCTATCTCCACGAATTGTTTATACACGGTCTCACTGTACATTGCAGCTAACATTATTATACATTCGTCCATGTATAAGATTATGATAAGAATAAATTAAAAGTATGTAGGTATAGTAAAAAGATTATAAGAATTCAATTATTAATGGAGAATTTATTAGAACGAAGTTTTAGCAGTCCAATTAATACCTTGGCAAGATCTTGGACTCTAAAATATTTAAACAATCACGGAACTTCTTTGCAATTTATTATCCAAACCAATGATCGGAAAATTGATCAACTCTTTGAAAAAATTCACTAAAAAGGAGAAAATAATTGTTTTAGACATTAGTGTCTATAAAGAAAAGTGTGGAGCGCTAAACTATACTGACGCAAGCTTCGTGGACACTCCACGCTTTTATTTATAGTCACCAATGTCTAAAAAAATAATTTTGTCCCTTTTAGTGCATTTTAATATAAGCGTGGTTTTAAAAATTTCTTTTTATACATTTTTCTATTTTCTACTTTTTAAGATATGGAAATACGCGAAATAGAATGAGGGAGTGACTCCGAGAGACGACGTTTCTTGATGGAATCCGAAATTGTCCAAAATGGAACTGAATGAACGGAACATCACAACCACAGTGAGTTCCTTCGGTGCGAAGTGGGCCAGTGGAGTGGGGATGAGTCGGAGTGGGAACGCGTAGTGGAGTAGGGAGCGCTGGCGCGCGAAGTGGGGATCGCTGAACGCATCGCGTGGCGAGGTGTGACGGTTAATATAAAATTTCTTTTCTGCTAGACAACAAGCTTTTATAAGCTTGGTAAAAAGAAAAGTGGTGAACAATAAGTATGATATACTTAACAACTGTGTACATTCATACACAACTTTTAACAGAGTGATAGTGCCTAGATTAGAAACAAGAGTCCTAAATAGCATATCTATGTTGTTTACATTGCAAGAATTCCGACCGTACGTATCGTGTCATACATACAGAGCTGTTCGCTACAAAACCAATATATTTGCGAAGTGCTTCTTGCCAGGGAGTAAATAGAAGCTGTAACACATCCATCAAGATTGACGCATCTCAGGAATGGTCTATAAACACCGCTGCAAGTGTCCCGAAGGAGCGCATAAACTTTCGAACTTGAAGCAGGAGGTGAAGGTATTATATCCTTCATCGTCTACTAACAAGATGCATCTCGTTCAATTCGCTTCCGCACAAATGAAACTGTTCAACTTGTTAAAACAACGCGCGTTGAGGACCATGCGGCTCGTAGAGAACGAAGGAATGCAGAAAGAGAGAGAGAGGAGAGAGAGCGACGAAGGTAGTAATTGCGCTGAGCTCGCAAAAGGCCTCTCGGCTGACGCAAGAATGGAGATGCTGTCTGACGGCGAATTTCCTTCTGCGATTCGTCGAGTTCGCGCTTCGGAAGCTGGGGGAAACGATTGCTATCACCCCGATCTCGAACGCACATGCGACACTGGGCGACGCGCTTTCCTCTCCAATTAATCGCGACTACTCAGGTTCGACGCCTTCCGTTCTCCGCTTTCATCCGGTGCTAATTATCTCGAAGGCGAGCTCATCGAGCGCATCTCGAGCACGCCGACGCCGACGCCGAGTCGTCGGGGTTTATTGCACCGACTCGTCGAGACGACGTTCCGTCAGCCCCGATAAAGCACGCGAGAAAAACCGCCCTTAACACTGCCCTTTCATCCCCTAACTCACTCGAGTGTATTGACGCGTGTTGCGGTCTAGACTGGTCCTTGTTTACACTCGATCCAAAATTTTCTTACGATTTTCTCCAGTCTCACCCCTGCCCTGTAGAATCCCACAATTGATTCAATAAGTTTGTGGGTGAAATAGTACACCGTAGCTCCCCAGAAACCAGACATCAGAATAGACAATCGCGGAACAAAATAAAAATTGTAAAAAGCACAGGAAAATTTTTTTCTGAAATTTTATAGATGATTAAATACTGTTCAACTTTCGTTCGAAACATTTTTTCGAAAAGAACAATACCGGAACCTTATTCTTCCGATCTTTAACAACGCTGGACTGCAAAAATTGCACAACTTACGCAAAAATTATGAAATCGACTTTTTTCCGACGTTTTTGATTAAATACTGTTCGACTTTCGTTCGAAACATTTTTTCGAAAAGAACAATACCGGAACCTTATTCTTCCGATCTTTAACAACGCCGGACTGCAAAAATTGCACAACTTACGCAAAAATTATGAAATCAACTTTTTTCCGACGTTTTTGGGTCAAATACCCCACTGTGTGACGGTTATAAAAATAGTAGCAGACTGATCGTTAATTTCTCCGATGCTCGCTTCGCTTTAAGTTTGATCGACTCATCTTTTCACGTGATCGCCAGAAAGTTATGACACAGGAAAAGATAAACCGTAAATCTTCGTACAGAATAAAAACGTATTCGTTCAGTTTCGATCTCCTTTAGCCGCTGTTTCGCGATTTATCTAACGGCTGGCTGTTCCTTTCGCGGGAATTAGTTTTTCGACGTTCAAAAGGCGATTCTCTCGGCGAACTTTCCGCTCCCGTTTCGTCTCGGGCTTAATCCTGTCTCGTAAAAGTGTGCAAAAATGCGGAACAACGGAGGCAGCGAGACAGTAGAGAGAAGGAGAGAGAGAGGGAGAGTGGCGGAGAAAATCGCGTTAGAACTTCCGAGGATCGTTATCATCCACAGGGACAGTGGAACGAAGTTTGACTCCAAGTTTCGTAGGGGTGTCTTCCGTGAAACGAGGAGACCGGATGCCGGGCTACTTACAGGGTCATGCCTAGTTAACGACCCGAAGAAACTGGATTTTTACGAATTTTTCTTATGCAAACTAATAAACCCTCCTCTTGGAACGAGTAAGAAATTCGAAGGTACATATATTGTAAAACTTGTAGCAATATTCTCGCTGGAAAATCTTGAAAAAATGCCTTCCGTTTTCATGAACACAATATACGATTTTATCGAGGCAGGATTTTTGTTTAAAATGGCAACTGGACAGATGTATGTGAAGATATATATCATATGAATTCCCATTTCAACCTTTGTGTGCTCCAAAAATCAATAATCTACAATACATCAAGATAATTCATTTCTATCCCTAGCGAGAGGGTACTGTCACCGCACAAGCCCCTCGTTTAAAAAAGAAAATCTCCATTAATCTTCCGACAAAGACCAGCCAAAACTCACTTTCCCCCATACCCTTTCCCAGTTACTGACCCACAACGGCTGTGTAAGTGACCCACGCGTTGAATTGTAATATTGACTTGCAAAAGTTAAAGTTATAAATCAAAAAGGAAACTAAAACCTTTTTTTGATTATTTAAAAAATGAGAACCGAAAAGATTGAACTGTCAACTTTGTCTTTTAACAAAATGTTTGATGTTTCCAAATAATTGTCCCCCCCCCCTTCTAATTGAAGCCACTGACTTATGACCCACGGGCTAGTATTTAAAAAAGAAATAAAAATAATCGACCCACTCTTCAAAAAGGTTCGCCATTACTGCCCTAGACAGTCAACTCTTTGCAGCCACCGTCCAAAATCTCCCAAAATCCTCATATCGCTGAATCATTCAAATAAAGCGATCAACCCCGGAACGAAAACAGAAGCGGAACACCAGCAATTTAGAAAACCGCCGGCGCGATTGGCGAACGTTCGCGCGAATATTTTGCAGCAATTCTGTACGGGAATTTCGAAAAAATGGTGGGAAGAGTGTCCGATAACGGAGACCGCGAATGCGTGAAAATAATCTGCATCCTTTCGGCGTGGATCCGGTTCGGAAGCGGAAACGGGATCGGGATCGTGCGAGCGGCATGAGAGGGTTGCAGGGTGGTAAAAGGGAAAGGGAACGTGGGAATGGGAAAGGGAATGGGAACGGGAATGGGAATGGGAACGGGAACGGGAACGGGAACGGGAACGGGAAAGGGAACGGGACCGTGAACAGGGATGGGGATGCGCATGTACGCGACAGGGGAGCGGAATAAACTCCGTGCGGACGCGCTCACATCGCGGCGCACTGTCCTCCCGACAGCACGTTTCCACGGAGTTGTCTTTCTCTCTCTCTTATTCTCCCTATCTCTATCTCTCTCCCCCTCTCCCTCTATCCGTAGGGATCTTCCACTTATCCCACGGCTCTTCGTTTTTCGTCCGCGGATTACCAGATATCCCCCTGTCCGCTCCGAAATGAAAATTTACCGGGCCGTCGGTCGCGGTCGTGACGTCGCCGCCGTGACGTCTCGCGTGTAACAACGTCCCTCGCGGATATCGCATGCGATTAAGGTATCAAAGATCGTGCCGCGTCTCGCGAGTGTCATCATCGGATCCGCCAAGATCGAGCTCTGGATCTGTGGGATTTCGTGCGGCGCTGGGCGGCCAGGATGTCCTTCTTCAAGGGACTGTGGAAGAGCAGCTCCAAGCATAAAAGTGAGTCGACAGGCTGTCGCGACGTCTCTGATCTAATCCGCGTCGTCTCCGAAACGATCTACAGTATCTACGATCTACTTAATCGCTCGCGGAAACGATCGACAGCTAACGCCATCGAAATCACGATTTTCACCGGGTTTCTTATCTTTCTCTGTCTGACCATTTGATCATTACAATTGTTTGAGAATGAAAAATTTCAGGAGGCGAGTAGGTGGAAATTGAATTGTATAGATACGGGATGTTTAACTCGGTGTATTTAATGCGAGTTTCAGTATTTTTATTACACATGAAAAGAGATTGTTTTGCCAAATAAAGATTGCCTGTATTAATGGTGAAATACAGGCGTTACGTAGACATTGATTTCTTTTCTTAATCATTTTAATCGGGTGAAAATAATGCAATAGTATGCATAAATTCTTTTTGTTTGTTTTCACTGTTTTCTAGTCGATTTACTCCACAGAATCCATAATTTACTTACGAGCTTTTCCATACTATTGTCTACTATATGGAATTGAGTACATATTATTAAATTCATTAAATCGATTTGCAATTTATTAAAACACACAGTACTATATGTACATATATTCTACACGTTTGCAGATGTATTGGAAACTATTTGTCAACGACTCTAACCAAGTTTACTGCAGTATATTTAATGATTTTTCCCCAGTGATTTATGGTGCTGTAAAAAGCAGAAATGTAATACAGAAGCTTTAGTTGTTCATACGTTTTCGGGCTTGAGGTGATACTGAGCGTATAGTATCCTTAGCCTTCTGTCCCCGTTCCGTGGTGTGTTAGGTATAGGAATGAGCTCTTTTCGGTTTTAGAGTGACATGAAACTTTTATTAACACTAGGATCACCGAGCAGTAAAGTGTTTCTAGAATGTATTACAAAAATTGCAAGAGCTCGATAAGACAGACTTCGACAGATTTGTTACTAATAGCAACGAAAGTAAAGTATATGTAAGTAGTAACCTACCCCCGCAAGTGCAGCAAAAATTAGGATATGCAACATCCTAGAAAGGTATTTCATTCAAGATAAATTACTTTGATTTTCCTGAATTTGCGAAGCTATTGTATGAGAACAGAAAGTGTTGATGAAGCTAAATAACCTTATCATCCGCAACAAAGATCGAGTAACAGGAGATTAGCAGTGCAGCCGACGCGATTACGCGAGGCTTTCGATTCGCGGAAACGAAATTAAAGCGGATTCGGACAAGTGAAAGTCCGCGACAAGATAACGTGGACCCGCGTTCCCCGATCGAGACGCGGCCTGTGCAGCGTGATTATGATTATGCAAATTTTATGATCAATAATCAGTGCCCCGAAGGAGGTCACATTGCGCCTATAACGCGACCCGGCATGCATTACCATAATCTTAAACGCGGGTCTCTATTACGCCGCTTATTGCGAATAATCGCGTTAACTGCCGGCACACTGCTACTGCTGCTGCTCCGCTAGCAAACTAGCTGCATCTCCCCCTCGCCTCCGTTAACATTTCGCGGCGTTTCGCAGCCGACAACACAACGTTATCGTTAATCATCCGCGCGTGTACCGGCGCGTAGTAAATAAGCTTTCTCGATCAGCCAGCCGAGAAAATGCAATTTCGTCAATTATCGCAGCCGACTAGAATTTCGATTAGACCGGCGGCGCGGCGTACGCCTCCGCCCTTTGAAACAGTATCTCTATCGAGTTGCCGGCCTGAAATTACTGCGGTGGCCCTTGAAACGGAGCCCCGACGATAAATTTTCTTCGTTTCGCGTTCCGCGATAACCGCTTGCAAATTCGCTCGTAAATTTGCAGCGCGAGAAAATTGCGATACGGAACGAGGAAAACGAGCGAGCATCGGATCGACGCGGATCTCCTGCAATTCTTGAAATCCGCGAACGGAGAACAGCCAAGGATTCCGGCTGATAAGTTTCACTCCTCATCCCTAGAACCACCGGCGAAGTATAAATGATCCACTCCTGATTTTATAATTACTATACGGCTTTTATGCACTTTTAACAATAACGTGCTGCTACGATTTTCGTCTTGTTGAAATGATAAAAAGTAGATTAATAGTTTTTGTTGCTCTCTGTGTCTTATAATTAGATTTAAGATTAGAATAATAAAACAGGCGTGTAGGAGTGTAATTTCATGTAGTGGAAAAATTCAACGTCGAGAACATCAATGCATCTTCCGAACACAGAAATAAATACTTGGATCCTACAATTTATGTTTTTCATCTTGATCCACGGTCTAACGACCACAGGAAGGTTAAATATCGAGAACTTCGTTGCAATCTTAATGGGAGGAACATTCATTCAACATTTCGTATGACATGCATCGTTAGCAGACGCTGTTTGAAATCTTCATCACGACTTTAACTCGATGTTATATGGCATGGGTTTAATCGGGAAACTTGTTATCTCGTGGCGAACTTCAACGAGCAAAATTAACGAGAGCCAGCTTCCGGGTTGGCGAGGATCTCTCCTCGGGCAAGAAGCAGATTTTTTTTGCGACACCATCGGGAGCCGTTGCCGAAATTCCAAGCACCTAGCGCGGAACCAACGAGATCCCAGAGGGACGATCAAATTAATTATGCTCCATTCCGCGAACCGGTGTGTAACTAGAAATTGCACGTGGCGCGCTCATTCAAGAAGAGAATCTCTTCTCGAGTCTTGACATCCGTCTCGACATCAGCCTCTTCGTTCGATGGTTCTTCGGTTTGTGGAAGTGGGGAATGTCTTGATCATTTCTGCGGGAATCGAACCGTTTTATGTTTTGTTAAATTTTACTGTCGAAGTTGATGTTCCTGCATTGATGTTTAAATTTGTCCATTTGGAATCGATTTCTTTAATAATTGGGATGAATTAAACTAATTTGCGAAGACTGTAGGAACTTTTAAATATTTCCTTAATTTTCTTCACTGTTCCATATTATTTTGTTAAGTGATTGTCAGTTGACAGACTTCTATTGGGGATCTAATCTTCTAATATTGCGGATATCGTAAAATGAATGTTTCCAATATCTTGTTAACGGGTGCCAGGCTGTTTGGTTCAATCTAGAAAGAGTTACCCTGATTTAAAGGGTACTGGATCAATTAGAAGAGTCTCCTCCAATTTTCTAGAAGACAGTATTAATTTTGGCCAGGACCCTAGCAATTGTTGCCACTATGGCGCCGCCACTGTGCGAAGAAACACAGGCTATTGTCATTGAGATTCGCCAGGGGATTTAAAGGAAACCGCTGGTAGGATTGCGGCAGCTGGTACTCTGCACCGTGTCTTGGTAATTTCAGAGGAGAATCTCCACCCATCGTTTGCCCATTGTACCAACAAATTTAACCGTCGACGCGAACCAATCTGGTCCAATCATTCTGCGACCGGCGCGGCGTCTTCCATTAACCCTTTCTGCGTCGAGCCTGACTCGACAACGACGTTTACACCTTAGCACTTGCCTTTAGGTGTACTACTGCAACCATTGCAGTTCCATTAAATTTGTTGACAACGCTGTGATTAAGGGGTACTCAAAAACAATTCAACTTGGAATGCTCAGAACATCTTCAATGAAAAATAATTTAATTATTGTTGGATTCTTTATTGTGGATGCTCTGTAATGCAAGTCCGTTAATTGGTTATTTTTATTATAATATGAACGAAATTTCTCTAGCTTGTATTTATTAATGTAGTATAAGTTAGTATGAACTATTCGACATAGATGTCGCCCAAGAATAAAGATGTTTTCCTCGCTTAAATCAACCAATGCCAAACAGTCACGTGAGAGGTACACGTACAACTTTGAGGTTACCCTGAACGTGCAATAGTTTACAAGTTATTCATATATTCGGTGTTGTTGTTTTAGGTAAGTACAACAAATATTGATGTAGGTTTACATGAAATAAACCGTTTTTATTGTATTTTTTAAAAAATTATTGAAAAAAACACTAAGACGATCTTGCCCCGTAAATATTACTACACGGGGCAAGTCCGTACTATCTCGGGTGGGGTAAGTGCGTACTGTATGGGTAACTATAAAACTAAACAATATATTTAATGCAATAAAAATCATTTTGTAGCAGACTTGATAATAATTCTTTTCTTGCCTCGTAGCACTTGGAATAAAGTTCGAAAGCATTTTTAAACTTTGTTTTAATATCACTGTATTCCCTTTCATATTTCAGCATAAAAGTACATGTTTGTTTAAAATAGGATAATTATAAAACTAAACAATATAATTTAGTGCAATAAGAAGCATTTTATAGCAGGCTTGTTAATCATTCTTTTCTTGTCCCGTAGCACTTGAAACAAGGATCGAAAGCATTTTTACCTCTCAGAGACGGACTTGCCCCATTTTCGGGGCAAGTGCGTCCTAGTTAACACTTTGTACAGTATCCTATCAAAATGATAATTTTCAAGCAAAATCAGAATCCCACATAATACTAATTTATCAGTAATAACTGTGGCAAGAGTTTGATACCAAGAACGTTAAGTTTTTACATACCAGACTGAAAATACGTCAGTTTAAAGTCTAACTTTGCAAAAACGAGGGCGGGCTTATCCCACTCCACCTTACTATTATTTTACAAAGACAAAAGCCTCGGAAGGCAAAGAAATAAAAACACAGAAATAGACAAGACTATCGAATAAAGAAGTGAATATCTAACTTCTTTATTCTACAGTCTTGAAATAACTCTAGCACACGAAAAATGTTTAATTTCGAAAGTTGTCTAGACGTTTCAACGAACACGACGTCGTAGCCTTCCCTGCGTCTACAGTACCTGCAACAGTAGTATATTTCTCGACAGTTCTAAATGGGTTAGTAAACTTCTATATGGCAGCATAATTGAATTACGTTGCAGCGAGTTCTGTCACGAAAGGTAGAGAAGACATTCGACTACAAAGGGGTTGGTCCCTCGGAGTCGCGCGTGTCCGTTAAAACCGTCCCATCGAATTTGAATATCGATGCGAATCGCGAACGGACAGTCGATCGGAATCTTCGTCGACGTCGACGCGTTTCAAATCTCGCGTATCAGACGTCGAACGGAACCGTGACAAGCGTATTGTACCCGGAATGTTAATACGCAGCTGATTCGCCGCCATTATTCCCGCACGGCCGTCGATCGTCGACCCTTTTGTTTGGCTCCGAACCGCGTTTTAATCGGCGATTGTAGTCCATAGTGAATATCAACCCTCGCCTTGTTGCGCGACGGGGTCCATGAAGCCTTAACCGGAGTAATCAATAGACTATGATTTATTCGTTCAACCCCTTATTGCTGCACGATTCTCTTTATGGCTACAATCATTTTTTCTCCATTCTTAATGATTTCACAGAAGGCAAAAGACCAACTCATTTCGTCTCCTAATAGTTCTGTTAATTTCAAAACAAAGTATTCCTAGATTTTTCTAATCTTTTACTGTTTTATATATCCCAGCGAATTTCTTCGCAAACGCGTAAAAATCCGCAGCGACTATCGTCATCAAGCCTGCAGATACAATCGGTTTCTGTTTCACTGCGTTTGACGTTCGAAACTCAAAGCTGAAAGCTCGTAATTCCGTGTTCCATCGCGTTATCAGCAAACGGTACGGTGTAAATTCGGTGCAAATGCGGTGAAACCGAACGATTGCAGTCGGTCAAAGCCGCAGAACTGTAAATCGCACGCTTTACGAGAGCGAGAACAATAAAAAACGGTTCGGTGCGCGAGACCGGCTCGAAACACGCGAACTACGGGTACGACGACTTTGTTCCCTCGAAACGGTATTAGTCGGGATTACAGGTGTACAGTTTCACGATTTCCACGAGACAGAGGCGTCTCGCGAGCGACGCTGTTTACAGAAGTTGCAGAAATCGGCAAGCCGAGACATCTGGTGTTTCTCGACTGCACGTCGAAATTGTTGGAACCTCGACTCACAACGGGGCTGAATAGACTACGGATATTTATGCGAACGCATATTTCTCGTATCGCGAATTTCGCCCTGCGAACAGATGACTGAACGCGTTGCATCCATCCCTTTGACATTTTAACTGAAATTTGCTGCGATCAAAGCTGGCTGCGAGCTACACAATGAATTTCCCCGAGGACCCGAAACGGATGTCTTCCTAGAAACTATGCTTTCCAGTTGTAGATTCTTGAAATTCAAACGACCGTAGCTGCGCCAAAAAAAGCTTTTCGGGACTGAAATTATCATGAATTCGAAGCGCGAAGTCTCCTCTTTAGAACGGTCTCTAAAAATGTCATGTACGATATTTCGTCACTAGGAAAATAGGGAAAATAGGGGTTTCAAGCTTTAAAAAGAGCCAAGAATATCCGAGTATCCGAAATGTTGATTTCCATCAAAAACTTCATGCACCTATAATGTTGCATGTCAGCGTAGGTTGCAACAGAGCCAATGGTTTTGACGTTGTGTGGAATAATTCTGCAAGTGAGCTCGTCCTCTTGTTTATACGTGTGCGGATCTGCCCCGGCTTTTCAGATATTCGCGAAAATATGCTCGATGATATACGCATAGGAGTTTAAAACCTTTTCGAACATGTTTCCAACGACAGCTCTCCATTCATTTCCGTTTTCCGAGCGTGGCGGACGAAGAGAAGATGGGCTCTCGATCCGTCTAATAAATTCATCGAGCCCTCCCCCGAACCTGTAGCGCCTTAATTGGAAATACTTGGTTAACGATCGGCGTCGAATTATGCGCGCAAGTGTTCCCGCTACGCCCCGAGCAAACAGAACGTTCGCAACACACGCGAAAATTGGATTCGCAAAGACGTCTGTCAACAAGGAATCTTATCGGAATACTGCAACCGTTCGTCGTCGAACCGTATCCGATTTTTCGTTATCGTCGATAACGCTTTGGCTCGCCGCGAACGCGTAAATGGTTTCGCAGTCCAATTATCAGTTCGGAACGAGGTTCATTAAAAATTACGCTCGTTAAAAATGAACGCTGCCACGTCCACCGTGCCCGTGCTCTGAAACTTTCATAGAAAACAGATTGTCGCGTGAATGTTCCGACGCCCTCCAAGTACTTCCTGTGAAGAATCGAATTTTTCACTTCGTTTTCCGAATGCAACTTTTTTCTTTCGGAGACTGGAGTCTTGCATGTGTAATGTTGGAAGGAGAAGAAACTTAGAGCAAAGTACATACAGGGGCGGAGTCGCTCGAGATACGGGGAACCGTATTTGCCATAACCGTTAAGTAGGTTTCGCAGCAGCCATGAATATTCACGGCGTCTGCTGTCGACGAAACGGATCGTCGACGTTAATTCGAATATTCCTCGAGCAACGAGCATTAGGTGATTCAACGTTCTTATCGTTGAACACGGTATCTTCCTTTTTTGTTTCGGGAAATTCTGTTTACGCGTGTACAGTAGTATTTTGACACCTTGTATAATGTTGGACCGTGCAATTTGTACCCATTTCTAATCATTGAACTGAAAATCGTTGATTCTGACGAAAAAGATTTAGAAATTTATTCATATGAAGTTGCTGCACCATTGTTCACAATATTGTTTGTATTATTAAATATGTTGATATCTAATCAATAGTACACATTTAAGTATTGTATGAGGTATTATCAATTTTTAGTGGTATCTCCGAGTTTTAGTAATCGACACAGTATGTTTTTATTTTGGTCACATTAAAATTGTGAAGAGAAGAGATACATTTTTACATGTCTTTTATTTCCATTAATATTTTCTCGCAACATTCGTATTCCTCAGAGTATCAATACGAAAAATCCAACAATTGATCAACGCTAAGAATACAGCAAGCATTACACAACAGTAGAACGGAGGCCATTTCGAAGCGCGAAATGGAGAATAGGTAAGCGAAAGAAAATGGCCGATGAAGGAAATCGCAAAGCCTCGGTGGATATCGGTGGCAACGTCGGCGAATTACATTGTAACTCAGGGTATCTTGGTTACCTCGCGTTTCTCGATACAACCAAAGTTTCCCCGGTTCTCCTTTTAATATGCAACGAGCGAAGGAACATCTGGCGTTGCGGAAACGAAAGAAAGCAACGAGCGTTGTTTGATCGCTCGATCGAATACTGATGAATCGGAAAAGGTTTCGGTTGCTGCTGGCGAAGGCGCTCGGAATCGCCAGGGAATCGTTTCGCAACCGGTTTAAATACAAATTGAATAACGGGCTCCCTCGCGACCCTGCTGGCGTGTCTCTCGTGAGCATCCCTCGAGCTTTTTTCGATGGTTTTACCATGGAAATTCTGATTAACCGGATTAACTGAACTTCCCGGGACGACGCGTGTTCGTTTTCAATCCCGTTCCGAAAGCGGAGCGAGTGACTTCTTCTTGTTTCAACGACGCGCGACGCGGTGATCCGTGTAAACCGAGTCGAGCGTAGTTTCCCTTCGATTTCCCTGAGAATCGATTCTATTAAGCGCGAAACGATTGTTCGTTGCTCGAGGTTTCCGCCCGGGGAGAACTTTTCACCGGAAAATGGATTCCGCGGCCTTAGAACCACTGCGTGTTGGTGCTGACGGTGAAACTTGCTGGTCAGGGTTTTAAATAAACAGAGGGATTTGCATGTCTGCCGCTAAGTAATGTACCAGGCAGACTATGGCGATCGTGGATATAAGAAAAACGAACATCCCTTTCACTGTAGGCGCTTCGCCTAATCAACGTTCCACTGCATTATCAAGTAGAAGTTCGAGTAAAGAGGAGCTCCAAATCGATACAAACACATCTCAAGTAATATAGTGAGCGCCAGCGTTAAATCCCGACCGGTTCTCGATACGAGGAAGCGTATCGCGAGCTTTTTGCAAGCATTTCACAAGCTTTTTGCAAGCATTTCGCCGACCAGGGTTTTACCTGGCGAACTTTCGTGGAACTTTGGATGAAGGTACCGGGCATCTTTCGACTCGGGAAGTTTTTCGTCATAGTTGTAGGTTCTATTAGAGGGAGAGCAAGAGCTGGTGCGGTCGGTTTGCCAACCCGAGGCGGTGAAACCGCAACGTGATACGGAAACCAACCCCCGAGTCGACCCAGCTACTCGTAAAAACGTTTACGCCGGTCGTTATTCTTCTCGCTTCGCGCCTAACTTTCTTGCTCACTCTCTCTCACGCTATGTGCGTGTCTCCCTTTCTCTCTGTCTCCAGCCCTTTATCTCGCTGCCTTCCTTTCTTGACTCTCAACCCTTGCGAGAGCTTGTAAATTCGGCGAATTTACAAGGGGCCGCGTTCACGAAACGCGTTTCCGCGCGGCCCGCGATAAATATAAACGTTTAACGAGCCTCGGATTCCTCTCGATTCTCGTTTTATCTACGAGCACCATTAATTTTCAATGTTCTTCCCGTTTCCCACGAATAACGAGCACTTGCATGGTGCAGCTAACCCGAAATCGATGGAGTCGTTGCTGGTATCGATCCAATCGTACGTTCAAAGTGTGTCGAATTGCTGTAATTATCGTAAAATACAATTGATCATTATATCGAATTGATTGATGATAAACTGATTAGATATTTTATCATGGATGAACGTTGCATTTATGGAAATATTTTACCACGCCTATATTAGCTTTCCGAGCTGTCGTCGTTGTCGTTGTTGTTGTTGTTGTTCTTGTTGTATGCGTCAAATCTTGTAATCGAATTTTAAACAACTTCCCGATGAGCTAGAAACTTGAAACTTCAAACATAGCTCAGAACTGGATGACAATGCAATATTAAAAAACAAATTAAAAAAAAAACTGTGCGTTCAGGAGAAAAAAAAGATTTAATAAAACCGTCGTTCAGTGATCCCCACTCCGTGCGCCAGCCCTCCCTACTCCACTACGCGTTCCCACTCCACTGACCCATTTCGCACCGACGGAGCTCAGTCAGTGTAGTGTTCCGTTTATTCAGTTCCATTTCGGTCAATTTCGGACTCCATTAAGAGACGTCGTCTCTCGGAGTCATCCCCTCATTCTATCTCGCGTATTTCCATATCTTGCGTTTCTATATCTTACTATTTCATACCAATATTACTATATTTTGCATTCAATTTAAAAAGGACTAAACAGCAGAAAATAAAAAAATATATAAAAAAAACTTTTTAAAAACCACGCTTATATTAAAATGCACTAAAATGAGAAAATAATTTTTTTAGACATTAGTGACTATAAATAAAAGCGTGGAGCGCCCACGAACATTACGTCAATATAGTTTATCGCTCCACGCTTTTATTTATAGTGACTAATTATTGAAAACATTATTTTCTCCTTTTTAGTACATTTTAATATAAGCGTGGTTTTTAAAAAGTTTTGTTCAATATATTTTTTTAAGGATGAAGTTGAGCAACGTGAAATTGCTGGTAGCGGACGTACAAGTTAAGCTACTGTGCTTACTTTCGCGTCGAGCGACATCAAACTTGTTCAACGTTGCTCACGGTTGAACACTGAAAAATCGGCAGGCAAGGGTCCGTGTTCCCCGATGCTTGATCTGATTCAATTAAATTGTTACGGCCTCGCGGAACAAGTAGACGGTAGTACACGGAACCGTGGCTCGTAATCGAGCGAAACTTACGGTCCACGCTAATCGAACGAACTTTCGCAGCTTTCGGGGCGGGAACTCGCGAGCTCCGAGGCCCGAGGTCTGTTAATTACTCGCTTTATCTTACGCGCAACTGTTCCCGACGATACGCCAATGAATTTCACCCATTAAATTCGCTTCTGATTTTACCCGATCGATAGATTAAACGGGGGTGAACGCGAAAATGTCGAGAGGAAAATGCTTTTCCCGAGAAGGGATGACGACGGTGTTCTTTGCGATATTTTGCCTCCCGGGGGAAACCTTTCCGCGAGCACAGTGGAAATGACTTTTCTCTGTCAGGGAAACCAATGGACCTTCGAGGGAAGGTCCGTCGATGGACGGACGTAGAGCAATCTCTTTTTCTTGGAACCGAGGATATCATTTTTCCTTTTTTCAGCTGCGCCACTGTCTCCTTTCTGATCCCAGTAGCAGACAGTTCGCGGATAGCTTCGAATCTGATAATTAACGAGAGAGAACCTGGAGAGAAAACTGTACAGAGAGCTTATCTCTGTTGTAGAATTTTTCAATGCTGCACGAAGCCTTTGTTTCGTAATGAATTATCGATTGCCGTTTCTGCGCGTTTTTGCAGGAATTTTTTGAATCGGTTCGATCCAATTGTGGCTGTCCGTATTATTTCTGTGAGTGCAGAATCGTTTTTATGATTACTAAAATTTTTCTTGCATTTATGATTCCGCGCGGGTTTTCATTTTCATTTCGTATTGAAAGCGCTGAACATTTTCACATTTTTACATTACCATTGCGTTTTCTGCTGGCAAGAAAAAATTTGTGTGCTTCTCCCATCCAATCCGATGACGATCCCGTGATTCTAGTGTCAATAGCATTTCCGTTCCGCGGCGTATCGTTATCGATCCCGGACGAGTTAATTAAAATTAGACTGCTGCTCGGCCGCGATTCATCGATTACACATTTTTTCGCTGCAGAAATTCTAATTATCGAGTATGGCAGACCCAAGAAAGAATGAGAGAGAGACTCGATACGACAGATATCGATTCCAGTCCTCGTGAATGACAGCAAATCTTTATCGTCCACCGTAATTTGCGGGGCGTCGCACAGTGAGCTAACAGTTTTCAATAACTCCCACAATTTTTATCGTACGATCTTGTAAAAACTTGTGCTGGTACATCGATCATGTTTCAATTTACTAGGTTTAATAAATTTTTTGAACTAGGTCCAGCAGCGACCTTAAATAATAAATGCTTTATAACTTTGACAATTGTTAACGTAATGTATAATAAAAATTCATGGTGGTATATTTAGCATGTGTAAATATACACGCAAAATATCAGCTCACCAGCTCCGATCATTTTCTCAGAATTAATTCCCAATATTCAAAGTGTTGTCGATCTCACCTAGTGGACTCATGTTAGTAACTCCTACAATTTTCAAGACGCTGTCCTGCAAAAATTGATGCTACTCTGTAAAATATGTACGAATGCACATGGAAAGTTTCAACTCAGCACGTTCGACCGTTTCCCTGGAATTAATTCCGGAATGTCGGGAATGTTTGCTCCATTTTGCGACAAGAATCTTCAATATCGACACTTGAAGCGTATTTGTACGATTCGGTTGGTCGCAGAAGGGTTCACCGTGCCCGGGGCGAGTCTGTACGAGAGGCATACTCGGCTCCGAACCGTTCAGGGTTGATCAAGTCGTAAACGCTGCCGTATGAACGGTCCGCGGAGCTTCTGAAGCGAGGAGTTTAGCTTTTCGGGGGCAGCGAAGGGGATGAAAGTAGCGGTGACCGAGGCCAAGAGAGTCGGACGTTCGATAAACCAGAGATCCTTATTTCCGGAAGACGATTCGACGGATTCGAATAATGACAGCCTATCATTGATATCACAGTTCGTATTAACCTCTTGTAACGCATCAAACTCGTGACGAACGTTTCAAACAGAGTCTACTAAATATCCTATGAAAATATGATTGATGAACACTATGAAAATATTTTATGGTTATAGCCAGGGACCAAAAATAACAGTTATACTAAAATTTTCTACGATAAAAATCATTAATAAAAAGATGATTATTATTATAATTTAAGATAATGTACACAAAATATAAAGAAACTAGAGGGCTATTGTTGCTCGCTCGCTTCGCTCGCTCGCGAGTAGGGTTGTTGTTGCTCGCTCGCTTCGCGAGCTCGCGGGCAGGACTGCTCTTGCGAGAATGTTAGTGGTATGCATGGCTAGTAGGGCCCACAGCTATTAATGTCTTTCATTTTGTGTGTGACTCTCCACGAGCCACACAAAGAACTTCCCGATTCGTTAGTTGCTGTATATTATTATTATTATTTATTAAGTGTACGTTTTAAGAAGATTACACGTTTTCAGGGAAATTCAATAGTTTTCTACTTATCAAAATGTTTGCTATATGGCGTCGCATTAAACCAATATCGTATGCTCGTTGCTCGCTTGGTTCCTTGTTATAGCATACTAATGTTGCAAAATAAATTGTCTTAATTAGTTTTTCGCAAACGATACAACTCATCATTATCCGGGTTTGCAGTATTGATCTTGTTTTTCTCAGAAACTATTAATTTAAATTTTCTCAAAATATATAAACCGCTCAATTTTGAAACTCTGCTCAGTGCTACATACAACATTTGTAAAGTTCATATTTCTGATGTTTTAAAATCCATACATACTTTCTCGTATGTTTGTCCCTGACTTTTATGAATCGCAATCGCTTCAGCAGGAACCACTGGAAATTGACTACGTGTAATTTGTTATTTTCCTTCACTCGAAATATTTACTTGATTCGATATTTTTTTATTATTGGTGTTAAATTTTGATTTATATTTGCATTTTTCATATAATCACGATAACGAGTTCTTACTTTCACTCCTACTCTGGCCAATTGAAAATCTAACCACAATATAGACGGAATTTTAGTATTTTCTTGAAAAGTAATAAATTTTAATATTCCGCATGCTCCATTAACCAATTCGTCTTCAACGTCAATGTTATTAATTATCATATATTTTATATTAATTTTCAATTTAATCTAAGTTAACAATTCGTTTTGAACTCATTGTTTATTTAAAGATTGTAATATAAATGTTTTTGTACTTTCATCGATATTTGAAAATGTATTCTCGGCGATGATTAACTCACTCTTGCATTGGAATAATTTTCGATTATTGTAAGCGGTTACATTAGCATTAGTTGCATAATTGGAAAAAACATTTTTTTTAATTAAAAAAAAACAAGAAAAATTTTTTTTTTAATTTTATAAAAAATTTTTTTTTAATTTTCTAAAAAAAAATTTTTTTTAAATATGTCTAAATATATATATAGTTACGTTTACTTCTTCGGTGGATACGCCTTTCGTATAAATTGCAATGTTTAATCAACTCCTTTCGAAAAAAACTAAAAAACTACTTGACCAAAATGGACCAAAATCTAATCAGCTCTAAGTTACAGCGGGGCACATCGATTGCATCATTCATCATTCCGATCGCGTTGTTACTTTTTCTGAAAACGTTAACGAAAAATTTGATACCATAGAAACGGACATACGTACACACACACACACACACACATACCGACATTTTGATAAAAATAGTCTAAAATGACTCCAATGACCATGAAACGTGAAGATCTGCTAAAAATTCGATTTTCGATTTTCGGGGTAATTACAATAACTTCCCTATAAAATCGGGAAGTTAAAAAATTCGAAGAACATAATGATTAAAAAATATACATTTTTATACTTTTTGGTTATGAATAACAGTTATTAGTGTCCAAAGAATTGGTACCTCCTCCATAACTGTAATCGATTAAGAAAAACTGTTTCGATTGCTCAAAGCAATTATCGATGAAAGAAAATCATTTCGATCGCTTATAACAGTTATCGATGAGAAAAGTTCACTTCTATCACTCATAACTAGACTGCGGATCTTTATGCAAAATAAAAAATGTTTGCATTGTTTGCAAGAAACAGGAGTCAAATAAAAATTTCATTCTTCTTTTAATTATTTTATTAAGGTGAAATTCATACACTGGCGGCCTTAAATATTTTTAATATTTCCTCTGTTTTAAATTGTACGTAACCATTTTTGTCATAAATGCATAAAATCCGCAGTCTACTAATAACAGTTATCTATGAGAGACATTTATTTCGATCGCTCATATAACAGTTATCGATGAGAGAAATTTATTTCGATCGCTCATAACAGTTATCGATTATCGACTTTCTTTTCACTTGTGCATAATAATTATTGATCAGAAAATTCATTTTGGTAGCTTATTTAATTATTGAGTTGTCTACTCTTCTTCGGATGAAGCAAGCCTGTGAAATTCATTGAGAAGATTTTGTACAACAAGACGAATTAACAGACTATAAGAACAACACAAAATCTGTTTATTTGTCACATTAAATTTTGATTGCAGCAGTTAATTTTACGAATAAAAAATTTATGAAATAATTGATTGTCTACCATGTGAAAGTTGTACTATTTAATAATAACTTTTACAAATATCTTTCGTCAATAACTGTTATGAGCGATCGAAATAAATTTATCTCATCGCATAACTATTATGAACGATTGAAATACATTTCCCTCGTCGACAACTGTTATGAGTAACCGAAATAAACTTCTCCCATCGATAACTGTTATGAGCGATCGAAATAAATTTATCTCATCGCATAACTATTATGAACGATTGAAATACATTTCCCTCGTCGACAACTGTTATGAGTAACCGAAATAAACTTCTCCCATCGATAACTGTTATGAGCGATCGAAATAAATTTATCTCATTGATAACTGTTATAAGTGATCGAAATGAATTTCTCGATGGTAACATTTACCAACAAGAGAAAAAATATACAGTCCCTGCTCACTTTATCCGACTCACCTCTATAATCATGATATTTTTAGTTTTACCATGAATAATGGGTATAGCAGCCTATTGCAAATATCACTTAATGATGACCAATGAATTTTCCATATATTTATTTTACAAAAACAATGGATACAAACACAAATAGATCAATATAATTCTTAAAACACTAATATTTTGTTAATCCGCCCTCAGCTGCTCTTAAAGCCGCAACTCTTCTGGACATGCTGTCTATGCAAGTTTGTGAAATTTTTTTTAATGCAACGTTATGGTGCCAGTGATAGATTCTTCTCTCTATCAACTTGGTCTTTGTTGTTATATTTTCTTTGGCCAGTTCTGTCTTCAGGCACTCCCAGACATTTTCAATCGGATTCATGTCCGGTGAGTTGCCGGGCCATGGTAAAAGGGGGATTTTTGGCTCTTGCAAGAAAATTTTACACTTGGATAGGCAACCCATAAGGCAACCTTGTAGTACGAAATCATTACCCCATAGGTTGAAAACAGCGTTGAGTTCCTTATAGGATTTCAAACAACACCAATTCTTCAGGTGAGTCTAATAAAGTGAGTAGGGACTGTATATAATCCTTATTTGTAACCAATACGATTTCAATCGATGAAATACTTGGTACTCTATGACTTTTTTTCTTTTTGGTTATAACGTTATAACAGTTATGTCCCTGGTTATAGCTCATAGTTTAATACATTCTTGAATGTTCTAATGTTGATGCGTGGTTCGTCGAAACATGACAAAATTGAATCTTATATCACTCCGTCTACAAAGTTCATTAATGTTTCCAGAGACGGTTTCGGATATTTTATCATTTCCCAGTATTTTTAATAAAAACTAAAATCAACCGCAAGCTCATTTTGACCGGTGTGTGCCGGTGGTCCAATCGTACACGTTGGCCTATTTGCTCACAGTTACGACGCTGCCGCGACTATTAATCAGCGCTCGCCGTTGCTGCCGTTTAATATGACTCGCGTTGCGGGCTTAATTAATGTTCCGACGATAGTTTCGAGTAATCTCGACAATCCGTTGGTCCGAATTCTTCGGCCGAGGATGTTCGTTCCTATCCAATTTCATTTTGAACGAAACGATTATTAAAAGGAGCTTTGCGGCGTGGCTTAAACAATGAAGTTTATCTTTCTCCCCGAAAACCTCCTCGCAACTTCAACAATTGCGAGATAAAAAATTTGAAATCGTTCATTTGACGGTCCAGGAGAAAATGTCCTGTTAACGAACGTTTCACGGTACCAGTTCGAAGTTGCCGCGCGCGCCAGGAAGAAAAACGCGCAGTCCCGGGTTGGTTTCGCGAGACAAAGGGCGTGTTGACGGTACATTCTCCTTGATTATGCGAGCGGAACAAAGGGCAACCGACGGAGCACGAGGCAGCGAAACCCACGCGGTGTCGCGCCGGGAACTTTTTCGAGTTGCAGTGTCCCGTCGAGTCGACTAATTGCGCCCGAATCTTGCAAACAATCTCGCTGCCACGCGAATAATTAACAGATACGATCCTACGGGCTTCAGACTGCGATCCCCGGGTCGGCTCCGAATTCCCGCGACGAAATGCTCAACGCTCTCGTTACGGAGACTCGCAGCAAGAAGCAGATAAGAAAAGCCTCTGTACTTTTAGCGTGCTTCGCTTAGCATGCTGTTCGCGTCTCTTGAAAGAATACGAAAAGCAACGACGACGAGAATGATAATTACTCCCACAATTTTTAGTGGCCGGTCTTGGAAAAATTTGAGAAAACTTCAAACTAGCAGGATGATGTTCTTGACGTTTTCACAAATATTGAAACGTTTTGATTTTATTACCACGCTTACATTAACTTGCCGAGTTGTCGTTGTTGTTGTTGTATGCGTCAAATCTTGTAATCGAATTTCAAACCACTTCCCGATGAGCTAGAGACTTGAAACTTTAAACATACCTCAGACTGAATGACAATGCAATATTAAAAAACAAATTTTTAAAAAAAACTGTGCGTTTAGGAGAGAAAAAGATTTTAATATTAACCGTCACACCTCGTCGCGCGACGCTCGATAGTACGTCATCCAATTCAGCGATCCCCACTCCACGAGCCAGCGCTCCCTTCTCCACTACGCGTTCCCACTCCGACTCATCCCCACTCCACTGACCTATTTCGCACCGAAGGAGCTCAGTCAGTGTGGTGTTCCGTTCATTCAGTTCCATTTCGGACAATTTCGGACTCTATCAAGAGGTGCGGCGTATCTCGAAGTCATCCCCTCATTCTATCTCGCGTATTTCCATATCATGCGTTTCTATATCTTACTATTTCATATCAGTACTACTATATCTTGCGTTCCATCTAAAAAAGACTAAAAAGTAGAAAATAAAAATATATAGAAAAACTTTTTAAAAACCACGCTTATATTAAAATGCACCAAAAAGGAGCAAATAATTTTTTTAGACATTAGTGACGACGT
The DNA here is from genome assembly GCA_933228785.1 of Lasioglossum pauxillum. Lineage (NCBI taxonomy): Eukaryota > Metazoa > Arthropoda > Insecta > Hymenoptera > Halictidae > Lasioglossum > Lasioglossum pauxillum. Next base: position 15,018,399 of record OW121700.1, read on the forward strand.
AATCTTCGTGGGCGCTCCATGCTTTTATTTATAGTCACTAATGTCTAAAAAAATTATTTTCTCCTTTCTAGTGCATTTTAATACAAGCGTGGTTCTTAAAAAGTTTTTTTTCTATGCAATCCTAATACCTGATTTTTCTCAATATGTCATCATTAGACTGCGGATCTTTATGCAAAATAAAAAATTATTCAATTGTATGGAACACAAATCAAAGAAAATGGTCATTCTTCCTGTAATAATTTCAACAAGGTAAAAACAATGCATAAACATTCTTAGATTCGTTTAAGCCTTCTACTGATTTAAATTGTACCTACTCATTTTTGTAATAAATGCATAAAATTCGCAGTCTAGTTATCATAAAGATAGACAAAGGGGTTAATGAAACATTTGAACGCACAAGGTAAGCAGCGAAACAACCTAACCTTTTTTTACCTACAAGATTTCAGAGGATGAGAATTATCCCAAAGAATGTATACCGTTGGAAAGATATAGTTGCCAGCTACATTTTCGTTGCAGAAAGTATAATGATAGCTTTAACGGATAAGAAGATATAGCTAATTGTCGGAAAAAAGCACTGTGCCAACCCTTAGTATTGCGCGTGTAGACTAGAATATTGCCCTGGTTGTTCATTTTGTAGAAAAGATTTCGGAGAACACTAAACCTCCCACAGCAATCAATTCAGCTCGGAAAACTCGAAACGACGCGGTTCGTTTTTGCTCGGAAACCCGGTATTCCAGAAATCGTTAGAGGAAATGTGTAGGGGCGAAAATGGTGAGCGAATCGATGTACACGCCACGGGAAACCTATGTCGTGGGCGAACGGTAAAACCTTGTTGGCGAGCAGCTTGCTCGCGACACGCAATTACGCTCAATTCCAGCGGAGCCGAAAGATCGAAATTCGCAGCGTGGCAGAATTCTGATCGGACGTGTGGCTTTCTCTCCCTCTACACTCTCCCCCCCTCTCTCTCTCTCTCTCTTCTCCCTTTCTCTCTCTCTCTCTCTCTCTCTCTCTCTCTCTCTCTCTCTCTCTCTCTTTCTCTCTCTCTTTCGTACCTGTTTCGCCGGGATTTGATGTAAACAATCGCGTTAAGGGAAGGGATTCGGGAGTTCTCCTGGGTTCTCGGGTCTCTTCAAGCGCGCTGGCAATTCTCGCGATTCAGCTCCGTCGATTGCGCTACGCGGCCGAAACTGTTTGCCCTCGGTAGTTTGTATACGAATTACTGTGCCCAGTTCCCTGTGCTTGTGTCCAAATGCTGGGACCTCGAAAGCCACGAATTTCTCACTGCGAAGTCGCCGAGAAAGCTGGAACTTGGTCGAATAATTCTCGTTGCGATTTAGCCGACCTTGAGTTTCCAATTTATTTCTTTTGTCGTATCGATTTTATGAGATATTTTCGTGTTGCTGTGTTTACAATCGAAGTGTCCACCCATTGTACTCGTGGCTATTTTAGTTTCAAACCCTATGATTTTTAACGAGAACCAAAAATTTCAATAATTTTAGAATTTTTAGGAATAGCAGACAAGTTTTAATTTTACATAAAAATCCACAGACTACCAATAATTATCAGTCGAACAGTCTTTCTCTTTTTTGCTATAAAAGGTTCGTCTTAAAATTAAGAGATTAATTCAGAGAAAATGTCGACAGTCTTCGAATTGATATATAAAAATGGCGGTACGAAGCAGCAAGGTTCCCATGAAAAGTGGTGGAAGGGATCGAGCCGAAAATAAAAGCGGTACGAGGCGAGAACCGAAGGGTCCCCTGCCGCGTGTCCTGCGGTGAAAGGTCTCGGCGAAGATTTAATTTGCGGTTTACCCATCGACGGTCAGGCTGATGGGAATCTCGATTCGATTTTTCACCTTCCCTTATTTCGCCGCTTTAATGTCCATTTCTACCATCCACGAGCAGAACGAAGAACATCGTCACGCTGGACGTTAACAGTATTCTAGCAGTATTTCCGTTAAGTCAAAAACTCCATTTCCCTACTAATTCAATCAATTTTCCAACGTCCATTGCTCGTTGTTTAATTCTCACTTTCCAAATGTGCGAACGTCGAACGAGAACTGAACGAGTTCAATCAAAATTGAATAGCTTGGTGCAAAAACCCATATGGAATTTGGTTTGTTCAATCAGAGCACAATAAAAATGAAAATTCAAACATCAAAATTTTCTGCATTAATTGCAAGTCACAGTAACGGACCGAGGAGTTTGTTTCTCTCGTTCGTAGTCTTATTAAGTTGTCAAAACTAATCAACAGAAACAACGATAAGACGCGATTTATGCGCGTTTCCTCACGTAGCCACCGTTCTAGCAGGTCGATGAAATTCCTGCGGCTCGGGCGGCGGTCGCAGGAAGTTGAAAACTGCTCAAGTTATTAGAAACTGTGAAAAGGAGCCGCGAACGATCGTAACAACCTCGAGCGGGCGAACGTTGGCTCGTCTCGTTGGCAATTTGTTCGATGCGACGCCGAGTTCTCGTCGTCCGCAGGTAAAGGAAAAAGCGACGAATATTTTCGATTAAAGAGAATTAAACTCGAGCGAGGTGAAGTGTCGGGTTGGAGGGACGCCCTGGACTTTACGAGTGGCTTACTTTTCCGCGACGCGCGGTAATTGCTGAGAACCCGGCCGTAATTACTTTCAATTCTTTCGAGTGCGCGACAGAAGCGAGAAAGCTCGTCGCGCGCCAAGTACTCGCGTTCGAAAAGCCTCGCCAGCTCGCGTGTTTCTTGCCAGTTCCCAAAAAAGAAAAGTTCATCTTGATTTCGTCTGAGGACTGTGCTTGAAACCGTCTCCGAAAAATCTGAAACGGTGCTGGAGATCGGAAACGGAACGACGAAGAGAACAAGAGATTTCTCTGGAGACAAATCTTAAGTGATTAACCCTTTGCTCTCGGCTTCTAAGGAACGTCGTCAATTCCGAATGCCACTTCTGGGGAAATACGAAAGGATTTCTGGCGATTGTGGAACACGAAGTAAATGCAAAATTTATTCGAGTTCCCTCGTTGCATTCCTTTCGCGAGTGCAAGCAAAAACGAAATTATTCCGATGCCTGCGGCGCAGTTCGTAATTAACGCATTGATTGCTGAAAAACTTCAACAATATCAAGGCAACTTCTGCATCGTTTAATCCGGTACGATTAAATTTTATTCGGTATAATATTGTCAAATTAATTGCTGCACCTGGTCGAAGTTAATTAATAAACTCGCAAAGAATTATTGTAATTTCATGGAGTAGTATGTTTGTGATGTTAGGATATTTGTTACGATAAGTCGCTCGCCACTTCGCGGTAGATTTTAATGATTGGATGATCGGAGAAAGATGCTCGCGTGCAAAGGGTTAATTGTCTGCGGGATCTGTGGACCGCGGCCGGTAGAAACGCGAACTTTTCCGTCAAAGGGAGCACCGTGAAAGTCGTTTTTGTCCTTTGTGCTGGTTTCGTGAGGGCAAACGGTATCGTTGGACATCGGAACAATCGTTAGATCGTCTAATTGGACCGCGAACCGGGGAAAGCAGCGCGGGAAACTTAATTGGAGCGACGTCTGAACCGAAACGGAATTGGAGGACGTAATTACTGAACGAACCAGGATTCAAGTGGGCAAGATATGCACCGAAGAATGGAGCCTCTTCGACGAGTGGTCAACGAGTGCCTCGACGAGATCCTTTGTCCCGCCAAAGTTCATTCGGGGTGCTCACTGTAAAGCCGCAATCCGAAAGCAAAGTCGTACTTTTTGATTCGAAAAACGCTCTACTCCCTTTGCAAACTGACGACCATTCGAAGCTTTCAAATAAACGAGACTCTGTTTGTGTTTTATTATTTATCAGACTAGAGGTTTCTCTGCAGAAGGAAATGTCCATGCATCATTTTCACTCATCATTGTTAAAAATCGCACAACAAAATATTAGGTTTTCAGTTGTTCAAGAAAGCAGGTGACGTGGTTGACAAAGAGGAACCTGAAAAAATAATAAAGATGTTCTTTCTTAAAGCATGAAAGAACAAACACGATCGAATGTGCACATCGCAGCGGAAACTTTCAGGACAATAATATTTGAGGATCACTGTCGCGGATCTTTTCCTCGATCTGGGAACTTCGAGGTTCGATAAGAAAATCGGCTCTCGAGACAGCCGGCAGTACGTCAATTATTTCCACCGGAGAACACCATAGTATCCGATACAATTACAGTTGGAGAAGCCTCGATAAGATCCCCTTGAATTGCAAAACTTCGAAGAAACCGCACCGCGCTCGAAATTGCTGTAGTCGAGGCTCTGGTGGTCGAGTAGAATCGATTGTTTCTCGAGTACGTCGGTGAGGGTTGCAGGGGGATGAATTAATGGGACATGACGTCGCCGTGACGAGTGCGGAACGTCCATTATTGGTACGCAAACTATCCCACCGCAGTGGTCGCACGCACCTGTGAAATCACTGATCCCGGTCGCTTATGGACCACTCGAGGACCCCTTGCCCGCTATTATTCGTTTATGAAGTTTCGAAAACTATGAAATTTTTATCGTATAATCCCGGATGAATGGCCCGTAAAATGTGGCTCGCATAAAATGCCGGAATTTTTCTGGGGGAGCTTGAACGAATGGGAAAACGTAGTTTACGGTCGCCGTAAATCTATAACTTGACTTTAACGTTTAACTCGGCGAATTTCAATTACGAACAATTATAGAGCAAACAATGTTGAGATTACTATGAATACCAGGATATAATTAAACTGAAACTTCGTAGAGAATTCCGTGAATTTAGGTGAAAATTGAGAATGGCATCGTCAAGATGTCGACATAGAATTTATTATTAAGACCAACCATTTCCTGTAAAGTGAATTTTCGAACATTTAATTCAAAATCAAATTTCACAGACCAGGAAACCTCCAAGTCCGGTGTATTTTCACCGCACTACCAACAAACATGAATTTCGCTGAGGTTTTTGGGCAATATTTGACCACAGAGCGGCGGCGGATGTTGCACGGTGAATTTCAATATGGTCGACGTTAACTTGCAGAACTATGCGAGGAATGGGCCCTGGCGAATAGTCGCGAATGCGTGGAGGGCAGCGGTTCTGCGGCCACGACGCACGAGGAATCCGAGGATGCGTCGGAAGCCCGATTCACCCTCAAATATTTGGGCAGCACCCTCGTCGAGACTCCGTCGAGCGAAGAGGCGACGGCGGAAGCCATCAAGACCGTCATTACGATGGTACGTACCGCGTACACACTTTAATCCATCCTAATTCCACGATCCTGGCTTTTCACTGCTCCTCGCGAGCAAACCCGGCGCGGCGCGGCAGCTCCCTCGAGGAATCGAATAAAAAGGAAACGCCCTTTGTCGTCCGGGATCCGTCTTTAGTCAAAGCCCCCGAAACCCACGGCAAACTCGATATCTACTCCGTGGACTGAAAAGAGGAATTTGTGCTTGGCTTGGACCCGTTTCATTTCCAGTAGAATCGAAGTAATCGGAATTTCAAGTAGTTCGTTGTTCCAAGTAATTTATTGTTTTTATTTTACGTATAAAGTGGCGAGAATGGGTAGTTTGATTTTTCAGATAATTTCAGTCTTGAACATACTTTATTTCGGAGAGAGTAGAAGTAATAGCAATTTGAAGCACGGTTCACTATGCGAACCTTATGGCAAGAGTGATTTCATTTTCTATGGGATTTAATTGGTTCCTTTGACGTCTTTGACACGTTCTATTTCGGATAGGATTAGAATAGTAACGATTTGAAATGATGCACATCGTCAGTTTATCATTTTTTAATAATCTAATTGTCTGTAAAATTCGAATAAATTATCTTTGCAGTTTTTCACTTGTTTTATTTCGAGTGGGGTCCATGTAACAGGAACTTAAAGTAATTCATTACTTCGACTAATTTATTATTTGCATTCACGGATTGTTCCATTTCATTAAAATAATTAATGGTTTCCATTCCCCTCTGTATACGTATAACGTAACATGCGGAATTTAAATGGTCCCTTTGACGCCGTTTACACATTTTATTTCGGATGAAATCAAAGCAATAACAACTTGAAGCATTGTATTGTTCACTATTTTATTTCACCTTTGACAAGCTCAGAGTAATTTGATTTTTTGTGGAATTCAGGGGATCTCTTTGCCGTGTTGGAACACGTTTCATTTTGGATAGAATCGAGGCAATAACAATTCGAACTAAATCGTTACACCAACTCGGCCATTGTTCGAACGAACATGTGTCATATGATATGACTCATATCATTTCAGACAATACATATTTTTCATTTAAATTACACCGTAGCAAGAGTAATTTGATTCTCTGTGAAATTCGAATAATTCCTATGTCGTTCAGTTGAGACCAGTGTTTGTAAAAGATAGATGTTATTTCAAAATTATTGTGCGTTAGTTTATAATGAAATTTATTTTCTTTTACATCGTAATAAAATTTTATTGTGTCGTTATCAATGTTTAGCCATTGGACAGTACATACATAGGTGGACGATAAATATAAACGTCTCCCTTGTTTTAAGGAATCATGAACGACAAAGAAGTTACATAACCAGTTAAAAATTAGCAAAAGACAAAAATGTCTATGATCGTCTGAGGTAGTGCATACACACTTTATCAATTACGTTAAAAGCATAAATCTGCTACTCGGGCTATCACTTTAAAATAATATTAAATTTTCCATCATTTTGTCCCGCTTGCGAACCGCAATATTTACATTCATTTTTACACATAAGAATATTAATCCTACATTATAAAATACGAATGTGAAATATAGGTACTTACTACTTACACATTTTTCAGAATCTTCTGTTCCTCCGTCGAATCAAGTGCCATTTTCGCGAATACGTCTTATTAACGATGAAGCACAAAACACCACACTACATACACAATCGCTGAACACTACACAACACACTTTTCGAAAGTTACTCAAACCACGGTCAAAATGGTACTGCGGTTGTCACCTGTAAAGGACGTTATAGCAAGAAAAAAACGTGTGACGGACCCATCGAAGCGACGTGCGGACTACCCTTATAAACACACGTCATTGATGACCGTAGACAATACCAAAAGGAATTTCTTTGACACATTCCCCACTTCTCAATCTAAAATTCTTCCAACACACCCCCGTCCAATTAACAAACGCAACATTTCCCCACCTAAATTCACCTCGAAAAACCGAGGTGACAACCGCAGTACTATTTTGACCATGGTCGGAGTACCTTCTTTCCGTTCGCTGTCACGATTTCGGAAAGTGTGTTGTGTAGTGTTCAGTGATTGTATAGAAGTATGGTGTTTTGTGCTTCATCGCTAATAAGACGTATTCGTGCAAATGGCAGTGTCCTGTTGATTCGACGGAGGAACAGAAGATTCTGAAAAATTTGTGAGTACCTAGACATTAGTATTTTATAACCCAGGATTAACATTCTTATATATAAAAATGGATATAAGGTATTCTTTCATATTTTGTTACTTGAAAATGATTCGAATGGGCAGGGAGACGATCACTTGGTACGGGCCTAGCAACGAATGTCCCTTTAACACTAAACCTGTCGGTCAAATGACCGGTCTTACATTTTTAATTTTATAATTATTGAAATTATGACCTTGCTCACATGCAAAATGATTCGATAAATTTCTGTAACCAAACACATATTGCAATAAAAATTGCATGAAATCTAAATTTCGTTTAGCTTGTGGCACGCACACGATCATGGTCTGTCACATCGACAGGGTCGTTTGGACTGTAGTACAGTAATTTTTCAATCGGAGTCCTGGGTCGCCTATCTAACCGTAGTCCAGTGCCTACTCACTCCACTGCCGGCCAACGCTGCGCCGCGCCGTAGGGCGGCGATGTTTGATCTCGGCTCGGGTATATCGGTGTGAACACCACACATTGACTCGACTGAATCGAAGTCTCAAACTTCTTAATTTTAATGATCGGTTTATGGGACTTTAACTAGCTTATTCCTGGCGTTTCGCTGATTAAACTGGTACCAAGAACGATATAATTGGGCCAATATTTAGTGGTTTAATCGACGATGAAAGTTTCGAATGCAACGAAGAAGAGCGTATTGAAGAGAAAGAGACGCGAACAGTAGCCGTCGCCGGCACAGTTCAAAGGCGCGCGTTGTTGCTGATCTTCGTTGCGTTCGAAACTTTCATCGTCGATTAAATCACTAAATATTGGCCCAATTATATCGTTTTTGGTACCATTTTAATCAGAGAAACGACAGGAATAAGCTAGTTAAAGTCCCATCGTGATATCATAGAAAATAAAGAAGCCAAGATTTTGGTGTTTCATTGTGATGACGCACGGGCCTTCGGCCACACGATCCTATTTCATTCTGTCCTTCTCTATGTTCGGCTCGTCGTTTGAAGTCTCGGCGCGGTCGACGGAGTCATAAAAAAATAGCCTCTCTACGCTACCCAAGTCCGTTCAACACACGGGTGTTGGGACTCGGATCGAAAAATTACTGTAGTAGGCTTTTGTCTATACGTAAATTCTACAGAATCCAATTTTGCAAGAACTTTAACAGCTCATATCTCAGTAACTATTTGTTGGCAACATGTCGCTCTTTTCCAACTTTTTCTCTTCTCGATGAGTACAAACTTTAACAATAATTTTCTTTGTTATAAATAGACAGCGGATTTTTATGCGAAATAAAAATTGTCTAGGTAAGACTTTAGAAACCCCCCCCCCTTCCTTTCGACATGTGACATGCGTCATTTTATTCATTTTGACATGCTGAACACAAAATCTGTGTCATTTTTGGCTGAAATAAATAGTTTTCGCGATATTCGCAAAAAACTATCGCTAATACTGTATTGAATTTTTCGTATTCCTGCACGCTCTGCGGCAACGTAAGCCTGTCCCGGCGCGGCGTTTGTTTACATTTTGCTTCTAAACACGCTGTGGAGATGAGAGAGAAAACAGGGTCTTTCAATTTTTAAAGACTACTCCTGGATTTCCGTATGCGTGGTCAGGCCCCCCTCTCCGCTCCCACCAACTAACCCTAACTAATTCTGATCGCATGATTTTTCATTACCAATTCCGCTATAGTTTTTTGCGAATATGTATCTCGAAAATCTCGAAAACTATTTATTTCAGCCAAAAATGACACATACATTTTGTGTTCAGCATGTCAAAACGAATAGAATGACGTATGTCACATGTCGAAAGGAAGGGGGGGTTTTCTAAAGTTCAGCCATTGTTTATCTGAATCGCAACAAACTGGAGTGAAATGGAAAATTATATTCGTTCTTAATATGTTTAATAGATTGAAAATAATATAAGAATATGTTTAAATTCTTCTAATGCTTTTACTGTTTGAAATTACACCTACTCATTTTTGTCATAAATGCATTAAATCCGCTGTCTAGTTATAAACAATTGTGTGGCACGTTTCTTTTACAAATGTCCACCGATCCAGACCAATTCTGTCCAGTACAAATGATTCAGCACAATTCTGTTGAAGTAAATACTGTGGATGATATTCAGTACATTATACGTACAGGCATGCCAGAAGATGTTGACATATTAAAATAACCATTGTATTGCACCAAATAAGAAAAGGAGTGTATAAACTTCTTTCACTATTTTTGCGTTTCTCGTCCACTCCAGACGGCGATCCCACATCACACGTTAAGTGACGCACATTTTTCTGCGAAAATCTGAAGCGGGGATTTTTCACGGCGCCAAAGACTGTTGCAAAAGCCGGTAAACGGAACAATATTGCAAGACGAATAGCTCCGCACGTGATCGATCGTGGGTATCGGCGGCGCGGCGGCATGTATCCAATTTTGCACGTTAAAACAGACCGTGAAGAGTTCGTCTCTTCTGGAAAAATGGAATCCACGAATGACGTCGCTTATAAATCTCTCGGTTGCCTCGTGTGCACCGGAGCAACACGCACACCCACGCACGCGCCAATCGCGTCGCGTCCGCCTCATTAATTTATCGACCAATTGAACTATGCGCGTCGCGATCCTACAACGCCGATAAACTTCTCCCGACGCAACTTTCCCCGATGAAATTACTTTGCGAACTTCTTCGAAAATATGCCCAGAATTCGACGAATTTATTCATTTCGCGCTCTACCGGGGATGCTCGGTGTCTCTACTATGTTGTCGGAAGATTGAACTGGAATTCGCGCTGTCACAAGCTTTGTACCCTATTTAAAGCTTCAATTAATTAATTACGGAAGCGACGCGCTGCATAAGAGCTTTTCCACATTATTCGGTTTTCGCGGAATGGCTAACAAATGAATGCTGACCGGTAAATGGTATTTTCCGTTCTGTATGCCACCAGTTTTCTAATTTGTTGACGCTCGAAATGGAATTACCGAGCACTGAATACGCTGTTGTTCATGTATTTTTGTTCATAGTAATAATAATAAAAGCGTTCATTCTGGTCTCCCAGGATTTTTGTTGTATCGACGAGTTGTAACATAAACTTGTTCGTAACGGTTGGAAATATAAAAGTGCTCTAATTGGAACGATTTAGTCGTGGGAGATTTATATTTTGCACGAACTGAGAAAATGTTTATGTTTCATAAAAATCCGGAATTTACAGGGTGAGTCACCTAACGTTGCCACCTCAAATATCTTTCTTGTTTTTAAAGATACATCAAATGTCTGAAGGAAGAAGTTGAATGGTAAAATGGGCTCATATAATACAATACAAATTTTTGTTTTTATTTAATTGTTTTTAGAGATATGAAGGTCACCTTCATCTTTTTGAATGGAATGAGGTAGTTTTTAATACATTAATCGATGCAGCTGGACATTCGTTATAAAAAAGTACTAACCTATGTATGTCGGAAAGTTAGTAGTTCCGGAGATATTTCAATTTAAATAATTGTAAAACACCATTACTGAACTACTCCTGATCTCCGGAACTACTAACTTTTCGACATACATAGGTTAGTACTTTTTTATAAAGAATGTCAAGCTGGATCGATTGATGTATTAAAAAATATCTCATTCCATTTTAAAAAATGAAGGTGACCTTCAAATTTCTAAAAAAAATTACATAACAACGAAAATTTTTTTTGTATCGTATGAGCACCATTTTACCATTCAACTTCGTCCTTCAGACATTTGACGTATCTTTAAAGACAACAAAGATATTTGAGGTGACAACGTTAGGTGACTCACCATGTATACAAGGAGGTTCGTTTAAATAAGGACACCTAAATATCTCTTCAGGTTATTGCGATGCAAAAAATATTTGTTAGGTAATGTGCATGGTGTTAATCGACCAAATATCTGACACGAATATTTTTTTCCGAAGGTCATTTTTTTCGGAGTTATCAAAGTCATCAATGTTTTTGATACATAACTACATTTTTTTCTATTGCATCGTGTAACTGATCGAAAAATACATTCAAACATGTATAATAACATGACTTTGAAATGACCTTAATCTTCGAAAATTAAAGTTTTACCTTCAGATCAAGGTCAATGTCATGTTATTATACATATCTGAATGCATTTTTCGATCAGTTACCCGATGCAATAAAAAAAAATGTATTTATGTATCAAAAAAACATTGATGACCTTGATAACTCCGAAAAAAATGACCTTCGGAAAAAAATATTCGTGCAAGATATTGTCCATTGACGATAGGCACATTACGTAACAAATATTTTTTACATTACAATAACCTGAAGAGATATTTGGGTGTCCTTATTTAAACGGACCACCCTGTATAAAAACACAACGGCTTTATATTACGATTCAATAATGCGTGCTTGAATAAAGAAGTTCATGTGCGTGTAATCGAGCATTTCCAAAGATGTACCATAAAGTGGATGGCAAACAATTTTTACAAAGACCAGTGACTTTCATGTTTGCGATGCTTAATCCAGCGAATCAGTAGCTTCTCTTTAATAGCGAAACATTTCGTTCTAGAAGCGTGTAACGACCAGCGTCTTCTAACTCCCCAGGACACTCGCGATTTAAGCGGATTTGCGTAATCTTCGGTCAAGCTAATTCGTTAAATGCGGCATTTAGTCTGCTCGAGGCTCGCGATTACGTCGCCTTACGTAAAGTGCTGGCCGAGAAGATACTTCGTTTCTGAAAACGAAATTATCCCCGTTCTTTCGTTCGCTTTGAGCATCGTCTTCCCTCGGGCGATCCGATGAAAAGCTGCCGGCACAATACTAATCTGCCTGGAAAACCATGTTTCGTTGACAACGCTGGCATAATGCTCGGAGATGTTTCAGAACGAATTGTATCCGAGAACAAGCTTCGGTTTGTCGATCGTTTTGTTGAGAAGATTTCAGACACTGTATTTTGACTGGACACTATTGTTCGTTAATAGTAAATGTATTCTATGGAAATCAATCTTTCGATATGTGACATGTTCATTTTAGTTGTAGGAGGCAAAAGTTAAAAATGTATTTCTCAACATTTTGTTAAAGCGGGGGTGTATATTGAGAACCAAACATTTTATTCTGACATGAGCAAATTGGACATGCCAATGGACTGCGAAAGATTAATGGTAGAATTTAATATCCTACAACTCTTCTAATGTACCACAGTTTGATACTACAGTAAGGAGCAAAAGTGAACACAAACGATATTTTTACAAACATATATTTTTATTTAATGTTTGCATACAGAATAAAAAAAGACAAAATACACAGTATTAAGCACAATATTTCAGCTTTCCAACAAAATTTGAACAATGATGATATTATTATCATTTTGATAAATACAAATTGTTTTCGTGTAATCGGTTTTGCACCACAATTCATTTTCAGATAAACATTTCATATTTTTATACATTTAATACTGTGTCCAGAAGCCTTTACCTTGGCAGTGGCTTGAATGCGTTTAGGCATACTTGAAATTATATTTTCGCAGTATTCTGGAGGAATAGAATACCACTGTTGCTGCACTCTTTGCCACAAATCATTTATTGTCGTTGGTGGATCATTGTAGTTATTCGCTAATTTCATTTTTAAATATGCCCAGACATTCTCGATAGGATTTAAGTCTGGGCTTTGAGCAGGTCACGACATCGTTTGAAATTGTTGAGACTCTAGCCAATTTTTGACGCTTTTTTCAGAATGCCCTGGGGCGTTATCGTGTTGGAAAACAACATCACATTCTTGTACCGGCATATTATCAACAATCTCCAATAAATTCTGTTCTAAAATATTTTTGTAAGTGGACTGGTTCACCGTACTTTAAATTCGATGCGATGGACCTACCCCATATGCCGTAAGGCAACCCCATATCATAACTGAACCACCGCCAAAAATTGTCTGTTTAACATGGCGACGTGGCAAAAAAGATTCACGTTTCCTTTTCCAACACCAAGAACGTCCATCCGATAAAATTCGATTTATCTTTGACTCGTCTGAGAATATCATCACTGTCTTCCATTGTTCTTCATTCCAATTTATATATTTTTTGACAAAACTCAAACGAGCTTTAATATTTTTCTTTGAAAGAGCAGGTTTCTTCTTCTTCTCCATTGATATAAAATGCTCTTCGAGGCGTCCACTTGCTCATTTTCTTTCCAACATCGCTTTCGAACAATTTTGCAGCCATTGACGCCGTCGTCGTGATTTCTGAAGTTATATATTTTGTTAATCATCGCTTGTGCTGATAAGACAATATTTTTGGACGTCTTCAGAAAGATGTAGAAACATCATTACGATATCGTTTTCGTACTTTATGTACTACAGCTTGACTAACTGCAAACTTCTCGGCAACTTTTCTCGTCGATAAGCCAGATTTTTATTGACAAACAATACTATCTTTCACAGTCTTAGATAATTGCTTCATGACAGCACCAACAACAAAAGTACATCAACTAGAGTACTCCCGGACTCGAATAACACAAACGTTCTAATACGGTGCAAAACCGACTACACGGAAAAAGTTTGTATTTATCAAAACAATAATGATACCACGATCAGTAAAATTTTCTTGAGGAACTAAAACTTTGCATTTAATGCTATATATTACATTTTTATTCTATTTTATATGCAAACATTAAATAAAAATATGTTTTTGTAAAAATACCGTATGTGTGTTCACTTTTGCTCATGACTGTACACATATATACAGGGTGGCCCACATAACTCTGAACAGCTCAATATTTCGAAAACTATGCCATCGATTTTAAAGTTCTTAGTCTTAAATTGCATGGAACTGAAGGCTTTCTGACTACATAAACGTGAAGTGGCCTCCCTTCCCCTTTAACGGGGGAGGGGAGGTACCTTTGTAATTTTAAATGGAACCCCCTATAAAATGTTACATATTTAGATTCTACCGGAAAAAACAAGTCAATTTTGTCTGAAACATTTTTTTGTCAGATACTTCCATGATGAGATATAACAGTTTGAAGTTTCGAGTTGTAGGTACTTGAAGCTCTCGGAAATAGCGAATTATACGCGCTTGAGTCCTTTGCTTATTCATGAAGAAACACAAACAATAATATTTACAATTCTTGAGTTTGACTCACTTATCTATGAAAACGTTTTCAGTTTAGAGCTGTTATTCAAGCAGTAACATTGTGATTATGGCTACTTTTGACACAGAAGTGAATATGTTATTAACGTTAGGTGAATGCCAAAAAAATTATCGGCGTGCAGCAGTGATGTTTTTTGAACGTTATGGTATCAAAAAATGTCATGCAACATTTCATAATTTAGAAAAGCGGCTTCGCGAGCACGGTGAATTGTGTAAAAAAACTCGCAATAAACCTAAAGCTGTCACTAATGAAAATAATAGTGCCAGTATTCTTGCTGCAATTACATTAAATCTTCATATTAGTCAACGTACACTTGCACTAACATCACATATTAGTCGTTCATCAATTCAACGAATTTTGAAACGGCAAAAGTATCATCCATATCACATGGTTTTATCACAAGAGCTTTCGATAGCAGATTACGATCACCGCGTAAGATTTTGTGCGTGGCTGCAGGGTGTTATGGAAAATTACTTTTTCTGCAAAATACTTTTTTCCGATGAGGCCACTTTTATGAATTCAGGGCATGTAAATAAACATAATCTGCATTATTGGGCCGTGGAAAACCCAAATTGGATGCGATGTGTTCCCTTTCAACATCGATGGTCTTTAAATGTTTGGTGTGGCCTAATAGGAGATTTTGTGATTGGACCTTATTTTTTTCAAGAAACTGTAACATCTGCAAGTTATTGTGATTTCTTAAAAAATCATTTGCCTGCGCTTTTGGAAGATGTGCCACTGCACGTTAGAAGAGAAATGTGGTTCCAACAAGACGGCGCTTCTCCACATTTTGCAATCATCACCAGGCAATTTTTGAACGAAAAATTTGGGAACAAATGGATAGGTCGTGGGGGACCTCGTCAATGGCCTCCTCGATCCCCTGATCTAACACCATTAGATTTTTTCTTATGGGGATATGTAAAGGACAAAGTTATGTTTGAACCACCGACGACAAAAGAGGATATGAAACAAAGAATACGTGACGCTTGCGCTTCAGTGACTCCCGAAATGTTAAAAAATGTTAGAACAACATCGATGTTTCGAGTAAATAAATGTTTACAAGCCCGTGGTGGACATTTTGAACATTTAATTTAAAGTACATTTTATTTTTTCACGAATAAGCAAAGGACTCAAGCGCGTATGTACAATTCCATAACGCTATTTCCGAGCGCTTCAAGTACCTACAACTCGAAACTTCAAACTGTTATATCTCATCATGGAAGTATCTGACAAAAAAATGTTTCAGACAAAATTGACTTGTTTTTTCCGGTAGAATCTAAATATGTAACATTTGATAGGGGGTTCCATTTAAAATTACAAAGGTACCTCCCCTCCTCCGTTAAAGGGGAAGGGAGGCCACTTCACGTTTATGTAGTCAGAAAGGCCCTTCAGTTCCATGCAATTTAAGACTAAGAACTTTAAAATCAATGGCATAGTTTTCGAAATACATATTGAGCTGTTCAGAGTTATGTGGGCCACCCTGTATACACCGTAATCGCGTAACATCCGCAGCCCACTAATATCGTACGATATCCTACGAATCACGGAGAAGAATTTGTGAATTCTGAAATTGTCCGATCCCATTGTAACTTTGGTTATTGCAACGATTCTTTGGTCGCAGGCAAAAGCGAGCGGCAAGAAGCTGCAGCGGGTTTCTCTGGCCGTGAGTTTAAAAGGGATCAGGATGACAGACATAGCCACGGAAGAAGATCAGCTTCAAGTGTCTATATACAGGTACGTGCGGTACATCGTGTTCGCGATTTACTGTGCACCAGAGGCTTTCCCGTTTCGCGTAACACGCGCGTACGTTACGGCTGTCACGGTTTTCAACCTGTAATCGCACGAAAACCGGATTCGCCGGTACGGTACGAGAACTGTACATCGGTCGGCTCGTTGTGCATTTTCCCAAGCGTCAGCCAGACATAATATCCGATAGATTCGGGGAACGGGGCTGAAATGCATTCGAAACGCCGCACCGCGTAATAACGGCCGACGAGCAAACGTTACACGATCGCACACCGGTCACGGAGTATTATTCCCTGTCCAATTTCGAAACCATGATTCATCGGGCTGCCATGTCCGTTCACGATCCGTTTTCCGGCACGAAACATACCCTTCACCCCCCGGAAACCAATGCGTTTAACCCTTATCCATCCCTAATTGCAATTTTAGTGATTTCTCGATGATTCTCAATAAGTTATTTCACTCGTTGAATTTCTATTATTCATCAGTGAATTCCGAAAGCTCGGAATGAAGTTGTTAGGCAACGGGCTAGTTTAATGCGACCCGTAAGGTTAATGAGAAAAGGAGAAGAATGAGGGACATGTTTTAGGATCTCTTATTGTTCGGCGGACGCCACCCACGACCACGTGTTCGCGTTCATCGCGACAAATTTGAACGAGACGATGGAATGCCACGCGTTCCTCTGCCCGAAGAGAAAAATGGCGCAAACGGTGACGCTGACGGTGGCAAGGGCGTTTAACACGGCTTACGAGGCTTGGCAGCTGTCCCAGGCCGATCCCAGGATCCATCACGCTCAGGATAAGAGCCCCTCGTTAACCGAAGACAGAACCGGTAGGTAAATTAATCTATTCCTCCTGGCGAGGTCCTGCGGCCCAATTCTTTTCGGCACAATCCATCTAGTCTTTCAATTAGACCGACATGTTTAGACGCTGCCATTCGTTGAGACTGTTATCGAAATCGTTCGTTTGATTGAATGCATTGTGAGTCGACCGGGAAAAAATCGCTAACATTACCTAGACAATTCGATTTATGGGGAAACCATGAGATTCTGCGATCTCGCTCGTGCCGTCTGATATAGCCTAAAGGTACATCGTCGAGGCGGGGCAATAGTGTTCGTGCACTTAGATCCCCGAGAGCGAGGATATTGCGGAAAGCTTCGGACGCCGGGTTATGAGTGCACCCAGGAAATTGTCCGGTAATATTGAACTTCGTGTGCAGCCGGGGCGGCAACATTACGGAAAAGTAGGACAATTACAGTTCCTACTGCCGCCTTCATTCGCGCGCCAACACTTCCGTGCACGTTTCCCTTCGAACTGGATTAGCTACGATTATACTGTTCGTCTGCTTTCTGTTACGAACCGCGGACGATTGCTACTCGCAAATTTACTATTACATCGGAGCTCATGCTCTGTAGTCTGTCCAATGATACTGTCTAAACAAAATATTTGTATATTCTATTGCTGCGGTTGCAACTATTGGCTGTATTTATGAAACAATGGGAGGATAAAAGAAAGATTCAAGGGTATCAAGATATTGTTACTAGGGTTTCATGCATTTGAACCGTTTATTTTGAAAGTGGCCTAAGTCGATTTTCGAAAAAAATCAAGCCAGCAATTTTAATATTTACATTTCTACGTTATCTTTTCATGCTGAAGCAAATTGTAACTAATATATTAAAAATCACAAAGATTTTGTAGAAAGGAAATTAGTTGGTTAATAGAATGATACAAATTTTTATTTTGAAAGTGGCCTAAGTCCATTTGTCAGTTGTTTGATTTTAAGGTTTAAAATTATAAAGAATTCTAACGGTGAAATAATAAATTGGTTAAAAATATGCTGGATGCGTTTTTTGAGAAATGAACCGTATAAAATTTTCTGCAAGATATCAATGGATGAGAACGCCGAGTTCAAAATACTGAATTTATTACCACGTCGGGGTAGACCAAGAAAATTCAAAAATATTGTATTGGCACCTCTTTATAAAAATATAAGATTAATTACAACAACGAAATTGTACAAGGATATGGATGGACTTACCACCAGAGCACCATGACTTCTTCAAATCCCTCCCGCATAGATAAAATGTAAACGAGGAGTAAATTGTTATGTAATTCATATAGTTAGAAGATTTCCTGAATTGCATAAATGGTGTTTTCCAAGTTCTGTAATGAAATATAAAATAAATTCAATATTGTCTTTTCAATATGAAGCATTTTAAATTATATCGAATGGACTGTTTCAAATTTTATGACAAATCTAGTTGTTAATTTTGAAAGTGACTTAAGTCTATTCTTGGTAAGTAGACACATTATTCACTTAATAATTGCTATTATTTTAATAAGAATTATAAATTTAACTTTTTTAGATACACTTAAGGAGTGTGATACATTGGTATCCTATACGTATATTTTTAATTTCATTGAAACGCAAACTCTTAAATATCTCAATTTAAACTTAAATGGACTTAGGTCACTTTCAAAATAAACGGCTCATTTATGGCAGAATTGAGCAGGTGAAATGTGGAACAGAAGAAAGATTAAAAGAATTTATCTTTTTCAATTTACAGTTTCTATATTCTATAATTCAATTTATACATCTATTCTGCTCTGCTATGTATCACATCACGTGCATTTGTTTACAACAAATGAGGCAAACTATACAGCAGAAGATACGATACGATGGTGTTTGTAATACAATCTCTGTATCACCTTCACAACGTGAGAGCGAATAAATCGCAGGACACGTTCGCGTTAGCGTTGTTTTCCGCGTACGTTACAGCTACGCGAGATCGCGTTAGTATAAATAATTGAACACGTCGATAAGTAATGAGGCAGTGCGCAGAGCTTCATTTCCATGAACACGCGACTACGAAGTAACTATGCAATAATAATACCCCTACGCATCCACAGCGTATCCATAAATCTACGGCGGTTCAACGGAAATTTCGTTCGTTCCGAATAATTTGAATAAATTGGATACAACTGAACAGCATTCATAGATTTTTCCTGACGATTCATCTGTCAGATTTTGTTACAAATGCAAAATATTCGCTGTCGAACATTGAATAATTCAAAACGGCGTAAATTTCACGAATCTCAAATTTACAGAGGACGAAGAGAAGAAGAAGTCGAAGGAGAAGGAGGACAATGAAGAGGAGATGAAACCAGCTCAGAAAGTCACCGACCAGACCAAGCGAAGCGATCAGCGGTCCACAGGGAACGGATCGCAGAAGAACCTGCTGATCGACTTGACGAACGAAGGAAAACCTACAGGAAACTCTTGGGTAAGCGATGGAAAGAGGCTTACAATTAATTTGAGGTTCAGAGTTTTTGTGTTTCTGCGAGTGCTGTTGAAACGGGGGTTTCAGGTGTGCTTCGAGGACGAGTCCGAGCACGCGAAGACGCTGATGAAGAAGGCCGCTTCCGGTACAGGCGCCATTCCCATGACGACACTGAGGCACACGAGCACCGCGTCATCGCATCACGTCGTGCCCAGGCCGGCAACAGCTTTCAAAATGCAGAACGCCTGGGGCGAATCGAGGTCGGTGGACCTGATGTGCTCGTAGCAGGCGTAGCCCTCGGCCGACAGCTTCCGGGACGTGCCATTGATCACCGGCCTCTGGAAGCATCTGTCCAACAGTGGCCAGCCGAAGAAACTCAGCCAATAGATATCAATTATCGCCGGTGAACACGTTCCCGTTGCAACGCGTTGTCGAGCGCGTTTGCCGAACGTTTGCCGAACGTTTGCCGAACGTTTGCCGATTTTAAACGAGACGCTCGAGATCATCGAGGTGATCGACTCGCGAGAAAGGATACGGCTCCTTTTCTGATGTCTCAACTCGCCGAATACGCTTACCCGTCACGCGAAATTTCCATTATTCCGTGAACTATTAAGTGTACAAATTCATTCCTCCCAGTTAATCAATTATCTGACTTTGTTCGAACTAAACTACGGGGGGAGTTCAGTTTGAGGACCCCACAAATTTATGATCACGCGACTAGACTTTTCCTTCCGATAGCTTGAACAAATTGAAAATAGTGTAACAATATTCTTGAATCGTTTGAATAACTGTTCTCTGTGTTTCACTTATCAATTTTTACCTATGAACGCACAATATACACAGTCTAGTCGTGACCTTCCAATTTAATTTTAATGTTTACTATTTCTATCGCGGTTTTATATTTTTAAGGTAGAATCACGCCCTCTTCGATTGTACGTACCACTAGTTACCGATAATCTTTAATATTCGACGATACAGATTTATTGAATAATTTTGAAAGGTGTCTTCTGACACGTTCGGCAAAATAGTGTTAACTTGTTGGGTATCCGAATCAGAGTTGGGCAAAATGTAATTTCAATTACAATTACAATTACTTTATGAAATACTGTAATTTGAAATTGCAGAAATAAAATTGCAATTACATGTAATTGTAATTGGCAATTGCAATTACTTGACGAATCACTGTAATTGTAATTGGTAGTTGCAATTACTTAACGCCAAAATGGCTCTAAAAAAAGTAATTCGATACCTACTCGATGGAAATGTCTGAAAAGAACAAACGAAAAGCATATGTTGGGAAATATTTATTATTCATTAAATATTTATTTGTAGCTAATTATATGATATTTCACTAAAACGATTACCATTACTTTTCAAAATGACCCTCATATAAAAGTTGGAGTCTAAAAATAATAACATATGCTTTTTATTTGTTCTTTTGAGACAATTCCATTGAGTAGGTATCTAATTACTTTTTTAGTGCCATTTTGGCGTTAAATAATTGCAACTACCAATTACAATTACTTGTAATTTCATTAAAATTACTTGAAATTGCAGAAATAAAATTACCATTACATATAATTGTAATTGGTAATTGCAATTACTTTGGCTCAACCAGTAATTGTGAAAGGAGTAATTGCAATTACTTAACACGATTACAGTAATTGTAATTACGTCTAACAATTACTTCAGTGTAATTGTTCTTTTAAACCACTAATTTTTATGTTTTGGACCATTTCACCATTTTCTTATTGTAGTTATAGTCCACTTTTGCACATGTAATTGAACATGTAATTAAGTACTCATGTAATTAATTACTGTCCAACTCTGAGCCGAATATTGCAAACTTTCGGGACCTCGAGTCGACCCGAAGTTTCAGATGCCCGCATACCCCTATTTTGCGAACTTGTAGTGCTTTAGTGGACAGTTTCGAGATCAATTATGTGCGTCTGGTGATCTTAGCGCGTGTCCCGTCCTCGAAAAAAACAATCGATGTCGAGCAGTGCTCGAGAGGACCAATCGAGTCGATAAAAAGACAGGAGAGACAAAGCGAGGGACAGAACGAGCGAGAGAGAGAGAAAGAAAGAGACAGGGAAATTGAGAGAAGGCTCCGGTCTACGACCAGGAAGAGGGAACAATTTTCACAAACTATACCTTTTGTATAAAGCGTGTATCCGTGCCAATTCTTTCACACATATCGTGCATAAACCCGTACACCTATACCATGTACGTGCGATTACAAAACCTTCTACTCCTTTAACGAGATCTAGAAACCAGGTTTCCTTTGCGAACGATTTCTTCCACGTCGGATGGAGAGTGATACTTTTACGATACTTTTACGCCGTACCTTCTTCGTTTCAAAATAACTGGGCTATTTTGTTAGTTGGACGATTTTTCGATAGGGAATGCACCGATGATAACCCGAACCCGATGATAACATCGTTAACCTTTCAGTGGACTTTGAACTCTGACAGCGCGAGATTCAAATTGATTTTTACTGAACTATCGAAGATCAACGTTGCTTCGACAAATTAGAAACACTGTGGGATGTGACAGATCATCTAAATCTTGAAACAATCATGGTCGTTAAACGATTGTGTACTCGAGGGTTAATTCGCTGATTATAGATCATTGCCGCGGGAATATCACGGTGATTACGCGTTCCGTTTCTCATGTTAGGCTAACGAGCGAGCTCACGCGATTCTAATAAATTGTAGCGTGTACCGTCAGAGATTATCGGCGAATCGACGAGATAGGATAAAAATTCGATATTAGAGGAATGTGTTGGATGTACGTGTATCACGTTGCGAGAACGTGTAAATGCATTTAGCCGTAGGATATTGTTCGTCGTCGAGTCGTGAACATAAATCACCCCCGAAGAAAAATGAGTTGCTGTCGCGCATTGTACATGCACGGTGCGGCGCCGCGCCCGTGATTCATTGTACGTTACGTTTTAAACAGTTGTTGAACGAAAGTATCGTCTAATTGTTACGTTGAATCATTATTGTTGTTATCGCGATGCTTACGATTAGTTCGTGGAGCGATCTGTTGTTCTTGTTTCGTAAGGATACGAATATTTTCATACGTCTTGTTTCATTCGCAGAAGCTTAGCATGTACGACTGCTGAAATATGTACTACGAGCGTGTTAAACTAATCGTCGAGTAGTTTGAAATTTTCGACATTCTGTCGACAACGACTCGAATGTGTTCGAGCGATCACTATTTTCGTAGGTATCCAAATAGAGGTTAGGTATCACCGAAGGAATGGTGTGACATCATTGCTACTTGACATTCTGCGATACTATGTTACGTTTTCGAATGAAAGTTCATTTGAATTTAGTTGTTTGTGTACATTATGCGGCCACGAAGAGGCACCGAGATAGTCTGATCCGATCGACGCATCATTGGCACGAATCAACGATAATTTTATATAATCCACCCCCGAACGCCATTGTCATCTAATATCACTATGTGTTTAGAACGTAAGAAATACACGTCTGCGTATCTAGACTGCGTGTTTTTTAATCGAACCGGGACCAAACGTAAACATTTCCGTGACTTAGCTATGCACAGTATACCTATTATTGATTTTATACAGCACGGGCGGACTTCCGTAGCTCCCCGAGCTGTTTCAAGATGGCGACGGCTATCGGCACTATTTACACACCGAAGCCTCCGGGTGGAAATGAAATTTTTGTTCTTGAGAAATAAAGTGTGTTTTGGAATGGGAAGCAGAAAAGAATTTAGGAAAGGATGGAGCTTTCAGGAAAGAGCGGAGTCTCTTGGAAAGGGTGAGGCCTCAAGGAAAGGTAGGGGTCCAAGGAAGGGAGGGACCCAAGAAAAAAGAGAGATTCAGGAAAGGGAAGGGATGAGCCCAAAAAATGAGGTCCCAGAAAAGGGTAGGGTCCCTAAGAAAGGGATGGGTCCTCCCCGCTCAAACCTTCGTACAGCGCTATTTCTTGAATCGGGAAAACGCTCAAACTGGTAGATAAATTCTACCAGTTTCGAATAAGACGGTGTCGTCACCCATGGCGAAATGCTGAAACTGATAGACCAACGGTACCTCCAACTTGTAGGTACATCAGGGGCACTGAGGTTGATAGTGGACCGTATATGAAGTTTCTTCAGCTGTTATCGGATCAGAAATGAAATTTGAAATCCTCCGGAATTACTTGGTAGGAATGCGAGTGTCGTTAGGGTGTAATTAGCGGCGAAACGCACTGTCTTAAAAATATTACATTAACGTTTTATTAGATAAAATGTACAGTTACCTACGCTCGAAGTAAGAAAGCTATATTAGACTAATTCGTTTGACTTTACACGGGAATTAAATTCGCAGTGTTACGCTTCACAAATCCTCCAAAGACTAAATAGAACGGACAGCACGGGGGGTACAGAGAGGGGGTGAAAGGAATGCCGAAAAAATTCATTTTTTGTTCAAATGTAGATAATGGAAGCGAACCATCACCATAAATAGTACATATATTTATATATATTTATAGAACTATGTATAACGTGATTCGGGGTACTGGTAATATATAACAGTGAGCGATAACGACGCGGCAGTGTGTGAACCCTAGGGGATGAAAGTACGGAGGGCTAGTCGTTGGAGGAGTTGTTTCTAGAAATACAAAACCGACCATCTGAGTATTCCAGTGGTCTGTAGTGCATTCCAACGAGAATTATATAAAATTACGGTATAAAATAATAATTATCCTAGGAGACTTATGATAGGTGATAGTCAGGAGAAGGTTCAGCTACGGATTCTGTAGTGAACAGTGGATTTGGGAACTCTGGTGGATGTGGCAGTGGTCCAGCAGTCTTTGGCTGGCGACGATACGCCATTAGCCAGCAGGATACAGCAATAGCCACAGCGACTAGTGCCAGCAGTGCTGTTATTACTAATGCTATCACAAAGCCGACCATAGAAACGCATATATCCTCCACTCTATGTTCTGAAGCGACTGTAACAATCGAAACAAACATGTTAAATAATCGTACCATAGTAATATTAGCTAATATTCTCGTGGTACCACTTACATTCAGCTGGATCCGATGTAAACCTCTCTTCTCTCCTCTCTAATGTAAATATAAGATTCGACTGGATCGTTATTTCTTCCCTAAGCTGCCCCTCGAAGGTGTCGGAGACGCTCAAAGCTGTATTATTCGCCTCGGACTCGCTGACGTCTCGCCGACGGCGGCCAAACGCGTCGTATCCTCGGCAATTCACCTGTTTCATTCAATAACAATCGTAAATCAACTACTGTGATTCCCGCGATTTATGAGAGGTATTGCAGAGTAACAAAATGAAGATGCTTACAGGCTGACAGCGTCCGAAGCACACGCGAATATTGCACTGGAACCGAATATTGTCGCTACTGGGGAACTTGAACGCGTTGAAACTAGCCATCAAGGCCTGTGTTTCAGGGTTCTGTTGCCATTCGCCGAATATCGAGGGTTCCTTCGCGCATCCGTTCTCATCCGTCACGGGGTATTCGGTCGGCACATTGTCGTCCATCGTCTTGGCCACACAGTTTCGAGCGAAACCACCGTAAATGCCTGAAGCATTCGAGTACACGGTTTAGTCGGTTCGGCAACGGTTCGATACTAGATAAGAATGGATACAGGGTACTTACTGGAAGGCTGAACTTGGATTTGCAACATCAGGTTGTCTCCAATTTCAGCGGAGTTGATTTCATTTCCGTTTTCGGTGACGATCTTCATTTCACAAACTGGCGGTGGACCTGTGTTGGCTATAGTGCCTGCGGTGGTCAACATGGAGACGTTGAAGCCGAGAGTGACGTTCTGCTCTCCGGTTTGATAGATGCACTTGATGTGATAGGCTTGGGCTTTGTAGGTCATCAATTTCGGGTGCTTTTGAATGACTAACACAAAGCTTGCGTTTCCCTGAAAGTGTGAGAAGAACTTGCTGTTAAACTGAACTGTTCCAATCAATTGAACCGTAGACGAAGATTGTTGGGACATTTTTACAGTTTCACTTACGTCCACGTGGATTAGTCCACAGTTTCCGAACGCCACTTTGAATATCTCTATTTTGCGTACGGTCTCGGAAGAGATCGACACGACTCTTCTGCACTGCTCGTCCTTGCTGCGGCCTTTGACGTAGAGGACGCCGTCGAATTCGTCGTCTTGCAGGTGTATCTGGACCTGGACTCCGTCGGATAGACAGCTAACGATGATGTCCGGTCTGGGGAAGTCGGTGCGCAATCTGTTTCCGTTGTCTGTACAAAGAAAATGATATTAGTTACTCGGACATTTCAAATGTTAAAAGAAGCTCCAAAATTCTGACTCCACTTCATTGTCTCTATAATTTAACACTCTGAAAATAAATAATCTGGAATCGGTTAATATGAAGAATCGGGCTTACAGCATTGGGTGTAAGCGTTGCCACTGTATCCGCTGATGCAAGTGCAGATAGCTTGATGGCGAGTAGCGTTGCAGATGGCATTCGTACCGCACATTTGCGTAGCACAAGGATCTTCGCAGGTCTGACTGGTCTTCTCGCAGTACCTGTTGTCAGCACAATCGTCGTCGCGTCTGCACTTGACTATTTCAGCTGCAAATTACAATACACCATCAATTCAACTATTCCTTGTCTCAATAATTTCAACAATCCGAAAATAACTAATCTGGGACCGATCAATTTGACCGGCGCTGATAGGTTTAGCGTTAATATGAAGAATCAAGCTTACAGCATTCGACGTAAGCGTTCCCACTGTATCCGCTGATGCAAGTGCAGATAGCTTGATGGCGAGTGGGATTGCAGATGGCATTCGTAGCGCACGTTTGCGTGACACAAGGATCTTCACAGGTCTGGCTGGTCTTCTCGCAGTACCTGTTGTCAGCGCAATCGTCGTCGCGGATGCACTTGATTATTTCAGCTGCAAATTACAATACACCGTCAATTCAACCATTTCTTAATGCTCAGAAATCAAACACCTTAATCTGAAAAATCTTCTTACCTAAGGTACAGTATCCATTAGCACGGAGTACGTAACCATACTCGGCAGGGCACACGCAACGACCATATTCATCGATGCTCATTCCTTTCTCGAGAGCACACTCGCAGTATCCGTCCTTGTTGATGATCATTCCAGCCTGTATACGACAAGGTATACAAACGTCGCTCTCGTTCTTGGCTGTACCGGGTGGACAGATGCAGTTGCCATTTTCGTCACGGATCTGACCTTTGTCCACTGGACACACGTCAGCTGTAAAATGAGATGATTTAATTAGAAACCTTTCTGTACCATCAGGTGTCTGTTAAGGATGCTCGGATTCAAAAAAGTACCCTTTTCACAGCGCTCGACCGCGTTTCCTCTGTATCCCGGGATGCACTCGCAGATCATAGTTCTCACAGGACTCGTGTCAAGGACCTTGCAGTCTGCATTCGCCACGCACGGCTGAATCTTTACACAGGGATTGATGCACTCGCCGTTGAAGCAGGCTGTTTGAGATGGACACTCGTTGTCTGCCTTGCACTTTTCTGTGACTAAACGCGCATATCAGATTAGTGAAAAAGATCTTTTACAAAGATGTTGAATATTAAGAAAAATTTGATGCTTACGTTTGGTGCATGCTGACTCAACGTCACCGATGTATCCAGGCGGACAAGCGCATTCGACCAGATGATTGTAAACGTTGCAGTTCATGTCTCCGCGGCAAGGATTCACAGTGCAAGGGTTTTCGCAACGGCTGTTGATGCAAGCCGTATTCGTCGGACAATCCGAGTTGGTCCTGCAGCCCAGAAGAGTGCAAGCGACCCTCGGATTACCGCCAAGACCAGGTGGACATTCGCAAATAGCCTTGTGATTGACTCCTTGACAAACTGCATTCTTGCCACAGGTTGGTTCGGTTGGAGAACATGCAGGAACGCAATTGTGTTGCACACAGGCGTGTGTTCCGCTGCACTCGGCGTCCGTATGGCATCCGACCACTGAAACGACAAATTGGAAATTATTTCATCTGTCTTCATTTATTTCTCTGTTCCTTCGTTATTCCCAAAAATTAAAAAATAAAACAGGTCCTTCACCTTTGGTGCAGGCCACATCAGCGTTCCCATCATAGCCAGCAACGCAAGAGCAAATGGGTTTATGGTCAGCAACGAGGCACTCGGAGTTAGGTCCGCAAGCACAAGGATTCTTGCAGATAGCGTTCACGCAAGCCTTGTCCGAAGAACAGTCGCTGTCTCTGGTGCATTCGATATCCAAAATTGGCGTGGTAGCTCTGCAAGTTCCACTGCCACTGCTGACATAGCCGCTAGGACACACGCAGACCATGGTTCGAACAGGGTGAGTTGGTAGGACCCTGCATTCGGAAGGTTCCGTACAAGGCTCAACAACAGAGCAAGGATTCTGGCATCTATTATTGAAGCAGGCCAACGAATCAGGACAATCGTCATCCTCCCTACACTCCGGTTTGTCTTCGGGTTTGCAATTCACGTAAGGGTTGCCCACGTGATGAGCAGGGCATCGACAAATCGGCAGATGATTTAAACCTCTGCACTCAGCTAATGGAGAGCAAGGATTGCCATGACGGCAAGCGTCTACGCATTGAAGATTGATGCACGAATGATCACCAGGACAGTCCCCGTTACTGTAGCAGCCGATCACTCTGCAGCGGTCCAAGGGATTGCCATGGTAGCCTTTGCGACACCTGCAATCCGCTTTATGGTTGTTCGAGTAGCATTCCGCGTTCACGCCGCAGTTGTCAGACACCAAGCAAGGGTTCACGCAGTTGTTGTTCACGCAGCTCTTGTCCAGTGCGCATTCGGTATCTCTTGTGCATTCGACTGAGTAGCAAGCGATGTCTGGGTTGCCTTGGTAGCCTTCTTCGCAGGAGCAGATTGGTTTGTGGCCTCTGACGTAGCAGGCTGCGTTGACACCGCAGTTGCATGGGTTTCTGCATTGTCTGTTGATGCAGGACTCGTTGTCGCTGCACTCGTCGTTGCTGGTGCAGGTGCCGATCGTTGTTATTTGAACTGGAACAATGAGAGAAATCAATCAATTGCGACAAGGGAAAAAGTAGAAATTTCATAATTCTTTTGGTTATTTTATGTAACATCTGACTATAAATGCTGCAAGTAATCAGAACAACATACTTGGCCTGCAGACTTCGTCGATGTCGGTGGTCCATCCTTCGGGACAAGTGCACGTCATGGTCCTGACAGGAACAGTGTCAAGAACGTTGCACCTGGCGTTCTCCGAGCACGGTTTGATCACCGGGCAAGGATCGATGCACTTGTTCTTGATGCAGACCAATTTATCAGCGCAGTCGATGTCGATCCTGCACTCAGGTTCGTCCAGGTAAGTCTTGCGATGTTCACAATACGAATAAGGATTTCCTACAGGCAGGCTTTCAGGACAACGGCAGGTAGCTTCGTGGTCCTGTACGTAGCAAATTGCATTCTGCGCGCAAGGCGACTCCGCGATGCAAGGATTGATGCAGCGTCCGCTGTCGCAGGCCAGGTTTCGAGGACAATCGTGGTCAGCGTTGCACTCTGCTCTCTCGCAATGCACTTCCGGATTGCCGAAGTAGCCGGATCCACAGCGACAAACTGCGCGATGATGTTCGCCGTAGCATTCTGCGTTGATTGCGCATTTGTTCTCCAGAATGCACGGGTTCACGCATTGACCGTTGTAACAGGTTGCTGCGTTGTTGCACTCGCTGTCGGATTCGCAATCCACTGCAAGTAGAAATTTCACGGAGTGTGAAGTCAAGACAATGCAAGTAAACGTGGTGACTGATAGTTTTCATTGATTTATCGTGGCTTACGTTTGAAACAGCCTAGTTGGGGATTTCCGGAGTAGCCTGGTGGACACGAGCACGATGGATAGTGATCGACGACGGTGCATTTTGCGTTGGGACCGCAGTTGCATGGGTTGATGCACAGGCTGTTCACGCAGGCTGAGTTGCCAGCGCAGTCGCTGTTCGATCGACATTCAGCAACTATGCCAGCTAGAAGAAGGATTGTTTGCAAATTATTTGATAAATTCGTTGCAATCCTTTCACTCCTACCTGTTTACTTTGACAAGACGTATGAAATTAATTTGATGACTTACGTGGTATGCAATTGATTCTAGCATCGCCGTCGTAGTTAGCAGGACACCTGCATACCGCGATGTGATTGTTCACATGACAAAGTGCATTTCTTCCGCAAGGATCTGCAGCCACACACGGATTCACGCAGAGAGAATTAATGCACTGTTTGTCATTGGAACATTCGCTGTTAGCGTAGCATTCCGGTCGATACGGTGGCAGCGTGACCAATGGTGCTGAAATAGAACAGTTTATCATCGCACAGGTTCATTATACATATGCTTCTCAATTAATTTTTCGATTTAATAAAACCGTACTTCTGATGCACTCGATGTAAGCGTTGCCAGAGAACTCAGGTGCACACTGGCAGACACCGGTGTGAGACACTGACTTGCATTGAGCGTTCAGACCGCATCGAGTTGTGAGGCAAGCTTCGATGCAGGTTCCACTGATGCACTTGTCCGAATTGTTGCAGTCCTGGTCCTGGAGGCACTGGACGTTGGCTAACACTGTAATCGATGTTTTAATTATGTATTACGTCGGAAGATGAGATTTTTCGATAAAAGATTTACGAGATTTACCAATTCTCTTGCATTGTCCGTTGATGTCGGTGATGGTGTTCGGTGGACAGCTACAAATCATTGTGCGAAGCGGTACTGTGTTCAATACTTTGCATTCTTGGTCGCCCGTGCACATGTGCGATGATAAACAAGGATCTTGACATATCCCATTGATGCAGGCCAAGTTTAATGGACAGTCGCTGTCATCCCTGCATCTCGGCTCTACTGACACACCTGTAATAAATGAAGAAAACAGGTGATTAAGTCGTGCACGATGTGAACTCGATTCTGATCAGACCAAATTTTGAAATGTAACGAAATATGTTTAAAATGTAGATCATCCATGGATGCATTTTTACAATTCCAACGATCGTAAATTAAAACTATTCGAAATAGTTATTCGAATAAAAAGCATTATCCTGTAAATGCTACTTATTTGTATTAACTTGTTTCACTCGATATGCAAACTAAATTACCAGTGCATTCGATGTAAGGGTTTCCAGACGTTCCCGAAGGACAGATGCACTTCGGTTGGTGGTCTCTAGCGATGCAGTTGGCAGTGTCAGCGCAAACGTCATCCTCGCAGACAGGTCGACAGACTCTGTTCAATCTATCGCAAGCCTCGTGATCGGCGCAGTCCTCATTGTAATGACACACTGCCGAGATGCAGGCGATGCGTGCATCACCCTGCGTGCCTCGCGGACAGACGCATTGCGCTCGGTGGGAAATCGCGATGCACTCTGCTCCACGACCGCATGCAATGCCGTCATCGAGACAAGGACTGACGCAGTTCTCATTCTGGCAAGCCTTGTCGTACGGACAGTCGTCGTCTGACACGCATTCGGCTGAAGATGTAACAAATTGTTATTATATGCACCTTTTGTTACTTGAAATTCTCACGCATGTATCTAGTGCATAAGTTTTTTATTTGTGTAATTCGTGATGTTTCCCTTCAAAATTACGAGACTTACGTTTGAAACACTGCACTTGGGGATCACCAGCATAGTTCTGTAAACAGTGACAAGTTGGATGATGGTTTACCATGACGCATTCTGCATTCAATCCACATTGCCCGCCTAGACATGGGTTTTGGCAGAGCTGGTTGATGCAAGCTGCTTCTGGTGCACAGTCGGAGTTCTTTGTGCAGTCAGGGAATCCGTCAGTTCCTACAACAAAATTATTGTTATTTTACACAGGATCCTGATCATACTGGAAAATATTCCAAGTAAACATTTGCAACAAAAACCTAATTTCTTGCAAATCATTGTTCAATACTGCGAGCATTACCTCTGTAGCAATTCATGAATGGATCTCCAGACAGACCCGTGTTGCAATGACATTGGCTTCGATGGTTCTGCACAACGCAATGCGCGTTCGATGCACAAGGATTGATGGTGCAAGGGTTGATGCATCGGGAGTTCAAGCATGCCATATTCGATGTGCAGTCCGAATCGGAATTGCAGATTGCGTCGAGTTGTTTGTCCACTGGAAAAAAAATTTAAAAGAGTTCATTAATCAACGATTACCGAAACTGCGGCGATTTTAAAATGCAACCGATGCATACCTGGAATGCAGGCGACCGTTGCATCGCCAGCGAAGTTCGGCAGGCATTCGCAAATCATGGTCCTCATCGGTAGCGTGTCCACAACGGAGCATTTTGCACCGGCGATGCAAGGCTTCGTTTCAATGCACGGATCCTTGCAGATGCCATTGAAACAGCCTAACTTGCTGGGGCAGTCTCCGTCTACTTGACATGATGGTTGCAGGTCTACTGGTTCTAGAGGGAGAGCGAGAAAGAAAGACAATAATTTTGCAATTATTCAATTCTTTTAAACTTTCTACGATTCAAAGATCTTAAGTGCATCTTTAATTCCATTTAAATTGATCTATTTAGCAAAAATCATTAGAAAAATAATGTAATTACCCATCAGGCAATTCGTGTAAGGATCCCCGATGTAGCCAGGCGCGCATCGACAGTTAGGCCTGTGGTTGACAACAGTGCATTGCGCTGACAAAGGACAGTTGCAAGGATTAACGCATCTCTGGTTGCGACACGCCAAAGAAGATGGACAGTCATTGTCATTGGTGCACTCCGGTCTCTCGCAAATTTGATAAGGATTGCCTTGATATCCGTCAGGACAGTAGCAACGAGGTCTATGGTAGCCGTCAGATGTGCAGAGTGCATTCACGCCACATTGGGTGACCAAGCAGGCGTCCGTGCACTCGTTGTTGACGCAGGATTGAGTTAATGGACACTCGCTGTCACCGCGACATCCAACTGCAACGATAAATGCAACATATTTGTTATATTTGGAAACGGAGATTTGTTTACAAATACGTTTCAGAAATGTTCAAAATTGCTTTCGTACTTTCACGACAGTGTTGTTGAGGATTGCCAGTGAAACCTTCGTTGCAGACGCATACAGCTCGGTGCAACAGAACATGACAGCGACTGTTGTAACCGCAGGAGTCCAAAGTGCAAGGATCGACGCATCTCTGGTTGTAGCAGGCCTTGTTGTTGGGACAGTCGTAGTTCTGAGTGCATTCTGGGACTGGCACTGTAAGTGGGAATCAAATATTAATCAAGAGTGACCAGCACATGTATAAGCGAATGCTTTAAAATTTTTTTTAGATTGCTGGACTGTGAATCTTTATGTAAATTACTACTAAGTCGAAATAAATAATTTCCATCACTGAGAACAAATTGTAATGATGCATTTCTGCAAATAAGACTGATTTGGAGGAATTACCGTCAGCAGGTGGAACATTGCACTGTATCCTCGCGTTTCCAATAAATCCAGGCGGACACGAACAGACAGGCTTGTGATTGACAGTCTGACAAAGTGAATTGACACCACAGGAACCAATGCAAGGGTCTCTGCACTTCTGGGCGAAACAAGCCTTGTCTCTTGGACAGTCTTCATTAATCACGCATTCAGGATAGATACAAACTGCAACGCCATTTCTGACTCTGCATTCGCCGTTGTAGCTGCAGGGTGATGGACTGCAAGGGTCTGTTTCTAGAAAATGCATGGGCAGTTTAGAATTTTCTTGCGGTTCACGAAATTTAATATAATTATGCAATTCGAGCTTACCAATTAATTGGCTGCATTCCACGAACGGATTACCAATTAATGGGGACGGACAGCTGCAGAGTGGACTGTGATTGATCGCTTTGCAAATCGCCTTGATGCCGCATACGTTCTGTGTGCAAGGATTTATGCATCTGTTGTTGATGCACGCCTTGTCTCCTGGACAATCCGAGCTGATCACACACTCCGGGTGACAACCGGTGACACTGGAAGGTACACCTTGAAGACCGGGGAGGCATTTGCAGACGACAGTGTCGCCGACCTTCTCGCAGAGCGTGTTTGGACCGCACGGGGATGGAGAGCACGGGTCTCTTTCTTTTGGTTCTGTGTGGAAAGAAGAAAATTATGTTTATGCTTAGGACTGCTGCAATAAATTCTGGGAGGGGTAACCACGTTCTGTGAATTTTTAAATGGTTCTGAATAGAATTGTGTGAATTTGTAGATGATTCTGAATAGAGAATTCTGTGAATTTTTAAATGATTCTGAATAGAATTCTGTGAATTTTTAAATGATTCTGTACAGAATCAAATAGAATCAGAAAGGGATGAATAAATTTTGTGAATTTAGAAATTCTGCTTGACGGTGCTAGAAAAGAATAAGTAGGTCTTACGAATTTTGAAATTGTATTTAATCGATCTAGAGAAAGATGTCTTATGAATCTTGAAACTCTCCTTGACCGAATTAGAAAGGGAAGAAGAAGTCCCGGACTTTACCTTCAGCCCTGCAGAGGGTGAACGCATCCCCTATAGTCGGCAGAGGGCAAGAGCAAATGGGAATGTGACTGGTCACGGTGCAAAGAGCTCCTACGCCACAGGTGCCAGGACAAGGATCCTGGCACTTGGTCCTGATGCAGGCCTGCGACTTCGGACAGTCGGTGTTCACCAAGCACTCGGGTTGACATCCTTCGTACGCATTTCCTCGGTACCCAGGAATGCACTCGCAGAATGCGGTGTTCGATCTCTCCCTGCAGTAAGCGTTGACTCCGCATGGCGATGGACTGCACGGTCTTGATGGTGTTGGTGGCAGTGTTGGTACTACAATAAGAACATTATAGAATTAATCATGACACTCTTGAACTAGTCTGCTTAAAGATAAAACAGATTACGAGTCAGAAAGAGAAAGAGTTAATTTACAACGATCTTGAATTTGAAGAGAATATAAGTGCGAAGCTGTACAAGAAACGCGAATGATTTACAAAGAATATATGATTTACATAGACCGAGAGCGTACGTAGAGTGAAACATCGTGTATGGACAAAACTATGATCAGATTTGATAGAGAAGATAACTAAAGAAGTATGTAAATACTATCTGCATGCGATTTCTTTTTTGTATACAATCGTATATATGTACAATATTTACAGCTAAAACGAAAAAGAAAAGAAAGTATCAGCTTCGTGACGAATCGGTCAGGATGAAAACTTAATTAATTGGTATTAATTGACAAAATTCGCGGGACGTTTGATGATAGAATGATCGCGGTCACACGGGATGGTCCTTACTCGTGATCGGGGAACAAACAGTGACCGGGTCTCCGGTATATCCCTCGGGACAGACGCAACGGATGTAATGCAGGGCAACCTGGCAGAGGGCATTGGTACCGCAGAGCCCTACACAAGGGTCGGTACACTTCTGTCTAATGCAGGCCTGACTGCCAGAGCACTCGCTGTTCACGAGACACTCGGGCCTACAGTTGGGAGGAGATCCTATGTACTCGGGCATACAGGCACAGGACGGTTTATTGTTGATTACGGTGCACTGGGAGTTCGGTCCACACGGCGAGGGGGTGCACGGGTCCAGGCTGGGTTCCAGGTCGTTCGTTTCTGTTCGTCGACAACAAACACAGTTCGGTTAGGGGGTACAGGACCTTCCAATAGCTAGAATCAATGGTTACCTTCGCTTCGAACGATTTAACAAGGTTCAACATGCTAATACTTTCCAGGATTTACGTTAATAAAATTTCTCACTCGAACATAAATACTAAAACATTTTGTACATTGAAGAATGGTTTCACCCTTTCGAGATGTTCAGAAAGAATGAGACCATCGAAAGCTACGATAAAAAGATTTCTCGAAGATTTAAATTTGCTGAACCTTTTAGGGTGGATCTGTTCAGAGAATGTGCAAGTTATACAGCTCTACTTACGGATGGGGAAGCAGCTTACGAACGGATCGCCAGAGAACCGTTCAGGGCAGCTGCAAATGGGGTTGTGATTGCGCACGGCGCACAGTGCGCCCTGTCCGCAAGTGTTCTCGCATGGGTTCTGACATCTCTGGTTCACGCAAGCTCTACTTTGCTCGCAGTCGGTGTTCACAAGACACTCGGGCCTGCAACTGGGAGGAGTCCCGAAGTATCCAGGGAGGCAGGAGCAGGAGGCCTGTTCGCCGAAATCGCGGCAAACGCTGTTGGGTCCGCAGGGCGAGGGCTCGCAGGGTCTCACGCGTTCTATCGTCAAGCAAGAGGGATCAATCAACAGGTTCACATAGTGTCGATAAACAGTTCTTTTATGGGAATACAGGCAGTCGGAACACTCACTTCGGACTGGGTTACAGAGGGTGAAGGAATCTCCCTCGTAGTTTTCTATGCAACTGCAGGTGGGAATGTGGTTAACGACGACGCATTCTGCGTTCTGACCGCAGACTCCTGCGCAAGGGTCCACGCACTTGTTGTTGGAGCAGGCCCTGTCACGGCTGCAGTCCGAGTTTTGCACGCATTCTGGGTGGCAGCCTTCGTAAGGGTTGCCACGATATTCGCTAATGCAGGTGCATGCTCCGTTTCGACACTGGGTGTTCGGGCCGCAGGGCGAAGGGTTGCAGGGGTCCGAGGGCGCTGGAGGGGCTGGTCGAAGGAGTTTGGGTCAGTTAAAAGCATCATAAGAATCTAACGAGGATACTTATTCAAGTTACACAAGCTTCTCTGGATTGAAACCACATACGAGACGTTTTTTAGAAAAATACATCTCCATTTTCCTCGAACTTGGGGGTTGAAAACACGTTTCTTCAGATATCTCCAGGACATTTTAAGAAATATGATTTCGACCTCCAACTTGGAAGCTTGAGACGAAAATTCGTAACTGATATTTTTCGAAGAAACATCTCTCGCCTAAGCTCCATCAACGTGTAACTTGTGAAACAAGCTCCCTCTTACGATCAAACTGCAATTTGCGATCTTACTTGCAGGCTTCGGCTGGCAACTGGTAAAAGCATCGCCCACAAAGTCCGCGGGGCAAGTGCAAGATGGAGTGTGATTGATCACGTTGCACAACGCGTTCGATCCACAGGATCCCGGACATGGATCTATGCACCTTTCTCGGACGCATGCTTTGTCGCTGGTACAATCGGAGTTCACCAAGCACTCTGGTCGACAGTTAGGGGCTGAGCCCATGTAACTGGGTAAGCAGGAGCAGGATGGTATACCCCCTATGTCTTGGCACTGGGAGAACGGTCCGCAGGGTGATGGTACACAGGGATTCACGGGGGTGGATGGTACTATGGCTAAAATAGGAAATATTCGATCACCAATTGAAACATCGTTTGGCTATCGTTGAAAGACGTTCTGGTAACTTACTGGTGATATCGAAGCATTTTACGAATGGGTCTCCCGTTTGACCAGCACTGCAGCTGCAGATGGGGCTATGGTGGAACACCTCGCACCTAGCACTCGCACCACAGACACCTGGGCAAGGATCAACGCATCTCTGACCCATGCAGGCTTGGTTAACAGGACATTCTGCGCTGACAACGCATTCTGGTCTACACGCTGGTGGGGATCCTCTAAAGGTGGGCAAGCAGGAGCAGCTAGCCTGGCCGTTGACATCTTGACAACGGCTGTTTGGTCCGCAGGGTGATGGTTCGCATGGGTTCGCGGTAACTGGTTTGGCTATTTTTCAGTTCAACGTCAATTAGCTTCGAACTCTGATCCTAAATTGTCGAGTTTCAAAACCTGATAACTTACGGAGCTCTTCAAGGACACCACAGGATCTGAATGGATTTCCGGTGAAACCTGACCTGCAACTACAGGTGGGGATGTGATTGATAACCTGGCAGACCGCGTTTAGTCCACAGGTGCCTGGACAAGGATCCTGGCACCTGTTTCTGATGCAGGCTCGGTTGAATTGACAATCTGAGTCGATGAGACACTCGGGTCGGCAGTTTTCGTAAGGATTGCCATAGAAATCGGGGAGACAGCTGCACAGAGCTGAACCGTAGGAATCACGGCAAATGGCGTTCGCGCCGCAGGGCGATGGCTGACATGGATTCACTCTGGCTGGGGTATCGTCCACTATGATCAAAACCGAAGGGTCGTTAGAATTTCTCTGAAATGATAGTTGATCGGTAAGGGAGAAGTGCATCTTACTGGGCTGAGGTGTACACTGAACAAATGGATCTCCAGTGAAACCAGTTGCACAACTGCACATGGGGGTGTGACTGACAGTCCTGCACTCGGTATTTCTTCCACAGGATTGCGGACAAGGATCTCTGCACTTCTGATTGATGCACGCTTGTTGGACAGGACACTCGGAGTTGCTGACACACTCTGGCTTGCAGTTCGGTGGCGTTCCTATGAATTCTGGGAGACAGGTGCAGGAGGGTGTGTTGTTGATCACTTGGCAGGCTGCGTTCGGCCCGCACGGCGAAGGTTGGCAGGGGTTTACTGGGACGCCCGGTAACTTGTCTAAAATTAGCAAAGTGCCCGCTGAAGTTAACCTTTGAATCTCTGGGAATTAAACTGTGATATCGAAATCCTTCTTACTGGGTGGTGTGCATTGGACAAACGGATCCCCGACAAACTGGTCGAAGCACCTACACACGGGGTTGTGATTGATGACAGTGCACTGTGCGGACAGCCCGCAAGCGCCCAAGCATGGGTCAATGCACTTCTGATTGCTGCAGGCTCTGTTTCGCGGGCAGTCGGTGCTAACGATGCACTCAGGTCTGCAGGAAGGTGGTGATCCTTTGAACCCGTTGACGCAAGTGCACACTGCTTGACCGTTCGAGGAACGACAGTGACTGTTCGGCCCACAGGGGGACGGGTTACAGGGGTCGATGATGGGCATGTCTGAATTTTAATTAATATCAATCACACGTTCTTTTTAAACTGTCATAAATATCAATGATCGAATGACCAACCTCTCATCGGGCTACACGCAACGAACGCATTGCCAGTCATGTTCCTAGGACAACTGCACATGGGCAAGTGATTGACCACGTTGCACTCTGCGTTCACTCCGCAGGTACCCACGCAAGGATTCCTACACTTGTGCAGTATACAGGCTTCGGATCGGAGACAGTCAGTGTTGATGACGCATTCGGGACGGCAGATACTGTAGGGATCACCCAGGTAACCGGGTGTGCAAGTGCATGTGCCGTCTCTGCACTGTGCATTCGGTCCGCATGGCGAGGGGTTGCAAGGGTCTGTCGGGGCCTCTATCACTAAAATGCAAGGATTAGTGTGCGGTGTATTTGTGTCAGCTTCAGACACAATTACTTCAGTGGACTGACTGAAGGAACATTGTAGATCATAACCCTCGTACATCCCTCAAAAATAGTCGCATAAAAGATCCAAATTTTCACCATGAGGAACGTAAGAGGGTGAGAATTAATTGATAACGTCATTGATGGTTTTTGCTTACTGTCGGGTGGAGGGACAGGAGAGCAACTGGTGAACGGGTCACCGGTGTAACCTGCAGGACAGGTGCAAGCTGGCGTGTGATTAACCACTGTGCATCTTGCACCAATGCCGCAGGATCCTGGACAAGGGTCCCTGCACTTTTCTCGGATGCAGGCATTGTTCGCCGTGCAGTCCGAGTTCATGGTGCACTCTGGCCGACAATTTGGAGGCACTCCGATGTAGTTGTTCATGCAAGTGCAAACGGGAGAATCGCGCAAGGACTTGCATAATGCATTTGGACCGCAGGGTGACGGAATGCACGGGTCTTTCGGATATTGGTTCGTTGGTTCAGGTGCTGCGGAAAAATAATAAGATTATTCAAGTGGACAATCATTCGGTTCGATGGTAAACATAACGGGGAAATAAACTCACTCGTCATAGGGAAACAATATACGAAAGGATCCCCTGTTAATCCACCGCCGCAGCTACAGATCGGGCTATTGTGAATGACTTTGCACTGTGCATTGCGACCGCAAGCACCAGCGCAGGGGTCTCTGCACTTCTGATTCACGCAAGCTAGGTTCGAGTTGCATTCTGAATTGACGACGCATTCGGGTCTGCAGTTTGGTGGAGTTCCTACGTATTGGGGCAGGCAAGAGCATACTCCTTGACCGTTGACATTCTGGCACTGACTATTTGGACCGCAGGGCGACGGTCTGCATACGTCGGGCTCGTCTTCTACGACTACAAAACATGGTAATGTATGCATCATCGATTCATTTGCGAAATACGGGGCTAAAGGTCTTCAAACAAGAAAATTGATCATTCTAAGGATTCTGTAAGCTGACAAAGTTTGAAGACCACAGCACGAAGCCAACGGTATAAGTACTTACTGGTGGGCAGTTTGTACAAACAGTTGGTGTAAGGATCGCCGGTATACTGTGGCAGACAGGTACACACAGGAAGGTTGTTGACAACCTGACAGTTGGTGTTGCCACCGCAAGCACCGGGACAGGGATTCTGACACTTCAGATTGATACATGCCAAATTGGAGGGACAGTCTGACGCGATTGTACATTCGGGTCGACATCCTTCGTAAGGATTGCCGATGTATTCCTGTAAACAATAGCAAAAGCCGACCCCGTTTTGCTCGCGGCAAACGGCGTTGGCTCCGCAAGGGGATGGTTGACAGGGTCGTGTTGGAATCGCTGGCACCGCTGAAAAGACAAGCACGAAATCAACTCTCAAATACTCCATCCTAAGCCATCAATTTCCCATTGATCACTTACGTGGCTTGGGAGTGCATTGAACGAAAGGATCCCCAGTGAAATCTCTCATGCAGGTGCAAGCTGGCACATGATTCACCACGTGACATTCTGCATTGGAGCCGCAGGAGCCTGGACAAGGGTCCCTGCACTTGCGGTTAATGCAGGCAAGGTTGTTATTGCACTCGCTGTTGCTGACGCACTCGGGTCTGCAGTTCGGAGGGGTGCCAATGAACTCTGGCTTGCAGGAGCAGGATGGTTGGTTATTGATCAGTTGACAGACGGCGTTGGGACCGCACGGTGATGGCTGACAGGGGTTCGTAGGTATCGCGGGTTCTTCGGCTTTAAAATGCGTTGAAAAATTAGCACCTGAAAAGCTAGCTGTATCTATCGAATCTAGGACACCTACGTCTGGGTATGCATCTCACGAATGGATCGCCAGTGAAGACCGGAGGACAGCTGCAAATGGGATTGTGATTGATTACTTGGCAACGGGCGGACACTCCGCAGGATCCAGGACACGGGTCGCTACACTTCAGGTTCACACAAGCCTCGTTCAAAGGACAATCCGTGTTAACCAGACACTCTGGTCGACACGCTGGAGGACTTCCTATGTAACCAGGGGCGCAGGAACAAACTGCCTGGCCGCTAAAGTCCTGGCACCTGCTGTTGGGGCCGCAAGGTGACGGGTTGCAGGGTTCTACTATCGCTGGGTCTGCAAGGCAAGGTCTTCTGTTATCATGTTCTCTAATTGAGCTAGATTTTCTGAGCTTTGGATTTACCTTTGACTGGGTAG
Organism: Lasioglossum pauxillum; assembly: GCA_933228785.1. NCBI lineage: Eukaryota > Metazoa > Arthropoda > Insecta > Hymenoptera > Halictidae > Lasioglossum > Lasioglossum pauxillum. The sequence continues at coordinate 15,059,265 of OW121700.1, forward strand.
CAAGTGGTAAACGCGTTACCAGACATTCCGTCTGGACAACTGCACATGGGCGTGTGGTTGATGACAACACACTCCGCGTTATTGCCACACACGCCTACGCAAGGGTCGAAGCACTTGTTGCGGTTACATGCTCTGTCTGGGGGACAGTCTGGGTTCTGGACACATTCTGGACGACAGCCGTAGTATGGGTCGCCATGGTAATCTGGCATGCATGTGCAAGCGCCGTCGCGACAAATGGCGTTCGAGCCGCAGGGCGAGGGATTGCAGGCGTCTTGTGGAGCTGGGGGTGAAGCTGTTGTGACAATTTCATTAGAGTTATTACTGGGCTGCAGTCTACATTCAATTTGAGGGGGCATTTGACCGAAAACTGACTATTAGTGCCTCAGAATAATTCAACTAAGGGTTAATTCCCGAGAATTTCATGAGAATAGTTGATTTTCAGCTAACTGCCTCCTAAAACTTAAAAACTTATGGGTCTTACGGGGACTGTCTACGAAACATCTGACGAACGGATCGCCATTGTATCCTTTAGGACAAGTGCAAACAGCCATATGGTTCACCACCAAACACTGCGCTCCTTGACCACAAGAACCTGGACAGGGATCGGTGCATCTCTGTCTGAGACAAGCTCTGTCGCTGCTGCATTCGGAATCGATGGTGCATTCTGGACGACAATTCGGCGGGGTGCCTATGTAGTTCTCCATGCAGGAGCAGCTTGGCACCTGCGTGTTGCCTAATATGCGACAGACGGAGAACGGACCGCAGGGCGATGGAACGCAAGGATTCACGGGCTCGACTATCACTGTGGTGAAATAATCCGGTTACACTTGTTGCAAAGATAAACGTTCCAGTTAGAAATTGTGTGGCAGGACGTGGACTCACTTTCGAGTTTGAAACACCTGACGAACGAGTCGCCAGTGAAGCCTGGATTGCAGCTACAGATCGGGCTGTGATTGATCGCCTCGCATCTGGCGTTGATGCCGCAAATGCCGGGACAGGGATCCACGCATTTGCGGTTCTTGCAAGCACGATTTGTAGCGCAATCGGAGCTCACTGTACACTCTGGTCTGCACATCGGTGGAGTGCCTAGGAATTGGGGCGAGCAGGAGCAAATTGCTTGACCGTTGGACACGCGACATTGGCTGTTCAATCCACAGGGTGATGGGTTACAGGGGTCGGCTGGCCTCGCTGAAAACATGCCCATGAAATTAGAATCTCTCGGTGTCTCAACAGTAAAATGAAATGAGACTCTGTGAAAGAGATTCAAGGTTTTGGATCCCTCTCTTCTCACCACTTACGTTGCTCTTGGATGATATTACACTGGGTGAACGAATCTCCAGTGAATCCTGCTTGGCAAGTACAAAGCGGCGCATGATTGACAACTTGGCAGATAGCGTTGTACCCACAGAACCCTGGACAAGGATTCTCACACTTCGATCTAACACAAGCTCTATCTGCCGTGCAGTCCGAGTTGATAACGCACTCTGGTCGACACCCTTCGTAAGGATTGCCGACGTAATTTGGTAGACACGTGCAGGACGCGGCGCCATTTTGCTCGTTACACATCGCGTTCGAGCCGCACGGGGTTGGGACGCATGGCGTGGGTTTCTTGATTGTATCGTCGATCGCTATAGAGACATTTCTTTTAGTATTTGAACCTGTTCGTTTCTATACAGGGTGGAAAACCTAACTCAAACACCTTAACTCTGGTGAGACCAACAAAATCTCCTATCATCAGAAAAATAACTGTTCAAGGTGATTGACGTAAGTTGTTCACCCTGCATTATTGCATTTACGGATGCATCACAGCTTACCTGGCTTGGGCAGACACTGTACGAACGGATCTCCCATGAAACCATAAGAACAGGCGCACATGGGGGTGTGGCTGATCACGCGACACTCTGCGTTAGCGCCACAGGAGCCAGGACAAGGGTCTCGACATTTCTGATTGATGCAGGCTAAGTGGGTGGAGCACTCGCTGTTGCTAATGCACTCTGGCTTGCAGTTGGGAGGAGATCCGAGGAACTCGGGCAAACACGAGCAAGAGGGCGAGTTGTTAATCACCTGGCATCGACTGTTCGGGCCGCAGGGTGTTGGTACGCAGGGGTTCAAAACTTGCGGCTCCTCTTCTGTTCGAGGGAATAGAAAAGATTAGCAGGTTGGTTAGATGCATTCTTCGTTCGTCGAAATAGTCTACTCACGTCTCCTAATACACATCGTGAAGGGGTTGCCAGTCAGGTCCGGAGGGCAGCTACAAATCGGGTTGTGGTTCACTACCACGCAATCTGCTCGGATGCCACAAGTGCCGGGACAGGGGTCAATGCACTTCTGGTTGTTGCAGGCCATGTTGCTGGGACAGTCGGAACTGAGAATGCACTCTGGTCTACAATTTGGCGGGGTGTCTAGGTAGCCGGGTATGCAAGAGCAGACTGCTTGGTCGTTTATCTTTCGGCATTGACTGTTGGGTCCGCAGGGTGTCGGGTTGCATGGATCTTGGGGAGCCGTCACTGTTTGAAGATTTAGGAATGTTAACTGGCCACTCGGACATATTGGATTGTTTGAAAAAAACATGGTTATCATATGCATCTTTAAATGTACCTTGCATCGTTGAGCAAACCACGAATGCATTGCCTGATGTTCCAGGAGGGCAAGTGCAAACTGGGACGTGATTTACGACAGAGCACAAAGCGTTCTGTCCACAAGTTCCAGCGCAAGGATCGTTACACTTGCTCCTGATGCAAGCTCTGTCTCTCGGGCAATCTGAATTCAATACACATTCTGGACGACAGCCTAACATTGGGTCGCCTCGATACTCAGGCAGACAAGTGCAGACGCCGTTCAGGCATTGGGTGTTCGCGCCGCAAGAGGCACATTTGTCTTCGGGTTGGTCCATAATTGGTGGCATTGAAGGGGAACACCTCACAAAAGAGTCTCCGGTGAACCCTTCGGCGCAAGTACAGATCGGTGTGTGGTTTATCACTGAGCATTGGGCTCCTACTCCGCAAACTCCTTCGCACGGATAACGACACTTCTTCTGGATGCAAGCTTGGTTGCTAGGACACTCCGAGTTTCGGATACATTCCGGTCTACAATTTGGTGGTGTTCCTGTGTAATCTGCCAGACAGGCACAGGAAGCTTGACCGTTTATGTCTCGACAATCGGAGAAGGGTCCGCAGGGTGACGGTACGCACGGGTTCAACGGAACTGTTGCTGGTTTTGTCGCTGCAATGAATGTTTGCTCAGAAAGTGTTACCCCGATCGAATTCCTTTCTGATCGAATAAGTTAAACAAGCTACGTGAGAATTAATTGAAGGGAAATAGAGAACGTGCCACTCCTGAAAAGTGGACACGATCAAATTCGTCGGGGACTTACTTGGCATCTCGAAACAAGCGACAAGGGGATCGCCAGTGAACCCTGGCTCGCAGGCGCATATAGCGTTGTGGTTGATTGTTTCGCATCTAGTATTCGAACCGCATGACCCAGGACAAGGGTCGTTACACTTTTGATTGATGCAAGCCATCTTAGGGGCGCATTCTGCGCTGATGATGCACTCTGGTCTGCAAGCGGGTGGGCTACCAATGAACTCGGGCAAACAGGAGCAGACCGATTGTCCGTTGACGGCTCTACACTGGCTGTTAGGTCCGCAGGGCGAGGGGTTGCAGGGTCTACTGATCGTCTGATCCATTTCTACAAACGAGTTGCCGATTGTCAGACCATATGCACTTCGTCAAATACTTCGTACTGTTACTGGTATAGCGCAGTACCTGGCTGCATCGGCGAGCAAAGAACAAAAGCATTCCCGGTATGTCTGGGGAAGCACTCGCAGACTGGTAGATGATTGATAACATGACACTCGGCGTTTCGACCACAGGTTCCAGGACAAGGGTCTCTGCACCTAGTGTTCATGCAGGCTCGATTCGACGGACAGTCGGAATTCAAGAGACACTCGGGTCGACAGCCTTCGTACGGGTTGCCAATGTAATTCTGGATGCAGGTGCAGGAGCCTGCACCGTTCTGCTCTTTACAAATTGCATTCGAACCGCAGGGGGACGAGCTGCAGGGGTCGGCAGGTACGGAAGTGGTCGCGGCTGTAAAATTGGGCGATTAAACAAAATGGAAAAGCTATTACAACAACAATCTCGACAATCATTAGATTCTTACGTTCTCTAAAGACACATTGAGTGAACGGATCGCCGGTGTACCCGCTCAAGCAGGTGCACATAGGGGTGTGGCTGACAACGTAACAGTTGGCACCGGTACCGCAGGATCCCGAGCAAGGATCTGTGCACTTCTGATTGATGCAGGCTAACTGACTCGGGCATTCGCTGTTACTGACGCACTCGGGTCTGCAATTGGGCGGGCTTCCGGAGAATCCTGGCGTGCAGGAGCACGAGGGCGAATTGTTAATCACCCGACACTGGGAGTTGGGGCCGCAGGGTGATGGCTGACAGGGGTCAACAACCGGCTCCTCGACTGCAACGAATCAAATCTCATTTTATCAATCTCACTATAGACGTTCAACGAGGGCGGGACCTAAAAAAGGAATCAGCTCTTACAGAATGGTATGCACTGAACGAAAGGATCCCCGGTGAAACGTAACGGACAATTGCACAAGGGGTTATGGTTCACGACGTTGCACTCGGCTCCGATGCCGCAGGTTCCTAAACAGGGGTTCGCGCAGCGTTGGTTGCTACAGGCCTCGTTCTGCGGGCAATCTGTGCTGACTATGCACTCGGGTCTACAGGTGGGCGGACTGCCCAAGTAGCCCCTGATGCACGAGCACACCGCTTGTCCATTAACAACGCGGCACTCGCTATTCGGGCCGCAGGGTGTTGGGCTACATGGGTTTGCGAGTGTCATATCTAACGAACAGAAAAACAGTTACAGTGCAATCCTAATGGTATTCGCGGAGCATGCAGGCTACAGGGGCTGGATAAATACCTTGGAGAGGGGTGCACTGACTGAACGCATTGCCGGTCATGTTCCCGGGACAGCTGCACATGGGGATGTGATTGATTACCGTGCACTGGGCATTGAAGCCACAGGTGCCCTGGCAAGGGTCCACGCACTTGTTTCGCAAACAGGCCCTGTCGCGGGGACAGTCTGTGTTCAGAACACACTCGGGTCTGCATCCGAGATAGGGGTTCCCTTGGAACTCCGGCATACATGTGCAAACACCCCTCGAGCATTCCGCGTTCGGGCCACAGGGTGACGGGACACATTCGTCTTTCTCTGGTCTTGATGGAGCTGCAAAGTGAAACGGTCAGTGAAAGCCAATCGGTGGTTGTTGGACACGTGGTCCGGTCTAAGGGGGCTAGACACCTTCAAAAATTCTCCGTGCAACACGGGGATACCCTTCTCAATCGTGGACTCTACTGATTTGATGTCACGGAAATGGAAACGTCAACCTTATGGGTTGCTGAGTTTCCAGTAAAAGAATTTTCGGGACTATCAAAGGTAGCTAACCCCCTCAATTTCCTCGGGAAAGGTCCAGGGTGTCTTACGTGTGGCGGGCAGCAACTGGCAGAAGGTGAACGGGTTGCCAGTGAAACCATCGGGACAGTTGCACACGGGAATGTGGTTCATGACAGCGCAAACGGCGCCAGAGCCACAGGAGCCAGGGCAAGGGTCTCTGCACTTCATGAGGATGCAGGCCAGGTCGCTTTGACACTCGGAGCTGATCGTGCACTCGGGCCTGCAGTTGGGAGGCTGACCAATGTAACCCTCTAAGCAGGTGCACGCGGGTGATCCGCGTACGTTTCGACATTGCGCGAAATTGCCGCAAGGAGATGGCACGCAAGGGTCTGTTTCCATTGTTGTGGGTATCGGCATGACTAGAAATTACGATTAGAGGACATGCATAACTCGGTTCTCCTGGAAGATCGTTGGGAAACCAGTTTCGAGGCTTACGTTGGACAGGTGCGCAGGTGGTGAACGGGTCGCCGCTGTATCCGGGCATGCAACTGCAGATGGGACTATGGTTCACGACAATGCACTCGGTGTTTAAACCGCAAGGGCTGGGACACGGGTTCACACATTTGTAATCGGTGCAGGCGAGTTGTGTGGGACATTCGGAGCTAGCCACGCATTCGGGTCTACATCCAGGTGGGGTGCCAACATAAGTGGGCAAGCATGAGCACACGGGTTGGCCTGACACCTCTTTGCATTGACTGTTCGGTCCGCAAGGTGATGGGCTACACAGGTTCACTTTCACGGGGACCGCTAAACAGTGAAAGAGTTAATCGTCATGCAACCGGTCTCTAACACTGTTCGAAAATCTCTGACACGATATTTGGACACGTAGTGTCCAGAGAACGGAAGAAAACTAGCGGGAAGGGAACGGAGCAAGAGGGACGCAAAGGCAATCTGAATGGTCAGACTTCTTTCCCCGTTTCCTTCCCGCTAGGTTTATTTCGTTCTCCGCACAGTACGTATCTTTGATTCAACGTTTCTAACAGATCTATGCGAGCTGAATACACACATTTACTGATATACAAAGATTCGTGTTCAATGCGTGAATTAGTGGCAATAGATCGAGGAATGTTAATGACTATTCAGCACACGCAGACCTATTAGAGACGTTTGATCGAAGAGTCGCAAGTCCGGGAAAAGACAGTGCGATGAATTTCCTGGAGGCTGAAACTTACTGTCCATGGTACACACGACGAACGGATCGCCCGTGTACTCTGGCCGACAGGTGCAGAACGGCTGATGGTTAACGACATTGCACTCTGCGTTCTGGCCGCAGGTACCAGGACAGGGATCTTGGCATTTGTTTCGCACGCACATGCGGTTCGACGGGCAATCAGGATTAATCACGCACTCGGGTCTACAGCCTACGTAGGGATTGCCGACGTACTCGGAAGGACAATAGCAAATCCCGACACCGTCTCGTTCTCTGCACAACGCGTTGGTGCCGCATGTGCCTTCCGTACAGGGTGAGGGTTCCGGGTCACGGGCTAGAACAATGCAAAATTCAAGATTAGTCTCGTCTTCTTCGTCATCTTCTTTATTCACTTTTCGTCTCTCTTACTTATGGGGTAGCAACGTGTGTACGAGTCGCCGGTGAGACCATCCGGGCAAACGCAATGGGGTACGTGGTAGACCACGTGGCACTCGGCACTCTCTCCGCAGAGACCTGGGCACGGATCTCTGCACTTTTGCTGCACGCAGGTTTGGTGGCTGGGGCACTCGGAGTTGGCTATGCACTCGGGTCTGCAGTTGGGCGCTATTCCTTTGTACTCGGGTAAGCAAGTGCACGATGGGAGGTTATTCACTACTTGGCATTGAGAGTATGGCCCGCAGGGTGACGGTTGGCAGGGATTCGTGGGCACTATGTCTGTGTCTTCTACGGGAAATAAAGGGGCGTTGTTAAACACCTTTGTATCTTTAGCTTGGCTACCTAATTGCTTGCGGGTCATTTCACGCCAGTGGAGAACGGTCTGTGTCTCTTAATTTCGCAAATTCTACCACATGGCTCATTCCTGCCATCGACTGAAAACGGCACGTCGACTTGGCGTGGAATGACTCAACACAAAGACTACACATTTCTTACTGATCGTGTCGCATCTGATGAATGGATCCCCAGTGTACCGTTCCGGACAGTAACAAGTAGGGTTGTGGTTGACTACCGAGCACCTAGCTGAGACACCGCAGGTGCCAACGCAAGGATCTCTACACTTCTGATTCACGCAAGCCTGGTTCTTCGGGCAATCAGAACTGACAATGCACTCTGGTCTGCACAGAGGAGGGGTCCCCAGGTACTCTGGTGCACAGGTGCACACAGCTTGATCGTTGACCTCTCTGCAGACACTATTGGGACCGCAGGGGGATGGGCTGCACGGTCTTGTCGTCGAGGGAACTGCAGTTCAACAGTTTAAAGGTTGTCAAACTATTTCCTACGAATTGTACATCCTACAAAAAGGGATTTCTATGTACCTTGCGCGGGTGAACAAAGGATCAGAGCATTTCCTACGGTGTTCGGAGGGCAACTGCACATGGGGATGTGATTGATGACTCTGCAGCTTGCACTCTGACCGCAAGCTCCATGGCACGGGTCGACGCACTTGTTCCTGATGCAAGCTCTGTCGTTTGAACAGTCTGAGTTCAGCACACATTCGGGTCGACATCCGGTATAGGGATTGCCAGAGTACTCGGGTAAACATGTGCATACACCGTTGTTGCATTGCGCATTGGGCCCGCATGGGGAGCTGCTGCAGGGGTCCACAACAGGCTCCACACCTGTTTCGTTTGTTGAATTTGTTAATAAATGTTCCTGTTTGTTAGATTTCAGTATTTCAGGGATCTTCAGCTTACTCATTGGTTTAGGCTGACAAATACTGATAGGATCGCCAGTGTAACCCTCCAGGCAGGTGCAGATGGGGATATGATTGTGGACAGCGCAGACACTGTTGAGTCCGCAGGATCCAGGACAAGGATCCTGGCACCTCTCGCGAATGCAAGCTTGGTTTCTGGGACAGTCGTCGTTGATGACGCATTCTGGATGACAGTTTGGTGGAGCACCGATGTAATTGATTAAACAAGAGCATGATGGGGAGCCGTTTATGTTTCTGCATTGGGAGTTGGGTCCACAAGGTGAGTTGATGCAGGGATCTACTGGGGAGTCCATGACTGGAGTAGCTGGAATTAAATGATTACGTTAAGCAGTCACTGAAGACTCGTGGACTCATTCAGCCCTCATAAGTTCCTCGAAGATAATTCCGTACAATTAATAATAATTATAACACCCACTAGAAACAGACAACGACTGAAGCAATCTGTGAATCTTGATCTTTAGGGACGTACGAGGGCTGAATTAATGAAGACTGCTAGCTCATGCTTACGTGGATTAAAGAAACAGTAAGTAAAGGGGTCGCCAGTGAATCCTGGCTTGCAAGAGCAGACAGGACTATGGTTCACAACTCTGCAAGTACTTTGTTGGCCGCAAGAGCCAGGACAAGGATCGATACACTTATTGTTCCTGCAGGCGAGGTTCAAGGGACACTCGGAGTTGATGGTGCACTCTGGCCTGCAATTAGGCGGTGTCCCAGTGTACGTTGGCAAGCAAGAGCACGTAGCTTGACCGTTCGACTCTCTACATTGACTGTACGGTCCGCAGGGCGATGGTTCACACGGATTAGCGAGAGTTGGGTTGGGTACTGTAACCGGGTTGATTGTCGATTAACACCTGAACTGATTATTGTACACTGGAATTACTTGGAACACTTTGGAGGTCATCTTACGTGGTTCTCTTAGTGGATTGCAGTACACGAAAGGATCTCCCGTGTACCGTTCGAAGCAACTGCAAGTGGCTGCATGATTGATAACGAAACACTGCGCGTTTTGGCCACAGGTCCCAGGACAAGGATCTCTGCACTTTGATCGGATGCAAGCCTGATTGGACGGACAGTCCGAGCTGAACGTGCATTCTGGCCTGCAGCCTTCGTACGGATTCCCTATGTAGTCGTTCTGGCAACTGCAGGACGCTGCGTTCTGTTGCACTCGACAAATCGCATTCGCTCCGCAGGGTGATGGGGTACAGGGGTCTGGCCTGGAGGCTTGGACGTCGACTGCGAGTGCAAGAATGCAATTTAAAATTGATGCTAACGAACGAACGAGTTGAATGGCGTCTAAATCAATTCTTACATTGCTGTGGCGAACACTGAGTGAATGGGTCTCCGGTGTATCCGCTAACACAAGCGCACATCGGTGTGTGACTGACAACGTTACAGACCGAGTTCGCTCCGCATGCGTTCGCACAGGGGTCTCGGCACCTCTGATTGATGCAAGCGAACCGATTCGGGCACTCGTTGTTGCTGACACACTCTGGCCTGCAATTTGGCGGTGATCCGATGTATTCTCTCAGACAGGAGCAAGATGGCTGATCGTTCACCACCTGACAATCGGCGCTCGGTCCGCAGGGGGATGGTTGACAGGGGTTCACAGGGACCATTGGTCTCGTCGCTTCAAGGTTTGAATTTGATCATTAATCTCTACACTCTTCGCAAACACTTTTAAATTTGAATTTAGGTTCCTTACGCATCGGGTAACATCTGACGAAAGGATCGCCGGTCATCCTCTCGCGACACACGCATATTGGATTATGATTAACGACGTTGCAGTTCGCGTTCAAGCCGCACGTGCCTATGCACGGGTCTCTGCATTGTTGATTGGTGCAAGCCTGGTTCAGTGGACAGTCCGAGCTAACTGTGCACTCTGGTCTACATGTAGGAGGACTACCAATGTACCCATCCACGCAAGAACAAACTGCTTGGTTGTTATTCTGTCTACAGCGACTGTTCGGACCGCAAGGTGACGGGTTGCAAGGGTCGCTGACCGTCACCGCTGAAATTGGACAGGATTCGTTGTAGAATGGACCTCTGGCTTACTTTTCTATTTGCATCGGTAAGAAGTGTACCTGGGGCAGGGGAACAGAGTACGAATGCGTTCCCTGTCATGCCTGATGGACAACTGCACATCGGCACGTGATTGAAGACGTTGCATATTGCGCTTTGACCGCAGATGCCGATGCAGGGATCAACGCATTTGTTTCCGACACATGCTCTGTTTGTCGGGCACTCGTTACTTAGGACACACTCCGGCCTGCAACTACTGTACGGGTCGCCGAAATACTCTGGTAGACAAGTGCACACGCCGTTGGTGCATTGAGTGTTCGAGCCGCAGGATGCACACGGGTCGGTTTCGATGGGACGATCTAAAGTGCATTGTTTTAGATTATTTCCATTTTTCTTGGTTATTGACGGTGTCTAGGAGAATGGGACCCTTTCGTGTGATCCAACAGTCGACAATTCTTGGAATATTTAATTTTGGCAAGTAAATATTGAACTTTTCTATTAGAATTGGAATATAAAATATCGAAAATTATCGACCATCGGTGCACATAAAAGAAGGTATTTCCCAGGACACCATAATCACTGCCACTAAGTGTCTTACATTCCATAGCACAGCTAGTGAAGGGATCCCCGGTGAAACCAGGCAGACACGAGCAGATTGGCACATGATTCACTATACTGCACTCAGCTCGGAAACCGCAAGAGCCAGGACACGGGTCCCTGCATCTCTGCTGCATACAAGCCTGATTCGCAGGACAGTCCGAGTTTATAGTACACTCTGGTCGACAATTTGGTGGACTTCCCATGTACGTCGCCAGACAAGAGCAAGAGGGAGCCCCGCCAATGTTTCGACACTCTGAATAAGCACCGCAGGGTGATGGTATGCAAGGATCTTTGGGGAATCGGTCGTTCTCTACTGGTGCTATCACTAAAATGTGCAAGTTGTTCGAATTATATACTTTGAATTACACTTTGTTAGCTCCTGCGCACTATTCAGGCCAATTGAATCCAAAATCCAAGCCGTTTTAAATCACACTAACGAGCATAACGGATTCAACACACTTTAAATCGGAATAACTTTTTTATGAATGGACCAAACGACTTCAATTTCTCTGTAAGACTAGAAGAATTAGTTTAGTCTAAAAAATATTTTGACGTCTAAAATGACGTCTAAAAAATATTTTGAAAAAATGAACTTGGTCGGAATTGCGACAAAACATAGAAAAAATTGATTATTACTACTTTTTTAGCTGGGCCAATAACGAAAATTTAAAAGATGTGTTTGGTCAACTCGTATGAATTATATACGCTCTGAAAATTTCAACGAAATTGGTTAATTGGTTTACGAGCTATTTTTTACCACTTTTCAAATCGAGTGGTGGCACGAGCGCCAGAGTTGCTTTAATCAGATCACTTCCAAATTTAATTTATTAATAATGGTCTGGAATAATTTTACAAATCGCTTTCTTATCGATCATTTTACTATTTTGTTTACTTTACACTGTCGAAGAGGCATGTATGTGTGACTTCAATAAAATAAATATTTATTACATATTCCTATTTCAATTCCAATTATATGTAATTCGATTTTCGTTTCAGAAATAATAAAACAATATTTTGGATCGAATTAATTAAAATTCGAAATCGAATTTTAATTGTGTTCGTCGATGACAATTAACCAATTTCAATGAAATTTTCAGAGCTATAATTATTATATAATAATAACTAAATTATATAATTTCGTATATAATTTATACGAGTTCATCAACACAACTTTTAAATTTTCGTTATTGGGCCAGCTAAAAAAGTAGTAAAAATCAATTTTTACTCTCTTTTTTCGCAATTCAAAAATATTTTTTAGATATCATTTACCAAAGTAATTCTTCTAGCCTTACAGAGAAATTGAAGTCATTTGGTCCATTCATAAAAAAGTTATTCTAATTTAAAGTGTGTTGAATCAGTTATGCTCCTTAGTGTATATACTTTTTGTATAAGGGCAACAAGGGCACTTGCAAATGTAGTTTTTCTTTGAAATTGAATATCAGCTTCAATCCAGCTTGATGCAATAATGAAGCGAGTGAGGATATTGATGTAACAATTACTTGAATAGTGCGCCAGGGTCAGAATAATACTCACGTGGAACAGAGAAACAAATAGTGAACGGATCACCAGTGTACCCGTTCATGCAACTGCACAGGGGAGCATGATTGATGACTCTACAATTCGTGTTCTGTCCACATGAAGCAGGACAAGGGTTCGCGCACTTCTGGTTCACGCAAGCTCTGTCAGAAGGACATTCCGAGCTTGCGACGCATTCTGGTCTACAGCCTGGAGGTGTGCCAACGTATGTTGCAAGACAGGAGCAAACTGCTACTTGATTGACTACTCGACATTGACTGTTCGGACCGCATTGGGGTGTGGCGCAAGGGTCTGTCGTGCTGACGTCGGTGACTGAGGAAATATTTTGTTAATTAGCTGCTGGTTGATCGAAATATCAGATCATCCCACAAGTAATACGAATTTCTCAGCGAAAAATTTGGCCCGCAAAAATCTACCGCCAGAATGTGTTTAATTTGATTCTACCTAGTGTTTAGTAGGGACGACAGAAAGATGTTCCTACTACTTAGAGGATGACCTGACATGGAGCACGAGCTAAACTTACCAGCCGGTTGCACAGTGCAATATCGATAGGGATCGCCAGTGTAACTGGGATAGCAAGAGCAAGAAGCTCTATGGTTAATGACATTGCATTCTGCATTGCTGCCACAAACTCCCGGACAAGGATCGACGCACTTCGAATTGATGCAAGCTCGAGTGGGCGCGCAGTCTGAATCTAAGACGCATTCTGGTCTGCATCCTTCGTAAGGATTTCCCATGTAACCCGACAAACAGGTGCATGCACCTACACCGTTCCTCTCGGTGCATTGCGCATTGGGTCCACAGGGCGAGGGCAAACATGGATTCACTCGTTCGTCTTCGACTGAAAGCAACGATGCTTGTCATTTCGTGTGATCGTAATCGATCCTGGCGTTTTAGAAATAGTTTCAAAGATAGAATGTCTTACTGGGCCTGATAGAGCACTGTATAAACGGATCGCCGGTGAAGCTTGATTCGCAATAACACATGGGAGTGTGACTGACAGTGCGGCACAGTGCGTTGGTTCCGCAAGAGCCGACGCAAGGATCTCTGCATTTTTGATTGATGCAAGCCAAATTGTTGGCGCATTCATTATTGCTCACACATTCGGGTCTGCAGTTAGGAGGAGAACCAGTGAAATCTAGTAGACAAGAGCAGGAGGGGGAGTCGTTGACGACTTGGCATTGAGCGTTTGGACCGCAAGGCGATGGTGAACATGGGTTTGCTCGAGGTGGTACTTCCAACGCTGAAATAAAAATTATTTTGAAGCTCTCGTAAAGATTTTTCAGATATCCTTCTGACCGAGACTCGAATGATTCTTACGTGTTTCGACACATCTGACGAAAGGATCGCCGGTCAATCCCGCAGGACAACTGCAAAGTGGATTATGGTTCACCACTTGGCAAGTTGCCCTAGTCCCGCAAGTACCGATACAAATATTATTGCACTTCTGGTTGATACAGGCTTCCGTTGGCCCGCAATCTGTGCTGAGTACGCACTCTGGCCTGCAGGTAGGTGGAATGCCTACGAAACCGACGATGCAAGTGCATACTGCTTGGCCATTCACTTGTCTACATTGACTGTTCGGTCCGCAGGGTGTTGGGTTGCACGGATTGGTAACAACTGGGTCTGATAGGGGGAGAAAGTTTCATTAATATTTGGTTTTCAGTTAATATTGAATTGACTTTCAATGAAACAGAATTTGTAACTCTACCTCTGAACGGACTGCAGGATATGAACGCGTTGCCAGTCATAGCGACGGGACAACTACACATGGGAACATGATTGTACACATCGCAGATTGCATTTTGGCCACAGGTGCCGACACAGGGGTCCGTGCACTTGTTGCGCAAACAGGCTCTGTTCTGAGGACAATCTGTGTTCAAGACGCATTCCGGACGACAACCTACGTACGGATTACCCTGGAATTCTGCTAGACAGGTGCAAACACCGTCGTCGCATTGCGCATTCGAGCCACAAGGCGATGGGTTGCAGGGGTCCTCGGCTACTAGCACTTCAGCTACAATCGAGGTGCATTTTAAAATAAAAGTACTTGATCTAGTCAGAAGTATTTGACGTGTTGAGGTCTTTCAAAGGAAATTGCACATCAAGTAAGATACGGTTTAACCCTAAGATAGCGGAGCTTTCGATTTTGGGTATCAAAAATGTCATTCATTGACTCAATTTCGGGCAAAGTAATTAAATACAGGGTGGTCCATTTATCTTGAGACAGTCAATTATTACAAAAACTAGCAGGAATATGAAAAATGTTTTATATAAAATATTTTTCATATGAAGGGGCACATTTAATGACGCCATGCACATTTTTCCATAATGGCCCTTTAAGGATCAGATGAAGGGCAACTTCATTTTTTCAAATGGAAACCCATATTTTTTTATTTCATATTCTTATTCTATAGGGTTGGCAAATAAGTTCATTCGGTTTTTTAGAGTGGAATACATCACAAAAATCGAACGAACTTATTTGCCAACCCAATACATCGAAAAATAATAATATTTCGTATAAAACATTTTTTCCTAGCGTGCACAGTTTTATTAAACAAATTGTGGTGAATATCCCAATATTTGTAATGACAAAAAATACTGAGTTTGATCTGAAGTCATAAAAATCCGGATCTAACATCACCCGACTTTTTTTCTTTGGGGATACATAAAAAACAAAGTTTATCAAAGATGTCCCCACAACCCGCGAATTCAATCCCAATTGAAATGCTTAAAAGAAGGATTGAAAAATGTGTTGATATGGAAGGACATCATTTTGAACATTTGTTACATTAATTGCTCACAATTTTCTGTATTTTTTGTTACGATTAATAAAGTATCTGATAAAGTACGTAGTTCTTATTGCCGCCTACTAGATAAAGATTCACAATTACATGTTGTATGCCATTATGCAAGCTCTGCAACATTTATCATGGTATCGTTAAAGAATGGTAAGTTCAGGAGAAAAATGTTTTATACGAAATATTATTATTTTTCGATGTAGAATGAGAATATAAAATAAAAAATATGGATTTCCATTTGCAAAAATGAAGTTGCCCTTCATCTGACCCTTAAAGGGCCATTATGGAAAAATGTGTATAAAAATGTGTGTACATTTTATATAAAACATTTTTCATATTCCCGCTGGTTTCCCTTGGACCACCCTTATATAAAAATATTGACGTATCTACAAAAAGGCCTTTAAAAATGTGTTTCAAAAAATTGATAAATACATCAGCCCGCAGACTTAAACATCATCAATGATATAATTATGAAAATGATCCGCTGTCCGAGGGTTAAAGAATTAAAAACAAAAGGATTTGACGTGTGTGGTCGAAGTCGTGCAAAGAAGATCGACTTGCATTTTAGAATGAAAGAACTACGGTTGAAGCAAAAGGACTTGAAGTTCGCTAAATATCCTCTGAAACCTCTAACATCAAATGACTTGGTGACGTTCGTTAAGGTCTTACGTGGGCCAGGAGAGCAACTGGTGAAAGGGTCGCCAGTGAAAGCCTCGATACAAGTGCAAATCGGCAGGTGATTGAAAACCGTGCACCTCGCCGCCACTCCACAAGATCCGGGACAGGGGTCAGTGCACCTCTGCCTTATGCAGGCTCTGTCGCTGGGACAATCTGTGTTTACCGTACATTCTGGTCTACAATTCGGTGGGCTGCCGAAGTAATTAGCTAAACAGGAACAAGATGGGGCGCCACCAATATCTCGACACTCGGAATAAGGACCACAGGGGGAGGGTACGCAGGGGTTCTGAGGTAGATCTGGTAACGTCGTCGGCACTATGGGATGTTCAAACAGAATTAATCAAAGTTATTCTATCATATATCTTGTAAATACTACAACTAATGTCGACTTACGTTGAAGAGGGAAACACCTGGTGAAAGGATTGCCGGTGTTTCCATCTTGACAGGTACAAATGGGACTGTGGTTCACGACTAGACAGTTTGTGTTCTGTCCACACGGACGTGGACAGGGATTCGCGCATTTCTGATTCACACAGGCTCTGTTCGAGGGACAGTCTGAGCTTGCCACGCACTCGGGACGACACGAGGGAGGACTTCCGGTGTACTCAGGGAGGCAGGAACATACAGCGTTACCGGAAACCACGCGACACTGACTGTTCGGTCCGCAGGGGGATGGATCGCAGGGGTCTTGAGGGTCTCTCACTATATCTGGCGGAAAAAGAAACCGAGGACGAATTAGAAATGTTTCCCGATTAACAGATTAGAACAGTATGTCGAATATACTTTACCAGGTTCTCTAGCAACTTGGCAAAATCTGAACGGGTCTCCGGTGTACCCAGGGTTGCAGGAGCAGGTAGGCGAGTGGTTGATGACCTGGCAGACAGTGTTCTGTCCGCAGGTGCCAGGACAGGGGTCCTGACACTTGTTTCTAATGCAAGCGAGGTTTGAGGGACAGTCCGAGCTGACTGTGCATTCTGGTCGACATCCTTCGTAAGGATTACCGATGTAGTCGGGCAAACAGGAGCAAGAGCCAACGCCGTCTTGCTGTTTGCATACGGTGTTCGAACCGCAGGGGGATGGCGAGCATGGGGTAGCTGGTCCTGGGTGAAAAAGTGACGGTGAACCATTGAAAATTCACTCGGGACGCTAACCCTTTGGGGACGAGGACTTTTTAGAACGTTACTAAAATCTCTTACGAAAATAACAATATTTGAATAAAGAAATATAATAAAAAATATATTTCTATGACGTTACGAATTGTAAAAGAAAACAATTTCGCTCGGTAGCTCCAGTGTGGAACTGTTGCAATCTGATACTGTCACTGCAGTACAGTATTTTATCCATAAATGTCTCAGAACTATCCCCACTACAGCGGGTGTACCTCCTTGAGGGGCCATCAAACTCGAGAGGCCTCGTTCGCCGAGAAGTATGACTCATACGGCTCGGGTATATCGGTGAGACCACGCTAATCCGAATGTCACAACTTCTTTATTTTTTATTATTTTTTTATGGAACTTTCACCAACATATTCGTGGCATTTTTCTCATGCAAAATGATACCAAACACGATATAATTTCAACTGTATTTAATGGTTTAATTGACGATGAAAGTTTCGAATGCAAGGAAGAACAGCGTATGGGAAGTTCTTCGATCTGTGCCGGCGCGCTGCGACTCTCTGCGTCACTTTCTTTCACATACGCTGTCCTTCCTTGCACCCGAAACTTTCATTGTCAATTAAACCGCTAAATACAGTTGAAATTATATCGTGTTTGGTATCATTTTGCATTAGAAAAATGCCACGAATATATTGGTGAAAGTTCCATAAAAAAATAATGAAAAATAACGAAGTTTGTCATCGGATTAGTTATGCTTACACTTCTCGGCGACCGAGGCCTCTCGAGCTCGGTTGTCCTTTTCTACGTTTGGCAAAAGTCGTAGAATAGTATCCCTGGCGGATAATTGTCCCTGGACAGACCCGTGCTGGGGACTTTTATCGATAAAATACTGTAGTATTCGTCCTCAAAGGGTTAAAAGATCGAACCACAATTCTTACGATTGTCGAAAATCACGCATTGCGTGAACGGATCACCCGTGAACCCATTGGAGCAGACGCACATAGGGGTATGGCTAACGACGCGACACTCCGCATTCGCTCCGCACGATCCAGGACAAGGGTCTCTGCACTTTTGGTTCATGCAAGCGAGATTACTCGAGCAATCGCTGTTGCTTATGCACTCAGGCCTGCAATTCGGCGGTGAGCTAATAAATCCAGGCATGCAAGAGCAGGATGGAGAGTCGTTTGACACCTGGCAGAGTGCGTTGGGGCCGCAGGGGGATGGTTTGCAGACGTTTATCACTGCTGGCGCGGTCTCCACTGAAAACGGTTCAACAACTCGTAGAATCTTGTCAACGACATACAGAGGATTTTTGAATGTTAGGAAGGTTCTTACTAATAGGATCACACTTCACGAAAGGATCTCCAGACATCCCTGCAGGACAACTGCATACAGGGTTGTGGTTTGTGACCTGACACTGCGAACGAATGCCACAGCTTCCTATACAGGGGTTCACACACTTCAAGTTGTTGCATGCTTCGTTTCTTGAGCAGTCTGAACTGACTACACATTCTGGTCGACAGGATGGTGGACTTCCTAGGTATCCTTGCAGACAGGTACATACCGCCTGATCATTTACAGACCGACACAGGCTGTTCTGACCGCAGGGGGATGGGTTACAGGGGGTAACCGGGGTCACTTCTGAAGGTACAAACCGAAATTTACTTATTACATAAAAAGAGAGTCTGATTGAAAACTGCAACTAGGGATGGAATCAAGTACGTCGCAAACAGGTTTGAACCTCGATTGACGGAATTCGCACTCTCTATAAGTACTTCGAATAAAAAGATAGTACTCCCAAGTATACTCGAACCTTTACCAGACAGTTTCGAACCCTTTACAAGTACTGTGGTAAACGTAAATAATACTTGCAAGTATACTCGAATCTTGGTCGAACAGTTTCGAAACTTTCGAAATTTTTATGAATATCGTTACGAATTTCCGTATTCTTGCACGCTCCGTGGCAACGTAAGGCTGTTTCGGCGCGGCGTCTGTTTATTTTTTTTAAAAAACACGCTGTGGAGATGAGAGAGAAAACGGGGTCTCATAATTTTACATGCTTATATTGAACATTATCTAGGTGATGTCGAGAACAATCATTTGTATATGTTAACTGCATCATTGGATCCACGATTCAAAACATCCCTCGAGCACAGGATGCCTTGACTGATATAGCCACTAATTATATTAATAATGATAATTCATCTACAACATGTGATAGTTCACAGACGCAGATGTCCGAAAATCGGCACAATAGCGAATTATCAATTTGGTTATCCTTTGGCAATGAAATAGAAATTACAAATAATACGATACCTATCTAATGGTCTGCTGTGTTAGAAGTGGAAAATTATCTAAAATCACATTATTCAGAACGCAAAGAAGACCCGTTATTATTTTGGCGTGAAAATGCAATTAAGTACCCCATTTTATCAAAAATTGCACGTGACTATCTTAGTATAATGGCCACTTCTGCACCTTCAGAAAGAGTTTTTCCAAAAGCAAGAAATATCATGGATAAAAAAAGAAGTAGGATACAACCAAGTATTGTAAATGAAATATTATTCTTAAATAGTTACGAATTTAATAAAGAAAGTGCTTAAAACCTACTATGCAGTTCTGATTTCCAAGATTCGAGTACTACTTGTGAAAGTTTCGATTACTTTCAACATCGAAGTACTTATAAGTATCTTTTCGAAACGTGTAAATACTCATTCCGAGGTTCAATAACTACTTGTATACAATGAATACTTTTCAAGTATAATCATTGAAACTTTTATTGCTTTTAAGTAGTAATCGAAACCCATGAAATGAAACATGGTTATTGAACTTGACTCGGATTCGTGAGTACATATTGAACTTGATGCCATCCCTAACTGCAACGCTACGTCTTAATGAGATGTACAACAAAACTGTAACAGGACAATTATTTCTCGAATCTTATTCTTGTTTAGGACCAAACTACTCTATTTCAAAGAACACATCTATCAAACACTGACTGAAATAACTTTTTCCCGTGTTTCAAACAATTTCATTATTGTGCGTCATCTAATTAGGACGCAGCGTCATCCTAACATCAGAAATTAGTACCTTGAACAGGGCTGCACACTACAAAAGCGTTCCCAGTCATCCGTTCAGGGCAACTGCACATTGGGATATGATTGAAAACATTGCAGTCCGCGTTCCGTCCGCAAGTGCCGACGCAAGGATCGTTGCACTTATTACGAACGCAAGCGAGATTGAAAGGACAATCCGAATTAAGGACACACTCCGGTCGACATCCTGCGTAAGGATCACCCCTGAATTCTTGGAGGCAAGTGCAGATGCCGTTGTTGCATTCTGCATTCGCACCGCAAGGTGACGGATTGCATGGGTCATCGAAAACTGCTTGTTCTAAAATTTACAGTAAGAAAATATCGAGATGAAGTGTCGTGAAAAATAGGATCAACGAAGATTCCGAGGACTATACTTACGCTCTGGGGGTTTGGGGTTGCAACTAGTGAACGGATCACCGGTGTAACCTTCGATGCAGCTGCAGGTGGGCACATGGTTCAGCACGGTGCACTGAGCAAACACGCCACAAGAACCTGGGCACGGGTCTCTACACTTTTCCCTGATGCAAGCTTGACTGGGAGGGCAATCTGAATGGATTGTACACTCTGGGCGACAATTAGGGGGGCTGCCGATGTAATTCGACAAGCAGGAGCAGGAAGGTATGCCGTTGATGTCTCGGCACTCTGCGTTTGAGCCGCAGGGCGATGGGACACAGGGGTTCGAGGGGACCACTGCTGTAGGAAGTTCTGAAATTTTGATAGAGATTGATTTGAAAAGTGCAAAGAGTCTTCCAGGGATCTAGAGATTTTTGGCGGATGTTCTCACCTGGCATAGGGAAGCAACGAGTGAACGGATCACCGGTATACTTGGCTCTGCAGGCACAGATGGGACTGTGATGCACCACGCTGCACTCTGCGTCGAGGCCACACGTGCCAGGACAGGGATTCGCGCACTTTTGATTGATGCAGGCTAAGCTGGATGGACACTCCGAGCTAACTACGCACTGCGGTCGACAACCAGGTGGAGAACCGCTGAAATTTGGCTGACAAGAGCAGACTGCCTGTTCGTTAACGACCTGGCAGTTGCTGTTTGGTCCACAGGGCGACGGGGAGCACGGGTTTCGATTTTCTTCGACTAGGACGAGGAAAAATGCATCAAAATGAAGTTAACTTCTAACTGTCTAAAAGAATTGTGTCTCTGCTTACTGGCTTGCACAATTGGCTGACAGAACTGGTAAGGGTGTCCACTGTAACCAGGGAAACAAGTACAGGTCGGCAAGTGATTAACGACCTGACACTCTGCATTGGTTCCACAGGTACCAGGACAAGGATCCTGACATTTAGAACGAATGCAGGCACGAGTTGGCGTGCAATCAGAGTTTATGACGCATTCTGGGCGACAGCCGTCGTAAGGGTTGCCGATATAGTCGGGCAAACAAGTACAGGATCCTACTCCGTTCTGCTCCTTGCAAATTGCATTCGAACCGCAGGGTGACGGTGTGCAGGGGGTGGTGAGAAGAGATTGGATTTCAGCTAGAATCGAAAAGGACTTAATTATTTATGCTCTGGGAAAAGAGTTGCGAAGGTGATTCAATAATTATGTTCATCTATTGGGTTGGCAAGAAAGTAATTTCGGTATTTTAAGGTGAAATAGAGCTCAATCTTTTTACTTAAGCAATGAATATTAATGAATAGGACATTCTTCCTTTTGTTCGATGATCTTTTGCCAAAAAGAATAAATAAGGAAATATTTTATTGATTAAAGTTCATCGCTTGAATAAAGAAATTCCGAAATAATTCGGTTAAAATACCGAAATTACTTTCTTGCCAACCCAATAGTTAGCTCACAGATCAATAGATGGCGAATTTTATGCATTCATGATAAAGAAAGAGTTCTTGAAATATAAAATCACACTACTGTTATATTACTATTAATTAATTATTGAATCGCTCCCTCATAATCAACCATGAATGTCTTACGTCGTCGCTCCAGGCACTGTGTGAAAGGATCCCCGACAAATCCTGCTTGACAGACGCACATGGCAGTGTGACTGACAACTCTGCAGTCCGCGTTACCGCCACATGCGCCAGGACAAGGGTCTCTGCATTTATTGTTTATGCAAGCCAGTTGGCTAGCGCACTCGCTATTGCTGATGCACTCGGGTCTGCAATTCGGCGGTGTTCCGCTAAATTCGGGCAAGCAGGAGCAAGAAGGTGAATCATTGATCGCTTGGCAGAGCGCGTTGGGTCCACACGGTGACGGGTAGCAGGGATTGACAGGGGCCAGAGGTTCTTCCACTGAAACGATGGACAATTGTTTCGATTGCTTCGAAGCATGGCGATTGCTGGATTTTGCAAAAATGATCCTCACGTTTAGGCTCGCATCTGACGAAGGGATCGCCGGTGAAGCCAGCCGGGCAGCTGCATATGGGGTTATGATTGGTCACCTGACACTGGGCCCTGACTCCGCAGGTGCCAGCGCAGGGATTTAGGCACCTCTGATTGCTACAGGCTTGGTTCTTTGGACAGTCGGAGCTGACAGTGCACTCGGGTCTGCAGGAAGGAGGTGACCCGATGAAGCTGGCCACACAGGAGCAGACTGCCTGCTCGTTCACTATGCGACAGACACTGTTGGGCCCACAGGGAGACGGGTTGCAGGGGTCCTCGGGTCCTAAAGTGGCCGGAGATGAGTCAGACGTTCACAGTTATGAACGATACTGAAGAATTCAGTTGGTGAAACGTACCTTTGCTGGGACGACAAGAAACGAAAGCATTTCCTGTCATACCAGGCATACAACTACACATGGGAATGTGGTTGTAGACATTACACTGTGCGTTTTGGCCACATGTGCCTGGACATGGGTCCGTGCACTTGTTGCGAATACAGGCCAACGAGCTGGGACAGTCGTTATTGAGGACGCACTCTGGACGACAACCTGCGTAAGGATCTCCTTGGTACTCTGGGAGGCAGGTACACCTGCCTGAGGAGCATAAAGTGTTCGCTCCGCAAGGCGAGGGGTTGCAGGGGTCCGAGGGGACTACTGGCTCTTCGATCGCTATGTGGGAATAATTTAATTAGACTCTGGTGATACACCGTTTAAGCCACAAGAGATTGTTAAATATCCGATCGCGGCTTACGTCGTGGATAGCAATTGGTAAACGGGTCCCCAGTGAAGCCATCAGGGCAAACGCAAGAGGGCGTATGATTGATGACATTGCAGGTAGCTGATATTCCACAAGATCCAGGGCAGGGATCTCTGCACCTCTGGTTTATGCAAGCCTGACTACTAGGACAATCGGAATTTATGGTGCACTCTGGTCTGCAATTTGGAGGACTGCCGATGTAAGGGGCGAGACAAGAACAAGATGGCAAGTTGCCACTTTGGCGACATTCTGCGTAGGGTCCGCAAGGTGATGGAACGCAGGTATTCTCTACGACTGGGCCAGATGGGGGTCCTGTAATTAAACATCCTGTAAGGTAACTTGAACCTAATAGTAACCAATGAAGAAACCAATCGACTTTTTCCAATCCTCTTACTTGGCATTGGGAAGCATCTACTGAAGGGGTCTCCGGTGTAACTTTCCCTGCAACTGCACACGGGGCTGTGATTCAGCACTCTACAGTCAGTATTGGACCCACAGGGTTGAGGACAGGGATTGACACACTTGTTGTTGACGCACGCCCTGTTGGCAGGACACTCTGAACTCATGACGCACTCGGGGCGACATCCAGGCGGAGTTCCGTTGAATTCCGGCAAACAGGCGCAAACTGCCTGATCGTTGACAACGTTACATTGACTATTTGGACCACAGCGCGATGGGTTGCATGGGTCCACAGGTGCTAGGTCTAGTTTGCCAGAAATTAAAGCGTCTTAGGCTTCGAAATAGTTGAGAAATGATAACGTTGGGGTAGTATGGTAATTACCGGTTTGGAGAACGGGGCTGCAGAACCTGAAGGGATCGCCAGTGAAGCTATTCATGCAAGAGCATGAAGGCGAGTGATTGATCACCTGGCAAACCGCGTTCTGGCCACAGGTACCGGGACAGGGGTCCTGACACTTGGAGCGAATGCAAGCCTGGTTCGAAAGACAGTCTGAATTCACGGTGCACTCGGGTCGACAACCGTCGTAAGGGTTTCCTATGTAGTCCTGCACACAAGTGCATGAACCTGCGCCGTTCTGCTCTTTGCACATTGCGTTTGCTCCGCAGGGCGATGGTGTACAGGGTGACACGTTTTCGAAAATCATTGCTATAGTAACATTGTAGCTCCGGTTATGGTTCGTTCTATCTAAATATTCAAGATCGAAGTGCATTGACTTTAACTTACGTTGTTGCAAGATGCACTGGGTGAACGGATCCCCAGTGTACCCGCCCATGCAAACGCACATAGGAGTGTGGCTCACAACTCGACATTCTGTATTTGAACCACAAGCACCTGGACACGGGTCCCTGCACTTTTGGTTCACGCAAGCCAGATTCGCCGGGCACTCACTATTGCTGACGCACTCTGGCCTGCAACTTGGTGGTGCACCGACGAAACCGGTTATGCACGAACAAGACGGCGAGTCATTCACCACTCTACATTGTGCATTCGGTCCGCAGGGGGATGGTTGACACGGGTTCACGGGCTCGGGTGGTGTTTCCGCTATTTGAAAAGTTCAGACTTAGAATTCGGACTATCATTATAGGCTAGATCAGTGATGGCGAACCTTTTTGAAGGTTAATTATTTTTATTTCTTTTTTAAATACCAGCCCGTGGGTCATAAGTCAGTGGCTTCACTTAGAGGGAGGGGGAGGGTGCCAATTACACTGTCCAACAAATTCAAACTTTTTTTTTACCTTTCGATTCTCACGATGCGATTCTTATAGAGTTTTTCGCGCTGATTCTGAATCTGTCCTTAATTTTTCTCCTAGACGCACAGTTTTTGAGAAATTTGAGTTTGAAAAAATGACCTATTTTTCAACTTTGAACAAATATTGTGATGTTATTATAAAAGATATTGAATTGATCTTTACAGCAAAAGATTCTTTAGACTTTCCCGAATACAGCGATATCCAATATTAAATCATTATGATTGTTTAAACATGTTTAAACGATCATTAAAGACGGAGACATACCACTTTTGCACCAATTTTTGACGACACTTTTAAATTCATCTCAAAAAATAAGGGTTTAGCAGAAAATCGAACTATACCACGCGATAGTGCAGACTTTTATCTTGAGAAACCCCCCTTTGAAGTTTGAAACGTCGACGTTTTTACGAACCAGAAATCAAAATATCTTCGCCCGACACAAGCTGCCGCCAGTGGCGCTTACCGGTAGAATAGGCGTTCCATGGAATACGCCGCGGCGAACACCCGTTGTAGTGGTGAGCGCCACTGGCGGCAGCTCGTGTCGGGCGAAGATATTTTGCTTTCTGTTTCGGTAAAAACGTCGACGTTTCAAACTTCAAAGGGGGGTTTCTCAAGATAAAAGTCTGCACTATCGTGTGGTATAGTTCGATTTTCTGCCGGACCCTTATTTTTTGAGATAAATTCAAAAATATCGTCAAAAATTGGTGCAAAAGTGGTGCCTCTCCGTCTTTAATGATTGTTTAAACATGTTTAAACAATCATAATGTATTACTATTGCACATCACTGGATTCGGGAAAGTCTAGAGAATCTTTTTATGTAAAGAACAATACAATATCTTTTATAATAACATCACAATCTTTGTTCAAAGTCGAAAAATATGTTTTTTTTTTCAAACCCAAATTTCTCAAAAACTATGCGTCTAGGAGAAAAATTAAGGCCAGATTCGGAATCAGCGCGAAAAACTCTATAATAATCACATAGTGAGAATCGAAAGGATTTTTTGCTGTTGGACAGTGTTATTTGCAAACATCAAACACTTTGTTGAAAGATAAAGTTGACAGTTGAATCTTTTCGGTTCTCACTTTTGAAATAATCAAAAAAAGGTTTTAGTTTCCTTTCTGATTTATAACTTTAACTTTTGCAGGTCAATATTACAATAAATTCGTGGGTCACTTACAAAGCCTTCGTGGGTCAGTATCTGACCCGCGTGTCGTAGGTTCGCCACCACTGGGCTAGATCGTGGAATAAGTCTTTGCAATTTGTGATTTGACGACGTTATCTTAAGACATAGCAAAAAATTTCCGGATCGTTTAAATTATTAGACATTATCTTTTCAAGAGTAAAATCAACAAGAGAATTGCAAGGACTCAGTACGCAACCAAACGCCACAACAATCCTTACGTATCGGATCGCATCTGGTGAAAGGATCTCCAGAGTGTCTCGGCAAGCAGGTGCAAATGGGATTATGGCTGACAACCTGGCACTGTGTCCTCAGTCCACAAGTGCCCAGGCATGGATCGATGCACTTCTGATTGCTGCAAGCTAAGTTACGGGGACAATCTGTGCTAACTGTGCACTCCGGCCTGCAAGATGGCGGTGCGCCGAGATATCCTTGCACGCAGGAGCAAACAGCTTGGCCATTGATAACGCGACATTGACTGTTGGGACCACAAGGAGAGGGCCTACACGGGTCCTGAGGCAGCGATTCTAAAGGGAGAACAGGTGGAACGATGAAACATGCTACATTGCTAGAATACTAGATCAACTAGATCTAAGGATCACAACAAATATGCACCTTGTAAGACGGAGCAAACTACGAACGCGTTCCCGGACATGCCAGCTGGACAGCTGCACATGGGTATGTGATTGTAGACGTTGCAAATCGCGTTCTGACCGCAAGTGCCAGTGCAAGGATCTGTGCATCTGTTACGCGAACAGGCTCTGTTTTGGGAGCAATCGTCGTTGACCACGCACTCGGGTTGACAGCGAGTTAGGGGGTCTCCTAGATAGTTCAAGGGACAGGTGCACAATCCGTTATTGCATTCTGCGTTTATACCGCATGGCGAAGGGTTGCAAGGGTCTGACGACACATCCATCGCTGCAAAGGGAAATCGGTTACCTAAGGAACTGTAACTCTAAACTGTTAAATGAACGTGAATCCAGGATCTTACATGGTGGTGGTAGAGGCTGGCAACTAGTGAACGGGTCTCCGGTGAAACCTTCGGGGCAAACGCACGTGGGAACGTGGTGGATTACATTGCAAGTTGCGCCTATGCCGCAGGAGCCTGGACAGGGGTCCGCGCATCTCTCCCTCATGCAAGCCTTGTTGCTAGGGCAATCGGGGTTTATGGTACACTCTGGACGACAGTTTGGTGGGCTACCTATGTAATTCGGTGAACAGGAACAGGATGGAGAGCCACCTATGTCGCGGCACTCCGAGTTGGGGCCGCAGGGTGACGGCACGCAGGGGTTTTCTACGAGGGTTGGTGATTGTTCTGAAAAGAAGAGTTCTTCTTGGTGATCAGGCCGTTAGATCCTGAGGACTTCGTACAACATTCTAACAAAACTTGACACACACAAAAATACGTGTCGCACCTTCCACTTTCTGATTGATATTTGTCGATTTTCCGGAAGAAAAATTCAGACGTGCACCGATCGTCATAATAGCTGTCCATCCCACTTATATCAGTTCAGGGTTACGACATATAGGTAGTGTAGTGGACAGCTATTATGATTACGAGCAGAATCTACTTAACGCGTATTTTGTCGAAAACACGCGATAGTCTGAAAGATCGTTAGGGCAAGAATTCCAACTCCTTACTTGGCGTCGGGAAGCATCTGGTGAAGGGGTCGCCGGTGAAATCCAGCTTGCAACTGCAGATTGGACTGTGATTGACGACCCTGCAGTCGGTGTTGTCGCCGCAACGGCCTGCACAAGGGTCGTTGCACTTTTGACCGATGCAGGCTCGGTTCAGGGGGCATTCTGAGCTGACGACACACTCCGGTCGGCATCCAGGTGGAGTACCAACGTAACCAAGATAGCAGGCGCAGACGGCCTGGCCATTTGTTACGTGACATTGACTGTTTGGTCCGCACGGAGAGGGGTTACACGGGTTTACAGGTTCGGGGGCTGCAAGTGGTTCGTAACTTGTGTCATTTTATACCTTTTACACTTCAACCCAGATGCAGCAGGCTCGATTATTGGGATTAGTCGGGTTAATCGCTTGCTCTGTTCAACGTATATCTGTGAATTTGTAACTTTTAGCACATGTTTTTGATAAACCTTCCACCAAAAAATTAAGTGATTTCTCAGAAACATTCACTTAAAGTTACAAATAGTAAGAAAATTGAACAGCGTTGTCGGTAGACGTATTACGATGGAAGCAACGTCGATGGTTAGCGCGTCTCTATCGTTAGTAGTCCAGTCAATGATTCTCATAAAGGGGTGTAGAGGGAAATTAAAGGAACACAATTTTTAACTTTGGGACTTTGTTTGGACTAGTTAGGAGGTAAACATATTAAAAGTCCCTACTCCTAGAAAGGCACGTACAACGTCCCCTCTTTCGGTTTTCTAATAAAACCAAATAATAAAACCATTATATACAAAATTAAAGCTGACATGTGCCATAAGATTGACTCCATTGAGTTTTTCGCTATATCGCATAGTTTCCGAGATATCCGCACTCAAAGTTCACTAATTGCGAAAAAGAATTTCTGCCTCACGTTTTTTGCCTTATTTGACTAGCTAACTCTTCAGCAGAATTAGAGAACTTTGAGCGCGGATATCTCGGAAACTATGCGAGATAGCGAAAACCTGAATGGAATCAATCTTGTGGCACATTTTGTCAGCTTTAATTTTGAATAGAACGGTCTTATCGCTAGGACACATAGTTACGGAGATATCCGCGCTCAAAGTTCACTAGTTGTGAAAAAGAATTTTTGCCTCACGTTTTTTGCCTTATTTGAGTAGCTAACTCTTCAGCACAATTAGTGAACTTTGAGCGCGTATATCTCGGAAACTATGCGAGATAGCGAAAACCTGAATCGAATCAATCTTGTGGCACATTTTGTCAGCTTTAATTTTGTATAGAACGGTCTTATCGCTAGGACGCATAGTTTCCGAGATATAAGCGGAAACCCCACTCACCTCCCAGGAGTGGAGACTTTTAGTATGTTTACCTGCTAACTGTATGTATAGTCCAAACAAAGACCCAAAAGTTAAAAATTGTGTTCCTTCCATTTCCCTCTACAACTTTTCGTTGACTGGACTATAGGGCCGCTATCAGGCGTTGATGATCCGGCGGGTGATGATGGCAATGATTGATGGGCATTGAAACAGAGACTTACTGGTCTGCTGCTGGAGGAAGCAGTTGGCGAATGGGTCTCCGGTGTATCCAGGCCAGCAAGTGCAAGTCGGCAGGTGATTGATCACCGCGCAGTCAGCACTCTGGCCGCAGGTGCCGGGACAGGGGTTCTGGCACTTGGACCGAATGCAGGCTAGATTCGAGGGACAGTCTGAGTTCACGGTGCACTCCGGCCGGCATCCTTCGTAGGGGTTTCCTATGTAATCCGGGGCACAGGAACAGGAGCCTGCTCCGTTTTGCTCTTTGCAAATAGCGTTGGGACCACAGGGTGACGGCTGGCAAGGGGACACCGTGGGTTCGGCTAAAAATCGGTCAGGGTGATCATTGTTAGCTCTCCACACCGAGTACCAAACACTCTCTTCCCCAGGCTGTTAATTCAATCGCTACTTCATTAACCCAGGTTTCGGAGAGTCGTGTCAATTTGTTCGTTTAATTGTGATATTAACCGTTTGCACTACAATTGTTCCCCTAACAAGAATATAATGTGGTCACGAGACTTAAGTGTTTCAGGATAAGTGTTCACCTCAAAGTGCAAAAGGTTAATTGTTTCCGAGTAATCGCTAGGGGTCTTACGTCGTTTCATCGTGCACTGCGTGAAGGGATCGCCAGTATAGCCAGTAAGGCAACCGCACATAGGTGTATGACTGACCACGCGGCATTCCGCGTTGGATCCACATGATCCTGGACACGGATCCTGACATTTCCGGTTTACGCAAGCTAAGTTGCTCGGGCACTCGCTGTTGCTAACGCACTCGGGTCTGCAATTCGGTGGTGAACCGATAAAGTCGGGCATACAGGCACAGGATGGGCTCCCGTTGATCGTTTGGAAGATTGAGTTGGGCCCGCATTGACAGGATTCGCATGTGTCTTCTGTCGGCGTGGTCACTGCTGTTGGAATACAGTCAGCGAGACGTTTAATCCAAGAAGAACTCTCTACTTTCAATAAATTGTAACCTAACTTTCTTACAGAGTTCTGCCTACTAGCAACAATTTCATTCCCTCACGTGTAATTTTCGAATGAAATTTAATATTTAAGAAATAGAATAATTGTACTTCTCGAAAATTACAAATGGGGGAAGAAGAAGGGTGTACATGTTCAATTCCAGCAGACAGAAATCTGCAAGGAAACCTCGATTGGAAATGAGACGTCCGAAGAAGAATTAAAATTCTTCGAACAGTGCTGTTTACAGATCCACAAAGTCGTGATTCTTACGCATAAATTCACATCTAGAGAAGGGATCCCCGGTGAATCCCGAAGGACAGCTGCAAACAGGATTATGGTTGACGACCTGGCACAGAGCCCTCAATCCACAACTACCAACACAAGGGTCGATACACTTCTGGTTGTTGCAGGCTTGGTTCCTGGGGCAATCTGAGCTGACCGCGCACTCTGGTCTACAAGATGGTGGACTACCAAGATATCCAGGTACACAGGAACACACGGCTTGGCCGTTTATAGCTCGACATTGGCTGTTAGGTCCACAAGGAGTTGGGTTACAGGGGTTCGTCTGGGGTGGTTCTACAGAAAGAGGAATTTTTGTCAGTCTCATCAGGAAAATAGGATTGCAGTTACGATAGCCGTACCTTCCACTTTGTCACAAGATATGAAAGCATTTCCGGACATTCCTAGAGAGCAACTGCACATGGGGATGTGGTTTAAGACATTGCAAATGGCGTCTCTGCCGCAGGTGCCTGGACATGGGTCCACGCATTTGTTGCGAACGCAGGCTCTGTTTAGAGGACAGTCGTTGTTCAGAACGCACTCTGGGCGACAACTGGTGTAAGGGTCGCCTTGATAGTCTGGCAAACAGGTGCATACACCTGCGTTGCATTGTGCATTCGGCCCACAAGGCGATGGATTGCAGGGGCTGGTTTCTAAGAGCGGTGCTGGAAGAATTTACGTGGAGGTTTACACCATGCTTGGGGTTTTATGTTAGAGATAATATAGAAAACGTCGTCAATCTTTTCTGGAAAATTTAGTAAATAATTTTCTAATGTTCTCTTGTGTAAGCTATTCCAAAGAGATAAATCATTTAAATAGAAAATAATCTGATATTCCTCATGCAAATAAATGATTTACAGTAAGGAGCATAACTGATTCCGCATAATTTAAATCAGAATAACTTTTATATGAATGGACCAAACGACTTCAATTTCTCTGTAAGGCTAGAAGAATTAGTTTAGTAAATGACGACTAATAAATAAGTTGAAAAAATGCATTTGGTCGGAATTGTGAAAAACAATAGTAAAAATTGATTTCCTCAACTTTTTTAGCTGGCTCAATAACGAAAATTTAAAAAATGTGTTTTGTCAACTGGTATAAATTATATACGCTCTGAAAACTTCATTGAAATTGGTTAATTGGTTTACGAATTATAAACGATCAGAAATTTGGCACTTTATGGTACACTACAAATTACCACTTTTGATCGTTTATAATTCGCATACCAATTAACTAATTTCAATGAAATTTTCAGAGCGTATATAATTTATACCAGTTGACTAGACACATCTTTTAAATTTTTATTATTGGCCCAGCTAAAAAAGTTGTAAAAATCAATTTTGACTATTGTTTTTTCACAATTCCGTCCAAATGCATTTTTTCAACATATTTTTTACACATAATTTACTAAACTAATTCTTCTAGCCTTACAGAGAAATTGAAGTCGTTTGGTCCATTCATAAAGAAGTTGTTCTGATATAAAGTGTGTGTGGAATCAGTTATGCTCCTTACTGTAAACAGTGTCCAAGCCAGGTACTCGAAAAAGAGCTCTTACTTTGTGGTGCAGGGTAGCAATTGCTGAAGGGATCGCCAGTGTACCCTTCGATGCACATGCATATGGGCACATGATTAAAGACGCTACACCGTGTCTCAACTCCACAGGACCCTGAACAAGGATCAGAACACCGTTGTCTGATACAGGCCCTGTCACTGGGACAATCGGAATTGATTGTGCACTCTGGTCTACAGTTGGGAGGACTGCCAATGTAATTCGGCTGACACTGACAGGATGGTCCGCCGTTAACTACCCGACAATCGGAATACAAACCGCAGGGAGACGGGAGACAGGGTTGCAAAACTTCGACTTCTGTGGGCGCTTGAGGCACTGCAAGGTTAATTAGATAATTAAGAATGATTTCACTGATTGCGAGGTTACCAAGGTCATCTTTAGGTGTCTCACGTGGAATTGGGAAGCATCTGGTGAAAGCATCTCCAGTGTACAAGTCCCTGCAGGCGCAAATTGGACTATGGTTCCGGACTACGCAGGTAGCAAACGCGCCGCAGGAGTTGGGGCAAGGATCCACGCACTTCCGGTTCACACAGGCACGATTTTCAGGGCATTCGGAGTTTAGGACACATTCTGGACGACACATTGGGGGAGATCCCGTGTATTCTGGCAGACACGAGCAGACTCCTTGGCCGTTGATCACGCGACATTGACTGTTGGGGCCGCAGGGTGAAGGGTTGCAGGGATCCTTGTACTGTGTTTGGTCTTCTACAATGTTCAGATCTTTTTGTAGGGACTACTTTTGAGAGAAAGTTCGTTTCCAGCTGTATAATCTCTTTTACGAATCATTGTGTTTGTGTCAGGACTAATTTGGTTTTTCTTCAACAATAATGTACTTGTTAAGCTAAATATAACTCGCCAATTCATCATTCGATGAAAGATTCTATTATTCGTCATTTACAAGTAAAATATACACACACTCGATCATTTCAGACCTCAAAAGATAAAATACTGTGCAACATAAAACGAGCACGTTTTTAATCATTTGTAACTGGTAGATTCCAGCTGTCATCCATCTAAACTGTCAAGAGCTAGAAGTGGTGTCGCGAAAAACATTTTCCCCTAGCAGCTTAATTGATTAATCAAGTCTCTCGATCACCACACGCCTCCAAGCAACAAGTTTCAGTAACAGAGATCATACAGACAAGCACGAAGGTTGCATACCTATCTCACGGATCAGAGTGCAATATTGGAAAGGATTTCCGCTGTACCCTGCGATACACGTGCACGCAGGTCGATGATTGATGACCTGACAGTCGGCATTAGCGCCGCAGGTGCCAGGACACGGGTTCTGACACCTCGAACGGATGCAGCTCAAGGTAGAAGCGCAATCCGTGTCGATCACGCACTCTGGTCGACAGCCTTCGTAAGGGTTACCAATGTAATCTGGGAGGCAGGAACAGGAACCAACGCCATTTTGCTCTTTGCACACTGCGCTGAAGCCGCAAGGGGATGGTGTGCAGGGGGAAAGATAGACAGGTACAGCTAAGAGGTGATAGAAATTAATTAGAATCTAGAGTGAATCTGAAGAAACTGGTAATTTGAAAAGTGACTTTGAGAAGTCACTAGATTAATCACTTTAACATTTAATCCTTCAGAGATGACGTGCTACTCTTGATTTCTATCTTGATCTCGTGTAATGCATTTTCTTCTATCTTCAAAAGCAAGCGAGTTATTCAAATGACCTGTTTATAATGCTCCACTCTGGAGAATGGAAACATTCTAAGTTGGCAGAAATGTTTCATTTGTTATTAGGTTGTAAAGAAAGAAATGCAGGATTTTTGTTCCTTAGTCTTAATTGCAATTTAATGAGTTATATGTCATTTTAAAGCTTGTTTAACGCTCTATTTAATTATGCTTTTGATATTTAATTTTATTCAAATTTTCATTAAATTATTTGGTTTTTATCTCAAGATGTCAAAACGCGATTTTCGCATTATTTTTTTCTTTGAGTTCAAACTATTACCTTCGCCCCATACTTTGTTGATATCCCGAGCCGCTTCAGTGGCAATTTGGCCTAGTTTGAACTCATAGAACAAAAATAATGCGAAAATCGCGTTTTGACATCCTCAAATAAAATATAATTTAATAAAAATTTGAATAAAATTAAATATCAAAAGCGTAATTAAATAGAGCGTAAAACAAGCTTTAAAGTGGCATATAACTCATTAAATTAAGGTAAATATTTATTGGTATAAAATTGCAATTAAAACAAAGGAACAAAAATCCTGCATTTTTTTCTTTATAACCTAATAATTAAGCCTTTGGAGTCGAAGTAATTTTAATTCCAAAATCAAGACATTTCTTAAACCTAGGTCCTTTTCATTTTATATAATCTTTTTTTCATTTGGCACATAAGATTGAACTTGTTTTCTCAAACGACGATGGAGCTTTTTGCAATTCATAGAATAAAGACGAATTTAATAATATTGAAACTGTTTTGAGTAATGTATATGGTCATTTTTACTGGCGCCTCAGAATCGCCATTCGAGTGCAAAGGGTTAAAATAGTTCAAAGTGCAAAGGATTAATAATTTGGCCTCGTGTAATACATTTGAGGAGGTTCCTTAGAATCAACGTGATTCACAGTTGTCATCTCTGAAGGACTAAATGAATTAACACCGAATATCCTTGGATCCTTACGTGGCTTAGGGTTACACTGAGTGAAAGGATCACCAGTGAAACCTCCGGGGCACACGCACATGGGTGTGTGACTGACAACGCGACAGTCGGCGTTGGCAGCGCAAGAACCTGGACATGGATCTCTGCACTTTTGGTTTATACAGGCTAGATGACTGGGACACTCGCTGTTGCTGATGCACTCGGGTCTGCAGTTCGGTGGGGTGCCAGTGAACTCCGGCAGACAAGAACAAGAGGGCGCGTCGTTTACAACGCGACATTGCGCGTTAGGACCGCATGGGGAAGGTTCACAGGGGTTTGTAATTGGAACGTCGTTCGCTAAAAGTAATAAGTGATCAGTAGAATGAGAATGAATCGGATTCAATTTCTTTAATCCTCGGAAGACAGAAGTCAGTTAATTTTTTAACACTGAACCTACCAAGCACTAAAACTGGCTACTGTGCGTTGGCATATAAAAATGACACAATCGAATTTATTTGGATTTATTTGCATTAAATATACAGGGTGAGTCACCTAACGTTGCCACCTCAAATATCTTTGTTGTTTTTAAAGATACGTCAAATGTCTAAAGGACAAAATTAAATGGTAAAATGGGACTCATACGATACCAAAAAATTGTTGTTTTCATGTAATTTTTTTTAGAGATATCACCTTCATTATTTTAAATGGAATGTACTACTTTTTATACCATAGATCGATAGAGTATCAAATTCTGAGTATGAAAGCATTGACCTTCATATATCCTAAACCTAATAGTTAACGAGATAATATCCAAAGAAGAAAGAAAATTGTTTGAATAATATCTCGTAAACTAATAGATTTAGGACATATGGTGGTCAATACATTTTTACTCAGAATTCGACACTCTATCGATTCATAATACAGAAAGCAGGTGTTTTAATTAAAAAAAATCAAGGTGACCTTGAAATCTCCTCTATGCCTCCACCCACGCAGAAAATGTTTGTCACAATATGCCCCCCTCTATACCGTATAAGTTTTGTAAACAGGGTAGGGCAATAACTATGTCCACTTTGAATATCTCCGTTATTTGTAATAATATGGGAAAATGTTGTGAACGAAATTTTTCCATTCAACTTTGTCCTTCAGACATTTGGCGTATCTTTAAAAACAACAAAGATATTTGAGGTGGCAACGTTAGGTGACTCTGTATGTAAAATGGTATATAACCATTTCCAATGGAGCCATTTGTATAAATTCAATAATTGTAAAATACAAAATCTGGAAATGGTCATTTTACCGGTAATTGTAGCTTTAGTGTTAATAACCAGTTAAAATCATCGGCTATTTATTCTAAATTCTCTCAGTAGGCTACAAAATATGTAAAAAAAATTATAGCGTAGAAGATTTGACAGACTTTCGTCAAATGTATCCGCCTTCCGAGGGTTAAGAGATGTAGATCCAAAGGAAGATTGTGGCTTACGTTGCAAGATGCATCGAACGAAAGGATCGCCAGTTAATCCCGGCGAGCAACTGCACACGGGATTGTGATTAACCACGTTGCACACTGCACTGATGCCACAGGAGCCAGGACAAGGATTCACACATTTCTGATTGCTACAGGCTTCTGTTAGAGGGCAATCCGAACTGACAGTGCATTCTGGCCTACATGTAGGCGGTACACCAAGGTAGCCTGACACACAAGTGCATACTGGCTGACCGTTCACCTGTCTGCAGACGCTGTTCGGACCACAGGGTGAGGGCGAGCAAGGGTTGCGCTGTACGGGATCTGTCATTTGTGTAATAGGGAGGAAATGTAGAACCATAAGTTCGTGTAAGATTAACAGTGCCGACGAATAAGAGGGATGAAAGATTCTCGAACTAAATTGAACCGCAAGATATTTGCATTTTTCTCCTGACCATCAAGTAATTCAAACATCAACGGTTTAGTTTAGGTCAAGATCATTTGTCACCCCTCGTTCGTCCAAAATCAAGAAAAACTGAAAGCAGATTGTACCTCGTGCCACAGAACACTGAACAAAAGCGTTCCCCTCCATTCCATTAGGACAGCTACACATTGGCACATGATTGAACACAAGACACTGGGCATTTGTGCCACAGGTGCCTGGGCAAGGATCGATGCACTTGTTCCTTACACAGGCACGATTCTGGGGGCAATCGGTGTTCAATACACATTCCGGTCTGCACCCTACATAGGGATCGCCTTGATACTCGGGTAAACAGGTACAGATGCCGCTGTCGCAGCGTGCATTGGGTCCGCAGGGTGTGGATGCACAGGGGTCAGTGACAACTGGTTGAGCTGTGGAAGAAATGCACTCTAGCGTTCCCTTGCATTTTCGATGACTTTTCAAATGCAGAGTTGAGCAAAAATGTAATTGAGGCAAGTCGTTGATTTAATGATGAAATGAAGATTTTTAAAAAATTATAAACAATTTTTCTACAGAAAATTAAATGATTGAATAATAAGGGAAATGAGTACTGGTCATTCGTTATCTAAACAGTTAAATAATTGATCAGCAACTTTAGATATTAAATGCATAGACCTAATATCATCGGTATGGCTATATTCGTTCTCCGAGGGTTAAATTCCTGCTTCAGTGATTAAGGTAAAAATTGATCGATCGATTAATGCCCAACTCTGATGGAAAGCGTCTTACGTGGTTCAGTAGGGGCCAGGTAACAGTTGCTGAAGGGGTCTCCGGTGTACCCCTCCGGGCAGGTACACACTGGGACATGGTTGTACACGGTGCATAAAGAAGTGACCCCACAGGAGCCTTGACAGGGGTCCCTGCACTTCTCCCCTGTGCAGGCGAGACTCATGGGACAATCAGAGTTGACGCGACACTCTGGTCGACAGTTCGGAGGGGAGCCAATGTACCTGGGTAGACAGGAGCAGGATGCAGAGCCACCGATAATCCTGCATTCTGCGTACAGACCACAGGGGGAAGGTACGCAGGGGTCTATCGGGGCTAGAGCATTGTCGTTCGAGGGTGGTTCTGCAATTCGAAGCATTATATAGGATATGAGGATGATACGATCGCGGCTAATACAAATTTCCACTATCTAGATGTCATAAACGGTCTTGCCTCGATAACCATCACAGATACGAAGGCTTGTTGTATCATAAATCTGAGATTGCAGAGATTTTCTCGTCCCTTCCTTAGGGTAGGGTCAGCTTAGGCTTACAAGAAGAGTGCAAGATCGACGAGTCTCAGATTTGATTGAAACTTTGTACAGTTTTAGATCTCGTTCTCCTGTTAACGTGTATACCCCATTATAGGCGCAGATACTCAATAGTTTTTAAGATATTTGTAATTAATGTTTTTCATTATCATGAATATACAGGGTGAACATTATAAAGTGTTACAGATATTGATTATACACAAAAATGTTTCAGATGGAAGTTGTTCAGTATCGAGGGGACATCATGTGGTGGGGCTTTTATTTTCACCGGTGGACACTCCAAGGTGAAGTGAAGGTCAACTTTCTTATTTTAAATGGCATGTCCTATTTTTTATACCATAGATCGATAGAGTATCAAATTCTGAATATAAAGGTGTTGACCTTCATATGTCCTAAACGTAATAATTAACGAGATATTATCAAAAGAAGAATGAAAATTGTTTCGATAATATCTCGTTAAGTATAAGATTTATGACATATGGAGGTCAACACACTTTTACTCAGAATTCGATAGTCTATCGATTCATGATACAGAAAGTAAGTACTTCCAATTAAAAAATCAAAGTGACCTTCACCTCACCTTGGAAGGTCCACCGGGAAAAATAAAAGTTCCACCACATGATGTTCTCCTCGGTACTGAACAACTTTCATCTGAATTCAAATTCATTTTTGTGTATCAACATTATTTTTGGAGATATTCGTCTGTAACGCTTTATAATGTTCACCCTAGATATTCATGGTAATGAAAACCTTTAATTATAAATATCTTAAAAACTATTGAGTATCTGCGCCTTTAATGGGGTATACGCGTTAACAGGAGAACGAGATCTACAAAATTTCAATCAAATCTAAGACTCATCGACCTTGCACTCTCCTTGTTAGAGTCAGGGCTAAAACGCGACAGTTATCGAGGCAAAGCTACGATGTCAGCGACGATGAGGATGCTCGAAGAAATCTAATGAGATGACAAGCCGAATGAAATATCCTCATACAGAAATCCTTACGTGGAGAAGGGAAGCAAGTGGTGAACGGGTCCCCGGTGTATCCATTGTTGCAGGAGCAAATAGGGTTGTGGTTGATCACCCTGCACTGCGTGTTGATGCCACACGAGTTTTCACAGGGGGACGTGCACCTTTGGTTGATGCACGCAAGCTCCAGGGGACAGTCGTTGTTCACCACACACTCGGGTCGACAGTTCGGTGGATTTCCCATAAAATTCGGAAGGCAGGTGCATACTGCGTGGTTGTCCACGTTTCGACACTTACTGTTGGGTCCGCAGGGGGACTGGCTACACGGGTCTACGGGGGTCGCTGTATGGGGGTAAAAGTACATTAGAGGACCTGCCTTGCAGATCTTGATCAGTGGGTGACGGTTTGATCTAGCTAAGTGCTGTTTTGTGCTCGATTGGACTCTCTACTGGTGCAGTGGCTCTAAAAAGGGATGCTTCAAATGTGTCCTCGTCTTCTGATTTCAATATTTAGCGGGCTGTTAGGAAATTTAAGAGACATTGTGTGTAAAGTTCGGAAAACCTGAGACTCGTACTGGCTAAGTTTGATTGAAATTGAGAAGGATCACGTCCGAAGCACTCCCCGAGCGAATCATTCTAGCGATCTACGATCTGGAAGCGATTCGAATTGGCTTACGATCAAACAGGGCCGGGGTACAGTAGGTGAATGGGTTTCCGGTGTGTCCAGGATTACAAGAACAGACGGGCAGGTGATTGACCGTCTGGCATTGGGCCTGCAGTCCACAGGTGCCGAGACATGGGTCCCTGCACCTGACGCCCATGCAGGCCATGGTCTTGGCGCAATCAGAATTTTGCGTGCACTCGGGCCTGCAGCGAGTATACGGGTCACCTACGAAGTCAGGTGGACAGGAGCACTGGCCAACACCGTTGTTCTCGCGGCAGATAGCGTTGACGCCGCACGGGGACGGTCTGCAGGGTTCCCTAACGTCTGGGCGTTCATCTGATTCAAAAGAGAAACACTTAGGCGTGACACGGGCATGCAGGTGGTCAGTCAAAGCTTGTGCCATGAGTTTGGTTCTCAGCTTCGCAGGTTCGTGTGTGGTCGGTGGCAAATGATCAAGCGGAAGCTGACATACGGCGATTCGGATCCTTCAGCAGTACAATTACAACGATATTCATGGTGTGTATTGATTCATGGTTTCTGTTAGGGTGCGTGTTTTCTGGGCGCTACTACTCCCGGCGTCGTTATTTGCGGGTCTTTTCACTTGGGTCGCATTAGGGGTTATTATGGGCGGCATACTTCTCAATGCATAAGCGTGTTTCAAGGATATTCCTGTAAGCATGGTTTGGGTCTAGGTATTAATTCGTTCGTGTACCGGGGGTGGTTCTTCGTGGGACGCAGGGATGGATGACCCTCACGTCTGAGGGACATGTCTATGTCTAAGTCCTAAACTTAATGATTATAAAAGCGGTATGCTCGGGAATGATCACTGCGTGCAGCATTCTCATGGGGGTGTCGGGTGTCAGATGTCTTTGAGGGGTGAGTGCAATTAAGAGCCTATACTCCATAGGCCCCGCCACCATTCTTTCAATACGGTTATGTCATTCGGGGGCTAGTACGCATGTGGGGAATTGGATGTGTGCTCTTCGATACGAGCTCGTTAATCGCAGTTGAGGTGGGGAGATGATTATGGTCGACGTTTCATTCGTACATGAACGTTGTAGTTCTCTAGGCCCCGCCACCGGGGCTCGCTCAGGGCCTCTCTCTCTCTCTGGTTGTGTTATTCCGTTGCTCGTCCACGGGGACGCAAGCTTCGATGTTAGAGAGACTGGATGACGTTAACGAGAGCAGCGTTTTCAAGCACTTACCTGCACTTCGCCCGCATGCGATCGGCGAGAGTTTGCGACAAGAGGAGCGAAAGATGATTGACAGCGATTTTTGTTATGGTGTACTCACCCTTGGCCGCCGGCTCGCAAATGCTGAACGGGTTTCCGTTGAAGCCCTCGACGCAAGCGCAACTCGCTTGATGGTTCACTACCGAACACTGCGCGTTCGAACCGCACAAACCGACACACGGATCGCGACACTTCTGTTGCAAACACGCCAAGTGTGGCGGACACTCCGGATTGATCGTACACTCGGGCCGACAATTCGGCGGAACACCGATGTAATTTTGAATACACGAACAAACGGGACTATCACCCCGCACTTGACACTCCGCGTTTGGACCGCACGGCGATGGCTGACACGGGTTCACGGGTCTTGGTGGCTCTCCTGTTGAAAAGAACGAGGAAACGTTAATTAGAGACCGAGGTGGTGAGTCATTTATTTTAGGAGAATTAGCAAGAAAAACGAAAATGTCTTCCTGACTTATTATTCTAGCTACCTAATAAATGACAACAAGATAATGGCCACTATGTGTACAATCGATTAAGACACAATTGTTGATTACTTAATTGCTCAATAAAACGGAAACACAAGAACGGGAAATGGTCTACGACTGTCCCTAATGTGAACAACATCGGAAGTGAAAGGTGTAATGGATCATAGTACTTACTGGGCATCGGATAACACCTAATGAAAGGATCACCGGTGTGTCCCTCGTAGCAACTGCATATAGGATTATGGTTGACGACTTGGCACTTGGAATTCTGTCCGCAGGTGCCAGGACACGGGTCCTGACACTTGTTGCGGAGACAGGCTTGTGTCAAAGGACAGTCAGCGCTGACTATGCACTCTGGTCTGCAGGCTGGAGGACTGCCAATCAATCCTGGTTGACACGAGCAGACTGCGTGATCGTTTACTACTTTGCAAATGCTGTTTGCTCCACATGGTGA
The DNA here is from genome assembly GCA_933228785.1 of Lasioglossum pauxillum. NCBI lineage: Eukaryota > Metazoa > Arthropoda > Insecta > Hymenoptera > Halictidae > Lasioglossum > Lasioglossum pauxillum. The sequence goes on from OW121700.1 coordinate 15,101,018, forward strand.
TGGGGTGCAAGGTTGTTTTCTGGGTTCTAGAGAATTGAGAAACACATTCAAATTCAGCGCTCATATAATAAGATAAAAATATAGTTATTGTCATAATTAAAGAGGACATACCATCAACGTGTGGTCTACACAGAGCGAATGGATCCCCAGTGGTGCCAGGTGGACAGCTGCACATTGGAATGTGATTTACTACATCGCAACGTGCACTCGTGCCACATGTCCCTACGCAAGGATCCACGCAATTCTGATTGACGCATGCTTTCACCCGAGAACAGTCCGAGTTCATGGTACATTCTGGACGGCAATACGAGTAAGGATCGCCGAAGTAATTTGGCAAACATTTGCAATTGCCCTCGTCGCATTCTGCGTTTGGTCCGCAAGGAGATGGATTGCAGAGGTCCGCCGGAACTCTCGGTTGATCTGCAAAAAATACATATTTGTAATTCATTGATTTAACGAGGGTGTAAAAATCAATTAAAAGTGGATAGATTCTCACCGGTCAGCTCTGTGCACAATGTGAAAGGATCGCCAGTGTACTCCGGTTGACAGAGACAAACAGGAATATGGTTCTGTACTCTGCAATCCGCGTTCTGTCCACAGGATCCGGCACAGGGATCTCGACACTTTTCAGAGATGCAGGCCTGGTTCGATGGACAGTCTGTGTTGACAACGCACTCCGGTCGACAGTTCGGCGGCAGTCCGATGTAATTTTTCAGACAGGAACATGCAGCCTGGTCGCCAATTGCTCTGCACTCGGCATACAGACCGCATGGACTCGGTGTGCATGGATCGCCGATTGGTGGAACCGGTGTGACTGCAATAGAAAGAACAAATGACGCGTCAAAATGACGTAGTTCCTCGATATCTTAATTTATTTGATCGACCACATTTTCCTACTTCGATATAAACCAGTAACATCGCTCACCTGTCTGTGGGAAGCATCTAGAGAACGGATCTCCCGTGGTGCCCTGCGGACAGCTGCACAGTGGATTGTGGTTGATGACCCTACAGCTAGATCCAACTCCACAAGTTCCCGGACAAGGATCCGTGCACTTATGTTTGTAGCAAGCCCTGTTCTGTGGGCACTCCGAGTTTACAACGCACTCAGGTCTGCAATTTGGAGGAGTTCCAATGAAGGTCTCCTGACACGTGCAGACAGCTTGATCATTCACGGGTCTGCATAAGCTGTTCGGTCCACATGGCGATGGACTGCAAGGGTCTAGCACCGTAGGCTCTGTGTCTGCTTCTATGGGCAGGTTGCAAATGGTGAATGGATCTCCCATGTAGCCAGGTTCACAGGTACAAGTTGGAATGTGGTTGATGACAGAGCATTGAGCTCTGACACCGCAGATTCCTGGACAAGGATCCTCGCATTTGTTGCGGACACAGGCTTTGTTCGTTGGACAGTCCGAGCTGAGAATGCACTCCGGTTGACAGCCTTCGTATGGGTTGCCATGGTAGTCGTCGATGCAGATGCAGGCTCCAACGTTGTCGCGTTGTTGGCAGACTGCGTTTGGACCGCATGGCGATGGCTCACAAGGATTGATAGCCTCCTCTGTGACAAAAATTTTATAATGATTGCAAGTAATAAATATTTTTTTCGGGGTTTATCATCTAATCAAATAAATTCATTCATCTTGAACCTACCTTGCAGCTGAATGCATTGAACGAACGGATTTCCAGTGAACCCAGCAGTGCACGTGCAGACAACAGCATGATTGACGATAATGCACTGAGCATTCTCTGCACAGGATCCTGGGCAAGGATCTGTACACTTCGAATTGATGCAGGCTTTGTCATTAGGACAGTCAGGATTGATCAGACACTCTGGTCGACAAGATGGCGGAGTTCCTATGTAGGTAGGCAAGCAAGAGCAGGATGGATAGCCATTGACATTTTGACACTGAGCATTTGGTCCACAAGGTGACGGGTTGCAAGGGTCTCCAGTGTCCTTGAAAGCTGACATAGTCGAAGAAATTGCATTATAAATATACCTTCTTGCAATACAGAAACATTTTCAGTAATCACAGTGGATTTCTTACTTTGGATATCGTAACAGCTCTTGAAAGGATCTCCAGTCTGGCCAGGCAGACAACTGCAAATTGGCGAATGGTTGATCACTTCGCATCTTGCGTTCAGGCCACAGGAGCCTAAACAAGGATCGGTGCATTTCTTGTTCACGCAGGCACGAGTTGGTGGACACTCCGAGCTGACGACACACTCTGGTCTGCAAGATGGCGGTGAACCGAGGTATCCTTGCAGACAGGAGCAGACTGCGTGATCCTCTATGTTGCGGCACTGACTGTTTGGTCCACAGGGTGATGGGGAGCATGGGTCTCTCGATGGCAGGGAAACTGCAATGTATTGTAGATTATAAAGATTTCGATAATTAAATTATTCGTTCTGAATCGTAAGAATTAGAGCCGGATGTCGACAATATGCAAATATTAGTAGGTTGTCCTCAGAAGGAATTATGTTTACCTTGATCCTGGACGCGACAGTTGACAAAAGGATCGCCGACATAACCATCCGGACAAGAACAGCTGGGAATGTGGTTCACGATGTCGCAAAGAGCATTCTGACCACAAGCTCCCGGACAAGGATCCTTGCACTTGTTTCGCAGGCAGGTCCTGTCGCGAGGACACTCCAGATTGAGGACACATTCCGGTCGGCATGCTTCGTAGGGATTGCCAATGTACTCTGAGAGACACTCACAGTCGCCATTCGTACAAATCGCGTTGGGTCCGCAAGGCGATGGGTTGCAGGGATCGCTTACTGGTGGCAAGGTGGCTGAAAAGGAAATTATAAATATGCAAAAATAAATCTAAAGATCCAAATACAGGTACAAAAAGAATTTCGAAGATCAGATCTTACTCGGAGGAAGAACAATGCACTGCATAAACGGATCACCAGTGAATCCTTCCATACAGGTGCACACAGGTATATGATTCAGAACATGGCACTGAGCGTTCACTCCGCAGGAGCCCACGCAAGGATCCTGACACTTCTGATTGACACAGGCGAGGTGACTCTTGCACTCGGAGCTTAGAATGCACTCTGGTCTGCATTCCGGAGGAACTCCAATGTAATTTGGCAAGCAAGAACACGCTGGGTTTCCGGATATAACTTGGCACAGAGAGTTTGGTCCACAAGGTGATGGAGTGCAAGATGGCGTTACGGGGGTCACATTGTAAGCTAATAAAAAGAAACTTGTTAGTTCTCTTATGTCGAGGAAAATGTATCAAATTGATGTGGAGGACTTTTAAATTGAAGATAATCTTACGGATAAGCGAACACTGGATGAAAGGATCGCCAGTGAAGCCAACAGAACACGTGCAAATGGGATTGTGGTTCTTGGTGGTACATTGAGCCTTCAATCCACAGGTGTTCGGGCATGGATCAGTGCACTTCTTGTTCAAGCACGCCAGATGAGGTGGACATTCAGCGTTTACGACACATTCCGGTCTGCAACTCGGGGGAATTCCTCTGTATTCTGGAAGACATGTGCATACAGCTTGGCCATTCACTTCGCGGCACTTGCTGTTGGGTCCGCAAGGCGATGGCGAACATGGATCCGATGGAGGTCCTCCTAAAAATGCAGTTAGGAAAATGGAGATTAATCACGCGTAAACATTTGTAAGAATTACTACGCTAATCAAACTTACTCTCTAAGTCTCTAATTTCGCAAGCGAAATACGGATCTCCGGTGTATCCAGGGGGACAAGTGCACACAGGAACGTGCTGCTGAACGTTGCAGATGGACAAAGTACCGCAGGTGCTTGGACAAGGATCGGTGCACTTGAATCCAATACAGGCCAGCTGCGGAGCGCAGTCGTTGTTCGATTCGCATTCTCTGTGACAGCCTTTCTCGTTATCGTAAGGATCTCCGATGAGATCTGAAGGACATGCACAGGCTCCTGCGCCGTTCCTCTCGCGACACTGAGCGTTTGGACCGCAAGGATTCGGCGAGCATGGATTGGCGACAGGCATCTCTGTTACTAAAGCACCGAAAATGTCATTAAGTAGTAAGTAACTTATTTTGTTAACTATCTGGAAAATATTCCGACTTACTCGGAGTCTGCGTCAAAGTGCATCGAACGGAAGCGTCACCATCGTATCCTTCGGGACAGGTACAGATAGGAAGATGGTTCTGCACCGTGCATCTAGCCAACTCTCCACAGGCTCCAGGACAGGGGTTCTTGCAGCGTTGATTAATGCAAGCTGCCGAGTGGAAGCATTCTGAATCCTCGGTGCATTCCGGTCTGCAGTTCGGAGGACGTCCAATGAAGTTGAGCATACACGAGCAAGCGGGTTGAGAACCAATCACTCTGCACTGAGAGTTAGGTCCACAAGGATTCGGAGAGCATGGATTTTCAGCGCCCTTGCCCACATCGGATCTGGTGCACTGAACCAGAGGATTGCCAGTGTATCCAGGAGCACAGGTGCAGATGGGATTGTGGTTCACGGTCAGACACTTGGTGTCCAATCCGCAAGATCCTGGACAAGGATCTGCACACTTGTTTTCGATGCAAGCCTTGTTCTGAGGACACTCGGAGCTGACGGTGCACTCTGGACGACAGGTAGGTGGTATTCCCACGAATCCTGGTTGGCAGAGACACACCGCGTGCTCGTTGTGCACACGGCAGTTGCTGTTTGGTCCACAAGGCGATGGTTCGCATGGATTCTCTGGTTTCTGTAGAGGCGTATCTTCGAATCTGGCGCAGGCGTTGAAAGGATCGCCGGTGTAGCCAGGTAGACAGGAACAGGATGGAGCGTGGTTGACTACTCTGCAAGTTGCTCCTTGGCCGCAGGTGCCAGGACAAGGATTCACGCATTTGTTGTTCAGGCACGCCTTGTCACGGTCGCAGTCGGTGTTCGTGACGCATTCTGGTCTGCATCCTGTGTAAGGATCACCGATGTACTCCGACAGGCAGGAGCAGGAGCCTACGCCATTTCTTTCGTTGCATACTGCGTTTGCACCGCAGGGTGATGGGTTGCATGGTGTCCGGGGCTGCTCTGTCGTGGTGGGTACTGAAAGGAAAAACAGGGAGTTAAATGTATTTTCTTTTACTCGATTTCAAGCTAATACAATTTACTAGATGTACTAGATTTCTAGATCACTAATATTTCTTATTGTAAAGGTATATTCAGAGAAAGAGGTTGGTTCAAGGAAAATTTTCAAGAAGCATATGCAATACCTTCGACGATCGGAGTGCACTCGGTGAACGGATCTCCGGTGTAACCAGAGTTGCAGATGCAAACAGGATTATGCTTGACAACGTTGCAGAACGTGTTAACACCGCAGGAGCCAGGACAAGGATCGACGCACTGTTCGTTCTGACAAGCCAAATTGCCAGGACAGCCCTCGTTGATAACGCATTCTGGTCGACAGTTCGGAGCTCTGCCAACGTAATTAGGTAGACAGGAGCAAGCCGGGAAGCCGTCTATCACGCGACACTGAGAGTTGGGTCCGCATGGTGATGGGAGACATGGGTTGCCGCTTGGTTCTGGTTCGGGAACCTTTGGTTCAACTGCAAGATAATAGTGGATTAATCAGGTCTGAATAACAAATTGGAAGTAACAGTGGATTGATCAGGATTGCATGACACTGAACCCTCCATGTATGATCCTTACGTTCTTTGACGCAGCCGAAGAACGGATCTCCGGTGTATCCAGAGGAACAACTGCACACTGGGTTATGATTGATGACTTGACAGTCAGCATTCTGTCCGCAAGTGCCCACGCAAGGATCTCCGCACTTCTGATGAATGCAGGCTGCGTTCTGAGCGCAGTCCGTGCTGACTACACACTCTGGACGACACTGCGGTGGACTGCCAACGTAATTCGGCTGGCAAGAGCATACTGCGTGATTGTCGATCACGCGGCAATTGCTGTATGGTCCGCAAGGAGATGGTTGGCATGGGTCTCCTGGTAACGGTGTAACTACAAAACGAAAAAAATAAGATAAGAAACGCGTCTGAAAAAGGAAGTCCTCGAAATAGAATAGCAAACTTACCAGGTGCTAAGTGACAGGATTTTAGTGGATCACCAGTGTAATCGGGCAGACAGCTGCAGGCAGGTTGATGGTTGATGACTTGGCACTGAGCGTTCAAACCACAGGCACCCAAGCAAGGATCCTTGCATTTGTTGTTTATGCAAGCCTTCGACTGAGCGCAATCAGAGTTTTGCACGCATTCTGGCCTGCATCCCGCGTAAGGATCTCCGGTGTAATCGGACAAGCAGGCGCAGGATCCAACTCCGTTACGTTCTCTGCATACTGCGTTTGCTCCGCAAGGTGATGGGTCGCATGGCAGAGATACCGGGTTGGAAGCTGTTAATTTTTAATAAATTATTAAACTCGATGTTGTTCAAGATAAGCTTGACTGCTGAAGAAATCGCTTTTGCTATTATAAGAAGGATATATACCTTTGCTGCATCCAGAGAAAGGATCCCCTTCATATCCAATATAGCACTGACACATGGGTCGATGATTCTGCACAGTGCAGTTCGTGTTGAATCCGCAGGATCCAGCGCAAGGATCCACACACTTCTTCTGAACACAGGCGAGGTAGTTCGGGCAATCCTGATGAATCAAACACTCTGGTCTGCAATTCGGTGGAGCGCCGAACATACCGCTGATGCAGGTGCATACAGGATGATCCTCTTGCACTCTGCAGTCTGCGTTCGGTCCGCAGGGAGAGGGTGCACAAGGATTCTTTGGTCCTGGTAGCGGTATAACTGTTGAGAACGCAACAATATTAATCAGTATATTAAAGTAGCATTAAATTAAAGTTTTTAGAGGGTTCAAATTTCACCCTTACGTTCTTTGACGCATTGAGTGAACGGATCTCCGGTGAACTCAGGAGGACAACTGCAAAGAGGATTGTGGCTGACAACTTGACATAGCGCGTTCTGACCGCACAAGCCTGGACAAGGATCGCTGCACTTTTGACCGATGCAAGCAAGATGTATAGGACAGTCTGAGCTAACCAGACACTCTGGCCGACAAGATGGCGGTGTGCCATGGTAGCTTGGACTGCAAGAGCAAACAGCACGGTCGTTCATCACGCGACAGATGCTGTGTGGACCGCATGGCGATGGTATGCAAGGATTCTGCGCTGGTAGAGCTGAAAAATTCACGATCATTCATCAGTCCGATTCTTATATTTGAGAGAATGGATAGATTATTAGCGAAGAAAATTGATTGTTTTATAAGACTCACGTGATTTCTCGATTTTGCAAGATCCAAACGGATCCCCAGTGTACCCAGGCAGACAGGAGCAGATAGGAACATGACTCTCCACCTCGCACTTCGCGTTCGCTCCGCAAACACCTGGACAAGGGTCTCTGCAGTGCTGATTGAAGCAGGCCAGGTGGGAATCGCAATCCTGATTTACGATGCACTCCGCCTCGCAGCCATCCATGTACGGATTGCCCATGTATGGTGGGACGCATTCGCATCTAGCAATACCGTTCGCGTTGATGCAGATTGCGTTCTTACCGCAAGGAATCAGCAAGCATGGATCGTGAACGTTGCCTGGTGCAGCTGTGAAAAATTTCAAATGCAATTCATAATCTCCCTATCACGTTGCTGTTTAGAAATAGAAATTATAAAGTCCTTGTATGCTTAAAAACTTACATGCACAGCTCTGGTAAGGATTGCCAACGGTGTTCTCAGGGCAATAGCAAGATGGTATTCTGTTCGCGTCGCACTTAGCACCGAGTCCGCAAGGATTAGGATCGCACACGTCGGATTTAGGCACGCAACCTCTGATGGTGTTGGGGCTTTCCATGTAACCTGGCAAGCAAGTGCACTTGGAGAGTCCATTACCGAGGAGAGTGCATTGAGTGTTGGGTCCACAAGGTGACGGCTCGCAAGGGTTGCTGGGTAGCACACATGGTGATAGAGGAGGATAGCCGTCGTACCCCGGCAGGCAGAAGCATCTGAGTTCACCTGCTACCACGCGACAGCCTGAGTTGATTCCGCAGGGATTGCCTTGGCACATGTCACCATCTGGAACTGCATCAGTTGTGTTGTTAATAATTGATTTAACAGCATAAAGTCAGAAGATCGTCTAGATTACTTACTGCACTGTTTGAACGGATCGCCAGTCAAGCCTTTCGGACAGAAACAGACAGGATTGCCATTGTCGTTCTCGCACATCGCGTCCAAACCACAAGGATTCGGGACGCAAGGATCCGACGATATCACAGTACATCCAATCAAAGGATTGCCCTCGTGTCCTGGCAGACATTTGCATTGTGCTCGATGATTCACAGGCTGACAGCTCGCCTTCTCCCCGCAATCCGTTTCCAAGCAAGGATCGATGCATCTTCTGTTGAGACGATCGCAATACTTGCTCGGCGGACAGTCCTCGTTGTAATGGCAAATGTTCTTTCCTTCGTCGTCTGGAAAAAGCAATAAAAATAATTTTATATTCAACTGATAATTGTAAAAGTAAGTTTAGAGTAAATACAACACAAAGCTGGAAACGACATCAACTCGAATCTCAATCTTCAAGATTACACAGTTTCTCGAAAACATTTTAGAAGTCTTACTTTCAGTGCTCTCTGAATCCAGTGTTAATTAATTGTTGTCTTGAAGATAGTCTTTCATAGGTTTAGTTTAACTAAAGAATTACCTATGGCACAATACAGGAATCCATTCCCATGGTATCCCTCGTCGCAGCTGCACTCCGCGCGATGATTCGAGTTCACGCAAACAGCATTCTTGACGCACGGGTTCCGGCTCAAGCAAGGTTCCTGGCAAGTTCCCACGGTACACGCCGCAGTCAACGGGCAATCTTTGTCGCTAGTGCAACCCGCTAGAGAAAGATTGAGGAAGCCCGTATAGCCCCAAGAAGGTGTGCACAGGTACAAAGAAAAAGAATCGGACTCGCGGTTTGCGTGAGTTTGCGTGCGAAGACGCTGCTCGGGCGGATCAGCTTGTATGAAACAATTATCTGTGTGCGCGGGAATCGATATATCTCGGACCAAATATTCAACCATGACACGAATTCAAGATCTTCCTAGAAAAACGAACTATCGACTGAGAAATGAAGGCAGATATCGACAGCTAAAAACTCTAGACTACTAGGATCGAAGATAAAAATCGTAGAAAATAGGATATCGGGTGCGCTGAAAAATATTCAAATTACGCTCGTGCGCGCAATATATATGTACAGTATGTATGTACATATTTACAGATCGTTCGCTGGAAAGACAGAAACAGACACGCGGAGGATTCGATGCTTCGATCGTGTACAAACCTTTCACGCAGGTGTTGGAATCTGGATCGCAGAGCATGCCGGGTGGACAGTATGGACAACTGGTGTCGTTCAATACTTCTGAAGAAATGTACATAATGTTTAGTTAATATCGTAGAGTTCCTGAATACGGAAGAAAATGTCGATGGAGCATCTACCTTTCGCGCAAACCGGTCTGTGATCCTGCACGTGGCAAACTTCGACGAAGTCGCACGGGTTCTCGACGGTGCACGGGTTCAAGCATTGATGATTGATGCAAGCCAGCTGGGAGAGACAGTCGTCGTGAGTACTGCATTTCGTATCTACCGGAACGTACAAAATATTAGAACCTCGAAGCAACATATTCGATTCGTAACACTAAACGCTATCCACAAGTTTGCATCGTTTACTGATTCCAAACTGGATTTATCTAGTGATTGAACATTTCTTGTGATTTTCTCGAAAAATCTTTTAAAAATATATATATATATAGAGAGTGCACTATAATAATGAACACAGAAAACACATTCACCTAATTCCTAAAACACATAATGGTTTTCGTGTTACTTGTGTAAAGCCCAGAAGTGGTGTTAATTAGTACGTTCGCTCTTGCAGGAGACTCTTAGCTGAAATGAGATTTTAACATTGATTCGAATCGATTGGCATTGTTTGCCGATGATGTCCTTGGAGAGCGAACGTCGCGGAAATATTACAAATTGATCGTTACGTGTACAGATAAGCGAGAAGAGTTCGTGCAAAGGCACAATTAATGTACAGCATGCAGACAGCGCTAATGCAGCAGGTCCATGTCAGCACTGGATCCTGGCAGTGTATATTTTGTAAAATCTAGGTCGGACATTCGATTTGTGCGTGTATGCCCGTCCGGTATCGTTTCCGGTGTATGATTCACCGATCGAGATCGAACAGCTCATATAGGGTCTATGGATGAAGCAACAACTCTCCAGAATTGGTTGCCACCAATTTTCATCTGGATACGACGAAGGACACACTGGAGACAACGTTTTCGTGGAGACACATTTTGATTTTGGTGAACACGAGAACATTTAAAAGACTCCCGACAAGAATGATCTTTACCTGGGAGTATGCTACAATTAGGTGTACTCTGGTCGACTGTTAGGTTGAAGCACACGGGCCGATCGACCGGTACGCCGCATTTAGACTTATCTGTGCTTGGTGTGTCGGAACAATTCTCGCACCCTGATTGGGGTGTTGTTGTTTCTGGTTGTTGTATCGTTGCATGCTCTTCTGTCGAGTGCTGTTCTGTTAATGTGTGTTCTGTTGGATATGGTTCACTTGCTGAAGTGTATTCTGTGGAATACGGTTCAGTTGTCGAAGTGTATTCTGTGGAATACGATTCAGTTGTTGAAATGTGTTCACTCGTGAAATAATCATTGACTGTTGAAGTGCGTTCTGTGTACTGTACTTCGGTTGTCGAAGTTGTCTCTGTAACCTGATCGCATGGTGAAGATTCTTCGGTGGTGTACTGTGTTGTTGAAGATTGATCGATGAACCCTTCGGTAGTACTAGGTTGTTTTGTAGAGTATTCTTCAGTTGTTAAGTAATGTTCTGTTGTTGAAGGTGCTTCGGTAGTATAACGTTCAGTTGTTGAATGGTGTTCTATTGTTGTAGTTTGTTCTGTAGTATATTGTTCAGTTGTTGAGTAATATACTGTTGTTGAAGGTTGTTCTGTAGTATATTGTTCAGTTGTTGAATATTGTTCTGTTGTAGAAGGTTGTTCTGTAGTGTATTGTTTAGTTGTTGAATATTGTTCTGTTATAGACGGTGGTTCTGTTGTGTACTGTTGAGTTGTTGAAGGTTGTTCTGTAGTGTATTGTTTCGTTGTGAAATATTGGTCTGATGTTGACGATTGTCCTGTTGTGTACTGTTCAGTTGTTGAATAATGTGCTGTGGTATACGGTTCTGTTGTTAAATATTGTTCTGTTGTAGAAGGTTGTTCTGTAGTGTATTGTTTAGTTGTTGAATATTGTTCTGTTGTAGACAGTGGTTCTGTTGTGTACTGTTGAGTTATTGAAGGTTGTTCTGTAGTGTATTGTTTCGTTGTGAAATAATGGTCTGATTTTGAAGATTGTCCTGTTGTGTACTGTTCAGTTGTTGAATAATATGCTGTGGTGTACGGTTCTGTTGTTAAATAATGTTCTGTTGTAGAAGGTTGTTCTGTAGTGTATTGTTTAGTTGTTGAATATTGTTCTGTTGTAGAAGGTAGTCCTGTTGTGTACTGTTTCGTTGTTAAATAATGTTCTGATGATGAAGGTGGCTCTGTTGTGTACTGTTGAGTTGTTGAAGGTTGTTCTGTAGTGTATTGTTTCGTTGTGAAATAATGGTCTGATGTTGAAGATTGTCCTGTTGTGTACTGTTCAGTTGTTGAATAATGTGCTGTGGTGTACGGTTCTGTTATTGTAGTTTGTTCTGTAGTATATTGTTCTGTTGTAGAAGGCTGTTCTGTAGTGTATTGTTCCGTTGTTAAATAATGTTCTGATAATGGAGGTGGTTCTGTTGTGTACTGTCGAGTTGTTGAAGGTTGTTCTGTAGTGTATTGTTTCGTTGTTAAATAATGTTCTGATGATGAAGGTGGCTCTGTTGTGTACTGTCGAGTTGTTGAAGGTTGTTCTGTAGTGTATTGTTTCGTTGTTAAATAATGTTCTGATGATGAAGGTGTCTCTGTTGTGTACTGTTCAGTTGTTGAAGGTTGTTCTGTAGTATACTGCTCAGTTGTGGAATAGAGTTCTGTTGTTGTAGGTCGTTCTGAAGTATGCTGTTCAGTTGTTGAATAATGTGCTGTGGTGTACGGTTCTGTTGTTAAATAATGTTCTGTTGTTGTAGGTTGTTCTGTAGTATATTGTTTAGTTGTTGAATATTGTTCTGTTGTTGTAGGTTGTTCTGAAGTATGCTGTTCAGTTGTTGAATAATGTGCTGTGGTATACGGTTCTGTTGTTAAATAATGTTCTGTTGTTGTAGGTTGTTCTGTAGTATATTGTTTAGTTGTTGAATATTGTTCTGTTGTAAAAGGTTGTTCTGTTGTGTACTGTCCAGTTATTAAATACTGTTCTGTTGTTGAGTATTGCTCTGTTGTATGTTGTTTAGGTGTTGAATATTTTTCTGATGTTGAAGGTTGTTCCGTGGTGTATTGTCTGCTTGTCGAAGTATACTCTGTAGAATAAGTCGGTGTCAAATAGTGTTCCGTGTACTGTTCAGTCGTTAATTTCTCTGTAGTATGCTGTCCAATAGTCGAATACTGTTCTGTAGTATACTGCTCACTCGTTGAAAACTGTTGAGTAGTCCTATCAGTGTTATACCTTTCAGTGCTCTCTGGTTGTTCCGTAAAGTACTCCCCGACTGTCGTGTACATTTGATTCGTAATCGTGTCAGTTGTAGACCCTACAGTAGTCTCATGAATCAACGGGTACTGAGCAGTAACAGTAACAACTGTTTCATTCTCTAAACCAGTAACCATAGTCTCATGTTCTAGAGGATACTGGGCAGTGACAGTAATCAGAGTAACCTTCTCAGTAGTCGTTAGTTCAGGGCCCTCCGTTACAACTTGCGTTGTCGAATGTTCAAGCAGCGAATTTTCAGTGGGTATTAATGCAACAGTTGTTTCTGGAGACTCTGTAACCTCTATCGGTCTTTCGGTCGTATAATCGCCTGCCGAAACAGGCGTTACTGTAAAGACCTCTTCCACAGGAGTCTGTGGCGAGTGTCTATCGAACGTAAGCGGCGTCACTATCACAACCTTATCCGTTGCCTCGTGATATTTCAACTTTGTCGTAGTCTCTACCATGCTTTCAACAGTCGTGTACTCCTTACTTCCCGGTGATAAAGTTGTCGCCAGTTCAGAAACTGCTTCCTCTGTTATCCCGCCAATCGACGGCAGAGTCGTGACAATCACGGTCGAAGCAGTTTCCGTGTTTTCTTCAGAGATATCCTTAACAGTGTGCACCTCAAACGAGCTAGTATTACAAACGATGTCATGAGAGACAGTAGTGTGTGCTGTAACACTTTCAGAAGAGCTTGCAGTAGCTGTTGCCGGCGAAGTGGAACCTTTCTCTGTACTCGAGGACAGTGTGCTCTCTTCAGTGTGCGAAACTGTCGAAACTTCCTCGAAAGAAGTGCTAGTTGAGAACTGTGTGGTCGTCGGTAGTGTAGTTGTCTCGTTGTTTTCTAGTGTCGAGTGTTCAACGGCGGGCATAGTGTTAGTGTCAATACAACGATCTTCCGAATCGTCGCAATCACAAATTGGCCTGTGTACTTTAACCCGACACCGAGCTACCGATCGACAGTGGTCGACGCAAGGATCAATACAGGATCCACCGACACAGGCTTCTGTGTCGTTGCAGTCGTCGTCGGACTCGCAGCGATTGTCAGGCGTAGTGTGTGGAGATGCTGCGGATTACAACACAATATAAACAACAGTAATCGCACAGCGTTACGAAGAGAGACTTAAAGGGTAAGAGAAGCTGAAAGAAACTCGTTCAAAAGCGTTTTTCGTTACCAAGAATTAGATTAAATGCTACTTAATCATACTGTGCTCCAAATATATCAAACATCTACGGAATTAAGGTATCAGTCGGCATGCTCGCATAATAACAGACAAGCTAATCGCTCAGAAGTATTCATTAATTAGATTCTTTACAGAGACAGATGTAACGGAGAAAAATAATCCTTGAACAGTGAGGACGTCGGCAGAGAAGAGAGAAGGAGAGTATAGGTACACAGGGAGTGGGTCGAGAATTGTATCTGTGACTTTGGAACCTGAAACGCATTTTCGTTCAGACAGCGGAATCTTCGTGACGACGCTAGCGTTGCGAACCTGACGCTGGAGACTTCAACGCATAGTAAAAACATCCGCACAAGATTTTAACGCACGGTAAAGATAGTAGCAAGAGACTTTATCGTGTGGTAAAGACGATAGCCAAGAGACTTCAACGCATGGTGAAGACAGTACCGGGAAACCGGAGTAATAATTTAGCCCTAGAAAATTGCTAAAACAGCACCTTTGTACATGATAGGAACGTTAATGCCAGGCTCGGAGCGCTATAGCTCGTTCTCGAAGCTTTCTTAAGTCTAGTTCCGCTGTCTGAACGCTCGGAAACCTGAAAAGAGTAGCAATCGGTATTGTCGGTGTGAGGCGTAGATGCGAGTAAGAGTCGTAGACAGATCGGCACGAGAGACATATCGGTAGGTGCGGGCTAATCCAGTCGACAGCGAGACAGAGAATAGAAAAATAGAGAAGGAGAGAGCGAGAGAGAGAGGGGGGGAGAGACCGAGAGAATAAGAGTAAGAGAGAGAGAGAGATAGAGAAAAAAGAAAAAGAGAGAAAGTAGAAAAGAGTGAGAAAAGTGGAGAAAGAGTGATAGGCAGAGACAGACCAGAGAAAGATAGGCGAGATAGGTGGTGAGAAATGGTGTTTACCTTCCATGCATCCGTATTTAGTATCTGGCACAAAGCCGGGGGGACAGAACTTGCAGATAGGCTTGTGCTCCTCCACGTAACAGGGGGCATCAGCCGGACAGGTGGAGTTTCTGCATGGGTCCACGCAGCGATAGTTGCGGCACGCCAAGTCTGGAGAGCAGCCACTGTCTCGCAGGCAAATGGAGAGGGAGGGATTGCAGTTTTGTGTGCATATGCAGACGGGACGGTGGTCCAGGACACCGCAGGTTTTATCGGCCGGGCACGGACTTTTCTTACGGACGTTACAGGGGTTCTGGCATTTCCCGTTGACGCACGCGGCGTTCGACGGACAGTCGAAGTCCCGGTTGCAGGTCGGGGTGTCGGGGCCGCATATCAGCTCACCGAGCTCGTTTAACACAAAACCGTACTTGCAGACGCAGGCGGGCCTGTGGTTCCACACCTGACACCTTCTGTTTACCTCGCAGCTGTACTGAGGGCTGAGACACGGGTCACGGCACTCGCCTGTCCGCGAGTGACACGCGAGGCTCCCCGGACAATCGTGATCGGACGAGCAACCGATGCTCGGTGTAGGTCTGGGATTCAGTTTGTCGCATTTGGGATCTGGATGACAGGCCGTGTGGGGCATGCCGATATAACACTGCGGACAGGAGCAGCGAGGCTTGTGCAGAACCACACGGCAGAGCGCGTTGATCCCACAGGCGCCGCGCAAACCGCACGGGTCCACGCACTGCAGGTTTATGCAGGCTTTTTCATTGGGGCACTCAAGATCGCTGGTGCATTCGCGCTCTAATCACATCCCCCGAGGCGTATACACAACATACATATAATTTTGTTGGTTGGTGGTTGTTGTTGTTTTTTTTTTGTTCAGTGTCGGTGGAATTTATGGTGTATCGGTGGTAGGTTCGGTGGTTGGTGGTTGGTTGGTTGGTTGGTGATGGGAGCAGGAAAAAAAAAAGAAAAAAGCATTTATAAGAACTGTGAAAAGAAACTTTCTCACAAATAACATAAACCACATGCTTCTTGTATTTATAATACGGAAATAGTAGGGTAGCTCTGTGAAGAAGTAAATAATAGAGAACGAATCTTTACACTATTATATTCCGATTGTAACTGATCTCTCATCGGCGAGAAGATTATAATATATATACATACTCTCTGCGCGTACATATATATACGTATCTCGTGTATGTATATATATGTATACGTTTGGCAAGCAGCGATATTTACAACACAAGCCCCCACAGATCTCGAGAAAATAAGAGGGAAAAAATACAATGTAAACAGTGAATAAATCCAGCAAAATAACAAGCATGGGTATATGAGAATGTCCCTTTCGCAGTTCCCAATCTGTATTAAATCGTTATGTAATCCTAGATCTAGAGAAACGGATTCATCAGCGTGTTCACTGTAAATGTGTACCTCTCTCGTTGCACGCGAATTGCCAGTATACAATTATTCTTTCTATTATCTTTTTTTTTGTTTCTATTATCTTTTTGTTTTTGCTTTTTACACGTCACCGGCATTCGTACTTTTTCTCGACTTTCCTCAAGACAGATTGGATACTGAAATAAACATTCTACATATGAATAGTTATGTGTGAGACATGTGTGAAACGTGTTTCAAACTTTGGACACATTATGTACAGTATGCCTAGCTATGTAGATTTATATATGTACAGGTTTATGTAAGACCATTGTCGGGTAGAATCCAGTGTCGCGTGTATACACAGTCATGTATGTATACACGATTCAGAACAAAAACGATAAGCTATACATATATGTATAGAATGTATAATATATGTATAAGGTAATCCGTCGGTCCAATCACATCTGTCTCTCGATTGTTAACGACTCACTGGATTAATACATCTATGTATTACTTCAAGTCCTACTATAGACGATACATGGTTATTCTACGGACCATGTTCCTCTGATCGTCAGTATTGCTCGCTAGTCACAAATGCTGTACATGGAATTAATTCGATCTGCCCGGTTAAACAGTTAGTAGGCCGTCTCTTACCTGTCGTGCACTCGTTATCCGGTGAACCGGTCGTGCCAGGTGGACACCGACAGACGAATATCGTGCCGTCCCTTATGCATTCCGCACCCTTTCCGCAACCGTTCGTTCTGCAGTCACCTAGACTCTTATCTACACTACCTGCAATCAGACACGAAAGACGCGTGAATTCGTGGGAACGTAATTTCAATGCTACTGTCGCAGCTCATTTCTTGAGATCAATTTTTGAGTTCCCGAAATTTCGCGTTAAACCATACTTGGCCACATAAGAAAACTTACAGCTAATCATAGGATCTCCGAACGGGAAGTTAGGTGGACAATAGCACTGTGGGTGGTTCTTGTAAATACGACAAGCAGCGTTCGCGCCGCATCGAGTATCCTTGCAAAGTTCTCCTCCATCGCAGATACAAGCCTGATGTGGATCTCCGTGGCATCTAGGGTCGCAGGTGCATTCGAAGCCATTCAGAGTCTCCCTGCACTTCGCGTTCACTCCGCAGGGTCTCCTCAAGCACTGATCTCCTCCTGCGATATTAAAAAATCTCGCATATGATTAAATCAGAAAAATATCAAACGAAAATTGAACGAGCTCGAAGAAGCAATTTATACCTTTCTTGCAGTTGATCTTTGGATTTCCGTAGTGTCCAGGTGGACAAGAACACTGAGCCTTCCTACTGACTACTCTGCATTGAGCATTGAAGCCGCAGACACCGTGTTGCAAGCAAGGATTGGTGCAAACACCGTCCTCGCTGCAGCGTTTGTTCGCCTCGCAATCGTCGTCCCGATGACATTCTAGTTGGTAGCACTCTTGACTAGGCTCTCCCTGGAAACCTTCTGGACAGAGACACACTGCACGATGATTGGACACGCGACATAGTGCGTTGAGTCCACAAGGTGACCCATTGGCGGAGCACGGGTCCTCGCATTGATTATTTATGCAGGACAACGACGATGGACAGTCGGAGTGGGTGCGGCAACCGACCAAACACAAGCCTCCATCGCAAACGTAGCCCTGGGAAGAACAATAAAATTAAAATATACAATGCTATCTAAGGTCTGTTTTTCTTTCAAGTGTTCGAGGATTAGTGAAAGGTACCTTCGGACACGCATTGTTCACGTCACACTTGACACGACACTTTCCAGAGTGACAATACTCTCCACAGGAACATTGTTCTTGGCTGGAGCAACTTGTCATGCAGAAACCGATCTCGTCGCATTCGCAAGATCCATCGCAAGGGATCATTGACTTCGCGCAACTGATCAGAGCGTTGCCATAGTAGTTGGCAGGGCAGCTACATTGAGCCACGTGGTTCACCACGCGACAACCTGCGCACTCCCCGCAAGCCTCGCCACTTGCACATGTATCTGAAAAAAGGATTTGACGTTACATTTTTTACATTCAGCAAGATATAGCTTGTTCTTTTTATTCAAGCCTTTCCTGTCCTCTCTTAAGTGACATTTCACCTGATAGCATTACATTCATCCAATTTACACAACCAGTTTTCTCTGACAGGATCTCGGTATCAACAACTTCGTCTCATAAATGGTCTAAATCAAATTAGAAATCTGTCCCGCCTTGAATCGATTTCAAAACGATCAACGAGACGCATTAGCTCACCTCTGCACTTGTTGTTCACGCAAGACTCGTCATTGGGACAAGTATTATCGCTGCGACAGCCGATGTCGCACAACCTGTTCTGACAGATCTGATTCGCCACGCAATGGTCGTCGCTGTTGCAGATCGCCTTGCAGATTCCGCCGTCGCATCGTTCGTCGATGAGGCAGTTCGCGTCGCTGCAAACCCGATTTACATTAGCTAACGAAACCGCGACAAAACGACGAACTCGAGTTAATGGTCTCTCACCTCCTACACGTAGCGTAACAGGATCGGCCGTAACAAGTCTGACCGGTTGGACAATCGGGATCGGTCGAGCAGGGTAGGAACTCCTGCTTGCAGCCAATTAGGGGATCTCCGCCGAGTGGAGCGGGGCAGGCGCATAATTTCTGATGATTCACGACGGAGCACTTGGCGTTCACTCCGCAGGCATCGGGGAGAGCGCATGGGACTGAGAAAAGGAAATCAACAGTGCTAAAAACATGAATAAAACCGAGCAGCAAAAGATTCGATCGCTATTCCTACCTTGGCACTGGTTATTAATGCAAGCGTAATTCTCCTGGCACTCGACATCCGCGCGACATCCAGCAGCACAGACCAGACCGTCGCAGATCTCTCCGCTTCTGCAATCCTCGTCTCTCCTGCACAAGGCCTTGCACACGCCGGTGTGGTCGCAGCGTTCATTGCTAAGACAATTCAGGTCCGAGGAGCAGACAGGAGTGCAACTGCCTCCGATGCACGCTGTTCCCGTTGAACAATCTCTATTCGCCTGGCAAACTGGTCCAGGCGATCGCAGACAGGCTACTTTAGCAGTCGGATTCGGTATGAATCCACCAGGACAAGAACAGGTAGCTCGCTGGTTGAACACGGTGCACTTTGCGTTCGGACCGCAGGGAGTCGCCTCGCAAGGATCGATGCACTTGTGCGTTATGCAAGCCTGGTTCGCGTTGCAGTCCTCGTCCGCGCGACATCCGAACGAACACATGTTGTTCAAGCATATGTGACCCAGGAAACAGTCGTTGTCCAACCTGCAGGTCAGCAGACAGTTCCCGCGGACGCATTTCTCGTTGAACGCGCACTCGTTGTCCGTAACGCAAATTGGGAGACACACGTTGTCGCGACAGGTGTTGCCGTCGTTGCAGTCAATGGTGTCTCTGCAGGACACTGGGACTGGAAAGAGAATACCATCATCTCTTGAATCAAATCTTCAAACTTTCAAACTCTATCGCAGATATTAGGTCAGTGCAAAAGAAATCGCCAACACTGACCTAATAAATTGCAGATGGTAAATCATTATTGAAGATGCACGCGACGGAGAAATAATAGAAAAATTCTAAAAAGAGCCTTACGTCTGACGCACTCCACTTCCGAGTTGCCGGTGAAGCCTGCAGGGCAACTGCACTGTTTAATGTGGCTTCTCACGTCGCACTCGGCGTTTATTCCGCACGCGGCTCTTATGTTGCAAGGATCTAGGCATTGTCCATTCAGGCACACGTCCGATAGGTTGCATTCTTCATCTGACTGGCAAGACGCTGCGGGAATGTCGAATTATGCAATTTCACGGTTGGACAGAGTCCGAAGGTATGCGCTCTCTAACATCGTTCGACTAGACTCACGTCTGCAGATTCCCTCGTAGCAATAAGTGTTTGGCGAGCAGTCGACGGCTGACGAGCAAATCACTGGTTTCGGTCGACAGCCTACACTTAGATTGTTCGGATCGCCGTCGTAATCCGAGCGACATTGACACGCCGCCGCGTGATTGATAGCGAGACAGTCAGCGTTCGGGCCGCAACGCGTTCGCGAGCAAACATCTACAATGGAACGGAAAGAACCGGGATCGTTAAACGTGAGGAATCTCAACTATTTAGACCTGCGGGCTTGGATAGGATTGTTAAGGTATTCGATACACACCGAAACACTTCGGCACGTTGTTAATGTTTATACACTTGGCTGTGAGCGGGCAATCGTCGTCCAGGAGGCATTCGACCGGTGGCTGGCATCCGCTGTTGTACGCGTCTCCGACCATTCCCTGCTGGCAATGACACTTGTACGATCCTCTGGAATTCTCGCAAACGGTCCCCGGAGCGCAAGGCTCATTCTGACAATAATCGATCAGCTGACACCCGTGAGTAGGCTCGCCGGTGTAGCCTGGCTGGCACGTGCACACCTGGAACACAGAACTCTCGTTGATTATGTGGTCGACATGAATCATAAGCCTGCAAGTACTCAATGGCAAACTAAGTACGCAGTCAGCAAATGAAAGACAAAGTGTACTAAGAAAATGTTAACGCGAAAACGAGCGTGTTCGTTTCTTTCTAGATAGACTGAAGAAATCTAGAGTCTAGATCATTACCTGGACATGTCTGTCGGCAGTGCAAATAGCATTAACGCCGCAAGGATTATGCGCCAGACAGGCAATCCTGCACTTGTGCGTATCGCAGATCTTCTCATCACTGCAGTCATCATTGCTCTCGCACTCGATGGGTTGACATCCAATCTTGTCGTCCTTGGGATTCCCGAAGAATCCGCCTTTGCAGGAGCAAACAGCTCTATGATCGTCAGCCCTACACTCCGCATTACGTCCGCAGAGCACCAAGTCGCAGACTTTCTGACACTCGGCCTGGCCAATGTTATTCTTAATGCATTTTTCGTCGTAAGAACAATCGTCTTCGGATAAACAACGCAGCTCTTGAACGCAGACATTATTATGGCAGTATTGGAATTCGGGGCAGCTCGAGTTGCTCTTGCAAGTAGGTTGGCAGAGGCCGTTGATGCAGAGTTGGTCGCCGATGCAGTCTCTTGTGCTACCGCAAAGCGCTGCAAAAAGGTGAAATATGCTTATGGTGTATACACCAGACACATCGTTAAAATTCTTTGCGGTTTTGCACTGACCTGTGCATATTCCACCGTTGCAGGCCGACCCAGTTGCACACTGGGAATCCGATTTACAGTATTGGACAGGTGTGCATCCCAGATTCGGGTCGCCAGTGCCTCCAGGTTGACAGGTGCATACTGCACTGTGATTCAGTGGAGAACAATCAGCTCCTTGGCCGCAGACGTTTGATAGGGAGCAAGGATCGACGCACTTGTGATCGAAACAGGCATCCGAAGGACTGCAGTCGCTGTGGTAGTTGCACTCCAGGTGAACACACTCGGACTGGAATTTTGGAAATGGTTGTGATAATAGCTTGGTAAAAAGAAACATTATTAATCGCTTTGACGATTAGATACTTACAGATGGATTTCCAGTGGTCTGACCAGGACACCTGCAAAGAGGAGCATGATCCCGCACGAAGCATTCCGCGTTCCTGCCGCAGATGCGTGCAACGTCGCAAGGATTGGTGCATTTGTTGTCGATGCAGGATGCAGAAATCGGGCAATCGAAGTCCGTGAAGCAATCTCCAGGTTGTTTGCAACCAGTCTTGAAGGGATCTCCTACCAGTCCATGAGGACAGACACAACTGTACGATCCTTCCGTGTTTTGGCAGCTGAAAGAATGTTAGCTCATCAGAAAATCATCTTTATCAGACGTGTGTGATAATACTTACACAGCTGTGGAGTGACAAGGATTTTCCAAACACTCGTTCACATCGGCACAGATGTCACCTGCTAGAACAAATCCAGGGTAACATTTGCAGATACCAATGTGATTTGAGGCTATACAGTTGCCGTATCCACAGTTTAATTGGTTGCATGGACCTGAAAAGTGAGTTAGCAAAAAAAGACGAATTTATTAAGAACTCTGTGTAAATTTACGAAGATAATTGAACAGAAAGTTTACTCACTGCTGCACTTGTTGGTATCTTGGTTGCAATACTTGTCCGTGGGGCAATCATTGTTGGAGAGGCACTCCACTCTGAAGCATCCCGAGGCGTCGCCAATGTAGCCAGGTTGACATTGACAAGCAGCCGTGTGATCAACGACAGTGCAGATCGTGTTGGATCCACAGTCGCCCAGGGAGCAAGGATCGGTACAGTTGTGGAGGATGCAAGCCTGCGAGTCCGTACAGTCTGCGTTCACGTTGCATTGATGAGGTATCACGCAACCTGAGCCTAGAGGATCGCCCGCGGTGCCTTCTGGGCAGATGCACCGATAGGACCCGTGGAGATTGACGCATTCTGCACTGGAATGGCAAGGTTCGTCGTCGCATTCGTTGATGTCAAGACAGTGTTCTGGTCCTGCGACGAATCCATGACTGCATCTAAAAAAAATGCAACAAGAATGAAAAAATGCAAAAAAAATGAATTTCCAACAAATTGCATACAAAATATTTTCTATATCTGATCATTAAATAGATCAGCCTGTATAGCTGAATTCTCACCTGCACTTGTTGTTGATGCACACTTCATTGTCCTTGCACCCTGCGTCAGAGGTGCAACCCACTTCACAGGCCCCGTCAATGCACAATTCACCAGGCAAGCAATTACTATCGCCATAGCAAATCTTCACACAGATGCCATTCTTGCACCGCTCTCCCTGTGCGCAATTATTCTGCTCGCTGCATTGGCACTGGCAGAACCCGGAATCACAGACATGTTGACTCGGACAATCTTGAGCTCCGTCGCATATACTGGGTACTCTGACACAGCCTTGTTGAGGCGTAGGGTTCCCATGAAAACCTAATGGGCACGTGCATGTCGTGGCGTGATTGGTACAGCTGCAAATTGCGTTTGGTCCGCACACGTCCTTAAAGCTGCATGGATCTGGAAGAGAAAACGATTGTACGGATTCTGTGTGTGGGAGAAATGTTTTATTGATTCTTGGCGAAGTACCGTGGCATTTGTTGTTAATGCAGGCCTGCGAGCCAGGACAATTTTTGTTTCCACGACAACCCAGGATGCATCCTCCGTTCACGCAAGCCTGATCTAGCTGACATTGACTGTGGGACACACAGGGAATCACGCACTTGCTGTTCACGCACTTCTCGCCGACCGAACAGTCCGAAGATGCTCTGCAAACAGCTGCAGCGGAATATTTTTATATTAGAAACATTAATTGCGATCTACAAAATACTATAATCAAAATTCAATTACGGAAGCATGTCTTACCTATGCACTGTCCCTCGAGGCACACGCTCTCCTCGCAATCAGCGTCAACGGTGCAGTAATTCGAAACCCTGACGCATCCATCTCGAACACCCTTCGTGGACGGTACAAAGTTGTGGATGCATTTGCAAGTTGGTTGCCCGTTAATGACTTCGCAGATGGAATTCGGACCGCAGGCATCCTCGCAGGGATTGACGCAGCGATGATTGTGGCAGATGGAATGCACCGGGCAGTCTTTGCCACTGGCGCAGAAGCCTTCGGGCTGACACCCTTTCGCGTAGGGATCGCCAACGAAATTAGGTGGACACTGACAGACAGGATTATTCGATGGTCCGGATACACAGACAGCGGACTGATGACAGGGATTGGGATGGCAGGCTTCAATGGCGACGCACTCCACATCGGGAACAGGATTTGGCTTCAGTCCTGGTGGACACTGGCAAATCGCTCTGTGATCGTCGGCGATGCAGACAGCGTTGACGCCGCAAGCGTTTTCGTTACAGGCGTCGTAGCAGGTATGAGTCAGCCTGTTGCACAGCTGAGTGGGTGGACAATCGATGTTATACACGCAGGGAACCGTTCGGCAGCCTTTGACCATGTCTGTGGGATCTCCAGCGAAGAGACCAGGTGGGCATTCGCAGTAGGCGACGTGATTGTGGACGATACACAGAGCGTTCGGCCCGCAAGAGACGAAGTTGCAGACTGGCTGGCAGGTCAGCAGACCCTCTTCTGTACTCCTACAAGTCTGATCCTCCGGACACTCGCTGTCTGTCGAGCAGTGATCCTTCTTCGGAGTCTGGCATCCTTGGCGATCGTTGGGGTTGCCCACGAAACCAGGAAGACACTCGCAACGTCCTCGGTGTCTCTCAGTGACGCATTGAGAGTTGACGGCGCAGGTGAAGCTGCGACACACTGACACACATTGGAGGACACCCAGAGCATCCGGTCTGCAAGCTTCAGTAGCGTGGCAGTCGTCGTCGGAGATGCAATCCGGCACAAAAGGTTTTTCGCAGGAAGACAGTATCGGGTTCCACTCGTAACCATCTTGGCACTTGCAGGTGGCATGACCGGGGATTATGTCTGGTTCACACTTCTGATTAGCACCGCAGTCCACTCTGCTGCATGGATTCACGCAGTCACGAGCGCCATTGTCGAGAACTATGCAGAAAGATCCTTCTTGGCAGTCCGTGTGATGGGTGCAGCTAGGTGTTATCACAGATTTAGACGGCTGACAGCCTTCTATCAGGTTACTGGGGTTTCCTTGGTAGCCGTCGATGCACAGACAGGATGATACATGGTGCTGGGTCACGCACAGTGCATTCGGACCGCACTGCAATTTGCTGCAAGCATCTACGCACTTCCGTACACCCTTGCCAACTTGGAAGCAGATCTGCTGAGGCTCGCAGTCGAGGTCGTTGGAGCAGTGACCATGAAGATGACAGCCTTTGACGAGGTCATTCGGATTTCCAGTATAGCCTGGAGGACAGACGCAAGCTCCATCTTGGCAGACCGATCGGGGACCACACCTGACGTCGCTGCAACGGTTTATGCACTTGCCGTGTGTACATGTATAGTCGAAGGGACACGGAACTGACTCGCTACAGGTGCACGTTGCCGGGTCGGTGCACGGACCGACTTGCACTTGTTGGCAACCGACGAAGGGGTTACCGAAGAAGCCATCCTTGCAGCGGCAATCGTAGCTGCCGATCGTGTTGATGCAGACTGCGTTACTACCGCATGCGTTTCCATTGCATTCGTTGATGTCTGAGGACACAGATGAAAATTCGAAATCTCACATCGTCGTTTTCATTTCAGCTACGTCTAGTTACATGTGAGTGTGATTTATACGAACCGTAACATTGGATGTAAGGATTCCCTGCATATCCCGGAGGACACAGACACTCGACAGCGTTTGGTCCGACGTTGCAGTGCGCATCCTTGCCGCACAATGCAGTTGAACAATCAGATTTCTCTTGCACACCGCAGCCATGGTACGGATTTCCTGTAGTGCCTGGATTGCAGACACATTTCGAATCTTGAGGACCGTATTCACAGTGGGCGTTGGAGCCACAACCGGGGTCGCAGCTGGCAGGTTGAATCGCTGAAAAATGATCAAACTCGTTATTCACATATGCAGCGGTCCACAAAAGTATTCGTGCACTTTAAATTAACATTGGTCGTCGAGGAAGTTGCCGACACTATGTGACTCACGTGGCATGCAAAGTAGATCGGGATTCCCAATGAAATAAGGATTGCAGACGCATTTGTTGGTCGCAGGATCGCAAGAAGCTCCCACACCGCAAACAATTCCTTCGCATCGACGTTTGCATCTTCCGCTTATGCACACGCTCGGCTCTGCACACGGCACTTCCGGTGAGCAAACATCCGGTAGACACTGACCACCAGGGAACGGATTGCCCATGAAACCTTCGATGCACTTGCAGGTTGGTCCGCTGTAGCTCACGATGCACTGCGCTCCGGAGCCGCATACAAAACCATCGCATTCTGAAAATGAATTTTCAATCGTTCGTAGATGTTTCAACTTAATATTGAAATTCTTCAACATCTGCTCTGTCAGATACTCACGAGAAACGCATTCGTTGTTCTTTCCTTCGACGAACCCTATCACACATCTGCACCAAGCGGCGTGCTTATCAGGCTCGCAGTATGCGTTCGGTCCACAAGGTATGTTCTCGCAAGGATTCACGCATGCACCATTCACACAGGCGAAAATATTCTCACAGTCGTTATTGGAAGAGCACTCGTTTTTAGGTAGAGCGACTCCTGTGCATCCAGCACCATAAGGATCGCCCACTGTGCCCTTAGGACACTCGCAGATATGGTCGCCCTTCGTATTAATACAGTATGCACTGTGTCCACAAGGATTATTCGCGCATTCGTTCACATCCACGCAACCGTGTTGCGGGTCTCCTTCGTAGCCAGCCTCGCACATGCACCTGGGTGGGTCGCTTGGAGTGCATTTTGCGTTGATACCGCACGGGAACCGATCGCAAGGGTCTGAAATCGCAAAAAAGTGCATAGAAGGACACCTGATATAATGAGATGATTTTTATAAAATACTTACTCTTGCAATTGTTTCCATCGAGAGCGTCAGTGTAGAATGGTGGCGGACAGACGCATTCCCCGGGTTGCACGCATTTTTCGTTCGCCTTGCACTCGTTGTCGTTGGTGCATCTCTTTTGTGCAGGTGAGCAAAGACCATTGTAAGGATCTCCGCCGTAACCATGTGGACAAACGCATTGATGAGAGCCTGGTAAGTTAATGCACTCTGCACCGTAGCCGCAAACTTGGTGTCCAACGATGCACTCGTTTATATCTGCAATTGGTGCATAGTTGTTAATATCTATGAAAGGGAACGTTGAAACGAACGATCTGATACAAACCTTCGCAAGAACCGTCCACCTTGGTCGTGAAACCTTTAGGACAAGCACAGTAACTGACTCCGCCAGCGATCGTGATACACTCTGCACCGCTAGGACACTTTTCACCCTTCGAACAGCCTGCCAGCATGCACTTGCCGTTGACGATCTTGTAGGGTGGCTGACACTGACATTCGATGCTGTTGCATTCTGAAATGTGACAACCACGCCAAATATAATACTGAAAAGCTTCCTCAAACTCAAGATTCCTCAAACTCAAGAAGCCCACAAGTAGTTATCCCTTTCTAGCTCCAGAAGAAGCCAAAGCAAATTGAAATTTCCTACCTTCGCAGAGGGAGAACGGGTTCCCATTGAATCCAGGTGGACACTGACATTCGTAGCTACCGGGCAGATTCTTGCAAATGGCATTGACGCCGCAAGCAGGCTTGTCCCTGAGCTCCATACACTCGTTGATGTCCCTGCACTTTCCAGTTTCATGATCACGCGTATATCCCCGCTGACAAATGCACACGCTGCTGCCAACGAACTCATCCTTGATGCACTGTTCTCCAGCTGGACAAGGTGTGCTGGGTCCACAAGCGTGAGGAGCTTTCGATTCTTGACAGCCTCCGCTGTAAGGATCACCGGTAGTCCCGCTGGGACATTGACAGGAGAATGCACCGGGCTCGTTGTTGCAGATTGCACCCTGGGGACACGGGTTGATCGCGCATTCGTCGATGTCCCTGCAGCCTCCCTTCACTCCTGGCTTTCCTGTGTATCCGTTGCGACAGAGGCACGTCGCCACGTCGTTTGACAGCATGCAGTGAGCATTTGGTCCGCATGACAGGTCCTCGCAGGGATCTGATGAGCAAAATGAATATGATAGTCGCATATGTCTAACTTTTAGCTGATCATCTAGCTTGATCAATCCTCGCACAATTTCCCCGTCAGTGTTAAATTAATTCATCTTGGGAATGAAATTGAGCTTAATGGGTCGAATTAACAATTAAATTAAAATACAAGTCCAAAATGGACGAAGTTCCACGACAATGAATATAAGAAAAATCAGTTTTCCTCTTGAGGCAGCCAGATCACAGCGCTCCATATTTAGAAAGATGATCTCACGATTCCGAGCAAGTGCACTCACGTCTGCAGTCGTTTCCAACATTGGGTTCGGGGCACAGGCACCTCTTCTGCGGATCGCAAATGGCGTTTCCGGGACAATCGCCGTCAACCTCGCAGGTAACTATGCCCACGCACTTAATGTAAGGATCAGGGTCCGGTATAGTGCCCTCAGGACACGCACACGTATAAGACCCTTCCGCGTTCGTGCATGTGGCACCGTGGCCACAAGCGTCGTGTCTCGTGCATTCGTCTACATCTGTAATTAAAAAGAACATTTTCCAGATACGGCTCCCCTTGATTCCTCTAAGTGGAAGGTAGAGGTTGTACCTAGGCACTGTTTGAAGGCGTTTCCTGAGTAACCGGGCTTGCACTGGCAGTTGAATCCTCCCAGGGTGTTGGTGCAAATTGCGTTTTTACCGCAGCGTCCCGAGGGGCCGTTTATGGCATCGCATTCGTTTATATCTGATTTTGCAAAAACATTAGCGAGTTAATTCGACCGGTGTCCATCAGTAGCATACATTCACGATAATTACAATTTTGTGCATGTCGTTATTTGAAGTTATAACTGGGTTCTTATGTGGTTTGTGTCCGACAGTTAATGCAAACTATTTTGATTTTGCATAAAGATCCTAACGGGATACTAACCGACGCATCCAGCCGCAATGTCGTTCGGGTTGAAAGTCCAGCCGTCCTCGCAGATGCAATAGGCTTCGTGGCCGTCAGCCTTGCAGTACGCGTGGTCCCCGCAAGTGACCTCGTCGCAAGGCGCTACACAATAAGAAACGATCACTGTAGACAGCCCTATGTAATTATTTCCTGGGCATCCGGCAAAAACAATTACTTCGCGTTAATTTACCTTTGCAGGGTATGTGCGGCGGCGTTCCAACGAAACCGGACTCGCACTCGCAGTGGTGACTGCCTCTGGTGTTGCTGCAAATCGATGAGGGCCCGCAGGGGTTCGACAGACATTCGTCCAGGTCCACGCATTCTGCACCAACGGCCTTGAAACCGTTCTTGCAGAAGCACTGGCCCTCGATGCACTCCGCGTTGTTCACGCAGTCAAAGTTCGATTTGCAGAGGGTGGTCACGTCAACCTACAAAATGTATGTTGTGAAAATGAATCGCAATAGAATTGTTTCACAAATCCACCGTTCATTGAAAGTTCAGCACCATTTTGTAAATCGCTGGAAATATTTTCAATTTTCGACTACTGAAATTATAAAGATGCATCCACGAGGAATTATGTATTCAACAAATTTATTTCCTCGAATGACTTAATATTTTACTAGCTATTTAAAATGAACCGGAGGTAACTAAATTACCTGTTCGCAAGCGACTGTCGGACTGGGGTTGGCACTGTACCCCGGTGGACAGACGCAAGTGTATCCAGGATCAGCATTCTTACAAATAGCGTACCTTCCGCAAGGATTCTCCAACGCCGTGCATTCGTCGATATCTAATCGTTATTTGAAAAACACGTGTTATTAAAAGAATTATATGCATCTGACGTACCAGCCAGAATACCAATACTGTGATAGACTTTATACAGTGATTTTTATTCTATTCAACGCATGTTCGAACTTCTAACTTAAAAAATGCGAATCGTTCAAGTTTGGAACGAACGCTATTACGAGTTTGGAAAAATCGAACATCGTTATTGGTTAATGTGAATCGTGAAATGTTTATGAACAGACTGCAGATCTTTACGCAAAATCATAATTTCTTCAAGCAATGTGAAGCAACAAGGAACAATTAGCTTTAAATTCATTTTTGTTGTCATTCTTAAATTCTTTTACTCTCTGTTCGATGCTTCACAGAACCCTGTTTCTTCTGAGTGCAAAAGATCCACAGTCAATTGAAAATGAATGTGCTAGCACCATGTTACTCGAGAATACACGGTAGGAGATAGACAGTGAGTGTCGGTAGCTAACCGCTGCATCCCTTAAACGGGTCCCCGGTGTAGTCCTGCTTGCAGCTGCACACAAAGCTGCCGATCGTGTCGGTGCACTCGGCGTTCTCGCCGCAAGGGTTTCTCTCGCATTCGTTCACGTCTGTTAATCAACACGGTTAATCGCACGATGAGTATTATTAATGATCGCCGAGGGAGTTTCGTCTTAGAAGAGCAGCGTCTCAGAAAATGAAGTAGAAGAAGGAGAAAAAAAACGTTACAGGGAGTGAGACTGACTTTCGCAGTGTGTTAGTCCTTGACCGATGAAGCCCTGGGGGCAGATGCACTTGTACGATCCGGGGACGTTGATGCATCTGGCGTTCGCCGCGCATGCATCCGCTCGACCGCACTCGTTCGCGTCGATGCAACCGTGGGTG
The DNA here is from genome assembly GCA_933228785.1 of Lasioglossum pauxillum. Taxonomy (NCBI): domain Eukaryota; kingdom Metazoa; phylum Arthropoda; class Insecta; order Hymenoptera; family Halictidae; genus Lasioglossum; species Lasioglossum pauxillum. The sequence continues at coordinate 15,131,217 of OW121700.1, forward strand.
GGGTCCATCTGATAGCCGGGCCTGCATCTGCACTGGAAACTACCCTCCGTGTTCACGCATTCGGCGTCCCCGCCACACGGCGTGCCCTCCTCGCACTCGTTTACATCTGTTAGTGATGGTTAGTGGCATGGTTTACTCGAATTGATCGAGTGGATGATGATCATAGTCTGTTTCTCCGGAGGAGAGACCCGCAGAGAGATTTAATGCAGTTATGAGAAACACGAGTGGGATTCTAGAGAAATGTAAACGAGATTACGTTAGGAGGCTTGATTACCCTCTCGAGTCCCTCCGATCGAAAAACAGACGACAATCGTGTTACCGAATGGTGTCCCGTCACGCAGCCGCGAGTAAGACAAACTTCACTCGCGGGAACGAATTTGTTGCAGTATGAATGATAACGCGAGCGATATTATTAACGAAGCGTGGACACTGTTATTCGAGGAATATTCATTCACTCGTAAGCGTTCTCTATGTACAGAGGGGAATCTCCTTTGGTTCTCACATTCGCTCACTTACCGTCTTGTGAATGCATTAGGTCTACCGGAAAGCTCTGCTACGTTTCCTGATTACAGTTACCGCTACTAGGTGCACTCCGGCTATAAACATTTATTGCCTCGGTTTCGCAGTTTGCATCACATAACACGAGCAATGCCAATGTCAAAGTAGACAATAGAAGCAATACGACGATGTCAGACCACAAGGTGCACCTCGTTGCGTTGCATATTGGGAGAAAAGTGGTATGAAACAGCACACAAGATAGCTGAATAATTAAAGAACCGGTGGGAACCGTGAATTATGTGCATTGGTCTAATGCCTTCAATTACATTTATTCCTGTAGCAATTAAAAAGCAATTGCTAGGCCTAATCTTCTAACTATAACGAAGCTATAGAACGGTAACGCCAGAAACAATTCTTGTAGCGTTTATATACTTATAAACGTGTTCGCAGAGTGACCAGAGCTTTCCGGTAGGTCCGACGCAACCGCAAGGATTTGGTTCCTAATCCGTGCGGACACGCGTGGTTACAATATCGTTACGGATAATTAGTAGCCGCGTTACTACTCACCGTGACAGCCCAGCCAAGGATCGCCGCTCATTCCTTCCGGGCAGGAGCAACGGAAACTGCCGTGCACGTTTGTGCACTGAGCTGAACGACCGCAAGGGCTGCGCGAGCACTCGTCAATGTCCACGCATTCTTCTTCGGGTTCGCCGTTATAGCCCTCGGGACATTCGCACCTGTGGCCCCCGGGCAAATTCACGCATAATGCGCCCCTTCCACAAGCGCCCGTGTATTCGCATTCGTTTACGTCGATGCACTGCACAGAATTATCGCGGAAACCGATGCCATAAGATATTCCCATGTTCTCCGCCGAATCTAACCGTAGACTATTATCTTTTTATCGATCATAATGATAAATGAATACTCACGCTTTCGTACGGGTCCCCTGTGAAACCCTCTTGGCACGAGCACGTGTAATTCCCTGGTGTGTTCTGGCAGACCGTGTTATCGCCACACGCGCCGGATATCGTGCACTCGTCGACGTCCTCGCAGTGCTCTTCGCCATTCCCGATGTAACCCGCCTTGCATTTGCATAAATAGTTCGACGGCAAGTTGCAGCACTCCGCGTTCTCCACGCATCTCGCGGCCAGCACGGGGTTGTCGCACTCGTTGATGTCTGAGGACAACCGTAATATTTAAAGTATAGTCGATAATTAATACTTGTACGCGAGGCTCGATGCATTCGACCGACGAGCGTAACGAAGCGTCAGTGACGAAGTGTTGATGCAAGACAAAGGCCCGACGTACGACGAAGGTTTCCGATGATCGGCGACGAGCGCCGCTCAACGGAAGAAGATAAAGAGTCAGTAAATATACAGATATTATCCTTGTTACACCGTTAACTTCATATTTAAGTGTTTCATTACGATTCCTGACGTTCCCGTAAGAAACTACTACAATAGAAATGCACCTAGAAGACCTAGGAAAGTCCCTCTACTTTGACGTCTTCGAAAATCACATTCTCTTTCTTTTTGCTATCTACTACCATTTTCGTAGTTTGCAAATATAGTTGTAACAAGTTCTTGTTTCCGTAGGAGACTTTACCAAAGATACTCTCTTAATTTCTTCGAAGAAACTACATGAAAACATTCTTATGAAGCGCAGATTTTGTGGTCGTCAAAGCAGCGAGACCTCTTAAGGAATAAGTATAGAAAAATGTCGCATACCTTCGCAATGGAAACCGTCGCCTTGGTAGCCGGGGAAACAGGAACATTGAAAGCTACCGAGGGTGTTGGTGCAGTGCGCGAATATAGCACAGGGTCGGTCTTTGCACTCGTTTTCGTCTGTAACGGAATTCGCGTTTGCATTAAAGATTATTGTCGTCGTTCCTGTTCGATGCTGAGATCGTGAAATCTAACGGTATCTGTACGTGTGGTGAGTGTATACCCCTCCAGAAAGAGATGTCTATAAAGACGTAATAGGTGGTTGAACGCAATATAGCAATCTGCCCTCCAGATACACTCTCGGTAACTCGAAACCGTTGATTCGGTTGCTGAATGGAGCAGTGAAATCACAGGAAGAAGGAAACGAGAAAATATTCTTATTTGTTCGGTGATTGCCTATCCTGTTTCTCGCGTCCATTGCACACGCATGTATCCTTCCTTCTTCGCGGCTCGGTAAATTCATCGCTTACAAACTTACAGGCTTAGCCATTACAACTGTGCGCCAACTTGTACGGCTATGCTAGATAACGAAAATTACACCGCGTCTGTCCGTGAACATTTAGACACGCGTGGAGGGCTTCGAAAAAGAACATGTTCTCATTACGATCCCTTCAATTATGTTAAAACCGCTGGTAGTTCATTAAGAGTAATGTCTATTTTTTATTATTCCTTTTATTATTAAGAAAATATCTCGGATATAACGCGGAAAATGTAATGACGATTACAATCATCAAACTGAGAATTTTATGCGGTTATGACAAAAATTATTCGTCATTTAAAGCTACTGTTGGATTATTTTCAATTGGTTAAAATTATTGGGTTGTTGTTCAAGTCGGACCAGTGCTTAAGTCGTACCACTTGAATTTTGAACGAACTACGGCGACAACAGCACATACAACGGCAACCAAATATACATCTGAGTCAACCAAGTTGCTTTACGTATTATTGTCTGCCATAAACCAGCCTCATTATAAATCCTGTCATCAAGTAAGTTTATTTCAATTTTCTTATAATTCTCTGCATATGTTTGGTAGTTAATCTTCTAAGTAAGTTATTGATAAAATGATATTCCTTATTAAATATAAATTCAGTAGAATTTACATAATCCTTTGTCGAAACGAAATCATATTAATTTTATTCAATGTTAGGTTATGTTTACTTTTTAAATTTAACTTGTGCCATGACTTTAGTCGTACCCATATGAGATTCCTAAGTCGTACTACCTCGTCAGTCGAAATAACGTCAACGCAGAATAAAGAAAACATAAAAAATGCGGCAAGTAAAAGAAACGCAGTGATTAATAAAAAGGAATTGGCATTAAAAATTAAAAAGAAGAAAAGCGATTGGTTTTGTTTTATTTGTGTAGAAGATCGGGAGGAAAACATATGATTCAATGCTTGAAATGCAAATCATGGGTGCACGATGTATGCGCTGGAGTTGACAAAAGAACAACAAAAATTTGTATGTGATGTTTGTACTAAATCACGTAAATAGATTAATGAAAAAGATGTTTTAATGATTATTGTTGCTTAATTGAATTCTTAGGTACAGAGACTTAGGCTATAGGTGGTACGACTTAGGAAACCGGTTACTTTAATCGTACCGATGTAAGTTTTTAAAGATTTAATTTATTTTACGTGAAAGCATATAGATTTTCTAATTTCGTTTTAATAAATAACAACAATATTAACACAAGTTCTGAATAACACATTGAATTTCTATTTATATAAATCCTGAGTTTTATACGGTTTTTTTCTTGAGGGGTACGACTTGAGCAACCTTACCCTAAGTATATAAATCTTGAGTATACTGACCTGGCACCTGACAATTGCAACCACCAAATCCGTCGTTGCAGTGACAGACCGAGTCCAAGCAAGCGCCGTTCAGGCACCTGGTCCCGTCCTCTTTCGTGCAGTCATCTAATCGCGCGGGAAGAAAAAAGAAAATCAATTCCTATCTGGCCGTGGGTAAACGATCGAAGATAATCCCCTTAGTCATCGGCGGCGGAAGACGCTCGCCGATAGACCCGTCGATTACCCGACGAGTAATTTGTTTCCCAGCGATTGCGTAAAAGAGCTGCGAAGGCCGATTACGATGGGAAGCGAATAAAAATCAATGTCGTTGATCGATCCCGCCGGAAGAACGCACGACGAAGACGGAGAAACGCTTGATAATCACAGTTATGATTAATCGCTCCGTACCACTCGTATTTCCTCCCAGAGCGTTCTCGATTGTCTCCAGGGACGAGCCCCATTTTTTGTTACAAGACGTAATTTTACTATCTTTTAACGCGGTCTATGAGTCTTCAAAAATTTCTAGTGCACTCTATTCTCAGGCAAAAGACTCGAAAGCAAATTCTAAATCACTGATTTGCTCCACTTCTTGCTCCAATAAAAAGACCTCGATCTCAATCGCGAGATTCCAAACGGCCCCGGGGATAACGACGTGACGTGAAAAAGTCTTCGGCAGGGGCTTGTAACGGTATCACGACCGAGGAACACGACAAAACGATACGATTTTCCGCAGCTGCATTGCTCGTCATAGGACGATGCGCTTTCCCGCGTATCCTTGCTCGACTCACCTGTGCACTTGAGTCTCTCGTGTTGCTCGTCGGTGCCTTGGTAGCAGTCAGCATTGCCGTCGCATAGTTTCGACAACTCGAGAAGCTGTAGTACGTCCGTCGACTGGTTCACCTGGCAGCCGAAGTAGCCGTCCTCTAGTTTCAGGAAGAATACTTCTCTCCTGGGTCCTCGGCCGAGTCCTCTTAAAGATTCGGCCTTTGTTCAAGCGACACAAAAAACAATTAGAGATTTGAGGCTTACACCGTACAGGTCTCACAAGGCTTTCAGATGTAAGCCTAGCGGAATTATTTTTAGTTGTTTGTCTAGCTTCATTAAGTGATACTGATTGTATCAGTGTGTCTTCGATCCCCTAGTAAAACTAGTTGCAACGCTTGTTACAGCCGAAAGCCTCAACAGTGAGGAACACTGCACACATGGTCTAAGGATCCAACGATCCTCTTCAAGGAACACTGTGATACTCACTGGACGCAAGGATAGAAGTATCCACACCACCAACGGCCAAAGACGTTTCATCTTGACTGCAACAGAGAAGAGATCGATCACAGCTCGGTCCAGTGCATCGCGGGGAATGATGATGTCAATCGGACGACGCGACAACAAAAACGCACACGACGCCGATTGTGTCGTTACGACACCAACACGGCACGGTCGACGTTTTTCGACGGTTTCCTGAATTACGTTCGCCCAATTACATCATCGACGTCGGTCTCGCTTGAGCGGATGCCCTTCGCGAACCAGAACAAACACGGACGCCTCGCTTCTCAGCTCCGAGAGCACGGTGTAATAAGATTTTTGGAATCACTCGTGCGCGACCAGGCCGCGGCTGCGCTACGCCGCGAAGCCGTCGCGGCGTCCGAGATTACGCTCGAACGGGTCCAGAGCTGCGAGGATTATCGAAGAAAACGCCGACTTCCCTGTGGCGAATCGATGAAAAATCCCCTGTTCGCTGTCGCGGCTGTAAGAAACCGACTGGTTCTTGCCCCGCAAAACAGGGGAACGCGATGCAGAGCTGGGGCACCTGTCCGACAGGCCGGGCCCAGCACGCCGCCACTTCCGACCCCCTCACGAACCAACCCGAACCTAACTGTATCGGCTTACCTTTAGCCCGGGCCCTAAACCCCCCAATTTCCTGGTCGTGTTTTGAAACACGAGGAGCTCCGGACATAATGTTGCATAACTATCTGCGGAGAATGAGGATCGGGAAACGGCGAACTGGAGCTCATGGATTTAAAGAAATTTCTGGGCATTTTATTCTAGTATCATCAGAATAATCCTAGAGAGTTTAAGGTACTACTATTTGTATACATTTTTAATCTAGCTAGAAGCAACCCCGACATTTTGACGGTGGTGAATCTAATCGGGTTGTTTCCAACTTTACAGTTTACAATTCAAGTATGAGGAGCACTCCGCTCCCAGCAAAATTGAACGATGTGTGTAGCCAGATGAAGCGCACGGTTAAAAGAAACTTCAAACAGGTGCCTGTGACGAAAGGGAGGTTGCGAAACCGTCTATTAACTGTTTACGGAAAGGATACACATCCTTTCGAGATATGTTCTGAAACGTGACCATCCTCGACGGTCTAAGAACCCATAATCCTAGCCCCTACCAAGAGATTTTGCGTCGGCCGGAAGCAAGATTTTCAAGGGTCACCGGTGCACGCGATTCGCGGAAGCCGCGTAAACGTGCAGCGCGCTTATGGCGAACGCACGAACGGACGCATGGTACGCAAGCGAAGGAGCTGGGTGCACGTCGCACAATAAGTCAGAGCTGGCGATCAACCGCGCCGCGAAATGTTAACGACTGTGCCTCGCGAAGGGGAGAAGAAGATTCGTCAAGAAGGAAGAAAAGGAAGATCTCCCGGTGGAACGCCGACAGGAAAAAAGAGAAGAACAATTAACAGAACGAACGAGAGGAACGCAGAAAGTCAGGAAAAACGAGGAGAAAGGAAGGAGAGAGATGGGAGAGGAGCGAGGGGGAAAAGATGGAAGATCGCGAGGAAGAAAATGTTGAAGAGGGAAAGGAGCTGCGAGTACAAGACTGCAACTGCGAAACATGGAGTTACCAACGGTGATGATGGCTGTCGATTTTGTGTCTACTATGTTTTTGAACGATTTAGCCTTGATCTTGATGATACAGAAAATGAAAGTCGACGATGTCGTACATAGTATGAGTTTTGCCACGAAGAGGATTCTATTTTATCGAATGGATGAATCGGTTTAACCCACTTCTATCGAGTTCGTGTATTTTTGTACACGTATAGCATGTCGCAATAAATTTACAAGGGGGTGTGCTCTACACTTGCATTTGCTAACCGTGTTTCTCATGAATGCACAGGTGTTTCATTTTTTTCATCAGCCTACAATCACCATACAGGCTAGACTGCTAATACTTCGTAGAATCTTCATTCTGTGCAGAATAAGCGTTTCCATTTCGTTTCTACATTATTCTTCACTCTCCTACGCACGGCTGAGTCCCAAGAAGAGAACTGAAGCGACTTAATGATTGAAGAAATGAGGACTGAAGTTGAAGTAGGAGGTTCGCGATGAGAAAAATTTTATTTCATCGAACCAGGTGGATAAATCGGTTCTCGAATTGTTCTAGGTGACGTTATAGGCGTGGCAAGCGCCCATAACAGCACATCGAATTCCTTTCGAAGAGGAATTCTCGCGCGAAAGACGCAAAGGTTAGTCGGAGCGTGGTTTTAACCAGTTTTCGGATTGCGGGATGCCAGAAACGGGAACCGGCGGTCGCGGAGGAAGCTTTACGACGAAGGGAGGGCCTTTATATCGTCGAAACGACCAGGTAAATTTCTGAAACGTATCGTTGATACTGCTTCGAGTGATATTGTAGACGCGTTGTGCCCGTCACTAACGAGCGCAAGGCTCGAGGAGCGAGAAAGAGGGACGGGAAAGAGGAGGACGGAGGATGCGGAGGAACGTAATAAAGGAGGGCGTGCGAGTGCGATGCACCTGTGGCCCTCCTGCCCCTCCACAACAGCTTGCGCCGACTACCAGTGCCTTCTTGTACCCTTAACTTCTCGACAAGTACCAGCTAGACAGCTGGCAATCCGGCTAGACCAGAGCTCACTCTCACATTCCCCTCGCGGATTTTCGTCACGGAAATTGGCCACCCCACTGTCCAAATAACGAATTTCAGATGCATCGATACCGACCACGCCGTTTCCGTCATTTCATGCGAACCACGCTCGCGGAAACGCTCGACGAACGCCGTCGTTGTCGTAATAACGGCGCACCATGAATTTTGAACGACCCCGACTGGAATTCCAACAAATAAGCGACTCGCTGTATTCGCAATCGATGATTACTTCGGTCTTCTTCCGCAGGAATTTTCGAATCAACAAGGGAACCACCTGAATGGACCCCATAAAACCGAGTTATTTATGGACCGATCGTAAAAAGAAGATATATGAGGTCATAATACCTGTCCACTTCGCTCCTGTGCTCCAAGTGTGAAATAACAGAAGTGTTGTCGACAGCTATTATAATTTCACGTAGCAGTTTTGAAAAATAGATGATAGGAAGGTGTGAAAGGTTCATCGGAAAATTATGAGTCTATGACGAAAATGAGTAGGTGTAATCTAAAACAGTACAAAGATTAAAAGAGATTAAAAAAGACTAAAAAATTCCGATGCGTTTAGGATTACTGCACGAGAATGTATCTCCTAATTTCCATTCCAAAGAGAAAGAGAAACACAGAGGTAGTCGTTTCAGAAAGCACGGAATTCCAGCGTAAAATTGAAATCGCATCGGTCTGCGACATTTCATGCGTGCCGATCCGCACGAATCCTCATCGCCTGGGAATCAGCTGTATATGGTAGCAGAGATCTCGGACTGCAACCGTTGCAAGTGACCCCCCGCGCTGCACACGGCTGCATAGAACTGTATACAGAATCAGCAGCCAGCAGCAGAAGGCATTCGACACACGGTCATTTCATGCAAATAACGGCTCGGAATCGCGCTCGCAACTTTGCTGCGCTGCTCGGTAAGGGTATCAACGAGAAATGTGTTACGGTGTCAATGATATCATCCGGTAGGCAGACAGAAGGAAACGATGACAAAACCTATCAATTAGTCGGCGACGCACACACGCCAGGTCGGACTGACACGCGTGCTTCTACAACCATAGTATACTTAGGTGCCAATAACGCGGTTCTCCCACGCGCAAACGCTGTTGCAAAACTCCGAAGACAGAGCCTCGGCCGATGCAGAATATTCGCCATACCGATTTTCCATGGCCTACTTCCGATCCATTGAATCGCGTTCACTCGTTTCACCGAAATCGCGACGGTCAAAATACCCGAGAATTTTTTAATTGGGTCGTTTACGGACAAGGCGTTCCACCTAAATCGATGCGCTTAATTAAGCAGAACAATTATTCTCTTCAGCTGCGACAAAAGGAAACATCGAAAGAAAAATTTCTTTACGAACATCATTCTTTAATGTCTCCTTCATGATCTTCTCATCGTGTACTCGTTTATTTATGTATAACCGTGTAACCTTCAAATAACCTTGGACTTTACAATCCTTTAATCATTATTTGAAAGTTGGTTTCTACAGCTAACATTATTGGGTATTCATTAATTCATTCATTCGATTCGTCATCCGATTCTTCTATTAACTAGCTAGCTGCCCCAGGACCCCCGAAGGAGGAGACCCTCTATCGTAGGAGGTCCTTCCGTCCAGATTTCCCTCCATATCTATCCAGCAACAATCGAATCACTCGCGATTTCGACACCGCCCGAACGTGTAGACATTTGCCGATGACTTAACTGGGCCGCTTTAATTATCATGCGGTCTACGCTACACGCTGGCCTATCAAGGATACCGATCCTGGACGGTCGCGTACAGCGTCCCTAGTTCCTGGGATTTCTTTTCCATCTCTTTTTATCTGACTCTTTCTTTTCCGTCCGATCGCCCACGGCTGTTTCAGTTTATGGAAGCTTGCATGGTTTCAACGGCGCGGCGCCGTGAAAGTGCCTAGATGCGACAAGGTACATCTTGTCCCTGTACTTTTTTCTCTCGTTCGCATCCACCTACGCGTCCCGATCTGGGATTAGAGGCCACGCGTGGCAGTCGAAAAATTCCTGTCCTCCCGAAACGATTCTTCATGACTAATTAAGGTCCCATCGAATCGTTCGCCTCGTTTCCTAAAGCTATATCTCCACGGAAGAAACCTCGGGCGTCCTACTGTCGCCTCCTGTTACCTTCTTCTTCTGTATTTGGTAAAAGCTGCAATTTTCTCAAGATGCAACTGAAAGTTGTTTTTTGTCGCTTCAGGGACAAGTTCTGAAATTGAAAGTCGTCAGCGGCGGTTTCCAAGGCGTGCATCAACGAGGAATTCGACAACGACCGATTTTTCTGTGGAAAACGCCAGTTTCAGCGATTAATGGGAGGAGAAGATACTGTTAGACTGTTTAACGAGAGACGTCAAGCCTGAAACGGAGCCTTAATTATTACGTTAGACTTCTTTTCGCCGGCGAAACGCCGCGGATCGCGGAGATGTACAAGTACACGTGTGCAGTGCTGTATGAATATTTATTAATTGGCGTGCTATTTAGCGGTAAAACATCGAATGTCCTCGAGCCTTTCTCCTTTTTGCAACGTTCAGCTGACTTTCAAAAACAAGCACGGCTGATTAGCGAAAGAGAAAATACAGTTATTCCGTGTCGCCGTGGGACCGGTAGAAATCATTTTTTTTTAACATTCTTCTGACTATTTTAAAACTGTACTCAATTCGTACCACGAATGCATAAGATCAGCAGTAGATTCACGAGTAGCTCTCTTGCATTAATCACCGAGAACCAATTCCGTAAATTAAGTGAGACATTTTCGCGAATGGTCGCCACTTACGGCTCCGGTTCCCCGACATTCCTCGCGATGATTTTTCTAATTGCTCGGAACTTCCAATTTCGTCTTGGATAGCAGCTCGTAATCGGCTGCAGTTTTTCCGGGCTGCGTGCCACGACAGAGTAATAAAATAGAGCTCCTCTCCCCACTTAATGGTGATTGAGTTCACGTGTAATCATAGACCAGATGTAACGACCACGGCATCTCCGGGGGATTTGACATAATCGACGCAGTGGTTCACATAATTGCGGTATCTCCACGCGAATTGCTTTCATTCGCGGCGCATCAGCTGGCGCGTACTAATTAGCGTCGTTTCATAATGATCTCCAAACGAAAACGTTACGCGCCGAGATACAGCGGCGTTCCCCTAATGATTGATCGCGCTTACATTAAAACCTTGCTTCTGGTTGCGCTCGCATTTTAATAGGATCACCGGTTATTAAAACGTCATTATAACATCGGATTCTCACGGAGGTATTGGAGGATACAAATTCGACTTGCGGGGCTCGACGATGATCTGGCAATATGTGAAATATAAAACAGCTAACACTTCGCTGTTTTACAATTTGGTGGAATTCCAGTTTTTACAATTGCAATTGCGTTAGGCGTTCAAACGCTAACTTGTCAACTGCGAATTGATTACTATTTAACAAAAGACTTTATGGGGGATCTATACCCTACTGAAGTAACTAGAAAGGAACTAGAATCTTACTAGATTTTGGGTCTAAACATGGGTTTACGCGCATCGATTTTTTGTCCTTATTTGAGCCGATTTATGGCTGGGTGAGGGCTCATTCTATAGAGGAAGGTTAAATACCACGCGCTCTGCTATTGATTTAACGAGATTATGTTTATATCTAATAATATGAGTGCCCAAAGTAGAGAATAAATCTAGAAAAATAACCGCAGATTTCAATGTATTTTTCTGCCTCAAAGAGACTTTTTTGACTGATGTGATGAGTAAAGCGCGCCGTGATGAACCTTCCTCTATCAAATGAACTATTGTGTAGCTCAAAATATGCTCGTATAAGGACAAAAAATCGATGCGCGTGATTTCATTCACATAGCAGAGATTTCCCCATATTACGTTCATGGAGACAGAGGTCCTCTCTGATGTAGAGCCAATCTAGAGCCAATTTTATTTCAGTTAGTTTAGACGAGATGGTACCTAGTCAGAAGGACTGTCAATCAGTGCTGCGATATTGTGCAACATTTCACTGCTGCACTGCTGTCAATGTGGAATCATAGCAAAACTGACACAGACGAGGTACATACTCTCATCGGTGGCACTAATATTAGTGCGACCTGCCCTGTATAACGGCATTCGCGACGAGCTGAATAGAATATGGAAATAGCAAGCAACTCCATCTCGTGTTCATTATGCAGTTGCGTGCTTATCAATGTTACCAAACTTTTTTTCTGCACAGAGGTTGATAATATTGATAAATACCCCAAAATCCGAGGGTATAGATCCCCCTTATAGCTCTCTTTTATGAAACGTAGTACACGAATATAGCTATGAAGCCTATCGCCAGGTTTCCGGCAGATAAAGTCTTCAGGATACGGTTATGTTCTCCTGGCACTGTTGAAGTGGAGGGGAGAGGAAATTTCTATTAAACTGCCGTTTCTCACGAGTGCTTCAGAAAACGAAGATCCAGCAGTCTAATAATCGAATAGGATAGTTCTTGTTGGGCTCGGGTAAGGTGGATGTTGTCCCTCTTCGTGTTTTTCTGCATACTGATCAGATAGCCTAACCGACGAGCTGAAAGGAGAAGGAAGGTAGGATGCTCGTGCAAACCGTGTTGGTCTCGCCTCGCGGTTTGCAGCATGTTAGAAAATTCCTATTCTAAGCACGATCCCGGCGTCCGTCGTGCTCGCCTGTGGCAACATCCGGCATGAATCAACAAAGTATAAAACCGAGCGAGCGATTCGGGTCTAAAACTTACGCCCACCACCAGCTAACGAGAGAGCGGCGAACGAGGCGAGACAGAATTATTTCGTTGCAAAGTGAAAGTCCTTCGGCTTGCTGTAGTACAAACGAAACTGGCGTAACGCGTGGGTCTCTCATCGCCCATGGTCGGCCATCGAATTCATTCCGGCTTCATTTTTCTCAGTCTTGACCCGAGACCATCCTTCTTCCTCGCATCTTGCTTCATGTCCGAGCTGGAGACTTTGGTGTCCCCACTTTCTTTTGAATTTCAATTGGCTGCACGAGTGGCAGCAAGTGATTCGTCGACTGCAGACAGCGGACTCTTTCGAAAATCATTAAATTTTTATCCTAACAAGTTTTTATTCAGAGTACAATTAACTACTACCGTGCGAAAGATCGTAGAATATGTTTCATTCATATTTTACGAAGAATATGCAACTTTGTTTAATCGATGTTCGCAGGACACCGATTTTCGTCGCTCGAAACGCAAAATGGTAACAACAAAGACCGCCAACTACATGGAAAGCGGCCGCGAACCGAAACTCCCGCGGCTATTGTTTAACGAGGTTTGCGTCACCGACGAATGCTAATGAAACGTTTATCTTCGCGTTGTTTCAGGTGAATTAATTCCGTGGACAGCCTTGGACACAGGACAATGATCACCCTCTCGGTTTTTTTTCTTATCGAACGTTGTTATTTCGTTTTATGATCGCTCGTTGTTAACATTGTCCACTGATGCATTTTTTATGGAATTAGAAAAACCACTCTGGTGGATAAAATTACGTCATTTACAATCACGGATTTTAACATTGCGTATTCTAATCGGTGAACGTAAACATTGCCGTTTTGCTAGTGTTTGGCAAACATTTAATTCTGTATGAATGGGCTGTGGCAATCTCAGACCGTGTTGTAGAAATTTTTTTTGACTCTCGTCATTATTTAGTAGTCGTAAGAGTTGTAAGCGTGTTTATAGTGAGAATGACGTGAATGATATTGTGAGATCCAGAGGTGTGACTTCATCTTGTTTACATATTCTTTTGATCTCCTCATGTAGTGACGTTCAATTATGATTCAATGTTTTCTTTTGTATTTTCCCGTTGCCAATCAATTGTTTTTTCTTCGATGCTGAATAACTACAATAAAACCTTCTGTTCTAAGATGGGTAGGAGTGTTTCAGTGAACTATAGATCATTTATTAATGATAGCATATGTGAAGAGGTGCGATTTTCGCGGACCGTGCTCCAAAAAACGGTACGCGTTACAGACTAACAATTACAGTTTGATCAACATGGTATATCGTGATACCAACAATTATTTCCTCGTAATCGCTGCGGATATAAATAACAAACATACTACCCGATCTAAAAACGGAACAAAACGGTACCCGCGCGCAACATGTGCTAATAACTGTTCATTGATCGCGGCGTTCCCCGTATATTATCACAAAGATTAGGGTCCACGTCCGACAATAAGCGGCGATAATTACAATGTACAGGAGGCTGTTTATTTTTCAACGAATCAATATTATCGTGGTTATTCTGCACGTGAAAAATCGTGCGTTACGCGGCGTCTACGCCCATCGATTACCATTCCTGCGGAACGAAATCTTGAAGCAACTGTTCCGCGAACTCGTAGCCCGCAGCAGCGGGAACAATTCGTGAAACAACTGAATCGCGAACACACAAATCTAACAGAAGATAGATAGAGAGAGAGAGAAAGCAAGAGAGATCGCGTGGATCAAGGAGCTCTCGCGCACGCCGATACCGTTACGTTTTCCGCAGATTTCGCGCTGGCCCGTGTTACGATCCACTGGAAGAGACGCTCGGCATCGTAAAATGGCAGCCGGCTGGCAACGTCTAACAGTAAAAGGTCCCTCGTAACGCGAGCATCCTCCTGGATCGAGCGAACGGTCCCCCGATCCTCCGAAAGCGATCGAAATTCCCCGCGGTGCGTTCAACCCGCCGCGGAACAAACAATTACGCGTCGGTCACACGGCTCCCCGAAGGTCTCCCTTTCATTTCGCCCAACGATCGACCGGTGGATCGATCATGGATCGTCGATTGCGTCACCGGTTCGCAAAATCGCCGGTTAATGAAACGAGAACGATCAGCGACCTCCGAGTGCCATCTTTGCGTCAGAATTAATTCGTGATTTAGAGAGGAACGAGATGAAAGGGACATTGCAATTAGATAGCAAATAAACGATTGAGTTTTTTTATTCCTCCTCCTCTACGTCGTGAGCATTAAAAAATGATGAAGTCATAGTTATCGAACAGTGGCAAAAATATTCAATAGACTCATCGTTGCAAGAAGGCGAATACAACCGGTTTTGTAATCAGTTTTCCCATAGTCTGTACCGAAGCATTTGCAAATTGTAAAATTACAAGTGAAACAGAGATAATGGAACGCGATCGAACGATCTACGTCCTCGAATGAACGAGTACATACCATCTTTAGATCGAGGGACGATGACGCTCTGTAAATCAGTACGTCGGCGATCGATAGGATCCTCGATGCACGCGTGTGGGACGTTGAAAAGTACCCAGGGAAATCCGAATGGTATGCCAGAGTTCCGAAGAAAACTGCAGCCGTGCGAACGGGAGGCAAGGTTCGCGTCTTTGGCCTCGATTGGAAGCGGCTACCTTTGATTCGATCCAACCTGTTAGCGGCTAACAGGTCTGGGTTAGAGCGAACATCGTCGCCGACGACTATGAACCTTGACCCCTGCACTACCAACATCTCGAGGAATTTAAATACTCTTTTATTTTTAGCCACGGTAATTGTCGCTTTTAACCCTGCGTTTGCGGGCTGCGCCCGTGGGAGCCTTGAGGATAGCTACTGATACTGTTACCATTTAACTTCTCTGGAATCCCTTGATCCTCCGTGAACGAAGGTTCATTTAAATATCGAAAATATTTTCCTTGGAAAATTAGATCCCACAGCAATGTCTCGGAGACTGTAGGAGGAATGAAAATATTCTGCGTCTGCCGACTATTTATACTAAAACGATACATTCCAGAAAACTCTTAACAGGAGCCTTAATACTTATATTAAACAATGTCTGTGTTATGTACAAAAAGTTATTATATATTGTAGTTTCAAGGTTGAAATCCTTCGGAGTGAGTTACAGAATACTCCAAAACAATCACCCACGGTTACCGTGCTAATATATCCCCACATTCACATCATAAAAATGCAGTATTTTAACACGATGAACTGAATACACGATTTATTACTTGAGGAAGAGGCCTTACTGGGTGAACATCACGAGCACGTCGTGCACAACGGGCTAATAGACCTAGAACAAGGTTCAAGAGCCACCAGCTGAAAGCACGGTTCGTTATAGCGTACACTAGTTCAGTGAGAACGGCAGGTTTTGTATGATCCATCTGCAATGGTAATCACGGCGCGAGAGGATCTTCACACTCTGATTCTTCTGAGGATAACGAGATTTGTATCGAGCTCATAGTACCGCCTCGAAACACGCGTTCGCGTCCCACCTGGCCACCACAAATCCGCCGGCCCGATAATAGCCCGGGAGTCAATGATAGTTCTCAGTCGGCGGTTCGGGTAAACGGCTTCGATGTTTAGTCGATTCAATTACCCGCTTTACGAGGCTCCGCGCGAAGAAGCCAGCCGGTCGACGCGTAATCCTCAAACTTATCAGCCATGAAAGCTGTTCGGTGGATGCAGGGGGGACGTTAATTACCGAAGCGGCGTAAAACACCAATTATTGCCGGTGGCAGGCAGTTCGAGGCGGCACGACGAAATTCCTGCGCCGAGTCCCCGGAGATCAGATAGAGACGTCACGCGTAATGCCCGATGATCGAATCGTGTCATTAACGATCATTTTACCCGGCGCGAACGTCCGTTTACTACCAGAGTTATCCCGCGGGCTCGGCCTATCGCAATATTGGAGGCTCACAGTCCTCTCGCAAGCGAGTCCTCCGAGCTTTTTTCCCACGCACATGCGAGAGAGATATCCCGTTAACGGTATGACGTTCCGCTTGTTCGGTCCGTGAGAATTTCCGAGAAAAAAACCGAACTGATCGGGAACAGAGGACCGGAGAACATGCGAGTCCGTCGATCAATTAGTTTTTAGTGGATTTCGCAAATCGAAGCAAACGATTACAAGAACCACTGAAGGACTCTCGTAAAGTCAACTCGATTTCTTTTCATTTTTCCCGCCGCGTGCCGTGCCGCGCCAAGGGATTTTTCCACGTCTGCATGCGCAATCAGTTAACGGATGGTTTCCCTAAATATGGAAAGACTGGTGACACCACGAGTAATGGACCGATCCGCGCGCTCGCTGCGACATTGCTGTTGCAAGCATTGAACTCTCCAGGTCGCTCGCGCTCGCCGGATCCACTTAAGGCTTAAGGCACTCGCGGTAAACGTGTCACCGGTTATTCGCGTAACAGGCGCACCGAGGTTTCATTACCACATAATGAACGGACAAGTTTTATTGTAACGGTACGACACACGATAAATATCTGCTGAACGAGATCGGCCCGCGTAATTTCCCGCGGCCGGGGATGAAGACGTTCGTTATCGACCGGTATGCGGAACTGTGCTACCGGATCCTGTAATTAGCGACCGGGACGTACTACGGGATGTTTATCTTAAATAGAACACGCGAGACACTCCGAACGACTGATTCAGTCGGATTTTTGCTTGTTGATTCTCGAACGACGGGATTGGGTTTATTTTGACTCGTAATTACCATTGTTCTGAATACAGTAGAACCTCCTTATTACTCATTATTATTAGAGAAATATCTAGGTGCACGGTAGTGCACTAGCCAAGTTCTCGCACTACCTCCTTTCACATGAAACAATTTAGACGTTTCTTAGAGGCTTATAACTCGACACTGGAAGCAGATGGAGAGATGTAATTTCGTACACTTGTTAAATGCTATCATGTCTCAATATTGACAAAACATTAATCTTCCAACATTAGTAGGTTCCGAGATATAGGACCTCAAAAATCGCTTTTGTCACTGACTGACTGACTGACAGATCATCAAAACCTTTTGGGTACTTCCCATTGACCTGCAAACTTGAAATTTGGTACATAGCTCCACCATAACAAACACTCAAAGGAATAATTATCAAAGTTTAAAATTTTACGCCTTAAAGGGATTGTATTGAAAAAAAAACATTACGAAATAGGTACGTAGGATAGAACATAGCAGCATAACATACTATACGTTTTATTAGCTTCGAAGTCGCAACAAATACTGATGAAAAAAACAATCGCTCTAACGTAAACAAAAGAAACTGCACCGAGCATCGTCTATAGTAGCGGGGGGCAAACGGATCCGTGCGCCGCCGGCAGAGTGTTAATCTTCGATACATTGAATTTGGATTTTCTCTTGCAGATTAGGAAACGATTTTTTTTCTTTGATACCTACTTGATAATTGATGAAATTTCAGCAAAAATTGATGAAATCCCAACAGAAACATCCTGTAAACAGGAGCCACGTTCCTATGGCCGTAAAAAGTTGTGAGATCAAACAAAGCCAAGTTCGTTAGCTTAGAAATACCTCTTGCAATACTGAAAAAAGCGTTTGTAAAAATTAGTTTAAAAGAACGCTATTTAATTTTTAAAGAGTTACATGCAGTGCTAAATTATTCAAACTTGGCCGTTACTTTTTAAACCAATGGCCATAAAAGGTGTTAGGTAGCGGCAGAGTTTGAATAATTTAGCCCCCCATGTAACTCTTTAAAAATTAAATAGCGTTCTTTTAAACTAATTTTTACAAACGATTTTTTCAGTATTGCAAGAGGTATTTCTAAGCTAACGCACTTTGCCGTATTTTGTTGGATCTCACAACTTTTTACGGCCGTAGGAACTTGGCTCCTGTTTACAGGGTGTTTTTATTGGGATCGAGTATTACGAATGCATCGTTCAGAAACAGCGGAAACAATCGTCAAGCACGTGCTTTAATAAAACAAACACGCCTGTCAGTACCTATTAGAAAAGTTCGTGGTCGTAGACAATACTGACAGAGAATAAAGAGCGAATGTCCTCGAGGGACAATTTTGTGGTTGCGATGCAGCCAATTCAGACGATCCCGGCGCTTTTAGAGTTGTTTTCAGCGAAACGTACCCGCGGCCATTTATAGTCGTCGTTTGTCAAAGCGACGAGCACCGCGGCGAGAATGGATCGCGAATTGAAATTGCTTTTGCGAGGATTCGCGAGCCGCGACGACGAGCAACGAAACAAAGTGCCGGATAATAACTCGCATCGCGCCGCTCGATGGACCACTTAGGGTACATGGCTAACGCAGAAACGGCGGCGTTATTATCGGTTTGGCCGAACCGCGTACGTACGCCTGGATGACTACTGCAAAACGGTAAATTACAGCAATTTTCCTGATCGCCGTCTAACACGTGTTGCCGATGGTTAAACGGACAAATTGATCGTTGCGAAAATTCACCGTTCTAACGTTTCTCGCGCCGTTCGCCATTTTTGCGTACGTTCGCTAAAAGCGCGCCTCGTACGGAACGGGAAATGGATTGCCGGATAAACGGGAATTATCCGCCGGGCTCTTGATCTTCGCGATTCCGCGAGCTTTTAGCTTCGGATCGTGATCTGTGAAATTTACCGAACCTGTAGTGGCCGGAAATGTTGCCTGACACGTCTATATTTTCCGTAAAAACATTCAAGTCTTTATAAGTTAATAAATTCGAGGTTTAAGTGCACGTTACAAAAAGCAACGTCACAGACGTCGTAGAAGTCGAGGAGAACACAGTTGCCTGCTATGACGTCGAGGATTTAGGCGTTCTAGATCTCGCGACCTTGGCTGCCGCCTTTCAGTTCATTTTGCTCGTGTCGCGTTTCGTCATCGCCTAATGGTACCGTGACTAAAGCGTAACTGCAAGACGAATGTACTGCGAACACCGAATCTAAAAAATCCGAACCCATTTGACGTCCATAAACGGATTTATCGTTGCAATTAACACGGTACCGCGGGCCCTGTTGATCTCTCACGCTACACAGTGGTGTCACTCGAGAGATTCGAGATCGCTTTATTTTTTACACAGGAAAGATCGTGTTTTAGACAGGCTCGGTGATAATTACTCTCGGTCGTTAATCGAAGGTCGGTCGCCAGGATGCGCGCGAGAACCCGGCGAGAGACACGAGCGAGTCCTCGCGGCGAAGCACGACCCGACGAGGCAAGGTCGAAAGAAATCAATAAAGCTGTGCATTTCTCCGAGGAGGGACAACGAGCATTCGCGCGGAAGGAAACGGCGAACGTCGCGTAATGACGCTCATTATCGGAGTCACAGCGCGTCCGCTCAATGAAATAATAAAATCATCTTCGTAATGATAGGCTCGCGCGAGCGCGTCGTCTCGCCGCGTGTTGTACGTGTGCGCGCTTGGTAACGGAACCACGGAAGGGACTCGGAAAAGTAATTTGCACCGCGACCCATGACACTGCCATCCCGAGGCACGAATAATTGCATCGTAACCGTTAAAGGGTGGAAAGGTCGTCCGGCCGAGTGGATATGAGTGGATATCCACCGCGGCCGTACCACCGATGCCCGGGTACACGCATAAGAAACGTTATTAGTGGAAATTGCGTCGGGGATCCCGCGCCGATCGAGCTGCCTCCCGGGACATTTATCACGGCCGTTTATCATAAACAATCAATCGCCGGATAAATAGATACGCTCGGAGGCTGAACGTTCCCCGGTGCCTCCCTCGAGATGATCGAAGCCACTGCCTGCCTCTTCCGACAGCCCGACGAGACCAGGACTTCTCACTGAAATCACCCGTCGCAGGATCATTCTGCCACTTCCGCATCCGAACGTCAGTAGTCTCGACATTTTTTATTTCTATCGATAGCGTGATGTACGTGGACGATTCTGAAAATCAATTCTCGCTGGACACCGGCTTGAAAATAAGTTAGCGAAGACGTTTCTGTCCACGATGAAAATAGCGTGCAATATTGAACACAATTTCACAGCGACAGGAGTAAGAATGTTCGGTGTACAAGGAACATTAAAAATGACGTAATTTATAATTGCGTGACTGCGTAAGAATGACGATAAAAACCACGAATTCATTCATGTACTTCAGAATGCGTAATAGCTTAAGAATAATTGTTCGCTATTCCAACAAAAATCTGCCAATAAAGAACAGGCTGATTCATTGCAGCTTCGTTGGAATTTCCGATGATCTGTACCCGTTCTTCCAGCGCGTTCAATGTTTACACGGTTGCGTAGGTGCTAATAGAAGACCCGCGGGGACTAGTTTTCGCGAAATCTAAGCGAAGGAGCTATTTGGCAAGAGCTAATTCAGCTTCTCGAACGGAGAGGAGCAACAATTCGCGCAACGGTGTCCGCCGAGATTCGCACCGCGTTTACATTTGCAATACGCGATTTACGTAATACGTCCGACACCTATCCGACGATGTTACGCAATCGTTTATTACAGGACTGGTGTCGCGGGGACACGTTTAATCCGTCATCGCAACGGTACAAACCGCGATTCTCCTTGTACGGTCCGATAATCGCTCGTAATTCCGTTTACCCGACGCGAGGATGAGCAGCGAGCTTTTCCTTCCGCCTCTTTCTCAAGAACGAGGACTGTTGTGTCGCATGTGTACGCGAGACCTCCGTGCGAGATTTGAATAACAGGTTGCAGCGAATTCGCAAACACATTGAACACCGGTTTACAGTTAGGCAAACGCTGAGCTAGAAATTGACCGTGCGTCACACAACGACGCGAACCGCTCGCGAACGGCTATTATTTCTATGCTAATTCGATGCACTCGTGCAAACGGGATCGCGGGAGACATTACCTTAACGACGTGTAAAAACGAATCCGCAATTAGACGGCCCAGACCGATGCCGATGACACGCTGGAAGCGGATGTAATGAATTGGCAAGCAGTTCTAAAAATACCCGAACATGAGACTGTTTGCAAGGTGTATTGCGAAAGGCTTCGATTAATGATCTTTCTCAGTTAAATGCTACTTATTGTACTCTATAAACACCTCGTCGTTAGATCCGTTTATTCGCATCTGTAAAGATTAGATCGCGGATTCGATGCTTTTACGACGATAATGAGCAAGTGAAATTTAAGACTGCAGCAGGATTAAAAGTCTACAGGAGGATTCCTATACGTGATAAAATAATAGACTTAATCAGTGAATATTTTCGCGAGTGACCATAAGAAACAGAATCAAAGCGGACTGGTTCTGCGAAAGTCCGTTTCCCCGAGCAGCGTCCGAACTTCTTGCGTGCCTTTCAATTCAGTCACGTTAATTTAATTTTACTCTTCTTGCGACAGGCAGCATCGGCGAAGCGCTTCGACGAACCGAAAAGAAACGCGGCAAACGAGTTTCTAGCTCGTCAGAGAAAAGCAAAAGTGACACTCCCAGTGCAGTGGCGGGGATCATCGTGTGGCCGCGGGGGCATCGTTGTGCGAGAAGAAATTCGTTAGAGCCACCGCGTGGCTGTAGCAACACGATATTATATTGAATTCGTTCGAACTATCAACTGCGCGGAGGATCCCGGTTCTCTTGCAGGTGTAGCTCTCTATCACGAGGCACTCTGCTCGGCGATACGTGACGATATATCCTACCCCCATAAAGCCAATGACCATGACATCCTGACCCGCGGAGGTATTCATCAGCCGGATGATTGCTACCATAGCGAAAAAACGACGCGTGGAAAGAATAAGAGCAAAGATCCCGAGGAGAGGATCGACCGCCCGGCGTTGATCCCTCTTGCTCTCTTTTGTTCGGGAATAATGGAGCAGAAAAAATTACGATGGCCCGGCATTCGCTGAAATTGGTATTCACTTACGACGATGTTAAAGGGGCGGGACCTTGGGAATCATTAGCCCCGGAATATTCTCTGTTTTACGTCCGGGGGAAGCGAAGAGGATCATTTTTTGGGCACGTTTGGGCGTCGAACGTCTTCATTAGGAATTATGAACGCTTCTTTTTACTCGGATGTCTAATGTTCACGTGCATTCTTATTTTCAGCAATTATTTTGTACGTATCAGAATAGGGGGACTCGGAGACTGCAAGTTTCACGCTCTCTTCAATGTTCTTACAAAAATATATCGAAGCATATCTCCTTTCTTGAACAATTAACCCTTAGCACTCGAGTGGTGAGTCAGAGTCACCACCAGAAATTGCAATACCATTATTCAAAATATTGTTTACAGTATTAAATATCTTGGTGGCTAATCACTTACTAAACATTTAAGTATTGTATGACGTGTTATATCAATTTCATATCCATAAAATGAAAAAAAATTATATAGATTGGAATTATTCTGGGTCGGAAGATATGTTTCATTTTCGAGTTAGAATAGCTCCGAGTGCAAAGGGTTAAAAATTCATTTACACCTGATGTATCAAGATATGCATCGAAGCGATTTGACAATCAACGACTTTCGGGCAGCATGATGTTCGACATTCCACGTCGCGCATCTGTTAGATCGATGTTTCGCGGATCGAGCAGATTCTACAACGCGTATTTCGTACGCCGCTGGTATTTTGCAAAGCGGCGCAGAAATCGCGTACAGAGCGTAACAGAGAGGAGTGACGTGGATTCGAGCGTGCCACGCTCGGGAAGCAAAACATTTATTCCGCTTCCTGATGCAGAAGGGGGCCCTGAGGAGTCCGGTGTTCGTAGGCGAAAGCAAAGCAAGGCAATGCGAGGCAAACCAAAGCACAGCGAGGGAATCACGACGAGGGAAACGTCGGAGAAGCCACGTAACAGGCGCGCGATACGAAAGCGATTCCTGGAGACAAAGGAAAACGTGTAGCTACACGCCCGGTTAAAAGGAGCGACCTCCTTGAGAACGGTCCTTGACTCGTAGAGACGGCTGAGATAAGAAGAAGGAGAAGCGGTGCGAGTAGTTGTAGAAGTAGAAGAAGAAGAAGAAGAAGAAGAAGGGGAAGAAGAAGTAGACGTCGACGACGAAGAAGAAGAGAAGGAGGAGGAGGAGGCCAGCAGCAGGAGCAACGGCAGGATGAGCCAGAAGAGAGGAGAAGGGAGACCCGGAGGCGAGTAATGGCGCCTACACTCAGTGGCCGCGAAAGGGCGAAGAATATTCTGCTTCCGAGGAGTGCGATATACAAGCCAGCAGAATACGCGAGCTGCATCCAGCGGATAAGAGAGAAAGAGAAAGAGAGTGGGGGAGAAGCAGAACCACAGAGGAGAGAAAAGGAGAGAGAACACGGCGGAAAATGTATCCAGCCACAGCATGGGCACCGGTCGACGGTTTCTCCTCTTCGCCCGTGCTTTTCCCTGCTCTAATGTGGTTAATTAAACAACCAGCAAAACGATATTCCTGGAATGAGATCGTAGACTCTACGACGGAGAGGCTGCGGACGAAATCGTGGGCTCGCAGTAAGTGCACCGGGTAGCATCCAAGAATGACCAGTCCGGGGCTACGAACAATTTTACTGCCTCGCTGTTCGGTTAATGCTACCCGCTACCCTGGCGCGAGAGAAAATGGTTACCGGTCCTCCGGAGCCTGTATATTTATCCCGAACTTTATTAGTTATACACGCTGCGCGACGAGATAACCGCGTAATTATGGCCGAGACGTTTCCCCGAGTGATAACACAATCGCTGCTTGATAGAAATACGTTTCGCGTGGTTGCGGAACGTGAGGGGTCCGCGGACACCCATCTACCACGAGTAGTGTTGAAGAACTCGAACAATTAAAAAGGAATTAACATTACGTAAAAACGAAGATTGAGATGTAGAATGTCCATGAAAATTTACAGAGAAACAGAAATGAATAAGTACACGACGCGATAACTAATCTAAAAGCACTATAGAGCAGAGAGTAACTAGAAATATTAACAGAAGGGAAACGACAAAAACAGAAACGCAGAAGCTAATCATAAAACACGTACAATGAAACGTAAACTTTATCGAGCTAATTAATTTCAAGTCGTCTGCATCATTAGACCATTCATTGCTTTAGCATAGCTAAACGACGACCGTCAAACGAGAAACCAGTTCGTACGACCACTCAGCCTGTACGACTAGAATTAGCCCTTTCAGGACGAATGCCGCCATATTGGCGACATCAGGCTTGCATACCCGGCGTCTAGATTACAGCTAATTCGATTAAACAAATAACACAGGGGTGGTACATATCTCTCTTCCTATTCCCGTCATTTAAGACTTTAGTACACGATCTAGTTCTCCAAGAAAAACAGTTCGACGTTTCGAAATGTCTTTAGGCACGAGATGTCGGTATTAGATGATTGTAAAAATAAAAAAATACAGAAGCTGCCAACATTTTAGGAACTGGTAGATTCCTTTTTCATACACTGGGATCTGTCATGACAATCCCGTGTCACTTTTCAGCAAATACGGCGTGGCAAAGAAGCTTGATTCGTTCGATCGGTAGATCTCCGCGATTCGATCGCAGTTTTTCCGGTATACGTGACCACCGGAACCGTTTCTACATTTCTCTCGGACGGTCTTCTTTCCTCCGCGAGAGAGGTAGGTTCAACGGGAAGGCGTCATAAATTACAAGGCGAATCCTTCTGAAAAATTAACGATTCGATCCGGACAATGCGCGGTCTAATGTACGCGGACGTTCCTTGCCTTCCACGTCCGGAATGATACCTGCGGGCATGCGATGCAGAAGGTCGCGAGGTGTGCTCATTCGTGACCAGAAAAATTTCTCGAAGGGAAAACCTGGAGAAGACCGGAGAAAGATCGAGCGGATGCGAGCTCGCACACCCTTTCGTTCGTGCGTTCATGCTTGGGAGATACATACACACATACGCATTCTACTCCTCTCTCTCTCTCTTTCTCTCTTTCTCTCTTGCTCTTCT
Organism: Lasioglossum pauxillum; assembly: GCA_933228785.1. Classification (NCBI taxonomy): domain Eukaryota; kingdom Metazoa; phylum Arthropoda; class Insecta; order Hymenoptera; family Halictidae; genus Lasioglossum; species Lasioglossum pauxillum. The sequence continues at coordinate 15,156,650 of OW121700.1, forward strand.
CTGTCCCTCTCTGCCGGAGAACCTGGACGGAAAGAAGAAGAGGAGAAAGAGAGAGATAGAAGGTGCGAGTGGCGTCTCAGGAACGAAGGATGCCTATAATCGGCAATGGACGACCGCACCTCGCCACTTTCGCGTTGCTTGACGTGGATACCGGTCTAACCGATCGACCGGTTAATCATCGTCGTCTTCGGCCGGATTCTATCTCAAGCACTCCGCACGCATGCTCGTATTTATTATACGGTAGCTGGCCAGCGATTTCGTCAGGACCTGGGACCCGGCCCCTCGCCACACGTAATTTAATTAATCAAGGGATAATCGACGCTAATAGCCGCCTCCTAACATCGATCCTTGGTTCGGCCTTGCAAGCAACAGAAAAATCGCTTTCCTCGATCCGCGCCCGTGACGTAGCATCTTAAAATCGGTCTAAAAAAGTCGTAAATTATGTTCTACTGATTCATTTAAATATACAAGACGCATAGCATCATACGCCAACAGGATGGAACCGAAATGTCAATCATAAAACAACTTGCTAATGGTTTTCTCATTAGTGAACGACCAGAAATAACTTGTTATACGCTCGGGATAAGATAAGGGTATTTAAAGGAGTAGTTAAATCTAAGTTTATTCTTTTTCTAATTATTACTCGGACTTCTTTCGAAGAGCGCGCCATAGATAGTCGTCAGCATTACGATTAGGATAATTCCACTGTCGAAGAAAGGGACAAGTAACATTGATCCAATTCGAAACAGGCACGTGAGAAGAATAACCGCTATGCCTGAATCACGTTATCCTTGTTAATTGCATTTCATTAATACGAAATATGCGAACATCTTTGCCATTAAATAACCACCGTGACTAACAGATATAAATTGCAATTTGTGTCGTTTGTGTTTAATAATTCTCTCATCGCCTTGTCGTTAATTATCCTTCTATCGATGCTTCTCGATCTAGCAAAGTTGCACGTTATAATGTTAAGGCCGTGGTAACGATCATTAGTAACAATTTCTGCGTCCTATCGAGAACTCGAGGTTGATCGGAAGCGATGTTGGAAAAGATGCAACCATTTTTTTCCAGGGTGAACGAAGAGTATGATCGTTGCAATCGACGACGATCTCAGGCGTGCCCTCGCGCAGGCAAATAGCCGCTTAGCCGAGATGCAATTGGGCCGAGGAAATCGCCGTGGGGATGCATAATTGAATCGAGTCCAAGTTAAATATTACTTGCGAAACTCATAAATATGCAAAGGTTACGGCGGGAAAGCCTGGGTGATCTCCATTTTCAGAGTTTTCATCCTCGCCGAGAGCAGAGAGGGGCTCGCAAAAACCACGGTTCAAGTTTCACGGTACACTCGTGCCGATCGCGTGGGGTCATGGATCTGATTTTCGCCCTTGAGCGCATGGGGGAATCGATTCAATTCAATTCCTATGGTAATGAGCGAGGAATGCATCCGCGGCTGGATAACTTCCTTTAAGGATTCGCGTACTCGAAAGCAGATTTGAACAAGACTGAAACCGGTAGAGATGGTCGAAAGCATTCCAAGGGCCGATGCGACCCATCCGTGACCCCAAGGACGACGAGGACCATCGGGCCCCCTCCATCTTGCCTCCAAGGACCATCAAGGCCCTTTCGGGACCAGGGAGATTCGCAGGAATCCTTTAGATGCCAGACTGTTCAGCCAACAGTGCCCAGAGGTCCCCTAAAGTCGGCAGTTGTACGAACTTTGATGATATCACCCTGAGGCGCCACTAAAAGTTACCATTTCACAGGTTGAAACAGTCTTCATAGTGTTATTAGGAGCTGAAAAGAAGCCACTTACTCCTGTACCGTCGTAGGCGACTTCTTCTCAGCTCCCAATACTAAATCTTCTGTAAAATCTTTCTTACATGTTCTTTGTGTGAGTTTAAAAATTCAAGTCTGCTCTTGCAGATTATCAAAATATTATTTTCAGTTTGTCTGTACAGTCTTTTCTACTTAGAACGTACGAATCCTATGCGTCTGTTTCGATTTTATAGGATTTTTCGAGGCGACAGGAGGTGATAACTCGTTCGAAAAATGTTGGCGCGTTATGGAAGCGTTTCCCACGGAGTCTGACTCAGTTACGAGAGCAACATTGCGGTGATCAGCGAAGCACTCTAACAGGATTCCAGGGTGCAGCGTGCGTGCTCCGGATCGTTCAGCGTATCGCCAGGAATAAAATCTTGCCTACGCTACGTCGGGATGCAACATTTCGTGATCGTCCGAGTTAAGTCGTTTCCTGTGCGAACGCGTCGAGCCACGGTGGACAAGAAGCGCCATCAGTTCGAAAGGAGTCCGTGTCATAACGGCAAGGAGTCATGCGACAGAGAAAATTGCCATAGCCGAGGCTTAGAGACTCCCCGGTCTTCTACCGATGAAGAAGAGGGCGTAATTTTACTTCCTTAATTATCGAGAAACGTTCGCATACGCGTAACACACGGGGATCTAGATTTCCCACTGTAGTTTATGCTTCCTCGTCTTGCCGTAGCGTGATTGCAGTTCCCGAAACGGTAACTAGAATAATTTTCGCGTGAGAAACGATCCTGGCCCCGTTCGTTGCAACAGAGATCCAAGAGATCGAGGATCCATCGCGTGCCAAGACTCGATTCGTTGTCTCTGCAGATTTCGGGGCGGCGCAACATTTATCGAAGAACGTAGGCGAATAACGAATCGCTGTCATAACTCTGCTGCCTTATTAATTATTTCCAGCATAGACGAGCGGCGGATGCGACTGCTCGAACATGTCTGCTACCGTGCTTCGCGTGCGATACACATTTTGTTGCGCAACCGATCCGGCCGTCAACGCGAAGTTCAAACGGGGTCACAGGTAGCAAACGGAAAACGAGGCGATTTTCCCATTCGTGCAGCTTTTCTGACCGTTTCGAGACCATCGCAACAATGGCAGCGACTCGCGTGAACGTAACGGTGAGTAAAAGTGGCTCCGACTTGACTGCAATTTACAAAACGCTGGTTACGAGATACAGTGTACGCCTGGTGTAGAGGTTTCAATTTGAAAATATTTTAATTGGGTTGGATTGGAAGACACTCGGAAAGAAAATAGCGGTTACGTTAAGATATGAACGGTAATTTCTTGCATTTTATTTCAGCAGCATTTATGTAGATCGGAGCCGACGTCGGGGGCGCGAGATTGAGAAACTTTCCAGCCCACAGGCGTTTTGTGCGTCCACGCATTCGCGCCGATTTCAGTCGTTTCGAATCGTAACCAGGAAAATGACGGACTCGGTGCGCCGCGACCTCGACAATGCCTTTCGCTGTCGATCGAGCATTGTGCACGCTGCTTCGATCGGTGACATAAGAAACGCCTGCCGCGCGAAAGTAATAGGGGATAGGTATGTATTGCGTTTTAAACGGTGATCCGGTAATCGAGCAAATAGGAAACGGTGTAAACAGAGGAAAAACATTAACACCGATAACGACCTAACACTCGACACGAACTAACAAACCAGAGATTAATTCACGGATGTGTGACGCACCGTGTCCCTGACAACATCATTAGCTTTGCTTAATAAAATAAATGCAATGCAGGAAATGTGAACTTTACGTGTCAAGGTAACTTTAAATTGGCACAATTTCATCTGCTGATATCGGATATGCGAAATGTTAGCTCGCAACTGGGTCAACGAAAAGAAGAAGAGGATGTAAAATGCATTTTTACGATACACGCCTTACGATTGCGAAAGCATCAATGAGGCAGAATTTTGCAGTGGCAATTATTAATCACGTAACGTCGAGTTGTTTTGTGGTTTCAGACGAACAATTGCCTCGGCGAGGTCTGTTAAAATTCTACCGATCGTTCACAGAGGAATAAGAGAAACATTGAAAAGCGAGAAGATGTCTCGGAACGAGTGATTCGAATGCCTCGCGGGAGAGTTCGATGCGCGGTTAGGCACGATCGCCGGACTCGAAGCGTTAACTACGGTCGGCTAACGATTTCCTTTGTGTCGCGGGCACGTTTCGATGGGTTATGGTTTCCCGTTTAAAATGCGGAACAGCGGAGCCCGGCTACGTTAAAACGGCTTCATTGTGCGGGGACGTACGAGCGCGACTTCAGCAGCGGCGGTATTCCAGGAAGCATAATCCAGCAATCGATATTAGCCTGGCCGCGAACCATGGTCAGCGGACGGGCCAGAAGCAAATGATCGCATAATGTATTCGGAATGCATTTGCAAGATAATGGGGGCCCTCGGTGGCGTTCCCCCCCGGTAAAAATGGACTGGGACGCGTTGCATCCCGATGCAACACCCGCCGAAGAAAACTCTGTGGAAACCGCGGACGAATAGAGCGAGAGAGAGAGAGAGCCGCTCGCCGCAGAGTGGCTCCGATGAATTTCAATGTAACGTTCTCACCCGACGACTACGCCTTTTATCGTCTCTAAACCACATCCTTACACGGTTTTATCGCGAATCTTCGCTTCCTAGCATTTCCGTCTGCCCGACATTATCATAAATCGCGCGACGTCGTCCACCGTCGTCTTCGGTTGCTTCTTTTTTTTCCCCGCGGACGAGAACACGTCGATTACCGCTAACTTGGCAATGACGCCGGTAGCTGTGCGCGCACACCGTTCCCCTTAATCATCTATATTTTTATATTCCTAACAGGACTTACGCAATGCCCGCCGGATCGTTGATAAATATAGGTACTTGCGTTACATCCAAAGGCGGTGACGCCGCGTCCAAGTCCATAAAAGAAGCGCACCAAAGGATCACACTCCCGATCACTGTCTCTCCGCGTATATCCTTCTCAAATATAGTAGATAGAACTTTGCTCACTCACTCGCGACCACGACTCGCTACACTCCCGAGCCCGCTTTTTCTCGCGTATGTATGTGTGTGTGTGCCACCCGCTCTTAATCATCCCCCACGGATCCCCCGCAGAGCCTTTTTTGCACATATCCCGAACGCACACTCCCGAGTGTCCACGAAACCGGATCCTAGCCGGCGAACGTCTATATTTGTCACAGAAAGCGTCCCCGCTCGATCAAATCACTGCAACACCATGTCCCTTCGATCCTCGAGAGATCTTTATATCGGTGCGAAACCTTCCAGATTTTCGCACAGATTTTCTAATCCTAATTCGATGGTAGGGACTCTGTCTTAACGAATGGGCGTGTATCGCACTTCGTAAAAACGGTTCATAGCTCGCTGTGGTAATTGAGGAAGCGGCTGGTGTGGTGCACGCCCTCTCACTTTCAAAGATAAAGAATAATAATGAGCGAGTGATTGAGCAGCTGCAAACACAGAGTGAAGGTGGTTTTGTGACATTTTCTGACACGTACTCTTCTTCTGGACACGCATTTAGATATTACTCTCGTGGTCAATTAACTCTCATTCGTTCCTTGCTTCAGCATGACATTCTCCACACGCGTATGAATACGTCGTTTGACAATCACTTAGGAAAATCTGCATTTTACATGTTCGAGAAAGCCAACATTGATCTTGCGCGTTGGCTAACTTTTCTTCTCAATTTCGTCATGACGGAGTGCATCTACAATTCTATCGATTGGTAAGTAGCCACCACATTTTCAAATAATGAAGTTACAGATTCAATTATACAGTATTTGCTGCGTAATCTCCGATTGGCACCCAACATCTGTTTAACCTCGATAACGTACACCCGCAATGATTTATTCCTCGAATTGATTATGAAAATGGGAGCCGGTTGAGGGTTAAGAGCAGCGAATTCAAGGTCGGGAGCGCGACTTTCGACGAGTTGAGCAATAGACAGCAAGCATACGAGTCCTATTCAATCATCTAAGCTAAACCAATCTTCCGCTGATGGATCGCTGGGTAGGAAAGGATGTGTACCAACGGTGACGCAAGCGTCAAGCGAATCGCTCGACGAAAGTTCGATTTTGCGAGCTCGCCTTTCGTTTCGGGATGGCGCCGCGGGTTTTTGGCGTGCCCGGTCGCTTTCTAAAGTCGAGGACCGGTCGTTGAAACCGGGAACGGCTGGTCCGCCGGAAAAGTCGAGGAATCGCAGTCGTCGAATGCAGCTTAACGAAGTTGAGTGCGGAGCGTGGTCGGCGTGGCAGAAAAATTACGGGGAATAGAACCGCGAGGATTCGTTCTAACGCGCAAAAAAGCGACCGGCTCGCGTTACGGCCAGCTAGTCGCATAATTTCTGATCGGTAGGCTCCCGCATCCTTGACACCATCTGCCTAAAGGATGTGCTAAAGGTCGTAGCTAGCACGCGCGGTCTGACATAACGTCCGATTTCGCGATCGAACTGTTTCCTTTAATTAAAGAATCCCTGCGTTTCGTGACGAGCGTGCCTGGTTCGTTGTTTAACATATAATGTTGAAAATACATATACGTATATGTACATTCGCCGAGGCGAAGAATCGAGTACGCGCGAGCCACGCCGCACGAAACTCATTTCACCGATGGAAACGCCGGATATTTATAGCTGCGGGAACGCGAGATGAAAGTAACGCGGCTCTCGGCAAAAGTGTAACACTTTTACGGAAGACCGGAGAACCAACCGGTGGACTTTCCAGATTCCCCGCGAGGATCTCTATTATTAATCCAAGGCCGGATCAGGATTCAGGCAAAGAGAGGATCGAGAGAGAGAGAACAACGGGGGACGATTCTGGGATCCGAGCGCGCCCCGAGACAATGAGATTCCTTCGGGAGAACTGCGTGACTCCATTTTGGAGAACGTCAAAGAGCGTGTGTGATCAAGCGTTGATCGAGTTTTTTTTCCCGGAGTATCTTCGAGGGATGTCCCGCATCGCCGCCAACTGACACCAGCGACGGATGCTCGGAGATCTTCTCCGGAGCGACCTTGACTCCAGAAAAGAGCGAACCCGTTTCGCGCGAGCCTCGATCCCATTCTCTCTCTTTCTCTCTCTCTTACTCTCTCACTCTGTCTTATCAACAGGGACAGCGACAATCGAAACGATCGCGGAACGGAAAAACCGTCGCCGGATATCGGATAATGTTTCGCGAGTCTGGAACCATACGCCGGGTTTTCTCTCTCGAGAGAGAGAAAGAGAAAGAGAGAAACATACGGGTAAAGAGAGACGGTGTCGCTGCGCGAAAGCGCACGGAGGAAAACGGTAACGGGCTCGCGAGAGCTCGGTGTGTTCGGCAGCATTCGGAGAAAATTCGGGAGCGAGCGAACAGAGATTTCGGACGTTCGTGACGGAGCTTGTTCGTGGATCCTTGTCGAGCAGACGGTCGTGTTCCCCGTGATCGAACTTACCCGTCCCCATGGCTGACAGCAGCCTCCTTCAGCCACGATCCTTCCTTGTATAGGTGGTCCAATGCTGGATGATTTTCACTAGTCGGTCAACAGTGTGAAAGAAAAAATAAATAAACCACTGTAACACCTTTCGGTGATGACGTCGAGGAAAAGGACGAACTCCTCGTCCAGCCGGTAGACCGCGGACGAACTGGTGGCTGGCGAAGACTTTTGGTGAGACTTCGACGTGAGACAACGACGACGTCATCGCCGGCCTGGTGTCTCATTGGCCGGCGGTCCTTCTCTTTGCTCGACTTGCCTCTCTCTTTTCACCGGGCCTCCCTCCTCTCCTTTTCCTTCTACGAACTCCTCTCTCGCCGCGCCGCTCCGCGAACTTCCTCTCCTCTTCGTTGCACACCTGGACGATCGTGATCGCTCTTACCTTTTCCATCGCTCGCTCTCGCCACGCCGCGGCGGGGCTAGAGCAGCGGAGTCGCTCGAACGAAGCGCGAACTCCGAGAGCTCGACGCCTGGAACCAATCCACCTAGCCGCGCTTCGCCGTGCTAGAGACCCTCGAAGAGCTCGCAGAACCTGAAAACGCAGCCTCGGAGGAGGAATAGAGGCCGTGCCAGAGGTCAATCGAATCGAAATATCGATCACGCAGCTATAACAAAATTGATGCCACCGGTCCCCCACGAGTGATAGCACATCTGGAACTCCAGGATCAAAGATTCACCTGCGGACATTGCGGCAGGCTTTCAAGTAGAACTACCCAGCAAACTGCTGGTGTGGGTTTAGAGAAGGATACAGACGGTGCCAGAGGTCAATCGAATTGAAATTTCCATCACGCGGACTATTACGAAATCGATGCCAACATTTTCCATGGTCGCTGGTGTATCTAGAACTCTGGGATGAAAGATTCCCAGGAGATCAATCGAATCGAAATTTCCATCATGCAGAGTATTACAAAATTCGTGCTAGTAGCTCTCATGCCTGCCATCGCTTCTGAAGTTCTACGTTCGAAGATTCAGTTGCAGACATACCTGGATCTAGACGTTCTACAGTGTGAAAGTCCCTCCGTAAGCTCACAGAAACTAGCATCGCGGGTTTACCGAGTTGTACATCATAAGCGAATCAAATCGAAACTTTGCTCGCGCAGATTATCACAACATGGCGGCTACCAACAGGTTCTAGGGCTGCTATTGCGTCCGGAGTTCTAAGGTCGAAGTTTTTGCTCCGAACATTGCGGTAGAGCTAAAAACGCCGGGATCTAGACGTTCTACAGTGTGCAAGTCCTTCTGCAAGTTGATGGAAACTGGCAGCAGTGTACTTACCAAAGAGGTACATCATAAGCTAATCAGATCAGAATTTAAAACAGATTTATTAGAACATTGCTACCAACACGTTAGTGCGCCTGGTGCTTCAGTGTCGAAAATGAAGCTTGAAATGGCACAAGTCAATCAAAACCGGTACCAGTAGCTCCTAGATCAATCTGAATCTCTGTGATCGAAGATTCAGTCGAAGGAACCGTTGATTAATCTATCTTCGGGTCTCAAGCGAATCCGATCACACCTGCACCCTATTCATCAAGCCCCCAGCGAGCAACATACTTGGACATCACGTTCGTACACAGGATATTCATGAATAATTCACGGGGCAGCAGGCGCGAAAGCGATACCGATATATTTTTCAACCGGTGCAGTGTGTCCGATGGATCTACATAAGATTCGCGGACGCTTGGTCGCGCGAGCGCGCGCCAACGAGCAGACGAGCTTGAAATTCCTCGCGGCTGGATCGCGAGGCTCTCAGCGGAGAACACACGGGTTTTTCTTCCGGCCGCGAGATCACAAATCAATGGGGACGTCGAACGAGCCGAGCGGAGCCGAACGGAGTGGAGCGGAATGGAGCCCGCGTTCCCGGTGACGCGGCGCGTTTTCTACGCTGTGTCTATGAATCGAGCGCTGCCACGGCAGGCCGTAGATTAAGCGTAATGGTGCAAAGTATATAGCCGCGCGCCCGTGGATTCTTCTCTCTCCGTGGCCTCCGCCTGTGAAACGCCTCGAGGCGCCGGGGTTCAGCGACACCGGTGTACTCTAGCCGAGGGTACAGTGTCATTAGAGACGCGCAAAACGCGCGCGTGTATGCCTCGCTGCGCGAGTTACTGCCCCGCGATAATTCCGCCTGGGACCGACATTTAGTAATGCCTCGCGATGAGAATTTGAGGGATCCTACGAGAACAACACTCCCCCGACCCGGCTCGTTCGAAGAACCACCAAGTAACCAAAGTAAAAAGAACCTTTTTCGACAAGGCCTGTTGCATCGATATCGTTCCCAGCTCAATAATAAACTTCCATTTCTTTCGAAATATTGTATAACACAATAAATATTGTATATCCGCCTGAAACCGACATTTAGTAATGCCTCGCGATGAGAATTTGAGGGATTCTACGGACAACATTCCCCGATCCTGGCTCGTCGGAAGAACCATCAGGTAGAAAGTAAAAAGAACCTTTTGCGACAAAGCCTGTTACGTCGATATCGTTCCCAGCTCGATAATAAACTTCCATTTCTTTCGAAATATTGTATATCCGCCTGAGACCGACATTTAGTAATGTCTCACGATGAGAATTTGAGGGATCCTACGAACAACACTCCCCCATCCTGGCTCGTTTGAAGAACCATCAGGTAGAAAGTAAAAAGAACCTTTTGCGACAAGGCCTGTTGCATCGATATCGTTCCCAGCTTGATAATAAACTTCCATTTCTTTCGAAATATTCTATAACAAAATAAATATTGTATATCCGCCTGGGACCGACATTTAGTAATGCCTCGCGATGAGAATTTGAGGGATCCTGCGAACAACACTCCCCCGATCCTGGCTCGTTTGAAGAACCACCAAGTAACCAAAGTAAAAAGAACCTTTTGCGACAAGGCCTGTTGCATCGATATCGTTCCCAGCTCAATAATAAACTTCCATTTCTTTCGAAATATTGTATAACACAATAAATATTGTATATCCGCCTGAAACCGACATTTAGTAATGCCTCGCGATGAGAATTTGAGGGATTCTACGAACAACACTCCCCGATCCTGGCTCGTCGGAAGAACCATCAGGTAGAAAGTAAAAAGAACCTTTTGCGACAAAGCCTGTTGCGTCGATATCGTTCCCAGCTCGATAATAAACTTCCATTTCTTTCGAAATATTGTATATCCGCCTGAGACCGACATTTAGTAATGTCTCACGATGAGAATTTGAGGGATCCTACGAACAACACTCCCCGATCCTGGCTCGTTTGAAGAACCATCAGGTAGAAAGTAAAAAGAACCTTTTGCGACAAGGCCTGTTGCATCGATATCGTTCCCAGCTCGATAATAAACTTCCATTTCTTTCGAAATATTGTATCACAAAATAAATATTGTATATCCGCTGGGACCGACATTTAATAATGCCTCGCGATGAGAATTTGAGGGATTCTACGGACAACACTCCCCCGATCCTGGCTCGTTTGAAGAACCATCAGGTAGAAAGTAAAAAGAACCTTTTGCGACAAAGCCTGTTGCGTCGATATCGTTCCCAGCTCGATAATAAACTTCCATTTCTATCGAAATATTGTATAACAAGAGAGCGTGTAAAACCATTCGGTGAAAATTGAAATAAAGTGCAAAATAATGCGAAACTGTGCGACGTATTATTTAGACTGTAAGAACCGCGAAAAGAAATGCGGGAAGATCCATTCTTTTACGAACCGGAATACCCTCTTAAATCAATGTCTAACGTCCCCCATTAATTCCTATGAAACGTTTATGTATTTTTCGAACCTCGATAAGTAACCACTTAGTGTCTAATATCTTTCAGCCAATTGCCGTAGGATATTCAAATATCCTCCACGTCCAATCAAGCGAATCGACGTGTACCTAATTATCGAAAGTGGCGACTGCCACCGTCGACGCTCATCAACGCTCTAGGAAGCGACTGGAATTTATTATAAATTCTCCGGCTGCAACGATGCAAAGAGATTAATCTGATTCAATTCCGGATTCGTTTCAGGTAGCTTTGGACACCTGCGTGTCCACGGAGGCTCGTAATTACACATTCTCGGTGTAACGTGCTCCACGGACACCGTGGAAAGTGTGAAACCCTGTTGTACAACCGGCAGTTACATCGGTCTACGCAAATAGTCGCGGAGGTTTCGTAGCCCGGTGCAGTTTTCTATTTTTTCTTGTTCTTTCGTTCGCCAATGTCCTCGGGGCTATTCAATCTCCGGTTTCGTCCTTCCTGTTTCTCGAGCGCCGTCCTGACGCCTAAACGAGTCGAGCGACGCATAACGAGTCCCAGGCAGGATCCCTAGATCCCATGAATTCTCCCTTCCGCAGATCGGAGGCAACGATCCGTGAGGCACGATGCAATCTTTCGAAGCATCGAGCAACGATCCATGAGACCCGCACGGAGGATCTGGCTTCCGTGAATCCAGGCTACGATCCCCCCGAGATACGGAACGATTTTGCCTGATTAAAAGGGTAAACTTTGCTTTCGCGAAGATCGCCATTGTTTATCCTTGCCTCGGCTGAAACGGTGTTGCGCAACGATCGTTGCGTTACCCGGGATTCACGCTGGTCAAGAGATCGATGCGAAACTCCTCGCCGCCATCTTGGGTCTCTGGGAATGCCGAAAGATGCACAGAGATTTACTGAAACGAGGACAATGTCTTCCAAAGCTCTCGTTCTTTCACTATAAATTCAGCTATCAGATAGTCTGTGTCCTCCGAGATCCAGCATGTCAGATAAATTGGAAAAGAGTGTTGAAAGAATGTTTTTCCATCTTCCTAGTAATTATCAAGCACAACGATCGATTTAAAACGACCATTTATTGGTCAATTTATCAATTTTCTGAAACATGCGCATGGAAAGATATTCCCCAGGCACCTTAGTATTTCAATCGCTCCTAATGGAACGGCTACCAACTCGAATTAACCGCCAGGAGCCAGTTTAATGACAATTTTGATACCTCGAGTTAAAACAGCCTCGGGCCCTAGCTGTCCGAGAGTTAAACACAGTTCTCGCGTCTTCGAGTGGCCGCACGAACGCTCGAAGGTCTCGAGAGGATGAGAGTGTGCGTTCAAAATAGTGAAATTTAATTTCGATTTTTATTGTTAGTCGGGGGAATGCGTTTTCGATGCGGCGCGCGTGTATCGCTGGCACGAAAGTAAAGACGGTTTCGCGGAACGTTCAGGTTTCCGAGTATCACCTTCTCGGAGTCACGGGTGCACCGGTCGAGTCCCGTACGGCTTTCCATCTCGAAGAGCGATCCCAGGTATGCCTTTCGGAGCACACCTTGTAGCTTCCAGTCCGTCGCGTCGGCCACTCGGTATAGGTAACGGGTTCGTGGGGGCACACGTTCATTTCGTATTCTTTTCGTGGATGCGTCATCCGCTTGGCCAACTGCGGATAACTTCGATGCAGGGCCGGCCGATCGGTTGCTCGATCAAGTTTCAAAACCCCGGACCAGCTCCACCGGCGACCATCGCTTGTAAGTAGCCCCGGACATCTTGTACATTTTTTTCGGTCACGTTCACGACACCCCGTGACGATCAAAATGAATGACGACACCATACCAGGGCTGCCGTAATAGATACCTGTCCCTTTAAACAGCTCTCTTCCTCCTCGCTCTCTGGTTTCTCCGATGCCTCTTTCTTCATTTTTATCCTTTTCTTCTTTATTAAGTGTTTAAGGTCACTTGTACCTGCTAAGGCTATTAGCGGACTGTGGGTCTTTATTTTTTAAAACTTTTCTGCGTCGACTGCGAGCTACTATAACCGAATAAAAATTCATTTAGATTTAAATTCTTTCAACGTTTCCACCGTTTTATAGAAATGCATATGTTGCAAGAAATAGTAGCCATTTAGGAATTTCTCTCTATTAATAGGTTTACTGTTTCAAATTGAAACTATTCAGTTTTCACATAAGCATATCTGAATTCCTCGAAAGCGTTAGACCGCAACTGTTCCTCTGGCTATCAAGGAGTATCAAGGAACACACGGACAGGGACCGCTTGCTGGACAGAGTCTGGTGATTTCAAAGTGCATCGGGTTGTATCCGGCGGGGCCAGGCCAGCGCGGCGCGGCGCGAGTCTCGGATCACGTTTATTAAGCCGGCAATGGACGATAAAAGTCCGTTTAATGATGCTCAAGATCGCGTGACGTTGCGTCGCTCGTTCGATTAAGCGTGTCGTCCGTCGTGCCGAGTAATTGCCGGTTGGAAATCGTCGGCGCACGATGCCGAACGTGTCCGTCGGGACACGTCGAAGCCGACGAACGGCGGAGGTCCGGAACGGGTCGTTGACAGTAATTGTTGAACAGGATCGCGTACGGTTCGGCTGACGTTTATTTCCCCGCGTAAAACTGGCGAAACGCAGCGGAATAGTCGCGTTAAAACGCGACGCGATTATGCCAGTCATTAAACTTCGGGGATGATGAGGGGGACCACTCTCTCGCTTGGTGACATGAATCAAACGCTCGCGCCCGATCGACCATTTACGGCAATATCCCGTGAATCAAGCGGAATTCCTTCCTCGCGACGCCGAGCCGATTATATGCCGCCGTCTCTAATCGAAACGGGGAAATCTACGCGAATATGCTGAGATCGTGTCGCAGCCAGCGACCTCCAGCCAATCTAGGAATTCCTGTTGCACACCACGGAAAAGCGTATTATATCGTGTGTCGCGAGGGCCGCGAAGCGTGCGCGCCCGTGAGCTCTCGCGAGCGTTGTGATGTAACGACGATGAATCAACGGATCGGTCGATCATTCACCGATGCCCAACACGTGCCCGGAACGCTGGCGAATCGATCAATTACAGAAACGATCGTGATATTCGTCGCCGTTTCTAATCCGATATCGCGTTCCCAGTCGCGGTGGTCGTCCATATGGTATATTCTCCAATCTTGACGATTCAGAGAATTAAGATTATTTACTCAATGTTATTCCTTGTAGCTGTAAATATCTTCCACAACATTCTCCTTGAAGAATTTAGAAGAATTACAACGCGTTGCGAGACAACGTTTTCTTTCCATTAAAATTCCACAAATATCTCCTCAAACGAACCACATACGAAATTTTTCAAAACTTTTATAGAGAACGGTTTAAAAACCCGCAGTACGAGCGGCGACCAATAATTAAATACCTGAGGCATGCATCGTGAATATTATTAATCCGTTCAAAGGTGCTTACCTTTGAAAAGGTTCATACATTAAAAGAACTATCGCGCCTCTTTATCACGGCCGTGCATCGATTATCTAATGCCATAATAACCTTGATTATATAATTATCCGTTCACTCGTACAAGAGGAGGTATCCTTCGGGTTTTATTACACTTTTTGTTTTCCATCGAAGCAACGATCCTCTGTTCCTCGCTCGCGAAAACGGCGTCCGCCTCTTCTTTATCGTTGCGGATCCCATCGGCGGTAATATTATACTACAATTACGCATGCCGCTGATGAAAATCAAGGACGCCCGTTCCCGGAGCCATCCCCGCGTATCATTACGCCAGGAAATGTTTACACGAGCTCGGACATTCTTTGTTTTGCAACCGAGCTTCGCGAACGAACGAGTGAAACCGTTTTTGTTAATCGGGCCTGTGGGAAACTCGATTTAACCTGCCATCGCTGAAACAGCATCTTCCTATCAATTTTTTCTAGACTCTGATACTGGAACTACCGAACATTACAGCTGACTGGTTTGTTTCAAGTTTCAAAATTGCAATTTAGTCAATTCTTTTGACATCATCCAGGCGATGCAGACCTGAGTCGACAACAAAAGCAGGCAACAATTTTCTTTTTAAAACAATGCTTCCTCTGAAACCGATACCCTTCAAAATCGCACTGGAAAGCCTCGATACTTTACTGGTCGATGCGTTATGGCTCTCCATGTGGGCAGTCCGAATGTTCTCGTGATCCGCCCACGCACTCGCAGACGCGTTTCGCGCCAAATCCAGCATCGATATCGTCCTCTTCGGCGAAAAAACAGGGACTAAGTAAAATTCCGTCGACGTGCAGCGAAAGTTATAGCCTCGAGAATATTTCTACCGGTTATCCCGCCTTGATGCGGGTCTTAAAGTCTTAACGCTCCGCACAAGAAAAAATCGAACGAAGACAAACGATTTTCAGCCACTGATTTATCTGAACCTTCAGCTCGAAAGTCCACGCAAACGAACAGTTAAAAATTCTATTCCCAGAAATAATTACGCAGAACTAGGATAGTCCTTCGTCGAATTCTAATAAGTAATAATTCCGCAACTAAAGAAGTACCATTTACGAGGCAACCAGAACGAGCAGGACTGCCTAATAACTGAAAATCAACCGTAGTACATTTTAGAAGATTACACGCATTTTGCTCTGATGTGCGTACGATCCGAGGGATAATTGTGCATCTCGAATTCGCTCGGGAAGAAAACGCCACGCGAGATAGTCGGAGATCATGATCGCTAACGAAGCCCGGGTAGTTCGTGCCTTATCGAGTTATGCTTGGCGCTAAATTGGCTCGCTCTCTAATTGTATGTACGTCCTAGCGTTTTCCTGGACCGAGAGCCCGTACGATTTTCATTTGGCATCGCTCGCAGTTCATAGGCTCAACGAAGCGGAACGACGACGTCCTCGCCAAGCAGCCAGCCCCGTTGGATCATCCACGGCTCCCGAGTAGATTAGGACGTTTGGCGAATCGCCGTTGCAAGTTCTAAGGATGCTCGTTTTAAGGATACTCGCAGGAGATGGGCTGGAACAGGAATAGCAAGGATGACGTAACCGCCCAATCTGCACACAGGTTTCGCGCACACCCGAGGCCGTTCGCGTGTGTTCGTGACTTCACCGACACAGCTGGTCGCGACACATCGGTTCAGTCACCACTGCAAATAGCCGAAGAAATCTCCAGCCGCGCGAAATTCCGAGCGGGATACAAAACCGTGCCGATTTTCGGCTCTCCGCGGTTTCGTTGATCGCCAATCTCACATGCAGGCGACCGAACCTGTTTTTTTTACGCAATCCGTTCTATCGGGGAACGATTTTCTAAACGGGCCTCGGTTGACTCAGCGCTGATTTATTTCTGCGAACTCGAGGAAACCGCGAACTCGCCACTCGCTCTTAGCGCTTTTCCAAGACTACTATTTAAATAATTGTTCTAAACAGTCGGGACTAATTCTGTTAGCGACTGCTTCTAACAATATCGAGTTAATTGTATTTTTCCCTAAGGATATACAGGCGCCCCATGAAATTATAATCCTCTAGCGGCCAATTGAAATTACTAGCTACAGTGAGTCTCATTAATATTCGGATATTATATTATCTCATAATTTTTCAAAGCCCATGGTCCATGGCTGAAAACTTTCTAGTGGATTTTTCAATAGCAATTGATCTAAACAGCACGAGCACAATACGCAGGGGTTAAAGGCAAAAGGAGGTCAAAAACATCGGAATAGTGGAGTAATAAACGCTCTTCCGCACGCTCGCATCCGATTTCGATGTTCGATGTTCAAGGTGACGCGGTGAACAGTAAGCGAAGCAACCGGATGCATCGATGGTAATTTGTTTGCCTCCAAATCGGTTTGTCCTTCGGTGTTAATTCGTCTAGCGAAAGTCACGGGGCTAATCAAAGACGCGTTAGCGATCAGACAACCGAGACGAGCACGCAATAAAGAGCAGGCCCGCGATCGATCGGATCGGCCGGGATCAATGCACGTCCTTCGGGGTGGTCGTACCGAGAATATCGATCGAACTCGCAGATTTCATTTTTCTTTCTACCTTTTTTCTTTTTCTATTCGCGCGAGGCTATCCAGAGAGCCCGAAAGACCACCGCGAGAAATGATTTTCGTGGGAGCACGGGATTGCGTAGGCTAACGTGTGTGGGTAGCTTGGCCTTCAAAGTCCTTCGCTGGAAAAGTAGAGACCAGGATCGTCGTACGCGTAGGCCTCCGGCAAGTGGGAGGACTGGATTAAAGGCATCTCTCCATTACGCGTAACTGTACCTACAACCATCGAGAAAGTCGTCACGTCCCGCTATCAAGCCTTCGATGATTTAGATCTTCCCTCGTCCCATCGCTTATCTTTAATCCGGAAGTCAAACGGATTATACCACCTTGAGCGTTTTAAATACATAGCAATCTTTTGACATATTTGCTTGGATAAAAGTGAAGTTGAAAATCAATTTCGAATACGGCGGAATATCTTTGAATTTTCATTTCTCCCGTTTGTTGTTTGTTGATTTAATTAATTCATTAAAATGGTTTAACCATTTCGTTTGATAACTTCTCATGATCTAAAAGAAAATAATGAATAGTAAAAAACGATGGCAATTAAGCATGGAAAGGAGTTCGAAAAAGGAGTGACAGCTGGCAAAAAGTCACTGTACAATGTGTAGAGTACCGTAGAGTCATTAAGTGAAAAACTTCGTTCTGTTTAATCCATATTTGTCTTACACCTAATCGACATAAAGACACAAAGTGTGTATATACAGTGAAACAGTTTAAATAATACATTTGTATAATTTCGTTAAGTCTTCTATCGTTTCATTCATTGTACGGGTGTAGTTTTCTTCTGTTTGCGTTCCTCCTTGCGCTTTTGTTTCTCAGTTTCGTCGTGGATACGCCTCTTCTTCCGCAACAACCATATTTCCTTGGACCTTTCCTCGCGACCCTTCATCATACTTCTGTACAGGTTACGATGTTTCTTCTTGATCATTCGTTCACGGAGGCGATACTCCTGCTTCTCCCGTCGATTCTTTTCCCATGGATCTTCTTTCGTTACCGTGCCGGATTTCACTTTCATTGCTTTTTTCTGTAATTGATAAATGCGGATAAAATAAAGCCGTAGTCATACTTATCAAAGATATATGTAACTAGTGGTATCAACCTTTTGCAACCGTTTTTGTTCCTTCTTGTCTTCCGCCTTCGAAAGCATTTGTTCGTCATCATCGTCTTCTTCTTTAATTTCCACTTCGTCATCCTGATCATTCTTGGATTCACCATCTGCCTTTTCATCGTCTTCTTCTTCCTCGGACGCACTTTCTTCTGTTTAATAAAACAAGCATTAGTCTCTGTGCTGCAGATTATTTTTCTACTATATTAAAAGAGCATATACCATCGTTTAGTTTAAAATCATGATCCATAAGAGCGCGGGCCTCCGGTGGAATGTAGGTTTGATCGTGACGGCTGTCTGAGAATGGTGACAGATGGGGTGGAAGAATACAACCCATTAAATACTTTTCCACGGGCATCAACTCTCTCGCATTAACAGAATCGAAGACCCATTGTGGTTGTACATAATACCTGTGAAAATAGAAGCGATTAAATGAGTCATATTAATTGAGTAAACACAATCATTATAAAGTAAAGAAACTATAGATCACCTGGAGATATACTGTTTGCTCATGCTAGGTCTGTCTACTATTTGGTGTGTTATTGTCTCGTCAGTTTCGTCAAATGTTGCTCCAACAAACAGCAATTTATCCCAAGACACTTCGGCTCCGAAACAACGTAAAACAAAAACTAATGGTTCTCTTGGTACTTCTCTGTTCAGAAAAACTTTCAGACCTTTAAACAACGTTTTTAGCTTTTTAATTTTTTCTGCTTCTGCTTTAGCTTCTTCCACTTTTGTGGTATCGCCATCTTGCTGTAAGGAAAAATTAAAAATATAGATTTTTGAACATGATTTTTATTTTGTTTGTACTTACACTTGCAAACTGGTCCATCTCCAATTCTTCGTCTTCTGAATTTTGCACAGAAGGATCTAGAGCTATCAATGGTAAGTTTAATGCACTTATTCTTTCTGATACATAGACCTCTTCGTCCACAAGTGTTTTTTCAGTATTTTCTGTACAGAAAGAGTTAATGTTAGATTAAAGTGTTACATATAAAAGAAACTTAATGAAAAATGGTCTTACCACTGCTAGTGAGTTTTGGCGGATAATATAAGTTAAGTGTGTGATAGAGCCTAAAATTAACAAAGCCTAACATTATGATATAAAACTCTACAAATATGGACATCAGTTTAAAATCCACTTCGTTCTTTGCTTGAGGCTCGAAGCAGAAATGATGCGGTACTATCCAATTAATTGTTTGACCCTTAATTTCAGCTTGGTAATAATATCCCTTAATGGATACGAACACTTTGCGTAGAGCCTTAGCAGAAATTACAGCATGTAGGAATTCTATGCTTAATCTTCTGCATAATAGAGATTGGTCTCTTGGTATATGTTTAAGAGATGGAAATGTACTAAATAAGAAACATAGTGTCAAACAATCGTCTAGATCTCTCAGGGCATCGATAAATGTTGGATAACGCTCTTTAACGATATGATCCAATGTCAATGTAGGATGATTGTTCAGGTATCTCTTCATGTCTGAAAATTCTCTCAGAGCTTTGGCTTTGGCCACTTTTTTGTGAAATACCTGGGAAAATAATATTTGCTTAGATGTTGAACATATTCTGTATCAACTAAAACAGAGATCAATTTAATGTACCTTATATTCTCTCATTTTCCATATTATCGGCTCATGCATTACAAATTGAATATCCTTCTTGTGATACAATGTTTTTATACCAGGTTCACCCTTCTGAGCTCTTTTACGGTTGCGTGGCTCCCTTGGGTATATACCTTTCAAAATACATAATCGACGAAAGTCATTTAAGGAAAGCTGCAATTTCTTCAAAGCAGCTTTCCTCGACATAAACTGCGCTCCTTCTCCGGACTGGTACTGCAAATTTCAAAATCAATGTTAATAATGCCCCAGATGAATTTACTGTCAATATAACCTCAATCAATGTTCTCGTATTTACTCGAATAATAGGAGAAACTTAGTAACATTTCGTAAATACCTTTTTCTTTCCGATTACAACCATTTTCGGTTGTGGTTTTAATGCGACCCGATATTAAAAAACTACATAAACACAAAGAAGTAAATTGTTGAAGTGTTCCACGTGCTCTTCGAAGCACAGTCGAAGTCGAAGGATAACAACAAGAAACCTGAAAAGTTGAGAACTGTAAAGCAGCGCTATCTCGTTGCAAAAGTAGAAGCACAGACGAGGTATAGGAGTAGACTCTCTACTTCTATGCCTCTTTTGTGGTATAAGTACAACGTGATTTTTTCGATTGAAAATGAAAAGGTGATTCGGGATATTTACAAGAATGAATTTACACTTTTTTTAATAATATATTTTGATTGCGCACAGCACAAATATATACAAAGTTGCACATTAGCGTACTCTATTCAATTTGTTATTCGTCTTCCTCCGAGTCGTTTTCACCGTCGCTTTCGTCATCTAATTCCGGCATCGGAAATCGGAGTATAGCTGCTATTCCAGTTACTTGTTCCAATTCTAAAGGCAAAGAAAAATATAGTAGCAATGGGAAAAACAAAATCGCTTTTTAAATGTTACGTAAATAGAACTTACGTTCACCGGATACATGTAAACTCGAAAATATCTTTACATCCCCACCACAGTCTTTCACACTTTCCACTAACGAAACGTATTCTTTTCTCAGAGCAACATCTTGACATCTATACCGTAACAGTAAATAGGTTCATTCGTATTTCGACAACATTAAACTTAATTAAACTCAAATGTTACGCATTTACCTAAATAATTTATCTGAAATAAGCAAGGTTTCAATAGCTTGTGCTTCGTTGGCTTTCTGCACGTGTTTCTTTCCATAAAACGCTCTGCAAGGATCAGTCTGCAGTATTGTAAAAAATGTTTCCAGAGCTTTCACTTCACCAGCTGCTTTTGTATCTGAGATTCGAGAAATAACTGCTGGCTCGGCTAGAACTTCTGTTATTTTGAATTGTAAAAAAGAATTATTATGTCGTTGACTAGTTAGATAGTTCGTTTAAAACATTCGCGTTACCTTTTAAAGAGTGTTTGAATCCTGAGCTAGAATGGACAAGCAAAAATTTACTTTTGTTTTCTAATATCAATTTGTTGTCCGTTTTTACAGCTTGCTCTATCATATAATCCATGTATTGGTCTTTTACAAACCCAGGACTTGCAAGAATAACGCATTTCACGATATCAAAACTGATGTGTCTCAAAATTCCTTGCATGACATTTTCGTAAAATCGAGTCAAACCCTAAAAATGTTTTTGAATAATTATATACTGTATATATTTAGTAGATACATGAAAAAATATATTCTAATGCAATGCAAAAAGACCTTTTCGTGTTGAGATACATTTCCTTTCCTTTTTCTAGGTATGATTTGATCTATTTTAGCACGAACTATCGTCATGTTGGAAGTTATCAAGCAAATGTGAGCTATGCCTTCCTGCATTACAACAGCTGCAACATCTGCATTCTACAATGACATTCACAACTGTTTAATTCAATATCCAAGAGAAAGTGACTCTGTACAATTTCTAGCAATATAATTTACCTGTGTAGGATCACATGCTGTGTCAACTCTGTCTAAAGAGATGGAATCCCAGTGAGTTTTAGTGATCGTGAATTTTCGATTTTGTTCTACATCCAATGTGTGATATGCTCCCATCTGTAAAGGATCACTGTTATACATTTTGCACGTTCTTTTATATAGAGCATTACTTTTAAAGCAAGCATGATACCTTAACATATTTATTTTCTTCTACGTTCCTGCCCTTCAGTCTTAGAACACAGGCTTGTGTATCAAAATCAATGTTTTCTACGCATATCGTAAGAGTAGTTCTAACTCTATAGCTATTGGAACTACCAGTCGATGTTTCCGTTTGCACTTTCCTATAAAAAATATAAAATAATATTAGATTTCCATAAATTTGATAGTAGTCAATATGTTGTAATAACAAGGAATAATACCTAAACGTAGAACAACTAACAATATCTCCTTCACTAATGATATTATACGCGTGCCACATATCTTCTGTGTTTTCTGGAACAAGGGCCACACGCCTAGAAATTTTTGTTTTGTATTAAATTTCAATAACCATTCGTAACCACCATAATAATAATTCACTCACCCTTCTCCCTCTCTATCAACAACCTTTGCCACGAGCTTCATTTTATACGATTCACGTATATATTATATCTAAAAATGTAAAGCATTTAATATTCCAATCGTTTTTTCAGTCAGGTTATGTTAATAAACGTAAAATAATATGTAATGAAAATGTTAGCGTTACCCATGACGCTTCAAATATTATGCCTCGCTTTGTCAAACATGTTTCAAAGTAATGTTAATACATGTGACAAATAAAAATGAAATAAAATGTAAAATCGAGCGTAAATTTATTTAACAATCTTTACAAATTGTGTTACATCTGAACGAAGAATCTTTGATATTGCAGGTTAAGTTGAAATCAGTTTTGGTTAATGTTGCACAATCATCGGCGAAAGTTGTGTAATTACCTCAGAAATAATTGCACAAGTACGTGATTATTGGAATCATACTTTCCACGTTTTACGTTTGATTGGTGTAACGTGAAATAAATTGTTCCATATGTCAAACATGATACTTTTTCGGCGATCGACAGTCCCATTCATGGCTTGTTGAAGAAATAGAAATAAAAATTATATCTAGAAAGGTAGATTCGTAGATGGCGTGGAAATTAAATTCTCTTGGCGATCCTGAGTCCTAAAATGAAGTAACCACCAGAGGGCTGCAATTGAGATTGTGATGTCGCCTATAGTAAGCAGCGCCATCCTAGTTAGTATTATGGTCGCGTTACCGCGCGATTTTGAATGCCGGAATGAATGGTAACCGTTCAATTATAATCTCGTAGATATGTAGCCAAAGAATATTGCGATATAGTTAAGAGGTCACTCGAGTAGAGAAAATAACAGGAAAGAAGGCCATCTGCAACCCATACAGCCCTGCGGAATAAGGACCCCTTAGGTGAAGGACAGCGAGGGAAACGGACCCGAGGACAACTCTCTAACTCTCCTCAAGGACTTCGAACATAAATTTCCTGTCCTGAACAAAGGACCCCTTTTTTAGACGAAAGTCGAAGACCCGAGGACAGCTCTCGAACTTTCGTCAAGGACAGGAAACACAAATTCGTCTTCCTAAACAAAAGGCCTTTTAGGAGAGAACGAAAGGCGACGTCCAAGTATGTGACATGCGGAGTACACGTGCACGCGCCTGGACAGTTTCCCTTTGGGACCACCCCTGCGAGGCCTTACGCACCAAGCATGGGAAATTTGGGACGCCCACGACATCACCCATCGCTTGCTACGCGACATCGACTTAGGGGAGGAGACTACCCTTCTCATTGGACCTCACGACGCCCCACCACCGACGCATCCTGGAACCAGAGGTCCGATAAAAGGAACAGGAAACAGAGCAGCGGGACCATTATTATTCTCGAGAATCTCGTTGTCAACTGACCATTTATTCGAAAATACAGAAAAGTTTCTGATCAGCTACGTTTCACAATATTTTATCATCAAATTCCCTTCCCAGTTAGAGCCGCGTTCGGGAGTTTAGTACTTTAGTACTTTCAGGCGTTTGAACCCCTGCCGCGAAATTGATAAGCTAACCGGTCGTGCCATCTGCGGACAAGCTTCGTAATTCCGCGTTACCGGAAAGCACATTACAGTGGTGACAGCGGTGGGATGTGCCAACTTTCGTGCGCGTTTTTTGAAAGAACACATTTGTGACTTTGAATTCGAACTGAACCAACAGTGTATTTTAATTAAATAAGAACAATAAAAGAGTGCAGGTGAACATTGAACTGTAAACTACGAACTGAGTTTAACTGACAATCGTGCCACTCTTCCCTCCTGGGTTTTGGCGTGGTTTCCCCAGGGAGCGACGGGTGAATACCGGAAGAGGTGATTATCAGC
The DNA here is from genome assembly GCA_933228785.1 of Lasioglossum pauxillum. Taxonomy (NCBI): domain Eukaryota; kingdom Metazoa; phylum Arthropoda; class Insecta; order Hymenoptera; family Halictidae; genus Lasioglossum; species Lasioglossum pauxillum. The sequence continues at coordinate 15,180,683 of OW121700.1, forward strand.
GGCCACGCTAGCCTAATCAACCCTGTAATCACTGGCAATCATTGGATACCTGCTATGTACCTGCTATCCTAATAACTGCTCACGCAGCATCCGTTTGAAGAAGGGAACAACATCCAGTAAACGAACCTACCCCTCTGGAATTCAGTAGCAGCGGACATCGTCAACCCATCAGCAGCTCAAGTGTAAGGCACACGTTCGTTGTTTCTATCTCGAGTGACCAGTCAGGATTAGATTAGTTTTGCATTTAGATTAAGATAGATTAATTTTTTAGAGTAAACATGAGTAACGATAGTCGATCAACTGGCTCGTGGGTTGTCGCGTGCCCGCAGGGAACCTCGCGATCTAGTAGCTCCTCCGATTTCTCTCTTGAACTTAACCCTTGGCGCGGCCCTGAAGTCATGCGAAATGAAATTGACAAACCATTTGTTCGGCCACCGGGGTACCAACCCCCATCGCTTGTGTCTGATCGGTACGAAAATTCGAACATAGAGGAATTATCTTCTACTTCCGCTGTTTCTAATGTCGAATCCGACGGCGGATGCCAAATCTCTTTAAAATTAGCCTCGGAAATTTTACCTGAATTTGATGGGAAAACTACACCGGTGAAGGAGTTTACGAGATTATGTCGCGATATTTGGAAAGCGGTAAAGTTGAACGAACGGCAATTCCTTGTTAAAATAATAGAGAAAAAAATAATTAAGGACGCGAAAAGTCATATCCGACGACGACGAGACACATATAATCTGGAAGAGTTGCTAAAATCGTTAGAACGTGCATTTACCCCAAGACACACGCTCGACACCCTCCAAACGCGTATGTCGAATATGTATCATGAAACCGGAGAATCCGCACTCAAGTACGGGAATCGAGTCAAAGAATTATTAGACGACATACTAGACGCGATTGATGAAGAATGTGATCCGGATGTCGCATATGGAGTGCGGACTAGGGCCATAGACAACGCTTGCAGTTGTTACATCACGGGATTGAGTAATACAATCGAGACTCAGGTTCGTCAAGGAAAACCCGCGACCCTCCAAGCAGCCATTGATTTGGCGATGGACGAGGAGGAACATCAAAAGAATAGAGCTCGTGTTCGTCGGGAAAAAACCGTGCGATACGATCGTCGCGAACGTGGGCAGGAACAAAGATTTGACACGAGACGTCCTCGCGAAGAAATAGAGACAGTTCGGGTACACGAAATTCGGGCAACACGAGACGGTGATGATCGTCGTTCACGCCTTTACTGCCATACCTGTCGGAAACCGGGTCATGCGTCAGAAAACTGCAGTAGCTTCAAACGGCGGGAGGTCCCTACGTGCACTTACTGCAAGCGGAAAGGTCATAACGAGCTTAATTGTTTTACTAAGCGCGATCGGGAACGACGTAGTGGTAATCACCCATCATCGTACATTGCACCTGGACGAAATTTAAACTCCAATCCCGCTCTTCGAAACAGCGCTACGAAGAGTGTAGCAATAAAAGCGCGACCCGACTCCGCCAAGTTAACTACAATCTCACTCGAACCCGAACGACCCAACTCCCCGTCATAATTTTAGACCATTGTTTTTTTCATAACGATCAGGGTTATTTCCTCATTGATACCGGTTCACAATTGAATCTAATTAAAGAAAGTGCGATCTCTCCAGAGGTTATTGTTAACACTAAAATTTCGTACCATTTGAGAGGCATTGGGACAGGAACTCGTCGAACCTATGGAGAAATTACTCTCAATATGCTGGATGTCGAAATAAAATTTCAAGTAGTTGACCATAGCTTTCCCATAGAACAATCCGGAATTATTGGAATGGAATTCCTCACTAAACAGCAGGCTCTTCTAGCCTTTCGTGAAAAACTATCCAGTTCATTAATCTTAGGGAATAAAGAAATTCCGTTTTGTAATCACCCTTCGTTCGACTTGCCGCCACGAACTAAAACATTAATTAAAATTCCTACTAAAACTCCAAATTTAAGGGAAGGTTATGTTAGGAAAATGGATTTCGGACCGGGAGTGTACGTAGGAGAAGCAATTGTTTCGCAAGATCAGGGCCACGTAAAATTATTCGCTATTAATTGTACGTATGATCAGGTAAATATTACTCTACCTCCGATCGAACTGGAAGATTTTGAGGCTCAACCCCCATTAGCCCGTTCTGCTCGAATCGGTAACCCACCTATAGACAACCAACGCTCTTCTGCCGAGAGACTTTCAAAGCTTTCTGGCCTTCTTAAATTAGATAATTTGAACGAAGAAGAAAGAATTAGTATTTTATCAAGTGTTGCTACTTACGCATACCAATTTCACTTACCAGGAGATAAATTAGAGTCCACCACCACTGTAAAACATAAAATAATTACCGCCGATGAGAGCCCGCTAAACACCAAACAATACAGATATCCTCAAATTCACAAGGCAGAAATTCAGAATCAAGTACAAGACCTTCTTAATAATAAAATCATCGAACCCTCTGATTCCCCATATAATTCGCCTGTTTGGATCGTGCCGAAAAAAACGGATTCGTCAGGCAAACCTCGTTGGCGAATGGTGATCGACTATCGCAGACTCAATGAAAAAACAATCAACGATGCCTACCCACTCCCTAACATTACGGATATCCTTGATCAATTAGGAGGTGCTAAATATTTTAGCACGCTCGACTTAGCCTCAGGATTTCACCAAGTACCTATGGACCCCTCTTCTAAATCAAAAACCGCATTTTCAACCCCTTTTGGACATTACGAGTTTAATAGAATGCCCTTTGGACTTTGTAACGCACCAGCCACCTTCCAGAGGCTTATGGATCGTGTTCTTGTCGGTCTACAGGGAATCGAACTATTCGTATACATGGACGACATTGTCGTCTATGCCAATTCACTCGAAGAACACTCTAGGAAATTAAATACTGTATTAGGTCGCTTGCAAAACGCTGGGTTGGCACTTCAACCGGAAAAATGCATCTTCCTTCGCAAAGAAATAGCTTACCTAGGGCACTTGATCACTAACGAAGGAGTGAAGCCGGACCCCGGTAAAATTAAAGCCGTGAAATCGTTCCCCGTACCCTCGAATACGAAAACAATTAAATCATTTTTAGGGTTAATCGGATATTATCGCAGGTTTATTAAGGACTTCGCGAGACTCGCAAAACCCTTGACTCGATTGTTAAAAAAGAGTACTCCATTCTTCTGGAACCATGCTGCGCAAGAAGCATTTGAAAAATTAAGAGATACTATCTGTCGGCAACCCCTCCTGCAATATCCGGATTTTCACAAATCATTTATAGTTACTACCGATGCCTCCAACTATGCCATCGGTGCCGTCCTCAGTCAGGGTGATATAGGCAAAGATCTTCCTATAGCCTATGCATCGAGAACACTGAACGACACCGAAACAAACTACTCTACCACCGAAAAGGAATTACTTGCCATCATTTTTGCTGTTAATCATTTCCGCCCCTATCTGTACGGCCATAAATTTACCCTTGTCACGGACCATCGACCTCTAGTTTGGCTCCACAATGCCAAAGATCCCACTTCCAAACTAATGCGATGGAGAATCAAATTGAACGAGTATGATTATAATATCGTATACAAGCCAGGACGCGTAAATTCTAACGCGGATGCTCTTTCCCGCAACGTTTCAAATGATCTTTTGCAACAAACGGCAGTGGAACTCGAAAGGGATTCCCACTCCAGATGTCAGGAAAAGATGCTTGTCCGCGCGGACAAAGCACCGGTTACTGATTTCAGAGTGGGTGACAATCCAGGCAGAGTGTCTCAATGCCTTGAAAGTGAAGCCTCCGTTGCCGCCTGCTTCTTTGCTAGCGAGAAGTTGGCGGAAGAGAAAGGAAATCTACCCCAGACAAACAACAAACCTGTATCCATCCGAACACCACCCACAACAACATTGAAATCCTGTAACGACATTTGCATTACTACTCAACAAGACGAGACTGTAGATCGTGTCCCGGGGAGTAAAGTGTGGACCCTTCTTCCTGCAACGATGGAAAATTTGCCTGTACGCCATGTCGGTAGTTCCGGTTCTGCGCGCAAATTCCCAGACCGTCTCCAAGGACAGGCTGCAGTGCAACGAGAAGCGACGATGAAACCCGTACTCGCAACGAGGGAAATCTCGCCTGTACGCCATGTCGGAGTTCCGGTACGCGCGCAAATTCCCGTACCGTCTCCACGGACAGGCTGCAGTGCACGCATCGAGGGAAACTATTTATGGGACACGATTGACTCTGACGTTACCCAACCTGACGATAATCCTTGGCCAAAAGAACGAACCAAATCTAACCAAGATCCACTGACCACCGCACGATTCAACACCAACAAATTATACACTTTAGCCTATTCATGTTTTACCTACAGTAAAGATTTCCTAGCTCTAAGAAGAGATCACATAGTTCATTTCATTTCAGCCAACTATGAATTAACTTCTGCGATTAGTAATGAATTACTCGAACAAGGGAAGTTCTCCATCCACGAGTTACGCAATGTAGATTCCAACGTAGGTGAAGCCATTGCCATTCAATCCGGTCGAACCTATATTTTCCACTTAGTTACTCAAGAAACCCCCAACTCGCCTACCAGCCTTACAAATATCGAATTGTGCATTCGTAGTTTAAAAAATTTAATGAAGGGGCTCGGCCTCTTTACTTGCAGTGTATCAAAAAATCGTAACGATTTAGATCAAATTCCTTGGATCGATATAGAACAATTATTCAAGACTGTTTTCTCGACGGAAGGGTATACTGTCACTATATGCTCGAACGATATCAAATTTCCTCCAAAAGACGACCAAAGTCGTATCCTTAAAGAATACCACGAGTCTGTGGTGGGTGGTCACAAAGGAATTGCTAAGTTATATAACCGTGTTCGCGAAGACTTTTATTGGAAAGGAATGCGAAAAGATATCGCAGACCTTGTTAAAACCTGCCCCAGTTGTCAAAAATTCAAATTAGTAAGGAAAGGGATCAAACAACCCCTTCGTATTACCGACACTCCTCAACAGGCATTCGATAAGGTACAGTTAGACATTGTTGGACCTTTACCAGTAACCGAATCAGGTTACAGGTATCTCCTCACTCTCCAAGATAACCTGACAAAATATTCAGATGCTATCCCTCTCCAAGCAATGGACGCAGTCTCTGTTGCTACTGCACTTGCAGAACAATTTATTTCTCGTTTCGGGTGCCCAAAAACCATCCACACTGACCAAGGCAGAAATTTTATGAGTCAAATAATGAAATGCTTTTGCCGCATCTTCAAAATCCAACAAATTAAATCTACAGCATACCACCCTCAATCATTAGGTTCGCTCGAACGCGCTCACCACGTCTTCATCGAATATTTAAAACATTATTGCACTAAGAGAAATTGGGATAAATGGATACGATTCGGCATGTTCTCTTATAACACATCAGTTCACGAGTCTACAGGTTTCACTCCCCATGAACTCATTTTCGGTAAAAAGGCCCGCATCCCTTCGGAATTTGCTGACGAACAAATACCCCGAACGTTTTCCCAATACTTCGACGACCTTTTCTCCACAATAACAACCGTACAAGCCTCTGCCGCCCAAACCCTTGAGAGAGCCAAGGCTAAGTGTAAAAAATTTTATGACAGGAGCGTCAACCCCCACAAGTTCGAGATCAACGATCACGTGTACCTGCTTCACGAACCTCGAACTTCTAAGTTTGACCCCCAATGGGACGGACCATATAAAATAGTCCGATTATTTGATGATCTCAATGCCGAAATAGCAATTAATCAATCACGTATGAAGATAGTTCATATTAATAAACTCAAATTAGCCCATATTAGGCCTGAACCGCTACCCGATCCAGAACCAAGTCCTTGACATACCTGTAGAATATTAAGTCGAGCATCATTGCAAAGGTGCTCATGTATGTATGCATATGTATTATGAATGCGGAATTTGGGCGAATAATAATATATGCATGTATTTTGTAAATAAGCCGTATCGTTAGTAATACCTATTTTTTTATACTTAGTCATACCACATCCTTTTATAATCATTACCATCATTATTAAGATCACTATTACTATTGTCATTTAATTTCTTTTGTTTTTGTATACATGCATACTTTTAATATAATTATGTAACTGCAGTTCTTTTCTCTAGTATTCTATATATAACAAAACAAAAATATCTGTCTATGTTACTTAGTATTATAGTACCTCTGCTTTCTATAATAAATAGTATTATAACCACCCCCTTTTCTATACTATATTCATACTATACTATATTTTTATTATTACTAGTATAGCAATTGGCGCCTTATTACTATTTTTTTTTGAGTTTATCGTTAATTATTATTGTTCCACTTAGTTATATATATATATATAGATTAAGGTAAAAGTTGTTACTGCATGTAACATCCTTTTTTCTAAGGGGGGAGGTGTGATGTCGCCTATAGTAAGCAGCGCCATCCTAGTTAGTATTATGGTCGCGTTACCGCGCGATTTTGAATGCCGGAATGAATGGTAACCGTTCAATTATAATCTCGTAGATATGTAGCCAAAGAATATTGCGATATAGTTAAGAGGTCACTCGAGTAGAGAAAATAACAGGAAAGAAGGCCATCTGCAACCCATACAGCCCTGCGGAATAAGGACCCCTTAGGTGAAGGACAGCGAGGGAAACGGACCCGAGGACAACTCTCTAACTCTCCTCAAGGACTTCGAACATAAATTTCCTGTCCTGAACAAAGGACCCCTTTTTTAGACGAAAGTCGAAGACCCGAGGACAGCTCTCGAACTTTCGTCAAGGACAGGAAACACAAATTCGTCTTCCTAAACAAAAGGCCTTTTAGGAGAGAACGAAAGGCGACGTCCAAGTATGTGACATGCGGAGTACACGTGCACGCGCCTGGACAGTTTCCCTTTGGGACCACCCCTGCGAGGCCTTACGCACCAAGCATGGGAAATTTGGGACGCCCACGACATCACCCATCGCTTGCTACGCGACATCGACTTAGGGGAGGAGACTACCCTTCTCATTGGACCTCACGACGCCCCACCACCGACGCATCCTGGAACCAGAGGTCCGATAAAAGGAACAGGAAACAGAGCAGCGGGACCATTATTATTCTCGAGAATCTCGTTGTCAACTGACCATTTATTCGAAAATACAGAAAAGTTTCTGATCAGCTACGTTTCACAATATTTTATCATCAAATTCCCTTCCCAGTTAGAGCCGCGTTCGGGAGTTTAGTACTTTAGTACTTTCAGGCGTTTGAACCCCTGCCGCGAAATTGATAAGCTAACCGGTCGTGCCATCTGCGGACAAGCTTCGTAATTCCGCGTTACCGGAAAGCACATTACAAGATCAAGTGTGGGAATTCGATTTTGGGAGAGCAATGGAAAAAACACGGTGCCCGTGGGAAAAAGTTTTCTCTGAGGAACAACGCACTTCTTTTTATTCTTTGGCCACCTTTGGCTTTACACTTCACATCTTCACATCCGCAATCCACACTCTTTGGCTTTGGCTATTGTCTTTTTTCTGTCGTCCTTTGTTTTCGCTTATTTCAAGCGCGTTTTCAAAACCAAGCTTACCAACCACTTAACTTGAAACTAACTAGCCTAGTGACTAATTGAAATTTAAATCGACGCCTAGAGGCTTGCAACCTGCTATACTAAAACGTTAGCAAAGTTATACGGCAGCATACTTTCAAGGGTTTTATACATATAATTGAATTATTTATACATATGTACATATTTAGAAATTTTTTAAATTTCGAAATGAATGCACAGTAATATACACGTTCCACTGTTATTTATTTTTAATATATAAATATATCACATATTACATTTACATTGTATATCTATATGAAAAATCTGGATAATAATTTATAACAGTTAATAATAAATATTAAAATGCAAGAAATCTTTGTGCGTTAACATATTTAAATATTTTGATACTAGCAAACTGAAATATTTCGAAAATTTGATGACTCAATATTTGTTGCTCGTATTTGGACATGATCCGTTTAATTTATGTACACATACATACATATACCTTCTATTTAAATAGTTTTGATAACTTCTTCTTATCATTTAAATCTTTTTCCTTAAGAACTGCCGAAAATGCTTGCAGTTCTTTTTCAACTATATTTCCCAATATAGGATCTAACTCTGCGGCTCTTCGTAAGTCCTTGGTAGCCTCTGTTTTGTCCCAAGCTCCTATATATGCTTTCCCTCTCCTATACAAGGCTTTCACATTGTCTAATAATACAAAAATGTATAAATATACATTTGTATAGTACCCTTTGGTAAACATAGAAAAAGAGATATAACAAACCTGGATCATGTTTAAGAACTGTAGTGCAATGTTCTATAACTGCATAATACTCTTTCAGCATTAATTTGCATTGTGCATAATTCAAAAGTAATGGAATCTTTAACTGGTTTAATGCCAACCATTCTTCTCCATTGGGTTTCTCACTATAAATTAAGTATAATAATTAATAATATGTGTGACTCAAGCATGCAAATACATATGAAATACTAACGCAAGCATGAGTTGTTCCAACATTCCAATTCCTTTCGCATACACGTTGCAAGCTTCCTCATAGTTTTTCTCTTTGAATAACGCGTTCCCCTTCTCTTTAATGTCTGGTATACTTTTCAATTTCTCATCCTCTGTCATTTGCCATGATTCCTTTTCATAATCTTCTGGTAGTATTACATCTGTAAGGTCTACAATAGAAAATAATTAATTTCTGATATTTTTCTTTTCTTTGTTTGTCCATATTTCAAACTATTTACCAATTGTAAATTCTAAATCCTGAGGATTTTTAATAAGTTCATCTAAATCTTTGTATCCTATTCCTTCATTCTGCAAAGTCATACCACAACAATGGTGCGGACGTTTTTCTGACGGCGCCTTTCCAACTTCTCTCAATGTCTTAGACACGAAAGGATATGCTGTGACTAGCTAAATCAATAAATACCATTACAACACTTGTTTACAACTATGTAGTATTGTTGTACAATTGCAGACATACGCTTTTATGTACTCTGAAGCATGCGACTTCTTTTAATGCCATCTTTTGTATAATCACTTCCCATACTTCCAGTTTAAAATTTTTCCCTAAAATAAGCTCCATCGGCCTCTGCATAGCTTTACTGTCATCAATCACTGTTTTCTCAGAGTTACATTTTGTTGTTTTGAAGTGGAAAACAACCTACAAAATATATTTAAACATTATTAATGTAACCAATATAATTAATATATAGAAAATCAGAATTATATAGTGTCTATAATGCATACTTTAGTCCCAGGTACAAAATTAATTGCTTTTGTTCCCACATGAACAATTGTCTTTACTATATAATCATCGTTTTCCATTTTTACGATATGAAGAACAAATATTGTCACAATCAGTCACAATGAGTTAAAATATTTTAAATAGTTCCAACCTAGAACAATTATAAATTCGAATTTTAACATCGTGATAGATTACATACCTTATTAATTACAAGTTGTAATCTTACGATTTTAGCTTTATGTATTTACATATGGGAATTCAAACAACGATGAACCTAAATATGTATTTATGTATATCTTATTGAATGGGCGTATATTTAATTATTTTTTGATTGTTAATTTTATTTCTGCTAGCTATTGAGCTAACTTCATTTTTTCGGTTTATATTTCGCTGCCCGTAACACGCGATGTATTAAAATGTAATGTATATTTTAAATTGTAAATAGGTACTCGTGACGACGAGACTAAGTAAAGATAACCACAAATTGAAACATCAATTTTGTACGAAAAACTATTCTAACGGTTTCTATGTTTTGAAGTGTGTCATCAAGAAATTCAGTCGGAACTCTTTACAGCTTTATCGTCAGGGTTAAAGCTTTATCAACCAATATTATCTAATCATTTAACAATTTTAACATCTATTTACGTAAGAAACGCTTCCTTACGGAAATATTTAGCGTTAACAGTACTGCTGACTACTGAGTAAGGTTCATTGCCATAACTTTTAAAAATATAAATATCCGGAAAATCTTGCAGTATGACGTTATGTGAAATGTCGTGAACATCGCGAATAGTTGATGTACATTACGTATAATTTACTGTTCAACAAATACACGCGAACGTCTTGCACGCGTCCTATAGTACTTATTTAGAAAGTCCGACAGTTTTCTAAATAATTAGTGACGTAATAAAAGAAGTACTTTGCAAGGTAATGATGATTTGTACTTTTACATTGAACTTTGAACACCTCTTCTCCACACTATTCCATTTTAGCTGCCACTGTATAGAGAAAGGATAGTTACGTATAAGTATCTACAAGGGCAAGGTAAAAAAATGTTATACGAGTATTATTATTACATATAAAGAGGATACTTCATACTGTCTTGACACTTTTGTTATATTCTTTTCTAGCCGAATGAGTGCAGTTAAGAGAAACAGTGCTTCCACCGAGAGTATGAACGGACAAGAAGCACGTAGTAAGTTAATATTTTTATCTTTGCCTTTTTATACAATAAAGTTTTAACCAATTGTGACATCGATTCTCAGGTGTGGAAGAAATTACAATTCCTGTACCATGGGGTCACATAAGCGGTCAGTTGATTTTTAAGTTTAGTTGTTTCTTTTACAAATTGAATTATCAACATTATCAAAGTTTTCAATGATAAATTCAGGTCGTTTATGGGGATCAATAGATCAACAACCAATATTGGCACTGCACGGTTGGCAGGACAACTGTGGAACTTTTGATAATTTGATTCCTCTGTTACCCAAGAATGTATCTGTACTTTGTCTGGATATGCCTGGGCATGGTTTGTCCTCTCACTATCCGAAAAGTCAGTACTATTATCTTTACTGGGATGGAATAATACTACTCCGTAGAATTGTAAAACACTTCAAATGGAACAAGGTTAGTGAGTGGCCTAATGTTACTGCTTCATAAATTGTTAGTATCCTTCGATTGATGCAATCGAGATTTTATTTATCATTTCATTATGCAAAGCGAAAGAACTAGCTTTAACATTTAGAAACATATTTTTTTATAGAGATACACGTATTTAATTATTTATTATTCATCCTAGATAAAATTACTTGGACATTCCTTGGGAGGTTCTATAGGATTCTTATATGCTGCATCCTTTCCTGAAGACGTGGACTTGCTCATTAGTATAGACATAGTAGGTCCTACTTTAAGAAATGCTCTAAAGCAGCTGGGTCAGACTGGTCATATAGTTGATAAGTTTTTAACTTATGAAAGCCACGACAATGAGTCTGTTCCAACCTATTGTTATGATGATGTACTTGATCTAGTAGAGAACGCCTATGGTGGTTCTGTAACTGAAGACAGTGCAAAAGTATTAATGAAACGTGGTGTACGTCCCTCTTGTGAGCCCGGGCGGTTCTACTTTACACGGGACCCACGATTGAAGGTAATAAATGTGTAATTATTTCAAAGTTACTTCAAACAATTTGCAGAGCGTTATGGCGGTAGACTCGTTTCCAAAGATTGCAAGGGTGCGGGATTCGCGTTCTCATTTCCCGATAATACAAACACGGGGTTTTTAGTAGACAAAAACGCTAGATGAAAGATCGATCTAGGGCGCTATCTTAAAAGTCCTATTTTTTCGTTTTCGAGGCGTAATTTGCATTATTCGGCAGCATCTGGCTATTTTCATAGCTATATACATGCGCAGTTGTATGCTTCCGAATAATGCAAATTACGCCTCGTAAACGAAAAAATAGAATTTTTGAGGGAGATAGCACCCTAGTTCGATCTTTTATCTAGCGTTTTTGACTACTGAAAAACATCGTGTTTGTATTATCGAGAAATGAGAACGCGAATCCCGCACCCTTGCAATCCTGGAAAAAGGAGTCTACCCCCTTATGTAAAATAATATTTGCATTGAATTTTTTAGATCGCTGCATTGGGCATACCAGGACAGTTGGATGTAGTGCTTGAATACGCATCCCGAATAAAGTGTGCTTATCTCAACATTCGCGCTTTGAACGGATTGAAATACGATGATCCAGACACTTATAAAATGACCTTAGATCGAATAAAACTGGGCTCCAAAAAATTCGAATATCACGAGGTTGAAGGGACTCATCACGTTCACTTAAACAATCCCGAAAATGTTGCACCAATCATCAGCAACTTTCTAAGTTCTTAATGATAAAATCGTTTAGAATTAAACGGTAACAACCGGATTATAGTTGTTTAGTTAAAAAATTAGTTATGTGAAAGCTATACAATGCTAATTCATGTTGCGTTAGAGTACGAATTAGACGCCAATTCTTTGGTTTTTCTAGCGTTCTCTCCAAATTTTTTATGGTTTACATCAGATAGATTGAATTTAGAAAAATTGTTGTTCTTTTTATGAATGTATTATTTTATACAGGAATGTACACGCACAAACATTATTTATTGAAAGTATGATACTTTAGAAGTAGCAACAGGACAATAGATAATATTTTTTAAGAACAAACGAAAAATATTCACTTTTTCGTTACCGCAAATACTAGGTCTTCCGTTGAAGAAGCAAAATAGCATTACTGGTTCTAGATAAAATTTAGTTTGCGCTGCTTCCATACGTTTGACTGTGCGTCACGAGTTAAAAATAAACTCCAAAGTAAAAAATGTTGTTCCATACGATGACATTAACTTCTCCGTCTTCATCAAATTGAAATGATGCACTACGTTTGTATTTTTTCTTTTTTTGTTTAATGGACATTGCACTTATCCGCCTAGAGCGATAACGTATTAATATACCAATAATGTGCTGCAGGAAACTTTACCGGTTTATGTCTCCATAGTCAACAGGACGATAAAAAAACTTTGAAGCGATATTCGCTATCATTACGTTCTTTTTGTATGTTACAATTTTCTTCAGCTATGCTTAAAGAAGAAAAATATTCCATGGCGGGTTCCACGCGTATTTATAGATAAACCTATCGTTTGTAATTTATTGAAATAAATAAAAGAATTATGAGAATTATAGTTGGTGGCTTAATTTTACCCGCAGAAAATTCTGTTGCCGATTCTAATGTGTTCTGACGTTATGAAACACTGCGCTGCCGTCGAGACCGAGTTACAAAAGAAACGATGTATGGCAGAGATAAAGAAGCTGTTGATACAGATGTTTCTAAGCGACGTACAATGCTCGAATTGGAAAAAGTTCTAATGTCTTGCTTACTCAGTTGTCAGTAATGATGCCACGTCGAAATAAAATAAAACTGTATACCAAGACTTTATTCGTACCAGCTATTACGTGTCAGTTCTTACTAAATTTCTAATCGGCGTAGAGCAATTAAGGTGAAACACATTTAGAACGTGCGTTTTTGCCTTATCGAAGAGCCAGTAAACGAAGATCGAGTAGCAACCAGCCGGCTAAAATATTTCGTAGATAATCAGAATTCAAGGCGACTCGGCAAAGTAAATATCGGTAACCGTTTCGTGCGATAGTACATATCTTCGAACGTTTCAATGTAATATTATCGCAATATTATATGCGAATAATAATGGTAACACGTACCAATGATCTGGTAAAGAACAACATTCTAATTTTTTCGTTTGTACTCGTGGGTGGAATTTAACGCGGTGATATTACACGGGGCTTTTTGTCGAATTATTGGTTTAGGTTGTTATCAGGCAACTCCTGAAACGAACTTATCCTATCGTACATACACGTTCTGCGTGTCAGTAATTACGAGCGACGATAATGCTGTCGCACGTAGAAAACGAACTTGAATATTCCATTCCGCCAGGTGAATAACGTTTGCAGTTGTCAACGTGTTCTCCTTTCGCATTCCTGGTGGAACGATTCGGCCTCTTGTGTAGTAAAAAGTTTCCTCCGTTGCTGCATCGTTTCGCTGTATCGTAAGTATGCAATTTTCTTTGTAATACAAAATTACGTAAGAATCAAGATAGAGTGCTTTCGGGATTACAGAATCGTCTGTTTCGTAATTGCCTTTGTGTAATGTTTAATTTACAGATTTTTCTCTTCTTTCACCGGCACGCTAATCTCGTCGTTTCAGTTATCGGTCTGATCCATCGATCCTAACGATCAATAAACTTTTCACTTGAAAGTTTGTTCGTTCGGCTCGAGTTATCAGATCGTGGAAGAACATACTTCACTCAATGAGATGCAATTGACACGCTGTTATGAAAAATCCGACCTCCGAGTTTGCTTTTGGAGGTGTCTTCTATATTCTGCCGCGCGTTGCTCCAATTCCCGATCCGTTGGAGTATAAGCTGCGTAAGTCCTCAATCGTGCTTTTGCGAGCTCCAGATCCTGTTCACAAAATATTAATTTTTTAAAATATCGTATTTTTCCTTTACCGATACCCTTATCACGATCTCATTTTTTGTAATACAAATAAAAAATGCTCTTGCCGTCCACGTCATCCATAATTAGTTCAGCGGAAGACATTACAACGTTTAGAAATTACGTTCAAAGGACATTGCTTAGCGATACTGCACCTTCAAGAATTTTCGATTACGTGCCAAGGATTCTTCCGAATTTATACGAAAAATAGGCGTCAGAATCTTTTCCGTGTGTTTCTCGTGTTGCAGTTTCTCCGAGGAAACCTTGCGTGCGTGACCATCATCAGCCTGCATCGTCATTATTATTATTTATGACTTCTCATAATCGCATATTGTCGTTATATTTTACTAAGGTATAATTTTCAGTTTTAAGTTGGCGTGAATGATGTGGGTAATGCACTTTAAAACACATTATACTGCGCTTTGCTTATTGTTTCGCGTTTTTCATGTTTCTCAGGCGACGGATTAATCGATACTGTGAAATCGGTGTTGACCAGAGTGGACGAATTAATTCGTCGGCTGCGTTCGACTGTCCTTCCATTATTTTTTATTACCTTATTTATTTACCAGGCGATAAACAATCAAGAAAATTACAGCGGAAAAAAAGGTCTTTTATGTGCGAGTCTCGATACACGTTGTACCTGGTTTCTATAGTAATACGTATTGCACGCGTGGCAACAATCAATATTGACGCCCGCATCGAATGTCTAAGCATTCGCATATGGAACGCATACGAGTACGGATGAAGGAATTTTTATTAGACTCTCATGTAACTTAAATAAATTATATTCAGCAGACTGATATTCATAATCCTAAATATGAAATGTCCTTATATTTCCGAGTATGTGCAAAATGTATCTCTATGTCTCAATAATACATTTCACTGGATGATCGTAAAATTTCTTTATCTTGCAATCCCTCCTTATTAGTTCATTCATTCTTCTGTGGTTTGGATTGTTGGCTATAATAGAATATATTAAATCAAAATTACATTTTAATTTATAAGGAATAGAAGAAAATTATGACACTTACCAAAATGTATATGTGACTCGGTATCGATCTTTCGATCACTTCCGAAATGCGCGCTTTACTTACTTTATACTCTTCGTCTACAGATCACAAGAGAAAAAACATACAATTTGAAATTCGAGGAATAAACATATAATATGTATTTTGCAAAAGTATTACCTGTCGGAACGGCTAAAGACAATGTTGGAAGTTGCACAAAACCAGCCACAAGAGGACGAAGAATCCACTCAACTTTTCTTTCATTTTTGGGAAGTATATAAATGTCCACCTAACGTCGATCGTATAATTAATTACCGTGATATACATTTTTCTATCGTTATAAAATTACGTACTTGTTTTTGTCCAGCAAACATAAACGCGTCACTAGCTTCCATGATTAACCGTAATTTGATCATGTAATCCGAATGATTTTTTATAAAGTACGATATAAGCAGCGGAGTTCGAACCCATCCATGAGCTGGCAGTTTAGCTTCCAAACCGATCACTGCATCTTCGACCCACAACGGTGCTAAAGTTACACTGCTACTAGTTTCTAATGCATTCTCGTCGTTACCGCTAAAAACATAATGTAATATTACTAAAGAGTTCTACAATAATACAGTTTCGCGTAATGATTATTTACCGTTTCCACTTAATTGTATATACTCCGGTACTAGTAGGTTGTTCACTACCAGCTTTTGGTATCAAACAGTACGAATCCGTTCCCGTTTCACCCTCAGTCAGTGTAATACCGGCTAGAATGGATACCGATTGATCTGCATTCTCGTTCGCTATGGAATCACCCTGCATAATAATGTAATATTACAATAACGTAAAGTCAAGGTTTCAAACAAGAGTATAATATACAAATACTATTTACTAGCTCTATAGAAGTACTGATAATGTTTATAGGCCACGGAGAGACGCAGGAGATGTGCGGCATTATTATAAAAGGTTCATTAATGAAACCTTTTGTCATTGGTTCAAACAATGTTGTATAAAACAGTGTCGATACTTCAAACGGTTTCGAGACAGACAATGAATGCGTCAATTCTTTAGTTCCCTTTATTTCCTCAGACTTCGAATATTCGAGCTATAATAATAAAACTATGTATACATTATATACATTTACATTAAAAATCATTAAATTAATATATCTACCTTTATGTGGATATTTCTATCGCCAACTTTATGCGCCCTTAAGTATACCGTATGATTAGAACTGCAATTCTTTTCTAGATCTTCGATTGGTATTGATATTACCGATTGTTTGTTGAGCATTGTCAAGCTTAATTCCGCTGCGAACCAATTAAAATTAATTAGGTCAGTTCAGAACTACACAATAATCTACAACGTATTACTATGAACATACTCGATTGTTCAATTGTTCCATCCGATACTAGCGACACATGTAACAATGCGGATGATAAATTTTCATTGGCGATAACAGATAATTGAATAGGAAACCATTCTCCTAAGAGTGCTGGACTGCTGGATTCTGCGCTTATATTCAGACTAGATTCTTCTTGTTTGATTTCTGCAGTGACTAGTGGTTGTATCAGCTCAAATTCTCCTCTGCCATTTTAAATACGAAATGTATCAGCCTTTTAAAAAGACGTGCTTGTAGAAATGTTTTATTTCAAACGTACCGTAACTGCTGTATCTCGGGATATAATCGATTCAGCAAATTCGTTTCCCTTCCAGCAGCAGAGAATCTCAAAACGATACAACAAACATTATGGTTGCCCATGTATAATGAAATAGTGGTGATGCGTATTTTGCTTCCGTCGGTAGTTTGCGGTGCTTCAAATTGGTACAGAAGTTTCTTCATTTCTTTCGCGTTAAAAGTAAGATTACAGTTTTCAGCATTGGTAATTGTAAGTTCTGACGAGTATCCTGGGCTACCAATTGTTATTAATACTTTAGAAAATTCTACGATACCACTATACAAATTCCTGGAAGAGTGACATTTTATTAAACTAAAAGCCTCGATTTTGTATGTTCATGTAAACGTGATTTGATGATAGATTACCTGACAATGACTTCTACGTTAACTAAAGAATTAACAGCATATTTTGGTTGCAAGAAACGCGCCTTAACTTCTACAAACGAACTCATGTTATTGTCATCTATTGTGAAAACAATTGGTTCTACTTTGTTAAGCTCCGTTTCCCACTTTTCCAGTGCTGGAAGTTTCACATCGTCAGGTAAATTCGGCTCCGGATTCGGAGGTTTCTTCTGTGGTTTCCGAAAAATATTTGAATTAATTGCAAATTATTGCGCGCGATAATTTCAATGTCTAGACTGGTCTTACATTAAGTATATTTATGATGTTGTTATACACTGCAGCTTTGTAATCTTCCGAGAACGTGGTGGAGGGCCCCAATACTTCAAATGCTAATGTGATGTAGTCTTGAATACTCGTGGATAGATACGCCGCTCTCAACGCATTTTTTAAGATATTTGTAATTATGACGGGCCACCTTTCCCCGTGATATTCCCACAACATGTGCATCAACAATCTGGCCAATCAAATTTTATGATTTTGATGTTAAGTTATGAAAATAGTCTAGAGGGAATAATGTTAGGATCAATCAATTTTGACTTATGAGTGATATAAAGTCTTGTAGGTGGTTCCCAAATGATTTTGTGCTTATCGTTTCTTTGTTTATTTCGTTATAGTAATAGGCCAATTCCAACTTACGTGAGTACTTTTCCGTAATCCTTCGAATTATAATACTCTTCAGCCATTTGTACCACTGGAACAAGATTGTACTGTTGTATTACAAAAGTAACATGGTTGCAATAGTAAAATTTTTAAATGAACACACTGTACCTAGTACCCTTCTCATTCTTGGACATCTGTACACTTTGAATTGGGCAATTGCATTTCCCAACAAGGCAATAATTATTTTCTGAAAATGAAATACCGATTACGTGTACGTCTAATCGCATTTGAAACAATATATACAAAGTAAGAATGTCTTACCGAATGATCTACTAATTTTTCTTTGTACTGTAAAGCCTGTATGGCAATTGTTTCTTTCGCGGAGTCTGTAGGTTCTGCACTCAATTTTTCCGGACGCCATGGCCGTTGTCCATAAAATTCCAGTTTATCTTCTCCAACCAGTGGATCTGGATCTGGATAACTATGAATATTCTAAAACAACACATACATGTAAGCTAGTGCGTTTAAAACTTTTCTATAACCATGTGGAAGTTATTCACATACTTGACATAGTTCTTTACAAGCAGTTTGTCTCAAGCTTGCATGCTGAGCTGCTAATTGGAAATAATACCCAGGGTGTTGAATTTGAAGAGCCGGAAGTCCCTGTCGAATAGCTTCATCAAATAACTCGGCAAATGTAGAGAACTGACTGCACATCCATGCATGATGTTCAAAGATGAGTTCCTTCGGACCAGTCATCAGCTTGAATCTGTGTTACAACATTTATCTTTGTTACAATGCTTATTACTTATTGCATTCTTATTATAACTTTGATCGCTGACCTGTCTGTATGGTGCCTAAACTGTGCTATGGCTTCTTTAGCAATATTTAAATTAAATAATATTTTACATAACTTGTAGTTGACAAACCAAGCAACAGTTTTAACTTCCATCGCGTTCATGTCTTTCATTTTTATTTCAGACAAATTATTATACGCTTGCTCGTAGTGCCTGTACAGAAATTTTAATCTTTTATTACAAGGGATCTGTACACTGATATTTCTTAACTTACTTCTTCGCTAAATTTTGATCTTGCTTGAGTTCGTTCAAGAATGCCATCTTGAAGTGGTGACGTACAAATAGGTGTTGGTGCACAGTTTTATCAAGTTGATCTCTGTGTCCTTTGACTGTTTTATATTCGAGATGATAAAAATTTTGGGCCAGATCAAACAACGCGTTCTCCAATCTGTAAGCAGACACATTTCAATAAAGAATATTAGTGAAGTTTTCGAGAAGAATTAATTTTCTAGTTACCTAGATGTGTAGCCTAATAAATGATTCCCATGTGGTAGAATGTACAATAATTTTGGTGGTAGCTCGCATGCTCCGCAAACAGCTGTAGCTCTCTCGGTAGCCAAAGCATCTTCAGAACCTGGTGGAGGTTGGGTACAGTGCTGTATAAGTACTACAGCTATTTTTGTGTTTCTACCTTCCAAAGCATTCCTGATAATCACAGATAATTGTATATCGACACTGCATAAAAAGTACACAATTACATTTAATTTAATTGTTACCTAAGTGTTTGTACTTTGGAAGCACATTCCATTTTCTTATCATTCCATTGTGGATCATTCCAGTCTAGATCATAGAATACAACTACTACTGCTGGAATTTCATTGAGGTACTTATTCATCCAATTACGCTTCAATATTCCTTTCGGTTTGTACCATTCATATAAATTACGCTAGAATACATACACAATTAATTAATATGCCTGTATTTGCAATTTACATTAATTATGTTTGATAATATTTGCCTTGGGTTTGACTCTGGGGAACTGATGCGTGGGACTTAACAGTTTAAACTGAATCACAGAATTTTCTAATCTTCTGTTATTACTAAATGCATCCCAGATAGACCGATGCACTGGATTTGCGATATCCAAGCCAGTTAAACCAATAAGGGCCAGTGGCTTAGTCGTTAATTCTGTTGGTAACTCAAACATAATTCAGTATTGCCTGCAAAGACAATAATGTTTTATCTGTAAAAACGCTGATGAACTGATAAATTTTTATTTTGCCTAGTTTTAACATTAATCGCAATTTTCTACTTTCGATATTTAATTATATTCCCGCAAGCATACCTATTCTTTTCGTAAATGCACTACATCGAGGAAATTACAGTTAAATAAAGTTTAGTGTACAATAAAATGACACTGTTCGATGTACGTGCGTGCAATTTGACAGTTTAGGTTATGTACTACTATTTGATGATGTTGTGTAGACGTCTAGTGGTGTCATCTACAATCATTATCGCTGTAATGGCATTTGTAAATTCGATACGAGACTTGCTGATTGTATCTCAATTACTATGTAATAGAATCTAATCAATTTTATAAAAATATAGAACTTAAAAAGGATGAGCGATCAAAGTTAAGTACCTTGTGTTGCGAGTAAGTTATAGTTGTTTAAATTTTTTATGTGACTCACACTCACTCTTCCTATTGAATGCAGTTCGACTTCATTATAAACATTGAAGAAACAGTACCGTTACAATTATTAGACAGCTTTATTCGCGGTTTAATAGTACAATTCTTATACAATGTCAGAAGCATTCAATAATTCCGATTCCCCATCTTCTTCTACAGGATTTTGTTTGCTCGTGGAGCCGGGAGAATTTAATTTCGTCGGTTCAGGAGTCAATCGAACCGTAGTACCGTGTCTGCTATAATCTTCGATTTCCCCAATTGGTCGTTCGATGTCTTCCTCTATGTTCGCCCTGCACTTATTCTGTAATTTCAAAGAAGGTTCGATTCGAACTTGTTACTTTCCATTATTTTAAATCTATTCACTAACATTTTACTTTGATGATACAATCAAACCTCTACTCTACGGTGTATTCAACAAAATTTTCAACAGCATTATATGGAGCCAATTCAAATCTTTCAAGTTTAATTAAAAACACCCTGTACAACTCAAATGATCTTTACAGCTTGAAGATTTTAGCTTCTTCTTTGAAATTCGAGTTACCGAGGTTCGACTGTATTTTCATTTCTAGTTTTTCGTGGCAATTGCAAACAATGCAATGTAGAAGATAATCGAAGCGTCGATGAGTGAAACATTGAAATCTAATATTTTACCTGAAGAATTTTGAGCAATTCTTCGCGAAATTCTTTGCTACAGGACAAGTATATGAGAATGTGAGCAGCGTAATTGCAAAGCTCGGCAACCGCGGCGAACGCGCGGAATAGATGGTAGCCTACATCCAGGGTTTCGTAATTATCATACAAAAACGGGAGTACGATCGACGGTATCATAGTCACTACAAAACACACCGCCATGACCGACATCAGTGCAGCAAGGTGCTGTTCTTCTCTGAAACATGATTTAACGTGGATAAGAAAATTGATTACCCAAGTACATGCAACGGCTATTAACTTTCGAAAGGGTGGCCTATTATTCCGATAATGTTTTACTGGGTTTTAACTTTGCTTACATTGTACAGGGTGAGACACGGAGGAACGGAGCACACCTATAAGCGTTTTTATTACGCTGGAAGATAAAAAAGATGTCGGACAAAAAAGCAATTGCTGCGATGGTACAAACAGGTTTTCCACTTAAACGAAAAGTTTGAAGGTCGCTTGTATCTTTTTCATACGATTGCAGACATATATTTTTTGTCATGGTTTCGTGATGTAAGCAATATTTAAAGCAGAGAATAACTTCATATTAATTTCCTTCGTATAGTTACATTAGCTTTCGTTCATGCTTTCGCGTTATTTTTGTTCAGTTCGTATCAGATGAGTTTGGAGATGTCTTTAGCGTCTCTATAAGGTCGGCCCAAGGTCACACGAAACACGCGTCACGCTTTTTTTAGTACCGGAATGACCCTGGTTCTTAGCGCCGTTATTGGAAGGGATTTAAGGTGGCCGCGTATTAAGCGAGATATAATGGAGGGTGCACTCAACTAGTGCAAACAGGAGTTTCGAATTTCACACCACTCGTGAGTGCGTCACTTTGCTCACTATACCCGGACTCATAGCCGGCTATACGGTACCTGTATCCGCGATTTCGGGTCAACAGAGACGTTTCGGGTAGATTCGCAGTGCGATACTTGTCAGAGACCGATTGAAACTCCCTTTTCTTTGCATTCAGGTGCAGAAATCTCTTAACGACCACGCTGTTCAATAGAAGAAGAATCAAGGTCGGACAAAGGCGCACCGCGATCTCCATGATCCATATGTACGCCTGCCACACGGGATGCTGGGTAACGGAAGTGTTCTCCTGCAAGGTGAATTGAATACCTGCACCCGCCGATTGTTCGTGCAGCGTCCTCATTTTTGTTAGCGGAGCACTGATCTACAGAATGATTTTGGTCAATATTAGAATGACTGTTTCACACTGAATTGGTACAAGTTCTGCAGAAAGCTACCGATTGAGTCAATTTAGAAGATCACAAAATCATGGGATCCGTAATGTGTTTAACCAATATCTTGTGATTTTTAAGTAGCATCTGCACAACTTAGTTCAATTATCGTTCATTCGCCCCTGCAAGAAAATTGTACTACCGCGAATCCGACGATGAACGAGCACAGGATGATGGAGCGGACATTCTTCCGCGCATTTCTGCTCCGAATACGAGCCGGGAAGAAGATAAAAATGTATCGATCGAGGATCAAGCAAGTCATTATCAAGATACTCGCCACGGCGAAAATGTTCATTGCGACCAACTCCATATGAGCGTGGTAAAACCCGGACGGATAATTGTTCTGCATGCCATACCCCAGTCTGACAACTGAAACCGAACACGTTTGCGATTGCAGTACGAATTTTACAAGACTGCATATCGTAGTACGTACATATTGGTATCCAAGATACTAGAACGCCAACGTGCGCAAGAGCTATTCCCTTGAGATACAGATAAGCGATTCCACGGAACAGCGGTGTGGACAACACTACCAATATTAAAACATTTCCAAAAAGACCGCTGGCTACGACCGTTGGTATTACTATTCTGTAAATAATTCTTAACAAAGGCGCGGCTTGGTGAAGGATACTTCTGTTTGCATTGGCGGCGTCGGTCCACGTAAGATTCTCATTTTCGCAGCACAGGAGAGTTCTAAAACATTCAACTGTCGTTGAAGACCATTGCGAAAAGAAATTGCAATGCTGCGGCACACTGTTAAATATTCAAGAGGTACTTCGTTCGACAATGTACGAAATCCAGTCGATCGTTTCAAAAACGTACCCTTTCAGAACTCCCGTTAGCATAATGAGCGTAACAAACGGAACTGTTTATTTGGTCAGAGATTGAGAAATTACAACTTTAGGATGTATGTTTATCTCGCGTGTTTTGTTGCCCTCATCGATGATCACTCGAGCCGTAAGCGCGTGGCGGGTGCACAACAAGTTCTGCGAGATCCATCTCCGATGAACACACCACCGGGTTTTCCTATGAGAAATCCGATATCGCGCATGCTCCCGCCTCGGTCGACTTATTGTTGTAGCCGAAGTATATTTACTTGTACATTATAATTATATTCCGGCGCCCTTCGCCTGGCTAACTCGGTTAAAGATGCAATAAAAGCGCGGCCCTCGATAAACTAATAAATTCACCATGACCGCGACGCTGCGGACGAGACACTATGCGCTCCAACATGACTGATAATTGAAACGGACGACACGGAATATTTGAAAAGATCGTCCCGTCGAGATAAGAATATCCCGCAGAAGGAAACTGTAAATTGGTTGTATACCTTCACTTTCTCCGCGCTATTTTCTGAAGAGGATACCTGCTTAATGTGTGACCTACAGATTGCTAAATATTAAGCGTTAAGTGGGGTCGGATGGTATAAATTCAAAGTGAGACTCTGTTCCTCCTCTGCTCGCCTCTCTTAATTTGTAAGCAATTCACGCCGGCTGGTTCTAATGAGAATCCAGTCACCATGAGGACGAACGTGATGGGATCTATCTTTTGGTAATGGGAAAGCTTTTGCTCTCTGAAGAGACGCGTCGTTCTTCGGTTAATTTGTTTGTTCTTTCTGTTTAGGACGGTGCAATTTGTCAACTTCTGCATCGTTGCATCGAGGACTCTAGGATCGTACGATTCTTGCCCTTGTGTCCCTTCCACCGGATGCCCGGATGATTTTCAGCTTTCCATCGATAACCAAGTGTTAATACTGCCTTGTGAAAGCAGGAATTTAGTGAGATGTTGCTCAACAAAACCGAGATCGATAGAATCGGCGCGTGCGAGTGAACCTCCACGGAATTCAGAGAGCACGCTATTGAAAATAAATGAAGCAGAAACAGGTACAACTGAATTAAACATTTCGATGCATATTAAAGAAAATATTGAAGGGGATGTAACAACCAAGTCGCATGGGACGGAAGATCTTAGTAATAATGTAGGTGCGGAAACATCTGAAAGTAAAAGTATGGACTCTACAGATGTAAATCGGGTACCATTACAACATCCGAGGACGGAATTGCCTTCAAAACCAAGGCTGGCGATTGCTAAAGCACATAATGAGGAAATCCCAAATTCCCCGAGAACTGTTAGTTTTACAGCCTCGGAAGATCGTCAAATGAAGAACGGCCGATTAGCAACGCCGATCCAACCTTTCCAGCCGGACGAGGATGAATCGGATATACTAGACTTCATTCGTGAAGTAAAATTCTTTGAGAGTCGCAGAACAGTTCCAAAGCAACCGGATCTGCTCCAGAATATCCCAAGAAGGATCAACTCTGCTCCTTCTAAAGCGGTAATTTTGAACAAGGGCTATTTTAATATGAACGTTCGAGTCCTATCGACAGCGAAGAGGTTGTCTGAAAAAATGAGCGATCTCGTGAAGCAGAAAACATTATTAGAAGCGGCTCTCACGCCCGATAGAGTATCCGCTCAAGCGACCAACGAAAATGCAAGCTCAGTGAGCGAACTTGATGTGGCACAGCGTGACGATACGTCGATTAGAAATTTACCGCACCCGGAAGACAGTGATGATGTGAAACGAGTCGCTCGTAGCCATGCCTCGGAACCCAATGAAGAGCCCGAAGAAGATAGAAGATCGAAATCTTTATCACCGAGAGCGAAAATAGGGAATCCAGTTGAAGCCGAGGCTGTTCCTGTGAAGCCCTTCAAGAGGCCTCCGAGGATTTTGCCTGTAAGACATCTTTCGAAAGAAGAAAACGATTCGACTAAATATACAAGCTCGAGAGAGCGGGCTATAAGCTTATTCAACAAGTCGAACGAGTCGAGGAGGAAACAGGTATCTCTTCTTGCCAACAGAAATGATTCGAATTTGTCGAAAATTAATTCGTCGAAATCCAGTTCCTCAACCACGGAACAAACCGAAACTGAAACTGAAATCGAAACTGAAAGCAGCTTGGATGGGAGTGTGAATTTATTGATCGAGGAGAATGTTCATGGATCATCTGACGCGGTTCGGGAGGATGTAGAAAAGAAAGTAAATAAAGATGTATGATCAAGTAATGCAAATTACTGGACTCGTTTCATTATAAACCCAACTCATTCATGGCTGATGTACTAAAACGGAAGTACCGTGTTCTTTTTATAATATATCGACTTAATATTAAAAATGGACTAGCTCTTATATCCTCTTAGTATACGATGTGTACGATGCAGAAATTTATTCCCTCTTTAACCTTCACCTTTAGATGCTATATAACGTTAACTTTCACAGTCTAGACAAGAAAAAACGCGTAAACAACACGGCAAAAAAAGCGATTATGTTCTATTAATAATCCGAAACAATCTTCGACAAAGTATTCTACTTTTTCACCGACAATAAGCTGCGTTCAATAGCGTTTTTAGAATTAAATTGACAATTTAAGAATATTCTTCTGTTCAATTCCAATATACAATTACTTTATAATTTATATTTATAATGCATATATATAAAAATTAGACAAAGATTTGACAAATACGTCGATCGAGGCTTTTTGAATTTCGTGCCCGTCAACTGCCGTCATGTTGGCAGTCCTTAACCGTCATACGGCAAGGAAATTTGAAATTTAACGGACGAAGAGTGATCGCGTTCGCGGTATTGTCAAATTGGATTGCTCTGCTAATAGTTTAAATAAAATGGCCCAGTTCAAGACACCGACGATGATGAGGTACAAAAGTAGACTTCAGGACAATTCAGAATTACAGACGCCCATTAAAATACCGGCATCGCCATTCTTAGAACAGATAGGTTATGGATGCGGTAAAGAAATTTTTCTGTTTACGAATGGAGTAACAATTATAAAGATTGTTTTACTGAGAAGAAATGCGGTTTCAGGTGTTAGCGTGTTTTCTTTGGAAAGATCACCGAAAGTAGGTTTCGTTCGATCACCATGGGCAATAAAGAAAAGAAATCGGAAGGTTCACGAAGACAAAAAGTACGATGAACGTATTCGATTCGAGGCAGAGGTGCTTCGCAAATTAAGTCATCCGAACATCGTTGGTTTTCGAGCATTCACCGAAGTTTCGAACGGCAAACAAATTGATCCATGCCTGGCAATGGAGAAATTAGACGCTTCTCTAGGTATCAAAATGATTTACCACTTATTTTTATCAATTGCAAAGCGTATTAATCGATCTCATATTTTTAGGAGATAAAATAGAACAGAAACTCGATGCTGGCGAGGACCAGTTTCCAGCTAAAGACATTATGAAAATAACATACGAAATTGCCAAAGGACTCCAATACTTGCATCACACTGCACACATTTTACATGGCGATATGAAGAGCTATAATGTGTTGGTTTCTGCAGATTACAGTAGAGTTAAACTTTGTGACTTTGGAGTATCCGTACCTCTCACAGAATCTTTAGAAATGGATACTTCAAAGGAGGACTTTGTATATGTGGGAACTGAGAGTTGGACTTGCCCTGAAATAATACATGGTTGTATATATTGATGTAGATACCAGTAGTTGGTAATTGCAATCTGTATTAAATATATATTATATTTCTCAGAGGGTGGACCAGTCACAAACAAGGCAGACATTTGGGCATGTGGCCTGGTTGTTTGGGAAATGATATCTCTGTCGGTACCTCATTTAGAAAATATTGATATCGATGAGTCTTGTGCTGATGATTCAATGTCAGACACAAGCATGGATAGCAGTATAAAAGCTACAAAATGTGATGAGAGCATGGATGACAGTATCGTTTTTCTTAAAGAAATCGAGAATGTAAAATTTGGTAGGTCCTTATATAGTAATATATACAATATAGAGCGATTTATTTGAAGTTTTAAACTTAATTATCTATCAATTACTTTGTAAAACTTCGAATGAGACACTCGATATTTGAAGGCACTTCTAAAAAGTAAGTTCATCAAATAAAATGTATTAATAATCACAGGTACACGTCCTCCATTACCTGCTATTGATCTTGGAAAAGAATATGATCATGTGCTTGAACTATTCTTTGCTTGCACTGCCACGGATTATAAAGTTAGACCAAGTGCAATAGGTCTTGTTAAATACTTTGAAAACTACATATACAAAGGCAAGGTGTGATAAAGGATTTTACAGTTGTATGTATAGGTATTACATACTATTGACTACAGATATTTTTATTCTGCGAACGATATTGCAATGGTGGTATTTTTTTACTTTTATACTAATTACATAAAATAAATACTAGTAACAGAATGATAATTATTATACCGATGACCAGACAAATTTTAAGCTTTCTCTGAAAAGAAACAATTTGTTTTTAATTACATATATATATTTTTAAATATGATATTTGTAAATTCGTAATTTCAATACCCTTCTATATCCGCGACTACGTTTTTCGGATTTCTTGAGATCTATACGACCACTGACAACATTACTTGCAGTTCTCCCAGCAAAATATTCTACGCTATTCAATTGTTCACTCTGTGATGGAAGATTAAAGTTCAAAGTTACATTTGCTCAAGATTCATTAAGCCATACACTTTTTACGCTTACCTGTTTATCGACTAGAAATGCCATTTCAGTAAACATATCTCTAACTTCTGTAATAGATTTTTCTAACTTCATTATATCTTTATGCCTACTTTGTATGTCTGCTAATTGTTGCTTAGCAATTCTGGTATCCTCTAAAATCTATCAGTACAGACAAGTTACATCTTGTTTATTTACAACTAAAAACAGTAGCGACACTTACATTATCAATGAATAAACCATTCTCTCGAGATTCAAGTAAATTGTCCAATTCCTCACTTGTTATTTGCTTTCTGACTGAAAATTCAAATAGAAATAGAAAATAATTCGAAACATTTCAAAAGATGTATATACATACTTAACGTTTTTTGTTGCTGTAAAAGTGAACGGCATTTTGCATGGTATCTCAGCATGCACATGTTATACTCTTCCATAATATCTGAGAACAGTCTTATCATCGTTGTGTATTGTAATGCTTTAATTCGTAAATGCGCGGGTCCGTCGATGGCATTTGACAAATTTGAACTATCGTGAGCAGTGATTTCTTTTCCCAACTCTATAAAAAAGAATTAATACATATTTATCTGTTTAACATGGGGTGATCCAATAAAAAAATATGAAATACAATTTTTTCGTTTTTCTCAAAAAGAGAACCTTATGAAGGAATGTCATTCTATATATATATATATGTATACATATTTTGGGCTATTAGTTATTTTTTGGAGAACTACACTTTTCTCGATTCTACCATAAATATTGGGACACCTTGTACATAGTTCCCACATAGTTTGTAATACGCAGATCAGAATTAACATTTCCTGTCTAAAATAGGACAGAGTATTTATTCTTTGCACAATTCAATTTCCTTGATCCCACGTGACCCGATGCTTCGCGTGAAATGATTTTGCCCGCCTAAATGTGCTAAACTTCATCGAAACGTTTCCTGCGTAACATGCTTTGATTGTGATTTTTTTTATAAATATGCGTAATTCGTTATAGCATTAATTGCTTGGTGAAATCGATAGATTGTTCACGTGATTTTTATCAGCATGTGCATGAAAGTATAATACTGAAATGCATATTTTAAATATATGTTTACAATGCCGTAGGTTGCCTATTGCGGCGAATCTAATTGGTCAGTAAGTTTCCCGCCTTTGAATGGACGCCAGAGTCCTTTATAGAACTTTTTGTATTTCCAGCGAAATGTTCCGCGATAAATATTCGACAAAGTTTTCTGTTTATACACACCATAATGGAATTCTAAGGTCATTATCGATACGCATTCAGAAAATGATAACCTGAGGCCACAAGTTTCCTTTATCGAACGATAAGTTAAGGTTATGTTTACATTCGCAAGATATATTTGAACGAAATTGATAATAATTGTAGCATTCGTTTTAAAATGATTTAAATCGGGCACAGTCGTCACACCATGGAGTCTTTGAAAATATTTGACGAATTTAAATTCAGTGATCTGAACGAAGACTGGATTCAATCCGTTTGGGATACAGAATTTATGATTTACAATGAACCACCTGATGAGTACCTCATGTTCTTGGAAAGTGAAGATATGAGACTGCTTTTACAC
Organism: Lasioglossum pauxillum; assembly: GCA_933228785.1. Classification (NCBI taxonomy): domain Eukaryota; kingdom Metazoa; phylum Arthropoda; class Insecta; order Hymenoptera; family Halictidae; genus Lasioglossum; species Lasioglossum pauxillum. The sequence goes on from OW121700.1 coordinate 15,210,222, forward strand.
GAGTCCTGCAGCATTGTGAAAGAATGGTTAACCACAGGCAAAGACCAGAACGATACCGAACAATGTTCGGAGATCTCCTGGAACACGTTGATCATAATGGATATAAAAGTACGCGCTTTGTTAGCTGTATTGGGTTACATAATGCAGAGCGGTCAAGGTAAAGAAGCTGACGATGATTCCAGACAAGCCTGTCTTTACGCGACTAATTTATATTTTATACTTTTGGCTATTCCTGGTAGTAGTGCTTTCAATGTGTTTCATCCAAACTTGTATCAACGTGCTATCGAAACACTCAAAATAAACTCTAGGCAATTGCAGCCACTTATCAAGAAACGCTCAAAACCAGTGAGCTTAGATGATTTTAACATAACAGATGAGATAGCAAATGATAATATTGTTCTTTCACCAAACGAAAAAGAAACATTGACCAGAAATTTAAATATAATTCTTTGTAGTTTGATAACAATGATTAAATCATTCTGGTTTAAGGACCATGTGCAATCGTTAGACATTACTGTTCATGGATTACTTGAAGTTACAAAAGTAGAAAATGATTGCACAGATCCTTATTGTTCAAACAGGCAGAATGGCACTGTGGAAGTATCATTGATAGGAAATGCTTATGCAGCATTACAGGAACTGTGTGATAATAAGCACGGACCTGTTAAGATTACTATAACAATCATAGCAAAGTATATTTTACCTCGTTTATTGTGTAATTCGATGGACATACAATCGAGGTTTATTACAAATGTACGCGAATGTACCATAAATTTTTTAAAAGTTCTATTACATCAACACGAGAAAGACGCAAAAGTCGCGACTATTACATTAATACAGCATTTGATGCTGAATTGTCCAGATAGACTTGAAGCGCGTCAGAAGCAAGCTGCTGTACTAATTAAATTCTTTGGAATATGTAAGCAGAACGTCATCATTGAAGCCTTTAGAAATGTAATACTGTTAACGCATCATAATAAAATACCTCTAAGGATATTTGCTCAAGAGATAATTGGAAAATTATTGATGGAATCATTTTTGGTTGATTGTAATTTGACCAATAGTTTGAAAGCTACAGCTAAAAGAGTTTTTGTTGCTGTTGTATTAAGTAGATGCATGGATTGCTCCAGTATGGTGAGAGGAAAAGCTATGGCAATAATTGCAGAATTTACGGAGTTCAACCATGAGTCAGATAAGGTAATATTTAAAACAATTTTCGAAGAATCTGAGCCTGAAAAAACATTTCTCACATTGGAAGGTATAAAAGATGCTCTAACCGAAGATACGGATCTGCTACCAGGTTCAAATGTTCTATTATCTATGCTAACGCAACGAATCGAAGACGAGAGAGCAATGATAAGAAAGAGCACATTACAGATTTTTAAGAATTTAGTCTTACTATATCCAAATTTTATGAACGAAACGCTATCTGTGATTAGCCGCCGTTGCAGAGATCCAACGCTAACCGTGCGTCGATATGCTGTACAAGTTTTGTCTCAGCTATTAGAAAAGTTCCCGGACAATTCGCAACTTCTGGATGAATGGGTGCAAACTGTTATTCCCCAGATATTCGATATCGAGATCAAAGTACAAGAAAGGGTGCTAGAATACTTACAAGAGTTAATGCTGAACGGGATAATATTGTCTTCTAAAAATACTAACAATGTAGCTAACAATTTACCATGGAAAATCTTAAATACACTGACCAACTTGAAAATGCGACGGCATTTATCGAAAGCTTGTAACTTGTGGGTGAAGAGTGGTACTATCACTATTTCTGTGATAAAGAGTATACAGTCACATATTGGGACGACCAATAACATAGGTGCTTGGATTTTGCTAGCCGCGTTAGCTGAAAATAGTCAGCTACCAAATATGAGCAAATACATTTCAAATTACAAGGAAATATTTGAAGAGAATAATTTTTGTACCAGTTTGGTGCTGCAAGTTTTGAAGCATTCTTGGAAGTCCTTAGACAATGAAGTTTTAGAAGGTCTTCACATGTACCTGTACCAATGCTTGCAGCAGTTCAAAATCAATTTTGGTTTGATCAGCATTTCCCTGGACATTATACACAACATAATACGATTTCGAAATCCTGATACAAGTAGCACTTTGCTGAATTCTAATATGCTGAGCTTGATCAAACTCTCTGAGACAGAGATCACAAAAATTTTTAAAAATGAGAACGAGGCTATAGAAGCAGCACCATACTATTTAAAAGCTATGTTCACTTTGGGATACGCTACAATTTTATGCACTCATAAAATTTCACCATTAACGTTACGAATTCTGCAAGGAATTTTGTTAGAGTGGGATGCACTGCCAGAAGCTATAAAGGAGATACAGGAATTACAAGCATCAGCAGTCGTCATTCTTGGTCAGCAGGCAATAAGGGATATCGAGGTCGCAAAAGAAGTGGTTCCAATATTCGGCAAACTGATGAGACAAGAAACAAACTTGAGTTCTGTTTTTCAAATCGCCGTCAAAATAAATACTGCAAAAGCTTTGGCTGATATTTGTGTTAGGTTCACCGCACTGGTTGAACCTTATTTATCAGACATGTGTGTCAGCATGAAGGACTCGAGTCCGCAAGTCAGAGAAGCTATCATGGTAATATTCATTCAACTTCTTCTTGAAGACTACATCAAAATTAAGGGCCCGTTTTTCTTTCACATATTGACGATGTTGTCCGACCCGGACAATATGATACGTGAGCTGACGATCTTTCTTATAGAAGAGAGATTGTTAACGAAAAACAAAACTTTGATATCTCAACAATTTTTACAAAGCATATATCATTATAATAATTTTCAATCGCAACTCAAAATTTGTGATCAAAGAATGCGCGAGAATGAGAGAAAAGCGTTGACGCTTCCTGGGAAAATAAACGAAGAGAAACGAAGAACGATATACGACTTCATGCTGGATCATTTGGATCCTCCAGGAAAGATAAAGTTGCTTGTAAAAGTAACTAGTCAAATACTCGGCGGAGCTTGCGCTGATTTAATCGACGTTAAAAAAGAGGAAGGAGCATACGTTTTAAAGGATGCGTTATATATCATTAGCAATGAGCGTTTGAGACCAACGTCCTTAAACAAACAGACTGACGATGATCAACAGGAAGCTGAAGATTCAGTGGCCCAGCCGATCACACTTGCCACCAGTGCAATAACTATTATCGTCGAGGGAATGAAGAAACATGGTTTAGAAGTTCTGTTACCTGTGTTAATACAGCTAAGGACAAAGTTATCTCTTTGGAAATCTCCGCTGGAGAACGAAGTGAAGAGGCTTTTAGTTAAAACCTTTTCAGAGTATAACAAGGACCAACTGTCTAATGTATTCAGTGAACATCCAAACTTGGAGAAAGAAGTGGAGCAGTTTAAGAGGTGTGTTTACGAATGGTTAGTAATTAGAGATGTGCGAGAACCCAACATTTTCAGGTTCTCGCACACCTCTACTAGTAATAACTAGTACGTTATTAAATGTTACTAATTGTGTCTCGTTCCAGGCAAGTCGAAGAAATTGGTTGTGAAGAAGAGAACTCCAGCGAAAGAGGAAGTTCACCATCTGACACAGCAAACCAGATTGGATCTACCAAGACATCACATCAAAGGACTTGTAACTTAAGCCCCACAATTCTGTTGGAACATATTTCACTCTCTCAACATTCAAATATGAATAGTCCAGCAACCAGCCCTTGTCATCTTTCAACAAATAATACTTCAGAATGGCGCACCGTTACATCAACGCCAATTTTACGACCACGTTCACCTTCAGAGCCTGGCCCTAGCACCGGTACATCGAAATCGTACAGGTGCTTTGAGGACGAATTTAACAACATAATCGACCACGTTTCGAAGGCTAGAAAGATAGACGTACAACGTAAAATGACAGAAAGAAACATTTCTCAACTTCACGATGATAGTGAGTCTGACTAGGATAGATTAAACAAATATCTTTTACTTATTTACTTTTATTTACGTTGCAATTAATAGGTAGAAAAAATAAAGAAAAGGGATTACCTACCTCTTAGTTTTTGTTGTATACGAAACGATGTTTGCGATATGCTATACGTACGAACTTCCAGTTCTTTTTGTATATCTGAAACATACAAGCAATTAGCTAGCAGGTAGCAGATAGGCACAACATTTGATATTTGTCACTTACCCTTATTCGTATGCGACAATACGTTATTGTATAGGTCCTTTACAATAGCTGTGTTCTCGCTAATTAGTCGAATCAGTCCACGAATTTCTTCGACCTGTATTAATATGATTTATATGTCTACTGCCAATATAAGAGTCTGTGATATTTGAACGGTGACTTAATTAATATGAGTGTACCTATGTGAATACGTACTTCATCCAAAACTTGCTTGAGTTTCTTATTTTGGGATATTTGGATGTGTACATCTTGTATAAACCTTTTACCAAATGCAGTGCTGTTAGTTTGACACTAAAGAAAAGTAAAAGGACATGTTACAGAGTACGTCTGCTATTTTAATTGAACAATTAAACGGTCAGAACAGTATTCGAAAGTGAAAGAAGATTTTTTATGTTACATTTCTGCAGTTGATTCTATGGTAGTAACTCGCTAGGCTACGCACAGGATAGATCTCTATCCGAATCTCTCTAATAAACATTCATTTGTAAAAGACATCGCTTAAGCAACAAACTATTGTAAATACATCTGTAAAAAAATATTTGATGCTTATTTCATTGAACAACTGTCGTCGATATGTGTGGGAGGGAAATAACTTTGTTTGCTCTAAAACATTTTGAGCAGATAACAGGGGGAAAAGCAGATAAAATTCGCAAATCACAGAACCGTTTTTTTCAGAAACATTACTGTTTGTTACTTAAGTGATGTTTTTTCGTTAGAGTTAGTTCTGTTATATTCTACGAAGTTTAAGCTTTATAATTCATGCAGATAGGTAGGACTTTGCTGAAGCAAATATAATTGGGAGGTGCCTTTAAAACGACTGGTGCGTTTTGAACGAATTTTCTAACATGTATTACTGTCAACGTTAACATCACAGTGTTGCCGATAATTGTCACTGTCGTGTCTCCTGAAGAATGGAATACTAACGGCAAGTAGTTCTGGCATTCGATCACGGACCATGATGATATTCCTTGAGAATCAGCGTCTCACTGATCGTTCTTTGAATCTGGCTCACGAAGTGTGTGTGCTCTGTTATCTACCTTATCAGTGCAGAAGCGATAATTGATAAAATTCATCGTGGTGTTGGCATTGTGGACTTCTAATTGATACCGTTCAATTGGTGAGGAGCAGAACCAGAAACGTTTGACACACTTCCTAGCTAAACCGTATTACTTCAACCAGAAGAAGCTTTGCATCTGCAAATGGAAATAGGAAATAGGCACTTAGCAGCTGGGGTACAAGGACGAGTTTACCATGAATTATACACCTTTGACTTGTTCTCTTAGCCTTTCTTCTTGTTACCGCCAGTAGTATGTTTTTTCCTTTCGTTAAAGGCACTGACGATTCCTTTTCTTTTTGTTCGGATGTTTTTACGGCATAATATGGCCGTTACTTTTTTATGACAACATTAGCATGTGCAGAGTGCGCATATATGCGCGTGTAAATTAAGTCGGTGCACCGATATTACTCACAACTGAATGAGTACGGAATTAGAAATCGGCGGCTAGGAATATCGATGTTTTCCGTTTGCAAGGAGAAATTTTAAAGTTGTTTTTTTTTAATTTGTATATGTAATAAAATATAATATTTATTGTCATATGTAGCCGTTTGTAGAATGACAAATACGTTTAAGCAGAAATCATTTTATGTATAATTATAATTTCACGATAAGCGCGCAGCTGAAACATGAAAGTCCAACCAATATTTGACCCATTCTGTGATATCACACAAAGCGAAACTGTTCGATATTTATATATGAAAAACATAGATTTATGTGTTACCACGTGTTTCATGCTGTGCAGAATTTACTAGAGTGTAAAAAGAAAAAATCTTTTCTAAGTAGTAAGTTGATTATATACGTTTCATATGAGAGGGCATATTTTGGGAAAACAGTAAAGGTATTTATTACATTGTAAATTAACACCAAACAAACAGTTATAAAATATCTCATTGATGTTACATCCAAATAAAACGATTCAATATTTTGTAGATATACATATTATGGTTTAAGAACTAAACACTTGCTTACAGTTATTTTCTTTACAATTTCACGTGTGCGTTAACAATAACATATATTATATAAATCAACAGGAAGAAATAGACGTTCAACTATAAAGTTCGTCAATTTTGTATACCCCAAGGCAAATCAATCAGTCTTATATATTTGGAACATAAACAATTGCATTAAATCCATGAACGTTGAGGATCTTCTTGTGACTATTCCACACACTACGATCTCTTGTAACTAAATTCTACTAAATTATTATGTAAATTCTACTGTAAAAACGATCCCGATGCATAACACGGTACATCGAAAGAGTTAAGGTTTCCAAAGTTCATGTAAGAATATATATACAACAAAAGAATACATTTAAAATATATATTTTACACTATAGGATGGTACTTTGTATATTCTAACTGTATATACACCGGATAAGTAGCTAACAGTTTTAACTCTAAGCTGGTATAACAGGAGTATTGTAATATAGCATATATTGTTATTGTTCGAAAAGTTCCTTTCAGAATAAAAGTGACGAACAAGGTCTCACTGTAGTCCTAGCAAACCAGCTAAAAGTTAAGGCAATGATAGAATATCTGACCACACTTCTGTGCAGTGTGACAGAAAGACCAACATCTTGTTTACGTTTCAATTCTGTAACATGTTACGAAATACAGTAAGATTGCACTTGTTTTATTCTATTTAAAAATTATCGAATATAGTACATTCAACATGTAACTTGTATATATATTTGTATATATTACATTCTCTTTAGAAATACTGATCTCTCCTTTGCTGGCATATACATTCTCCACTGTTACTTTTCTGTATTAACATCTATCATTATTGGACGGATAATCGAACTGCTAAGACGACCCGGTCCGTGTCCTAACTTTATCCTTTAAATAATTCGCCACCTGCGTCTGCGAATGCCTAACTGCCAACTGGAGAGGTGTAACACCCTCTTGGTTGACAAGCAGAGGGTCCGCTCCTGCTCCCACCAGTTGCCTCGCCACTGTCATTTGTCCTGTTAAGGCTGCTGCGTGAAGCGCGCTTTCACCGTTCTAGAACATAACAGGCTGTTACGTAACTGAAATTGTTTACTATTTTATGGGTAGCGAAGCTACAGCGTCGCTCGTTGGTACATCTCACATAGGGTGTCCATAAAATCTTTGTACACTTATGTTCTACGCATTGTTTTCTATCTTAATGATCTTGGAAAAGGTGCTCCTCGACACTTCATAAATCTGTTAACACTTTATCTACCGGATAATTATAGAATAGTCCCAGATAGACAATGTGTTAACGTTACTTTCACCCCCAGGAGAAGATGAAGGTTACAACTCACACTATTGCCTACCTCAAGGCGCAAGGGCTGTTTGCAGTACAACCACTATCTTATCTTTCCTCTTTCCTGCTGGCTTCTATTTTCGTAAGCCCCAAAATTTTTTCACGGAGTCTACACTTCGTGTCTAAAGTGGCTAGTGATTGAGATAACCCAGATGTTAACGCTTTACCACTTCAGAAGCGTCCGTTCGTTTATAGACTTCATCCACAAGGAGACACTAGCTCGAATCGTTTCGAGCCTATTCTGAAACTTACTGGAAGAATCCCTAGCGATGGACGGTACTTGAGGAGTTCCCCAACCACGGCAGTGTGTCCTTTATGAGCCGACTTGAAGAGCGGAGTTGCTCCATCCTAGAAAAGAAATTGTAATTAACACTCCTTTCAAGAGAAAGAGGGAGAGAGGAAGAAAGAGGCCATTCTCCCTCGAATCGGCCCGATAACGGAATCCAGATTCCTGCCGGTTCCCTGATCATTCCCGAGACTTACGTGTCTGGTGGCATCGACCTTCGCGCCAGCTTTCAGAAGCCTTCTCACGACGTGATCGTGTCCCATTTGTGCTCCTATCCATAAAGGCGTGGCACCGTCTGTTCGTGCCGCGTCCGTCTTCGCCCCGTGTTCCAGCAGAATCTCCAGGATGCGCACGTGGCCGTTCTGAGCCGCGATGAAGAGCGCCGTGGCACCATCCTGGCAAATCGAACAAACTTGGATTAACAAAACCCGTTTACTTTCTGGGAATCCCCTGGACCAGTCAAAAGTTAGCTCTGGCGCCAAAGGAACATAAAATGTCATATTTTTACTAAAATGTATTTATTTATTAAATTTTACTTAAATTTCTGTCATAAACGCATAAAATCTGCGATCCATGTATCAATGGTTTGGCCTTTGACCTTGATGTTCTTTTCAGATCTCTGTGTGTGTGATTAAAAATTCCAGTTGTCACATCATTTAACACTTTATCTACCGGAAGCCTAACACTAGGATTTTTAATAATAATTATCCTGTGCCAAATGGAAGTTTAGGAAGAATGTCACTATTGAAGAGAAGCTGGAAGGGTTCAGATCCTAGCATTTTCCAAAGCAGAAGCCTGATCATTGCGTTGCCAGCAATCTTGCGGGAAATCGTGGAATGCGCTAGCGAAGGAGCTTCCAAGTGCAGCTAAGTCAACGATAAAGGAGAGAAAGTGCTAACGCGTGTCTCGAATATCCCTGAAAGGAGTAGCGAGTCCAGGGCGACTCGAACTGGACCCGGTCGTCGGGGACCCGCACTTTCACTGGCCGTTCTTGCCTCGGAGGTTCGACGAAAAACCATTCGTCCCGATGCACCTTCCTTTATTGGTTGCGTTTCCTTCTGACCAAGCAGAGATTGGTAACATCCTGGCAGCGGGGGTACGCGTTCCACGGAGTCCCGGTGTTTCCCGAACCGTGTCCGGCCAGGAGACATAATACCTATCCATTACAAACCGCAGAAATTCTATAACGGCGATCAACCTGTCCATCTAGCCGCGACAAAAGTCGCGTCGCGGTCACGCGATTTTTCTCGAACCGATCCGATCGAACTTGTTGACCATCGGACGGGATTGTAAAACATTATTTGAACACGCCGCTGATCGATTTACACCGCGATCGACAGATCTGGGTCGAACAATTATTGTTCACGTTAAGAAATTCAGATGGAATCTGGATTTAATGTATTTATGACAGGAACGAGTAGATCAAACCGTAAAACAGTAAACACGTTTAAAGAATTCATGAATGGTATTGTTCCGATGTTACTGAAATTATTAAGGAAATTCAATATTTTCCATTTAAGATCAGAATAAAGAATGTCTTTATGAGAGTATACGAGATGTTTTCACAAGATCATTATGTTACCAGTTTGCTATGAATTGAAGCACGGTGGACGCCTATTGCGACCATTACCGTGTCTCCTTTGAAAGACGCGTTTACAGATGTCTACGATGGCAGAGCGCGATTGGGATCAACGAGAACGTTGACAAACGGGCGACTAGAATAGCGCGGATCGAACAATGCACCAACTTTTCCACAGGTACAAAGTAAACGATCCCATTCTTCGGGACATGCCCGGTATTAGAATAGAAGGACACGCGTCCACGGCATTGAAATAGAAAGATTGTGACAGCGCGGCAGCGTGTTGCTCTCTTTGTCAATCACCTGCGAGAGTACTGCCGTCACGGTAACCCGTCCCGCGACACACTTGCGATAACGTGGAACAAATTCGAAAGGTGTATGCGTGACGCGCAATAAAATGTGAAATTCATGGGCCGTACGGGACTCGAGGCTCGCGTGCACGCGGAACTCGCCGAGAATGTGACATTTAAATGCCGATTGTGCGCCGCTAATTATTCGGGGGTCGTACGTGGCCGGCATTTAAAGCGACCGGCCCGTTTCGTTTCGAGTTTTCGACCGAATTACATCGGCCCTGTGGTTTCGGCAATCGGGCGTTAATCTTCCGACAAGGAATCGAGAGAGATTCCTTCTTTTACAGAACTGGTTTATACATATATGAACTAATCAATGTCCTCGAAATATACAGAGTGGACCACAAAGCGTGATCAACTTGGATTATTATGCTGTTCGTGGTTCGATCGGAAGATTTTTTAGCTGAACTAACACGGCTCAAGGAAAGCTTTAAAACGATTGTGCCAAATTTGTTGTCGTCCCTTTTTTTCTAAGCTTGTCAAAGTCACCTTCAGCTTTTTTATACACAAATCTTATAGTGTTTCTTTATAGTTTAGATGAAGAAGAAATATTTTTTATGGTGCTCACGGAATTCGTCTATTCGTATCTCTTAACACTAAACCTACCGAACTCTAAAAGCGATTAAAATGTTTTAGCTTATAGGGTAAACTGTACTATTGCTGGCACTGCAGTAGTTATTTGGCACTTTTGATTTAAACGGCAAATATGAAGAATTCCTGGTATAGAAAATCATTTTATATTGCTTCTTATTTATATTTCAAAGCAACGTTGTAAGTTTTCATAACAGAGTTCCATATATGACTGTTAACAACGCTGGTACATCCAGTAAGACCGACGGATGACCACAGTGCAGTGTAAATAGTGTTTTATTAAAATTTTCGTTACGAGTATACTTTATCGCTTTATAACTTAATTTCGGACTGTACTACAGATGTAATAAGTGCGTATATGTTTAATTATAAAACAAGTAGCCTGTTTAACGTTTACTATTTACTGTGCCAATGACTGTACTATTTGTCTTACGATCGTTATTCACAGAATATATTTTATAATAAAAGATTTATGACTCGTAAAACTGTTTGATTTCGCTAAAAAATCTCTATTAGCTTATAATTATAGCAAATTAAGCTCGTTTAAAAATTTCAAAAAAAGATGAAAAGACTTTTACTATGATTTTGGCTTAGGGTACCAATCATTGTACATTTACCCTAAAAATGACAATGCTCTATTTATTTAGATTTCGTGCACTTTTTGTTAAAATATGTGCTTCGATGAAGAAATGTATCGAATCAATTTCCGTATATGCAACTTCATAATTTCAGAAACATAAAACCGGTCATTTGACCGGCAGTGGTAGGTTTAGTGTTAAAAGTTGGGAGTACGAAAATTGTAGAAAACGGTTGACAATAAATTGGGTATAATTATCTTAACACTAAGCCTACCATTGCCGGTCAAATGACCGGTCTTACATTTTTAATTTTATAATTATTGAAATTATGACGTTGCTTACATGGAAAATGGTACGATAAATTTCTTTATCCAAGCTCATATTACAATAAAAATTACACGAGATCTAAATAAATAGAGCCTTGTCATTTTTATCAGCTAAAACATATCAATCGCTTTCAGTGCTCGGTAGTTTTAGTGTTAAAGCTCTCCATGAACCATGTTATTTTAGCTAGAAAGATTTCCGATCGAACCACTAACAGCAGAATAATTTGAGCTGACTACGAAGCGTGGTCCACCCTGTAATACACTAATTGTAGGATGTACATTAATGTATGGAACTCAGTAAATGACTTTTAAAACTGATTTGTGTTATTTCAGCCATTTTCTCAAGCTTGCAAGTGCTTCTCCATTTCTTTCACAAACGGATTCCAATTGATAGATCCAGTCGACTGCGACTTAGCGCGAACGTGCTTAACTGCAAAAGGATAAGAAGGTCTGATATAAGCATTCGTGCGAGTATAAATCGAGATTGGCGTCACACTGGCCGACCTGGCGGATAATTGGCAGCGAGAAAAGGGCAAGAAAAGGTAGTTCAAGTCAAAGATAAGGCGTTACCTTCATGTGAGCATTCGGATTGGCGCCTCTTTCAATCAGACCCTCCACCACGTCCAGGTGACCGCACTGGCACGCGACGAAAAGTGGGGTACCGCCGTCCTGCAATCGCCCCAGAAACCGTGTAGTTTCCATTTCACGGTTCGCTATTCATTTTTGGTTTCTATCGTGTAACTTACTATGCTGCACGAGTCCACCGTTGCTCCGTGTTCCAGAAGAAGTCCGGCGATGTCCATGTAACCACCCTGGGCGGCGAAGAAGAGCGCTGTGGTGCCAGTCTGGAAACACACCGGCCAATAAAACGCTGAAATTCACCGGAGAAACGCTACAAATTTAACGGCGCGGACAGACATAAAGTCCGACACGCTGTTTTATTGCCGCCGCGTGAAAACTGGGGCGGACGAATTTATCGCGCAATTAAATCCTTGCCAAGGAGTCGCGACGCCTATTGCCTCCGGAGTCAAACGCGAAGAAACGAACACTTTTCCCACCGGTGATTATTTACGCCTTTGATTGGAGGAGATTGTTCTACGCGATACAAACGATAGCCTTGACGCGCGTGTGTGAAAGACCCGAGCTTATGAGAAGAAACATAAACGCAATCGTTAACGAAGAAGTTACATCGGGGAACAGGAAAACGATTAAACTTTCGATTGTGTTAATTGTTGAAAAGTGAACTGTTATTGTTCATTATTCTGACATTGCATTTGAGAAATCTATTAGCTGCCTTTCGGTAGGCGAAGCGAATACCTTTTTAATTAAATGACGAATGTAAGAAAGGAAGGTTCAAAGCTGTTCTCACGGGATGCAAAGTAGAAATCGGGCAGGATATCGGTGAAAACCGTGAAACGATGAATGACGATACATATTACAGCGCGGAATAGTAGATTACCTATTGGTAGAACTAAGTGCATCGTTTGCTCTACATTCTATTTGAAATGGACGCACCGTACGAGGAGCTCGCCAATTAATTCTCATCGTTCAGCGGAGAGGATGCTCCGATGGGAGGCGGGCATCGTCGATTTATAATGAACTTGTTACTTCCTGCCGCAATCCGCTTTCCAGCGCACGCTATTTTAATGCGGTACAACAGGCTCGCGTGCCACCCGCATATTCGAAATTGTTAGGAACGATCCGTGAAGTTTGGAAAATTGTTTCGACCGCTCGCCTATTACGTTCGAGAACGCCCATCTTTCAACCGTTCGCCACGAAACTGGAGAACGTTTCGCCGATTTCAGTGGAGGAAAAAGTACATTCCTACCTCTGCGTTACTTCGCATTCCGTCCATTTTATCGTTCTTCGATGAAAGAACATTTATCTTAATCGTCGGCTTAATGTATTCGTTAAATTTATTCCTCAATCAGAACAAGAATGTATAGAATCAAATATGAAGCTAGATAATAAAGCTGCTTCATTTTCAAACTATTATATGCGTTTAATTAGAACGATTGAAAGAAAAAAGAACGCTTTCGGATGCTCCTAATGAATGAACCTCGAGGATGAACACTAATGCAAGATTGTACACTTCCTGCATTAGTAGTAAACAGAGAATGAATAATGAATGTTGTGTTTCAGGAACGGTGGACCTAGAAGAGCGAGGAAAAACGGCGAAAGATTGGGTAAAGCGGTTTCGAATGAGTAGATCGTGGAAACAGTACATCGCGCGGTTTGATCGACCGAGTCACGAACAAAAGAGACCCGAATAGAAATCCGCGAAACTCGATACGCGGCGGTAACGACCAAAAAGTGCAATCGAACCGGTCGAAAGTCCGTTCGGCGAACGAGGCCAAACAAGCGCGGCCGGGATCAGTGTGTCACGAACGCCCACGCACGATTTTCAAACTGATACCGGACTCGCGGAGCCGAGTGTTACGGATGGTTCGCGCCGCCGAGTTTCGCAACGCGGTCTCTGCGGATCCACGTGAGTTGTTGCACACGCCGGTGGTTGCATATTACGGCAGACGTGCCGCTGAAACGTGTTGGGAACACGCGAACGCGACGCAACCCGACTTGCTCCGCTTCGGCGACCTTGAAATGCAGGGACCACGTTGCACCGAGGCTACAGGCCGCACCATCGCGAACGGCCCTCTACTCAGGGTGCATTCTACTCTACTGTCAAGTCACATTTGCTGAATGTTACTTCTAGACTGCGGATGTGATGCATTCGTGACAAACATTACGTAAATTGCTACAATGGTCTTGCACAGTTTTATGAAATGTCTCGGATAATTTTTATCTTTGAGATACGATAATGCGTTGTACCAGTAAGTTATTGAGTTTTAACACTAAACCTACCACGGTCGAATGACCGGTTTTATATATAATATTTTATATATTTATGGGAAATAATGGAAGAAATCAGGGACCAAAAATAACAGTTATTCTAAAATTATCCACGATAAAAATCATTGATAAAAAGTTGATTATTATTGAAATTTAAGATAATGTACATAAAGTATAAAGAAAAAAATTCGGAGAACAAAATGATTTAAAAATATCGATTTTTATACTTTTTGGTTACATATAACAGTTAGCAGTGTTCAAAAAATTGAATCCTCCTCGATAACTATTATCGATGAAGAAAAACGGGTTCGATTGCTCAAAGCAGTTATCGATGAGAGAAGTTCATTTCGATCGCTCATAACAGTTATCGATGAGAGGAGTTCATTTCGATCGCTCGTAACAGTTATCGATGAGAGAAGTTCATTTCGATCGCTCATAACAGTCATCAATGAGAGAAAATTATTTCGATCGCTTATTACAGTTATCGATGAGAGAAATTTATTTCGATCGCTCGTAACAGTTATCGATGATCGAATTTCTTTTCACTTGCTCATAAAATAATTATTGATGAGAAAATTCATTTTGGTTGCTTATTTATGATCGAATCAACAGATCATAAGAACAACACAAAATCTGTTTGTTTGTCACATTATATTTGGATTGTAGCAATTAATTTTACGAATAAAAAATTTATGAAATAATTGATTGTCTACCATTTGAAAGTTGTACTATTTAATAATAACTATTACAATTTCCTTCATCAATAACTGTTATGAGTGATCGAACAAATTTTTGTCATCGAATAACTGTTATGAGTGATCAAAATGAACTTCTCTCATCGATAACTGTTATGAGCGATCGAAATAAATTTCTCTCATCGATAACTGTTATGAGCGATTGAAATAAATTTCTCTCATTGATAACTGTTACAAGTAGACTGCGGAACTTTATGCAAAATAAAAAATATTTGCATTGATTGCAGGACACAAGAGCCAAATAAAAATTGTATTCTTGTTTTAACTATTCTATTAAGCTGAAACGAACACATTGATGTACTTAAATATTTCTTACATGTCCACTGCTTTAAATTGTATGTACCCATTTTTGGCATAAATGCATAAAATCCGCAGTCTAGTTACAAGTGATCGAAGTGAATTTCTCTCAACGACAATACTTACCAGCAAGAGAATAAATATTCGGTTACTTATAATCCTTATTTGTAACCAATACGATTTTAGTCGATGAAATACTTGTTATTCTATGACTCTTTTTCTTTTTGGTTATAGACTGCTATATATTACTAGACTGCTAGACTATGTTACTAGACTGCGGATCTTTATGTAAAATAAAAAATGTTTGCATCGATTGCAAGACACAGGAGCCAAATAAAAATTTCATTTTTCTTTGGATGATCTTCTTAAGGTGAAACTAATATGGTGGTGGCCTTACATCTTTTTAGTACCTCCAGTGTTTTAAATTGTACATACCCATTTTTGTCATAAATGCATAAAATCCGTAGTCTAGTTATAACAGTTATGGTTATGGTCCCTGGAAGAAATTTCCTTGTCCAAGCATCTATTATATCGCAAAATTACAGACGATCTCTATATGAATTTAGCGTTGCCATTTTTATAAGGCAATATTTACCAGATACTTTTAATGCTTGGTAGGTTTAGTGTTAAAACGAATCGCGTGAAACGCGTGACGCTGCGTTGTAATAAACTCCGAGGTTGCTGAGTTAGAAAATAATACGGCATCCGCACTTATATATGATACAGACGATGCGCTAAACAGTGTGCAGTTACGTGATTAAAATTTATAATGCGAAGGCATTAAGAAAAAATACGGTCGATGCATATGTACATCGAGATACGCGTTCGGGGCTTAATCATTTCAGAGTTAAATCAGATGAGCATTAACATCAAATTATACTAACTAAGTTATATGAATATATGTACTTCTATAAGGGTGGATTAAAGCGATGCTTGAGCTCGTTCTGGAGTTGTTGGAGTTCCCGTACAAGCCGAGAATGTAACAATTTGTTCACGCGCATGGTTGGAACTTCAGAGGGGTATATCAGATTGTTTTTTCCACGAAAGGTTTCATTGAGAAGAAGTACGTACTAGCATTAGTATCGTAACAGATGTTCCGATAAGAACAGCGGGTTCCAATTACAAAAGTAAGCTTGAGAGAAGGTGAGAAACGATGTATTCGTGATCGTGTCATTTTCGAAACGCTGTTTAGACGTTATATAGCACCGCGTATGGAAAATATTCGTATGTAGGCCAGGCTTTTTAGAAACTCTAGAACCGCCGGCTAATTAACTGGCGTAAATCGTTCAGCAATTAGTCGTCGCCCGCGACTTTAGCGTATCTCGAGGACGAGAAACCGGACTACCAAAACGCTTCGATCGCTTCAATCGCCGTGATTTTTCTTCTAATTAGCCGGCTCGCGTTTTCACCTGAGAATCACGTGTCTGTGTTTCGATCCACCGTGTCCAATTTCGATAGATCCCCGAAGGTTTCGCGATGAGTCGTGTACGATCGTGGAAACAGAGCGCAAAGCGTTTCTAAAAATAAATATGAAATACACCGTGAACTCTGGTGGATTTCAAGTAACGCGTTTGCTATCTTCTATTACAATCTCGCGAGACAGAAACTCGCTTATCTGTTCGGATGATCGAGCCGTGATCCGTGATCGGCGACAGACACAAAAGGAACGATCCGCCCCGTTAATCCACGGTTTCCATCGCGACTGCTTTTCATCGGACTCTCTCGACTCTCTTTCTCTGCCCCGGTAATTGAGCCTCTCTACTCGAGAATTCATTACGATGAAACGACGAAAGATCGCTGGCCAGACGGCGATCGGAGCTGCTCGCTAATAAAAATAATTCTGGAAACTCGTGCCGCGATTGTGTAACGGGTCGACCAAGACCAGACGGTTCCGGACCCGAGTCGTTTGCGTAATTCGCGCTCTTGTCGGGCGTCATCGCTTCGATTCGATCCCGAGAACCGGAAAGAAACCTCGCTCTTTCACGGTGGTTGTTGTTAGGCTTTCGTCTCGTTTACATACTGCCCGCTAAAAATAGCAAATCGGGAAGAATAAGCGACGAATAGTCTCTTGGAATTTTGCCTCACGCTTACGTCGCTAGAGCTGTATTTTTTTTCTGGGAACGCGTTCCCAACATCCTTTCTTCTCTGAATCGAAGATTTGAGCTGTTTGTAATAATTCGGCAAGAAAATGTTCCTAACGAAAATACAACGGCATTGAATGAAGAATTTACAGATATGAGAACGTTTTTAAAAATCTCATTGTTTTATGAAGAATACGGTAGAATTAATTCTTTTCCTTATATTCTCGAGTCACAATGGAAGACGAATTTGGTGGCGTTGATGATACGCTTCATTTTAATTGTCTGATAACATCATTATCTATATGCGACTTCGTCGTTTGCGTTTATACGTAGTATCGATATGAAACAAACAAACTCTTTGGTTGAAGTTGTGCATCCTTTGTGTTGCAATTATGGGAAGGATGTGTTACCACTATTTTTCATAGTTTAAGAATACAATTAAAAAGATCTGTTCATCTACTACCGATGCACTTCTGTTTGAAACATCTTGGCATTACTACACCTCCAATGTTAACATAGTATAATATTGTTTTAAAGGGCCGACTTGGAGTTGTTGAGAAACAAAGACCGAGGAGAAAGGAAAGCCGTGGGCCGCTGATTCCAATGGGACCGATGACTCAATTAACGAATCCCGCGGCTCTTAATGGAAGTCTCGGCCGGATGTCGCCAGAAAATTGTCTGCAGACATCTTGTACACGGATTTGCATACAATACCATGACTCTCGATCGCACGGGACACCGAGGAGACGCCGCGCCGCTCCGGGCTCAGCGATAAATCCTCGACGGAGCCACTTAAAAAGGTCTACTCGACCGCTTCCTGGTGCTCGATACCGCCCATGCTTTTTCTGACTCCGCTTTGTAACCGGATAAAAGTGGTCTCCTCTCGTGTCGTTTCTAATCGCGAGAGGCTCGTGAAAACCGCGCCCTTTTCCACGGAATTCTCGATCGAGGCCCGGCTATCAGGATGATATCACTCGATGGAAATCGGCCTGATAAATATACACGCCGAAGTGTTATCAGTCCGTTTTCTCCACGCCAACACGGATGTGAAACGTCGTTTGCTCAACGGCTATGAATATTTAATAAAAACGGAGCGCCGAGATAATTGGTAGGCTCGAGCCACGATGCCGGGCAGACACTTCCTTGTCTTTCGGAGCAAAGAAATGCCTCGGAGATTAATAGATACGCGGACAGCAAGAAGCGGCTGCAAGGTAGATAGTGAAAGGTAACGCTCGATGAGTCTGAAGCCGGCTGCTATTTATTCCAGCAGTTCTTACGGAGGTTGTTTGTCACTTCGGAACGTCGAAGTTGGAAGAATATCTCGAGTGACTTATGATGTGCTATACGCTATCCATTTAGTAACACGTACATTGCAATTCAATCGTTTCCGGTAGAAAATGTTGATAATGTAAATCCTCGACAGAATTTTTGATTTCGGGTTTTGCAGTCGAAAGAGTCAGGTTCTTTGGTAAATATTCAATGACTTTCTCCCACCACTTAACACGTTTTGTGCCACATTAATGCGCTAAAAACATATATTTTATATCAAGTTTAACGCTGTAGAAAGAGGCATTATAAAAAATGCAGTATAGAACGAAACACGTAAGTTAAAGACTGTATTAATCTTGAAAAAGGTGTCTCGATTCAGAATAAAACTAGTTGAAGAAACAAAGGAGAGGATCCGTGTGAATTCGCGAATCTGCAACATCGGGTGGTCGCGAAACGGCGTTTCCAACGAGTGGGTAACGGGGTTGCGAGGAAGGGGGCAGGTTGCGCGCGTGCTAACGCGAGATTCATTCATTCTCCGGAGTTCATTCATGGGCCGGGTATACTACGCGTGGTCAGGACTTACCAGCCTTCTGGCATTAGGATCCGCCCCTTGTTGCAGCAATTCGGTGACTGCCTCAATGTGCCCTCCGGCGGCGGCCAGTATTAAAGGAGTCGTTCCATCCTGGAAGGAAAAAACAGGTCAACGAACCGAGTCTGGAAGGCAGGCTGACAATCGATGCGTCCGTAGAACTAGGGGGCAGTCTATTTTTCCACCGCGTAATAAATCGAAACGCTTCTCAACGAACAGGTCACCCACCGCGGAACTCTGATTCTGGGCTCTAGGTTTCTATAAAAAGTCTCTCATTTTCTTCTGAATCACGCACGACTGAAATTTTCTGAACCCGTTTTGCTTCGTTCGTTAGCTGATCCTCTAGTGTCTGTTTAAACAATTTTTGATCGCGCTAGATGGAGATCTACTGTGTTATAATTTGTTCTTCGAAAGAATACGGTTAGTCATATGAACCACTTCTATGTTGCAAGCCTTAAAAATTCAAGAAACATTAACGATAATTTAATCCTGCATCCTAATTTGATCCTGCAGCTTCGACGATATCACGAGAAGAGGAGTCGAGAGGATGGTTCCTTATTGATTTAAAGGGATGCTAGTTTCGCGCGGAGGTCGTTAAGCGTGCAATTAGCCGTCGTAAATCTGTCGCGTAATCCAGCCGATCTCCGACAATGGGATCGGCGTCTCCGTTGAATACTGTCGCGGTCTTCCCTTTCATAATTTGGTGGAATCACGTCATCGCTGCATCCGCGGTTTCCACGTAATCACAGGGCAATTGTTGGGCGGGTCCCTGAATCGTCGCAATTACCCGACTCGCTTCCATACAAGTAGACCGGGTACTTAACGGCGTGATTAATACGCGCTATCGTTTTCGAATTACCGTAGGGAAGCGCTGGGGAGAGGCAGTTTGTTCTAAAAATAACCGGTAGTTGGGTCAATCGAATTCGAAATTGCATTCGAACGCTGCTGTCCACACGCGGGGCCGAAGTGGAGCAACTGCGTGTTTCCACGGTGATCTAATGAACCACTTTCGCGACGAGAAGCAATGTTACCCGAGCTACCCGTTCTGTCAGCGTCGCGGCAGTTTGCATAATGAGTCGATTGACCCCCGAGACGATCGGCGCCTCGTAAATCATTCCTCGGGGTGCATGGGACCCCGTGGTGATACGTGGGTGAAGACAGCGCTCTCCTCCGGAGCTGATCTCGTCCGAGAGGGTACAGCGGTATTCAAAGAACAAAATAACAAGATGTCTGCAAATATATTTTAAAGAAACTGTTAAGCGGTTCTTCTTGAAGCTTTCAAGATAACTTGCGCGATATTCAAGAAGCATTTACCAATTTGTTGAGTTTTGATAGCGCTGCACCCCCTCGAAAGCTCGCGTGTACATCCACGAACCCAAGCGTTGAGAAATCACCCGTGAAACCATAAGGTCTCAAGATATCGATTAGGAAAGTGTCAACGAGGCGGGCGAAGATCAAACTGCCAGCGAAACTACCCGCAGATATACGAATATCCAGTATATCAAGTAGTTGTGAAACGTTGTAAAGCTGAACACGTATCCGGGTTCTGATAAGATATTTGAATAGCTGCCAGGTGCCAAGAAAAGCACCACTTAACACGCAAGCTACCCTGGCATTCAAAAGACGTTCGAATAAACGTTGGGTCGCCGTGGAACACTTGGACACTCGAGTACCCAACCTTGAACTTTCGTCGGGTTCCAGGATGGCGCCGGGAAGAGGGACAAGTATGAGATCAGACCAAGTGAATTCGCAGAGAAAAGACCATTCCAGTGATGGTCTAGAATATACATACAGCGATCGTACGATTTTTATACCTTGTCCTTGCAGTCGACGTGGACCCGTCCTGAATCCAGAAGAACCCGGAGACGTTTAGCGTCGCCGCGAGCTGCAGCCAAGTGCAGCTCTACGTCCCACGGAGACTCTTTCTGAAAGGAAATACAACGTACATGAACACGAGAAGATAGACAGTTGTTATCGGATTAAGTTCCTAGTTTATAGCACTTCGGCTACCGGAAGAACTTTTCCATGGCCGAAATAATTAGAACTTCTTCGACTTCGACGTTACAACCACCGAACCAATTTCAGATTTTCTCTTTACAATTCGTAAAGTTATAGAAACTTTTTGGTATACTTTATTCGAGTACATGTTGCCATAAAAATCCTATGAAATCTGAATCGATTCAATCCTGTTATTATTGTAAAAAAATATACATCGGTTTAGGTAGTAAAATTAAAATGATTGAATAAATCTATGAATAAATATCTTTGAATTTTGATTTGAAAACGTTACGAACTTTCCTCTTCTTCTAAGAGATAATAAATGGCAGAGGTTCTAATCAACGTAACCGCAAAATAAATCGTAAGGGATAATGCTTAAATATTGGTTGCAAGCAAACAGAATTTAATCTCGACGTAAAGGAAGGCGTAACATTCGGATTTAGTGGGTTTTCAATGACCGCGCTGCTATTAGAAAAGAGCTTATCAGCCTCTAGAGTCTAGACTCGTTTCCGATAAATGAGTTGCACGCATGCAAGGTCGTAAATAGAGTGCATCCACGCACTTTACTACTATCGATTTAGCAATCATCATCAAGCAAGGTGGACGGACTGCGCTCGACCATAACTGAAATTTTTTTCGCGAAATTACCCGGTAGCTTCGCGATTTCACCCGTTCACGCGAGTTTTTTTCTTTTTCATTTCTACGATGCATAGACCGGTCTTTCGAGCGCACTACTAACTATCGACGGAACTAATTGAAACCGCGCGCCGCACCGTGATCCAGGAACATGTGAAGTGTAAATGTGAATCCGTGGTCTTGTAAACGAGCGTGCACTCTGTTTCATAGTGCATGTTCTCTTTCAATTAAATCGAACGTGATCCAGAGCCACGACCTTAATTTATTTACGCATCAAGTGTATCGAATGACGATACAATCACGGCGAAACGACAAAATTTTGATCCGGATTTGAAACATAAAATGGGCGAATTTTGAATGAAAGTCGCGATCAAAATTTGAAAAGAAGAAATGGACTTTCTTTTCGTTATTCGTAGCATAAAATTGCAACGCAGTCGTCAGAGTGCAATGTCCCGCTTTTTGTTCCAGCGACGCGTGTTTGTAGGTCGTCGCGCCTCCAACACGATCGATGCGTCGACAAAACAACTGAATCTCGTACGATCTCGATTATCATTCATAATCTACGATCTGTTATGTATTGACCCCTACGTGCACAGAATATTTACTGATCAAGGTCACTCAGAACTTCCCCCACCACGTATACTTTTGCTCCCCTCCTTTTTCCCGTATGCTCCGCCCACAGTACTTTGAAAATTAGTACATACATATATAACGAACGTGTGTAAATTTGTGACGTATAGCAATTGCAATGTCACGATTGACCGATAGTATAACCTAACAAGTTAACACTAACCGTGCCGGCTACAATTTATTGGGTTGGCAACAAAGTAATTTAGAAACCAATTTTGTTATTCTAGCAATGAACATTAATAAATATTTCCATTTTATTCGATGATCTTCTGCCAAAAAGAAATAAATAAGAAAATATTTTATCGATTGAAGTTCATCGCCTGAATAAAAAAATTGGGCTTTTTAATTCACCTTAAAATACCGAAATTACTTTCTTACAACCAAATATTTATTTTTTCACAATTTTTATAACAATACGTGATTGAATAAAGAAATTTATTGAATTATTTCTGATGGAAGCATCTTTATAATTACAACAATTAAAAAATAAAAAATGTGAAACCGGTCATTTGACCGGTCGTGGTACGGTTAGTGTTAACCAATGAATGGACTCGTTACTCGTATTCGATTTCAGTTATCGGACGGATTAGATTCAAATATCTTTCCCGCCTTTCGAATCCGTACGATTCAGTTCACGTCGACGGTTTACAAAGTCGAACAGGTGAACATCTATATGCACAATAATGTATGGAACATTGTGAGATCAACAGGACAAGGTTCTTGAAAATTGATTAGCTTCAATGACATCAGTGCTACAAAGTTTCCCTGATCTCACCTGGCTCCGTTTTACAGGCGTGAAAAAGACACGTAACCGTCCACGGCCAACGGCGTGTTTCATTAATTATCTCATGAGCGCTAACACTTGCTAATATAATCCAGAAAAGCATTCTGTTTTTTAATTTGAAAGGATAAACAACTGTTACCTCTTCTTTCAAAAAATAGACTAGAATAGCTAAACTCCTTTAGAACCACAGGAACTAATGCAATAATACAAAGTAACGCATATTCCTGAAAAAAAATAATTTCGGTTTACGTAAGTAGACGGTCAAGATTTCCTGAACATGTGTCTCATTTTCGTCAACTAATAGGCTTTATACTTTGTAGCAAGAATTGCACTAAAATGTATGTACATTAAAACAGTACATTAAAAACTAAATTGTTCTTTTTCCTGCGTTATTTCAATCGCAGGAAATCATTCAGATCGTATGTAAATACGACAATCAAGCTGCGTGTACTTGCTGATATAGAATATATAATTAAAAACGTGGTCACATGAAGCGGTGCTGATTGGTTTTTAATGTTACCTTCATAGACATGATCGAGGTGCACGTGTAACGTGGTCTCAGAGTATCAAAGTCGTCTTCTCACGATGGAAATGTCTAATACACTTAATGTCAATGTAGCAATTGCATCGCAGTGCATCGGGCATGCTTATGCTGGCATGTCGCGTGTCACCTACGATAGCAACATGTTTCTTCCGAAAAACAGGTGCTCTGACATCGGATGACACTGTACTAATCACAGGCTGCGTTGAACGCGCGTGAACACTAACACGTTCCCTCGTGTTTACGAAACGCGAAGCTACGACATCGTAGCATCGTGATTTACCGGATGACTTCAAGTCACCGAATGCCCGATGAAACTGCTGGGCCCTGGTATAGACAAAGTCTGTCTCCATTGTCGTCCGCTTGGCGGTGCCACCTACCGACCTCCTTTTCTCACATTATTATTGATAAAATTGTTACCAATTTTTGAATGGCCCCTTAGGATAATAAAACGTGCACAGGATTGACACCTGTAGCTTTTAAATCTTAGTAGACTCACTTTTAAAACCGGATAAGATAGTTAAAGATATTTTAATATTTTGAAATAGTACACTATAAGCTGTCTGGATGCTACGGTTAGTAGTGTCATCTATAGCAAAACATGATTTGTTATATCTGTAAATGATTCTGCCCGAGTTAACAATAACCACCGACGAGATACTCGTCGATGCAATAGCGCAAGCCGTAAAGAGCGGCGAAAATTATTTGCTTCGTAACATCTAAATTTAGCGCCATTTCGCGATGTGGTACAACGTTTAAACTGGTAGACAAAATTACCGATAGTTGATATTCCCTCCAGAAAAAATTGGTGGCACCATCTGTAACCGATGACACCGAAATCCCGGGCATGAACAAAGAGTAGGGGTATTGTTGTGATTGACAATATTTGTAGACGCAGAGCAACGCAGAGATAGAGACAGATAGAGATAGAACGGTAGAAGCAGGTAGAAGACAGTTAGAGTGAGTTAGAGTAATTTGGCGGCAAGTCACGGCAAGTCACGGCAAGTGTAACTACAGAACTAAAGTTGGTTCTTCGAATTTTTTGACAAATATACAAAATGATAGAATTCACACAAGCCATGGAACAAGTTACTCTAAGTCCAACAATGTCAGCAAAACTGAAATGTCGAGAGACTGCGAAGAAAATCAAACACGGATCGCCAAAGTTGCAAGAAGTTCTCCGAGAGGTTACGTATCCAACATTATGTTTCGTACTTGAAAATCTTTGTATGCAACACCGTTTAATGAAAAATCGGTAATGATAAAATACATCTTTAGAAATGTCGACAGAGAATGCGAGAGAAAAGAGGCCAACTGTTCAACAGAAGCAGATTTGGTTTGGAAATCAATTCAGAAGATGTGCGGAGCACGTTATCTGATATTATACGAAACGAATTGTACAATATCGCGACTACCAATGCAGATCCAATTATAAATCCTTTCTTTCGCGTTGTTAGCGAGCCTATTGAGCTGGAAGAGGCAATTGAACTCGAGAATGAAATATTGAATGAAGAAGGTAAGTTTATTAATTTGTAGTTAACCAGTAATGATTCTTATCTAAAATCTCTCTACGTAATATTTGCAGAACAATGGATTCTAGAAGAATACGAGAAAATGTCCCAGGAAGAACTGGAGATGTTAGCATTAGCTGCGGATCAAGAAATTGAAGACGTGATTTGTCCTCTGTGTCAGACATCTAATCTCACGGAAGAGGCAAGACAAGTATCTTGTAAGTCTTGCACCTTTAAATTAAACAATGTAACTTTAAAAGAGATAGGGTATTTAATAAGTAAGTCTGTGAATAGTCACTCTGCTATGTGCACAGAGTCACCAGGCTTTATGCCACTAATTGAAAACGGTATTAAACATTTGTATTTATTTTGCGATAAGTGCTCAACATTGACACCGATTAAAATTGAATGATATAGGTAGTATAAAATGAGCACAGGTAATTTGATATACTTGTGAGTGTTGTCTGATATAAATTATTATCAGTGACTAAATTATTAATTTATTATAAATTGAGACAGACTTTGACCATGGATATCTCTATGTTCGGAAGATGATAAAGGTTTTGTTACGTGTTTCGTTTCGATTAAATTGTAGAAATAGAAAAGAATAACATAGGAAAATGAGAGGATATGATCTAAATTTTCAATTGCTTTATGGAAGTAAACATTTGAATAACTAACAAATGTTTACACGGTTATATGATACATATTGTACAAAAAGAAACATCCCTCCGTTGATTTATTTATATTATTTATCACTTAGACAATACACAATGAAAAATTGTAAGTAGAAGACATCTGTATATTGTAAACGTTAACGGTCCTTTAAAGTGCTCGCTAAATACAAATTTTTAGTTAAATAATTATTACAAAGAACAGATGAGAGGCTTTTGTTCGAGATTGTTTAGAATACTCGGTATTTAGGTATGTACAATTATGTAAAATCAAGAGCTTTACAATATCCAGAAGTCTTTTATAGCTTAAATTCTAATAATTGAAATCTTTATAAATGATTTGTACATTATCACATGAAATTTCGCGTTAAAAACTTCATATTCCATAACATTATTAGTATATAACATACTTTTAATTTGTGAGCAACCCATTGTTTTTCATCTGCAGCAAAATCGTTTCATCTACAATGTTAATTGTTCGTTCTCCCATAATTCTTACTATGCAGGTATTGAAAATTTGATATTTCTTTTAACGGGATAGGTTGTCATTGAAAATATTGTATAGCGTTATTCAATTTTTAACTGTACTTTTTTTTCTACAATAAAAGGCATATTTTTCGTCTCCAGTCTCCTATTACCACATGCTTTCAAAATGGCACCAGTTTTATTTAGGTACTCTGAAATGTGTTCACATTTGTTGTAATACAAAAACAAAAAAAAAAGAAAATATTCTTCTGAACAATCATATACATCGTAGGACGTAGATAACGTTTTATTCGTCAATTTCGGTAAAAGAATATTCAAAGATACGCAATCTCTTTCGAAACAAACATTGATTACTATTAAAATATACCGACAACGTGTAATATATCATCGGGTCCGCAATATATTTGTTTTTTTACAAGTGTCTTCGTCTTAAAAGTAAAAACAAACGTTACTTAATGAGAAATAGAACAATTCCAAAGAAACACTAATTTCTCCATTCGGTTTTATAATAACGCAACGTCACAAAGTTGAACGTTTCCGTCGTCGCCGAAAAACAAGCTTAGTAAAAATATAATGGAATGGTTTGCTCTACACATTTTTTCCTTTTTTCCGCATCTTTTCTTTTTTTGTTCTTTTTCAATGTCGCTGGCACATGTAGGCAAGTACTACAATGAGTTCGATGAATCGGTGAAAGTAAAACGAAGAGTTCATTATCGCAAATTACCTCGTAGCATACAATTTTCTGGATGAACCTAAATAAGACGATGTACACGATCATGTAATAAATATAAATGTACTTGCAGTTTGTATATCAATGCGATAACACATTTTTTGCAGAAACAAGATATTTAAAAAAAAATCTCAACGTGTTACAAATTCGCGACAAAACGTATACATACATATATATCTATATATACATGTATATATCCGTAGTACAGAAACAGTACGTCGGACATCGGTTTCATGGTTCAAATTCATACATCGTTTCTATTCACACGCACTTCTTTTTTCCCTACGAATTGATGTTACAAATTTCTCGATCACAAATTTAGACGGGAACAAGGGGGGAGCGAAAAATTGCACTTGAGTGGTTACTCCGTTGCTCAACCGCGATCGTTGGCAGAAGGGGAAACCCGAGAGTGTCTACTGTAAAAAAGAGAATGACCGTTTCAAGAATTCTTATCACGTACCTGATCCTTCCTAAACTGGCTTAAACTACGGTAACTTTCGTGTACGCAAACACGTTTTTCGCGGCGAATTCGCGTATTGGTCACTGAGTGGATCGTCGCCGTTCTGTACGATTTACTGCTGCGAGTGCTTCTTCGGGAAGACGACCAGGGTCCGATAGAATATCAGTGGCAGTACACAGATACCTCAGGGAATTCAGAACAGCTGAAAACGAAAATAATAGTCTCAGTGAATAGAGAAACAAAGAATCACATAAATATTTCATAGACACAAACCTGGTCTGAGATCGACGAGTGAGCAATGCTGCTCAACCCATAATATTGTACTTCTGTATAGATCTTCGATACTCGCCGTTGACACCGAAGTATTGAAAGAAATCATCAAAGGCTCAAGCAATATACTGAACTAAGAATATCGGTCAAGAAATCTACATGAATTTTAAGTTCGCCATGCATTCCTCAATAGGTATGATTCTCTTTGAAAAGGATACAATCCAAAATTTCCAATTTTCTCGCGTACGCGTG
This sequence comes from Lasioglossum pauxillum, assembly GCA_933228785.1. Lineage (NCBI taxonomy): Eukaryota > Metazoa > Arthropoda > Insecta > Hymenoptera > Halictidae > Lasioglossum > Lasioglossum pauxillum. The sequence goes on from OW121700.1 coordinate 15,238,258, forward strand.
CGCACGTACTCGTCAAACATCTCCTTCATTTTGCTAGTTCTGTGTCTAGAAATCGGAGCACCCGTTGCAGGAAGCATAGATTGGCAATTACTGAAACACGATGTAGCATTAACGAGGTTGATAAGCCTCGGCATATTGCAATTCATTTTTGTAGACTATGGATGTTTCTACAGCTTTTTCATGAGTGTATAAAATCCACAGTCGATTAATTAGAGTGAACAAGCGTTACCTAATCGACGTATTAAGGCACTCAATTTGATGTCTTAAGCTATCCATCTCCTCCTTTAACTGATTCCGTTCCGCCCTCAGTTGTCTGATATAATCTGCCCCTTTTTGCAGCATCGAGGCTTTACTCAGCTTTGGGTTTGGATTCTGACTGAGCTGCGGTATAAGACTATGCAGCATGTCGAATCCGTTCTTAATGTTATATCTACGCTTCTGTTCCGCGTGAATGTGGCCAACCCTTCTCTGCTCTTTGTACTGTCCTCGTTCCGTTTCGCCCTTTATGTAGCCCCGGGAAGGCGACAGCGGGCTTCCTATACTCATCGGACTATGCAAAGGGCTGAGGCTCAACGCCTGAGGGCTGTGCGCGTTTGAACTGTCCTTCGGCGAGCCGGGGCTATTTTGTGGCTGGTGTGATTGAGTGTTTGTATTTAATAAGATTTGCTGGCTGCAAGCAGACTGTTGCATCGCCTAACATGCAACACAAACGCGCGTCCGCACACGTGCACTTGATATATCATCAATTATATAAGGCAATGTTTTATTATTGTCGATATCAGCGTTGCGCAATCAAAAACACGTGGAATGTATAATTAGGACTCGTGAATACCTTTCAGACGATGCTATCATCTGATTGGAACCGCCCGATTTTAGTCGGACTGTACCAAAAAGAGTTTCACAGGTTCTATTCAGTGACCTACAAAAACATTCATACATACAGATGAAATGGAGTTGTATTTTTATTTGAAAGAGATACTATTTTTACACCTGGTTCAAGCAAACTTCATAGTCAATCAGATAAAATGACATTGAATAAATTTCATCTTTGTGTACGAATACCTTTGTGGGTTACTTTAGGAGTTCTACTAAATATAATGCGAGGCATACCTGCTGCTGAGGCTGCACCTGCACCGCAGCGGTTTGCATCGTTTGGACAGTGATCGGCGTGGTGATCTGGTGGGTGGTCGTTGCCTGTGTGGGCGAAGCTGAAGGTGGAAGCATGGGTAAGATGTGTTTCATAGTGGTGGCTGTTTGGTTCACTCTCGGCATTATATTATCAGCCGGACTATTCATTGTGTATATACCAGATGTGTCTATGTAACGATATTGAATCTCTCATAATATTCTTTATCATCGGTAAAAGACGTAATACCACGATCGTTATTAGTTTTTTTTTGTTTTCTCTTAATAATCGCGCCTCAAGCGGCGAATACTATAATAGGAAAATTAAGAACCGTGCAAAGAGTACGTTTCTTAGTATACATACTATTCGTGAGTAACTGTGCGAGCAATACATTGTTATTTAGATTTAGAGCGGGATCGCTCGCTGCGGACACTAATGGTGGCGGGTGCATTCTCGGTGCAGTTAGCGATGAGCTACTTCGAGATCTACTCCTCGCTTTCATCTGATACTGCAACAGAAAAAAAACAATACCATGATGTGTGATTTAGTTCTTTAAGAGTCTCCTCTTTAAAAAAACCTGGTCCACAAAGGGTTAGACGCCAACAACCGGAATCAAAATACAACGCTACTTTCCACGGATGTGTCGCCGATTACTATACCTTGGGCACAGCGAAAACCTCCTCCTTCTCCGAGTTAGTGGTAGGTGGTTGCGGGAGCAGTTTCGCGGGTTGAACGTTTGGCGTAGTGAGATCCAGGCCCGAGGCTCTGCACTGCAACAGTATCGACGATTGCGACGGTTGCTCGGAGGTGACGGACACGACTTGTTGCGTAGGGTGTGTCTGCGGAGCATGACAAATCGATTGTTAATTGCAAACTTCTCTCCCGTCTCGTCTATGCATTATTCAAGCGATCCGCGGAGGAGACCGGCTTATCGCCAGTACCTTGAAATTATTGGCGTTGAATTTACATTGCTGCGCATTAAAGTTCTGTGGCAGACCAGAGAACTTGTAGCACTGTTGCGGTTGAACGACTTTGTACGGCTTGGTGGACATCGGTGCAACCGGTGGCAGGGGTCTGATGGTTCTGTGCTGCGTAGGCACCGAGGAATTCGTTCCTCCGAAATTCTGTTGCACCGTCACCAAGTTCTGTACGTGTCCGCCGATAGGCGATATTTGGTTTGCATGGACCGACTGATCATTCATCGGTGGCATCTGCACCTGATTCTGTACCGTCGTCAATTGGACCGCTTGGATCTCCATGGCGAACGGTTGCTGGGACGTTTGCTGGTAGCCCGTGCTCTGCTGTTGCGCTGGCCGTTGGTACGTGCTCTGTTGCTGTTGTTGCTGAGGTTGCTGGATCACCCGATTGCTCCTCGAAGAGACCCTGCTCGGACGACTCTTCTCCCTGATCGGCTGACTCGGCGGAGAAGGCTCGTAACTCGGCTGCATCGCGTTATAAGTCTCGCTTAGGCTACTGAAATGCGCAACACGTTTCACAATATTAATAAAATCATTGAATACTTCTTCTTAGTTTACAGGAAAGTGTTATTACATATTGTTCCTGAAGGCATTCGTTGGCTCAGGCTGAGTATATATCTTCGCCGTGTACTGAAGATTCTGCATAGTGTTCGATTGGTCATTCTGCGACAACGTCGACTGCGAAGCCTGTTCATTCTTCACCGCTGATTCCTGGCCCATCTCGTTCATTTGATTTATGGGCGCCATTAAATCCAGAACAGGATAGTTCGAGTTTAGCGTACTGTTACGAAACATGTCGTCTTCCTCGGGCACGGGAGGCAACTTCGAATTTAAAAATTCTAGAATGAGATTAAAATAAAATCGATTATCACCTACTGCTCGCACTTTCTTTCTTGGTAAGTATTAATAGCGTTCCCTTACCTTGCAACGGTTCCAGAGTATCCATAAAATCGTCTAAATTCGGTTGCAGTGGACCCAGACTGGGCTGTATGAAGTCTGCCAGACTAGCTCCGCGCGCTGTAATTATTCATAAACGTTCATGCAGATTTTACACATTTCGTTTTCAAAGAAGATTTAAACAATAAGAACTTGGATTACCAATTTCTCTCGGGTCGGGAAAGTATAGTGGTTGATTCGAACTGATTGTTGAGAATAACGTGTCAGTCATCAGCTCCATGTAATCCTCGTCAACCATCATACTCTCTCCTCCTGGAGTCCCACTGGTCCCTCCATGTGCGTTCCCAGTACCCACTCCGTAGTTCCCGGTGGTTCCTAATCCGTTGCCCCAATCTAACACGTCCATCGATTCCATCTGGAATAACGATGCACTCTACTATGAACGAATCCACCGAATCATTGCAATCTCTTCACCCTACCGTTATCATCCCTCAACTGTTCAGAACGGTGTTAACAGAGTGACCAATCTGATGTTAACGTTACTTTCCAGCGGTCGTTATTCGTACTCGGGGGGTAAAAACAGCCCCTAAGGTTAGGGTTGCTTACATTTACTCGTTAATTTCAGAATTTTTTTTTTAATTTAGAGGGTCATTTAAGCGACGTCATCCCTAAATTTTGCTTCAGTGTGGACATAGCTTTAGATTAGCAGTTGTTAGTTACTTCGAAGAAACTAATCTTGCTGCTACCAATGATTAATATTATTTTCCAAATTTTCGGCCTTATCAAAACCAAGAAAGACTTCTGTATGGACGATCAGGATTGATCACAGCAGAGTGAAAGATTTTTGTTGCGGTGTGTAAGGGGGTGTGTACCATCTCGGTGCCATCCTTGTTCGTCCAGCCAAGGATCTTGTTGCGGTAGAACATTCGCCATTTCTTGTATTCCGCAGTAACCGCAGCAAGTTTTCGCTTCCAGTATTTGCCCTCTAAGACCACCGCCTGATAAGAGATATAGCCCTTGATTTTACGTTTTGCACAGTACCTACATGTTGCGTCGCGTCGGAACGACGCTCGTCGTCCGACTCTGGTTGTTTTTCGCGTTCGAAGCGCACGCGGTGAGACTTGCGCAATCAAGGATGTCTATCGTTTCCTTGACCGTACTCGAATCTCATTCGCTTATGGACTCATAGCGTCACGTAAAGCCTTATTAATACCATATACAGGGAGTCTCGAAAGTAAATGGCGAGTGACACTGCTGAAGTGGAAGAGTCGGAGGTCAGCGAGACTTCCTCCTCACTTCCTCATTGTCAATTCCCTGTTCTACTTTTGAAGAAGCTTGCTTAGAAGGAGCTCCGGTTCAAGAAATTCCACTCGTGGAAAGCGCTATGGAAAGCTGTTAATAATAATTTAAGAGGGTAGACTCGTTTTTTAGGATTGCAAGGATGCGGGATACGCCTTCATATTTCTCGATAATTATAATACAAAGATGGAGTTTTTCAGTAGTCAAAAGCGCTAGATAAAAGATCAATCTAGGCCGTGACTTTTATCTAGCGTTTTTGATTACCGAAGAATCCCGTCTTTGCATTATCGAGAAATGAGAGGGCGCATCCCAAACCCTTGCAATTCTAGAAACGAGTCTACCGCCTTAAAGATAATTTGAATAGAATTTGAAGTTATTGGTGTATTGTTTAGAAACTAGAATGTACCAAAGGAAATGTAAATCCGTAAAGGGGAGTCATTTTTCTGTGCTGTTCGCCACTCGACAGCTTTGAGACACCCTGTACAAGTTCACCACTTGTCAAAGCGGCGCAACGAGCTACAGTATTAATGCTTGATGAACGTACCTCGGGTTTATTATGAGTGTCAACATCCAACGGGGATGCGAACTGGCACACCAACGTGTTCTGCTTCAGTATAACTGAAACGACACGAAATCACATGGTCATCGTCGAGACTTTCGAATCGCGATGGGTGACAATCATCTCGTCGATCTTCGATCCGCTCGACCGGATCATCCGCGAGGGAAATCACGATCGAGTCATCGTTTACTGTGTACCGAAAGAATCGCGAGTATTCGTTTGATTTCACGTACACATGCGAATTAGTCTTGAGTATTTGTTTTCTGAATTCCATTGTAGCTTTAGGAAGCGTTAGTTTTTTGTGAAACAATGCTCTTATTCCTTCTGTTATGTAAAATACAATAAAGAGATCTTGATTAAGATCGTTCCATCAAAAAAAAAGAAACTCATCTTGATACAAGAAATACAATTTTATCTATCTTACATTCCCGTCAACTGATATGAACAATTATATAATTAGACTGCGGATTTTATACATTTATTTCAAAAATGGGTAGGTACAATTTAAAACAGTGGATATGTTAATGATACTTAAGGACGTCAATGTATTATTTTCAGCTTAATAGGATAAGTAAAAGAAGAATACAATTCTGATTCAGCTCCTGTCTTGCAATCAATGCGAACATTTTTTATTTTGCACAAAGATCCGCAGTCTAATTATAATCTTCTATCAGTAAGTTAAAGGATATATTTCGTTTCGAACAAGTTTTCTGAATGAAAAATTTTCGAACAAAATGAGTCTCGCCTTTCTATCATCTGAATCGTCTCGCACACCTCTGCAAAAGCGGAGCCGTTCTATTTTCGTTTTCTCAGCAAACAAAGGCTTTGTTTGGCCGCGACGCGTCACGTCGTCGTCCCGCGGCTCGTTTTTCTGACGAAAATGATTGCTGCATACGAACCGAGTCGGTGCACCGTGTCTCGGGATGGGGACAGAAGATTGAACAGTGCAGGTCGACTAGGGACCAGTTAGCTCCCTCTTAACCTAAGTCCATCTTTGACGTAGTCAGTGTAACAGAGCGGAGACGCGGCCGTCCCGATGCCGACTTTCCGGCGGCGCATTTTTAGCGTTAGTCGCGAAATAGTTTCGCAAAAGTTCCGGAGCCGTAGGAATTGCTTCGGTGTTGGTTGGAAAAGGTACTCTCGCTTCGATCTCCCTTCGTTCGACACACTGTCAGCTGTCGCGCTAGATCACGCTTATGGCCGTATTTGCAGAAAATCGAGTTTCACTTGATTCAGAGAAGATGACGCTCGAGAAACGTGGAATAAAATTTCTTAAAGAATGTACAGTTTGTAAAGTGCAAGACCATTAACGTCATGCGTATGCGAAGGAGCATAAATAAGTATCAAACGTCGCCCAATACGACTACTCGGATTATCCCCACGGTGTTCGGTCGTTCCCCCATACTTCGCAAACTAAAATGGCGCCGGAACAATGGCCGAACGCACCTAATGCGACTCAGATTAGTTTTCTAAAGAAACATCCGTTCGAAAAAATTGTATTCCACAGTTTCCGATCGTTTTGTCTTTGCAGACTAAAATGGCGCCGGAACAATGGCCGAACGCACCTAATGCGACTCGGATTAATTTTCTAAAGAAACATCCGTTCGAAAAAATTGTATTCCACAGTTTCCGATCGTTTTGTCTAACAGAATCGTGCCTTGTTCTATTTTAGCCACTGAAATCTTATTCTGAACTCCATTGTACAATGCTTTTTTCATTGCCCATTTCACCGGTTCGTTTACGACAATTACTACAATCTTGATACGCGAGATCGTTATCGGTAATTACGATAGAGCGATTGATCAACGATCAAGAACAGTGATCCAGTCTTTAGCAAGAGAACGAATAACGATGAAACGTGCCCTGTGGGTCAAGTCTCGTGTCAACGATCGTGAAACACGTGAGGAAAATTATACGCGTCTTTTTCTCATGTTTCCCCACCACGTTTTATGTAATGCTGCTGAGAACACGCACCGACGAAGATGTTCTTAAGCAACGAGGTACATATTACGTGTTACACAATCCGCGTGGAACAGTATCGACGGACTATTTACAATCGAGCCTCCCATTTATCAGTATCTCTCAACCGAACGTAGAACCTTTCACCCGAAAATAGAAAGAAATTTATTCCCCGGCGAAGACGTTCCAATGACCCCCAAATTTCCATATAACCTCGAGCCTTGCTTCACTGAAATATATATATCTCTTGAGTAAATTCCTATTCACTCGATCACGGAGTAATTACCAAGAAATCTGTGATCATCGAAACATTCGTCCGCTTATGGTACGAGTTTCAAACAAGCAAACATGTTTGTTAGCTTTTTATCTATCGGAATCCTGTGTAATAGATTTCCAAGTTATTGTGATGTGGCAAGAAGTAGTTTGAAAATCTACTTTTGTGTATGCGTTCTAGGAAAACTGACTAGAGTGTTTACTCAGATTACGAAGTATCACACTAATTTCCAAAATTCTGTATAAATTTGATTTTTTCAATTGTCGTACGGTAGCGAAAGTTGGTGTAAAGAAATTCTGTTGGTCAACACTGAACCTACCGAGCTATAAAACTAACTGCTGCATATTTCCTTATAAAAATGACAAGATTCATTTCATTTAGACTAATCATTATGAAATCATTTTTAGTGTTAAGTGTGAAGAAGATTAACAGATCGACAATCTGTTGATTACAATGCTTGAAAGCGGAGGAGGCTGTACGGTAATTTCATATCGTGGGATCCGAGTGAAAAAAAGAACCGGTATTAGTTGGAATAACAAAAGTCGGAGCCAACAATAGCCCGAGATGAGAATAATCGGCGATTCTGCGTGGCTTTCTAGCGATGATAAATGATCGTGAGACCTTTACAAACTGTTCCTATTTGTCGAGTAGCATTGCTGCCACGCCTGGTCGTGGGACAGGAGACACGCGCGTCGCAAAAATAACGTTCTGGCAGCAGGTTGATCGAAATGTCAGTGAACGAGGCACGATTGCACAATGGACAGAAGCCGATCGTTTTATTTAAAAGTCTCGCTCTTTTTGCGGCCGCCCATATCTCTCTCTACAACGAGGTGCTGTCTCCGCGGTCTTAATCTTCTCTCAGTGGCAACATGGTAAACAACGTAGCCGCGTGTCCACCAGTGACTCAAACTACGTAGGTCTCGAGTTCCGCGCGTTTAATCGCGATCGAGATTGCCATGACTTACAACTCTGTCTCTCGGACCGGAATTTTTCGAGAGAACCGACCGAGAAAGAATCCTGCTGTGCTCCCCGAAGATTTACCTCGACTTTTTCCCGCCGAGAAAAGAGAATCGATCGAAGCGGGATGTCGAACGAAGGAAGTCGATGCGAAACGTGTTCGAACACACAAGCCGGTCGATTTCTTAAGCTGCGAAGACGGTTTTCGCGAAACTGTCGCTGTACGCCGATGAAGAAAACCGCGGAGAAACCGTGCAGCGGTCTGGCGGGGATTCTTTGTCACTGTCCTGTCACGTGCAAGATATTTCTTTATCTTGTGGAACTACGACGCGTGTGCCTATCGTATCGCCTTATTTTCGCGCGGCGGATATCTTGAATCAATTTAATTTGGCTTTAGATTACGCGGCTTTATCGCGCTACCTTTTGTTTTTTTCGATCGCTCTTCGATGGAAAAGTCGGCTGCCGCTCATATTCGTCATACATATGTATAGAAATGCGTGGGGATCTCGGTGTAGATAGGCTGTCGGGTATCGATCGGGAATTGGGTGATTCTAAGTACTATGCATGGACGAAGAATGGACGAATAATGAAGAAACAGTGAAAAACGCAAAGAAAATATGAATGGGTGCCTGACTCAGAGTTGGGCAGTAATTAATTACATCTTCAATTACATGTGCAAAAGTGGACTATAATTACAATAAGAAAACGATTAAATGGTCCAAAACATAAAAATTAGTGGTTTAAAAGAACAATTACACTGAAGTAATTGTTAGACTCAATTGCAATTACTGGTTGAGTCAAAGCAATTGCAATTACCAATTACAATTACATGTAATTGTAATTGAATAGTTGCAATTACTTAACGCCAAAATGGCTCCAAAAAAGAATAATTATATATCTACTCAATGGAAATGTCTAAAAAGAACAAACAAAAAGCATATGTCATTTTGAAAAGTAATGGTAATCGTTTTTGTGAAATATCAAAGAATTAGCTACAAATAAATATTTCCTAACATGCTTTTTGTTTCTTCTTTTTAGGCATTTTCATTGAGTAGGTATCTAATTACTTTTTTTAGAGCCATTTTGGCGTTAAGTAATTGCGACTACCAATTACAATTACTTGAAATTGGTAAGTAATTGTAAATGTAATTGAAATTACAATTTTCCCAACTCTGGTGTCTGTGTCAAGTTTCTTAAATTTTATAGGAGCGCAATTAGGAAATTATTTTGCTCTTTAACATTTAAATAACAAGCCGTAAAGAATGTTTTTCAGTTTTCAGCCTTTTTCCAATGGAAGGTTTCAAAATTGCGCTCCTGTGAAGTTTAAAAATTTTTTTAACCTGACACAGGCCCTTCTTCGAGACACCCATTCAAATGTACAAAAATTTTGAAAGAATCGCGAAGCCTTGATCTAAGAAAACAGGGACTGCACGGTGTAAGAAAAACGAGAAAAATAAGTTAAAATGGAAAAATAAAATAGCAAAGAAAGTCATCGGATAGGCGGATAGTAAAAGAATAAAATAATAAAATAGTAAAAATAAAAGTAAAAGAATAGAATCATCGGATAGGCGGATAGTAAAAGAAATTGTTGAATCGAGTAGACAAAATTGGGAGGAGGCGAATAAAGCTAGGAAAGAGTGGGGGAGGAGTAAAATGGACATAGTAAAAATAGAAAAAGAAGAAGGAGAGAATGGCTAAAAATACTAGTGTACATAACAGTAGGAAGCCGCGTAGCCTCATTATAGGGGCAATAAAAATTCGCCTACTACTATTATAACTACCGTTCACAAATATTAGTTCACCGGCTTGTTTTATGAAATAAGCTGATACATAAACTGTGGATGGAAACTCTGTTAGGCCTCGTCAAACCCTTCGTTTCGAGATGAAAAATCAGGAAGTGGGAGGGGAGAGGGGGCCCTTCATTATCAGTCTTTTTTGTTCTGGGTTTTCGTAATCAGAGATTCGTGTATATGGTTGGGAAACCTTCGCGTTTGATACGTGGAATGGGTAAGAATATTGGGACTATAAATAAGATGGCGTTTAAAAATAGCAGGTGAGTGGGGCGGGACTCAGGCTTTTCCCGACGATGCTTCCGTCAAGCGAGATGACTCAAAGCGGCTCCCGAAGTCTAGATTCTACCAATCACATTTTAAAATGGCTCTTAACGAACTCGTTCTTTATGTTCTACATTTTTTCTGCAAGCCTCTAGACTTGTGTAAACATTTTTTTCGCCACTCTTTGCACAACTTCTGTGAACCCTTTCTGGAAGTTCGAGGGAAGGGAAAGGTTGGATCACGAAATAATTTGGATGGATTTTTCATGGAGACTGGCTTCTGCCATGGGAGATGACCCTCGAGCCGCGACTGTTTGCCATAACAACTGCTCCCAGAATCGCTCGGGACAGAAAAACGAGAAGAAGAGCGACGTTATCGGGTAGCCCGGGTTATCGCGCGTAACGATTGTTAAAGGTCAGCAAAATTAGGCTTTCGTCGGTGTCACGGTCTTCGTGGTACTTCCGGTCGTGCCGTCGAGACAATTAGAGGATCGAGGATATATCAGTCAGACAATGAAACGTCGCCGACAAGTATGTATTTGTGTTAAAGATTGCCGAACGTTTGTTTAGAGTTCCCGGCGTCGATTCGGATCAATACGAGATTTCGTTTACATAGTTCCTTACACTGCATGTGCCAGCACCTCCAGATCACGTTGTTCAACCTGATCTTGTCCTTCCATCTCAGCCTGATCCCTTTGAACCGATTCCACTTGGGCGATGTCAGTTTCTGTCTGGAACAAATTCAAATGCCCATACGTCATACCCACTGCAAAATATTCGGCCTAATCGGTGTTACAATGTAATGAATAATTAGGAAAATGTCTGTAGGTCAAAAATAATACGATTAAGCCTCATGTTCTGTATTAACTGTTCTACTATCTTTGGTGACGGGTCTTAACAGCTGTGATTAACTATACTTTGTGACATTTATATTGCGTTATCGCAGAGATGCAGCTCGCGTCATCGCTTCGCGCTGGAGTCGCTGCTGGAGCCTAAGCCTGGAACTCGTTTCTCTAATTTTATAATTAGACGAGGGTAAACTGCGGAAATAATTTACAAGGGAGATAAAAAAGTTATAAACAATTATGCGTCGCGTGAACTAGATGGAAGCTGTGTTTATAATTATAGTGGCTGTTCTAAGATAATTATGCAACGCGTATTTACCACTAGAAGTACCGTCAAAATCGTATAAATTACAAAACCGCATGTACTGAGACTTTGACATGTGATATGTATATGACATTGGTAATCGTAAAACTAAAAAATTAGTTAATACAAGTCTGTTCAAACATTTCTTAATGAATGTTTGCCGCAAGCTCTAGTCCCGCGAACACTAGACAACGAGGATCGGCTAGATTCTCTTGCAGCGCTTTTTGACTCATCTTGGCACTCGATTTCCGGGAACGCGAAATAGAATGAGAATGAATTTTATGCAACGAGGGCAAGGTTGTTGTTCAGCGCAGCCCAGAAAATGCGAGCGCTAATTTCGAGGAGGTTGCAACGCGGGACAGATGCACCGGTTGAAGAGACAGACAGAATTATCAAGTGAAGTGGTTCGTGGAAGTTGTTAGTCGAACCATCGTGTCACTATAAACGGCTCAAGCCTAATCCGCGGAGCTTTCGAGTGCTCCGATAGATCTGGAACGCGCTTGGAAAATTAATCCAGCTTTATCGGGACTTGTTCGAGCGACGAGCTATGGATATTGCTCAAGATGAGTCCCCCTTAATGAAAAACACATTTCGTAAAACGCATCAACCGACAGATCATTCGAGCTTCGTATTTGAATAAAGAAACACTCGGATACTGTACGCCGTCGCTCGATACTCGCACGAAGACGATAAAGGGAACGAAGAAAATTCAAGAGTAGGTACTTCAGATAAAAGTGAATTTACCTGGAATTCTTCAAGCAACACACACATTCGCGGCTTTGGAAATTCTTTAAAATGAGTTCTCAGTGGAAAATGCAAGTGTTCTTATGCATGATTGCAATCTGGGGAAAATATGAAAAATTCTAGATCGCCAACAGATTATTAATCAACAGATTAATCTAGCCCCAAGTCTGAACAAACGGGAACTCAGAAATTCTATGTTTCAAAGTTGAAAATTGAACAATCCTTCAGATAGAAGTTAATTTCTCGCAAAAGGAGCGAACGGAGTATTTCCCGGTCGACAGGCAAACTGCTGCAGAATTATCTTTGGACACCGTCCGGCAGTCGTGTTTACTCAACCATGTTAGAACACTTCGCCGTGTTTATTCGAGTGAAGGAAATCGTGCTCAATTTCCCAGCGGAGAAGAAGGAACGGTCGATTCGAGGATCGTTCGATTTTTGCGTATTGCGGCATTGATATGAACAGGCGAGATGCTCGTTATCAACGTTTACCGATACGTCATCTCCGATCGGAAAGTCAACAACTGGGAACGCACAGTAGGAAGATTTCCACTGACTATTCGCGTTGTTAGGGACGCCGCGCCGCGTACGTTCTCCTTGGCATTAGACCCTGGTCACCCGACTTCCCTAGTCAGTTTTTCATTTTTCTGTCGCACGATTAGATAACAGACCGCAGAAACATGGCTGGGGCGACAGATTTTATGGGAAATTTCACGTAAACGCGCGCCTGCTCGTAAAACAGCCACGCGATTACGGACGATAGTTGAAAATTATCTGAAAACAATTCGCTTAATCATTCCGTTTATTTCGCTCGATGGAGCATTAAGAGTTTCCGGTCTGCTAACTCGAAAAATAAGGAACTAAGTAACACGAAAAAAAGGTGAGCTACGTAACCGGGTAAACTTATATTAACAGTGTCTTTCGTTTTCAGTTCCACGAAATCCCATGCTCGATATCTCAAGAAACGAGCTTATCTATTTACAGGCTCGTTAACGAAAAAAAACGTTGGAAATTAGGTTTCTAGCACAAAGTAGATCGACGATGGATCAATCGTTTATCAGCCAAAGATCGCTGATGTGGAATTATCGAAAACGACGGGTCTGACCGGTTCCCAACGACGTTAACGCGATCTTGGCCCAGTTCGGGAGTTTTCGGACGAAACGAGCGTGACGAGTGAAATCTAATGAAATCGCTACTCGATCCCGTAAGGAAGAGACTTATCTGACTCCAGATCCAACGATCATCTAACAGCGTCTTCTATTAGTCTAACAATTAAGTGATTACAGCGCGAGAGACGATTAGACGAACTCGGGAAGAAGTATTCTGGCAAATTGTCGAGAGGAGGCAGGGCAATTACGCGTCACGCCGAGATTTACGCTTCACCGGTGCCAAGGCGTGCCTCTTTTTCGGCCAACAGACCGACGATTTTCTCGATCAAATTAAGCGAGGGTGGATCCACGTTATCAGATAACGCGCCGTTTGCCTGTCGAGCGATTGATGCCCAGCATTTATTCGCCGTTGAAATCGACGACGCACAGTGTGCTGACGATAGAAAAATTATGCAGAATTTATGTATGCGTTTTCTAATAACAGAATTCTTTTAAATCTTGTAATTTCATGAACTGTTTACAGGATAAAGTTACAAGGCATAGAGGAGAATAGCTCCGTGCGAAGTCCAATTGAACAACTTTGGACGCTAATATCTCGACAATAGACTGCAAAAACAAAATTACGTAGTCTAGTGTTGTGAAAGCGACTTGGTGTCGCCTTCAAGACGCCACGTCATCAAAGATACATGTTTCCACCAAAAATTTCAATTGTAATATCCACAGAACTTTTCAGTACTCTTTTCTATATCCTACAACTTTCGTGTGGAACATTTTTTCGTATATCACCTATAATTTTCGAGTAGTAGAATTTCGTCTAGGAAACGCACTGCGCGACGTCACAGTGCACCGTTCTTTCCCTAACGAATTCGCAAGACACGCTTATCTCGTGCTTTCCTCCAGTTCCTAGACCCGCAGTTTCTGGCAAATGGATGATTACGCAAACCAGCGTAATCGTGGCACGTGTCCGCGCACGCATCAACGAACGCGAATGATTGACGGAATTGCTCATCTGAAAATTCTAGACGTATTTTCTTTTTTGGCAACCAGCGTTTCGCGATGGTGAACAGAAATGGCTTGGGATGCTGCAGGTCTCAAGCATTCCAAGGTAACACCGCTGGAGGAATTGGATAATACTCGAGGCCGGAAGTATTTGGATATCTTATATCCTTTACGGAATGTTGGACGCAGCATCAGACGTCTTTGCGGTGCAAGAGAATATTTTACTTCGTGACGATTTATGAAAGTCACTACGCAATCTAATATTTTATAATCTTGCTTACCAACAAACTTCTTAGCATTATTGACAGAGATGCCTCTGAACTTTTCCGCAACAGGCTAAATCTACACTACACACATAACGTGTACTACATGTTTGTATAATAAAAGAGTAAAGAAACGATCATAATTACACTGTAGATTTTTATGCATTTACAGCACTTATAAATTCGAGAACTGGGACAAGCTCGCAACGTTAACGATGTTTGCGCTGTTTCCCATTAAACGTTGGCTCTTTTACATCAAATAAACGTACAAACAAATACACAAACAGTATTTCAGCAGTCAAATATACGAGGGATCGTTTCGATATCATTCAGGAAAGAAAATCGGACGTAACGTTAGAACGATGGGAGGGGAGAGTGACAGAAACCGGACGGTGGCGATAAAATGGCAGCGCGAGGATAAGGAGTGCGAGATAGCATGTAAAGCTCCAATTTGAGGGGATACGAGAATCGAGAATTTTCAAATATTCTTTTGGACCTGAGAAAGTCTGCAAATGAATTTTTTAAAATCTGGCTATCTGATCTTGACTGATTTAACACACTATGTAAAATGTCTTGGATAGTGTTCCTTCTCGAGAATTCTTTTTCGAGAATTTCTCGAGAAATTTTATAATTGGTTATTTCTCATTTCTCGAGAAATTTAAATCTAGGAAAATTCTTATGAATCTCATTTATTTTATAACATATTTTCGGAAATGAACAAATACATATGTCCTCCCATCAGTCAAAATATGCTACATTTTAATGTAGGTATTTAAATATCTTTGTTACTTGTGATTACACGAAAAAATGTCAGAGGAAAAATTTGCACTGTTCAATAAGGTATATTGTATAATGGCAAAATAAAAAATTTTTTTGGAAATCATATTTCGAAATTTCAAGTTCGTCGTTATTTTTATATAAAGGAGATCATATAATTATTCTATATTCCTATTCAGAAAAAACGACAAATCCAACGATGTGCCATGTTCCATAGTAAAGGTGAATTTCACAATTTTCAAAATTTTCAATTTAAGTGCGCCACGTCATCCTTTTATCCGATCGATCTCAAACTTTGCACAAATTTTTTTCGCACCTAAAGGAACAATACTGGATAGTTGCGTACATTCTATCTCGATACAAATTTTGCCTCCAAGTATAGCTTAGGTCCACCCTAATGTACATATTGGACAGGAATATGGAATAAACATTGAGTTAATGTTTTTTGCGCTTTCGATAAATATTATCAACGATATTCCAAATATCATAAGTTTTCCAATATTTTTTTATTTTTATTAAAAATTCTAGAGAATTCTCGAGAAATATAGTCTTATTTCTCATTCCTCGAGAAATTAAAAATGTTGAGAAATCAGGAAAACTAGTCTTGGACGATTTTCGTGCGAGATCGAAATTCTCGATATTTTATGAAATGAGTGCTTCATGAAATCCCATAGATCGTTCCGTAAAAGATTGTTTTCGAGGATCACGGATAGGGAAACGGGAGGAAAACTGTTTGCGCTTGCTCGGTCGCGCTCATGCTCCCGCGAAAGTATGGTTGTGCGCGTGCTCCGATGACGCAGTGGCCTTGCTTGATAAAAGACACGTTGTGGGACACAGGCGAAGAGACAGATACGCGCCCGCGCACATAGAGACACAGAGGCCTTTACGGTAATTTAGCTCGATTCACTTTTTCGAGTTACGCGCGAGAGTGTCGGCGTTCGCGGGGCGAGAGACACGCGCTCCGCGATCCCGCACGAGACCTGATCCATGGATCAGTCCGGAAGCCGTTCCAGGCCAAATAAACCGTGAATCTGGATCTCGCTTGGAACCAACGGCAGTCTGATGCGATGGAAACTATTCTCGATGCTCGCATTATTCGGAGGTACTGAACAATCTAATTTTCCTCTTGATTCAGTGTTCGACGATCGAGGATCTAGGATCATCGGTCAGCATCATACGATGCTCGGAGATCACTCGAAGATGTTTTCAGTGAACGATGCTTCCCGGATATCCATGAAATATAGATAATTGGAGAGAATCGACAGAATTAAATTCAATTCTAGTTTCATCTGCTACTCCAGACCACGGACTGCGGAGTCGTGTGGTTTGTAATCGAGACACCGAACGCGTTCATACGGTTGCATTATTCGCGAAAAGAACGAGCATAACAGCGAGCCCGTTTAGTATCTCCGGGGCGAAATTTCTCATTGATTCTGCGGTTCGAATGTTAATAAACCAAGTCGACCGATGTGCACTAGAACGAATAAGGAAAATAAGACACGTCATTGTTCTCTATGTTATGGAAAAATTGTTAGGTATGCGTCCAACGATGCTGGAGAATTTTCTTCCAATATTTTCCACGAGATTTCAAAATCGTCCGTATCTTTCTCGAATTCAATTTTGTTTTATTATCCAAAGAAAATAAACATTTCAGTTGTCATTTCTCAAAAGTGTCCGAAGGATTTGAATTGTTTCAACAATTTGTCTCACGCTCGGAATGGAAATTGTCAGAATAAATTTTTCCACAAAAATTCACCGAGCGAAAACGATCTGCTCGACGTCAATTCGAGGCAGCGTGCGGGATTATTCGAGCCCTGTCGTAACAACGTGGCCGGGGCTATTATCAAGTTAAACAAAGAATCAAACGGTATTAGCGGCAGCTCAACAAGTGTCACCATAATGTATGCGTTGCCGTTTTACGGCGAACGAATTAGGCTGGTGACAACGCAGAAATGCTCGAAATGTACGCTCTCGTCCCCCTGGAAATCGGCAATACGTACACATATCGATGACGGCCGATCGAACCGCTAACCCAATAGAACGTTTGCACGCCTCCCGTCCATTACTGAGGTCAGTTGCAATTAGCATAGGCGATATCATCGTTTGAATATGTACAATCGCAAATATTTTCTTCTAGCAACAGTTTGTTCCTGCCGGCAACATTGACCCGGGGGAAAGCTGAATTTTTTGCGGAAGGGGATTCCTCCTTTTTTACACTCGTGCTACCGTTTATCGTCTTTGAACTCTTGGCATAATTCAATCGAGACATTTTTCATACTGCACTGTCATTTCAAATGTCTTTTAATGCGCGTCCTTGAATCTTACGTTTTCCATCGTTTCAATAATTTTGCATTTCGATCAATCGCGTGCATATCTTCGTGTCTAACGTCTGGTGCAGTTGAGAAATGTTTAATTCGCCGTATTGTGCACATTGACGTGTACGGTAAACATATAAACATTCGCTGGCTGATAATAATCTTTCGTAAGATCTCTGTTGAGTTTGCATTAGGACGCGATCGTATCAGATACAGTCGATTATTGTACTGTTGCGATTTCTTATGAAACTAGCCTTTACGAAACTGTTCTCCATGTTGTCCCGTAAAGTACGATGTCCGAAAATAGTTAGCGAAGATATAATCAGTCCCGGGACCCTCGAGTCACAGTTAGGTACGCGGTAAACAGGCGAGCGCGGGCGCAACAGGTGTACCAGTGAAGAAACTAATTGGCTGCCCTGTTCCTCGCTGTTCATCATGCAGTAAGTGGCCAGAAAACAGTCCCGTGTACATTCGTAGTATCTCGAGAGGCGAAGCCTTAATTTTCTAGCATTCTGAAGAGCTGTTTCGTTACGTCAAGCGAATTATTGATCGGCCCGATAAGATATACAGCGACCGACAGAAGTTTCCGGCCAGACAGTCCTTCACTTTATATTCCGGAAGCAACCAAGACTCTTCTTCCATTTCGTAAGCCTTAGGAAATCATAAACTACGTTTCGTTGTTTTCCTTCGCACGCCACGGCCATTCAACATTAATTAACCTTTTGCACTCCGCCAGCGCCGCTCCCGAGACATAATGATTCGCAAGCTATTTATGACAGTAATCATATTTTTATTTATATTAAAACATAGCGAACTGAGAAATATTTGCGAGTCTTTCGGAGAAAACTTTTGCACGTCGCTGTATTTCACTTATCAGCGATTTATCTTTGATTCGAATAGCAACTGTGGTCCTGCTTAGGACATATTCGCGAGAAATCTGATAATCTCCAGCTGATAAGAGCGCCGGTTATCATAGGGAAATCCAGAAACTCGGCGCTTTTATTGTTTTGCTTTTCCGACAGGCGCCGTAAATTAAATTTACGAGGCTGTTGTTCAGGATGGACGCTCGGTTGCGTCACCGTGACAATAATAACCCTCTCTTTTTCTCTCTCTCTCTCTCTCTCTCTGCTCTTCTCTCGTAGATAAAAATATAGACGCGTTTTCATTTCGCACGCGCGACCAATTGCAGTTCCGACACAAATCATCGTCAATCGATTAAACCTCACGTCGCGAACGCGGAACAACAATAGCGTTACGGTATCGGTTCATTTATTATCCAATCCCGATTACCGATTTAAACCTATACCGCCGCTTCGAGAACGCCCCGAGCTTTTCCCGGTCGACTGCATTGGAAACGCTGACCATAGTGCGATTTCGCGTACGCGTGCGCCGGGTTGCATAGACCCCGCAGTGTACGTAATGATTCATCGATTCTACAAGATGTTTCTGCGTGTCCGTACAAGCTCGAACAAAGACGATTTCGCTGACACTTGCGCGTTTCGAGAGTTCGACACCGCGCGTTTAGACGCTGATTTGAAAAGCGTCTGGAAACAGGACTCAGCGACCGCAGCGCTACCGACACTCCGGTGATCATTACGCATTCATAGCATTCGCAGGTTTGCGAAACAGAGGGAAACATTTACATTAGCAGACGTTAATGACATTTCTACTTTACAGTCATCGTGAGGAATAGCTTGATCGAGGGAACAAACTGTTCCCATAGTCGACAAGATATTATAGCAAAAGGATAATTTCCACGAAGAGACAGATCCCCAACCTGACAATTAAGCATCCGAATGTTCTCGATTCCGCAATCTGAAAAAGATCGCGTTCAGCCTTGGAATTTTGGAGTTCGTCGCGCGTGTAATGGGAACAAAGGTGGCTCTTGATTGACTGTTCTAATTATCGTTGTCCGATGGCTATCGTTCGGCGATAATACGTAATAAGCTAGTTTCATTAAGCAGAAGTGTTACAACTCTCGACGGAGGCGCTTTTTAATCGAATCTCGAACACTGGTAGAACGGCCGGGTAATTCGGCAAGTGCCGCGTGGACAAAGTAGATATGTGCGGCGTTGCCATCGTCACGCCCCCACGTTCATTATCTCTTCGACAGGGAGAGAAAAAAAGAGATCGAGAGGGAAAGAGAAACAGAGAAGAGGACCGATGCTCCCGGTTCGCCGGGCGAAAAATTTCGCTGCAGATAAATACGCGACAAAATACATTTATTAATAACCGGCGGACGGAGATATTCGACGTCTGACCGATTCGCCGTTAAAAATACCCGAAGACGGATCGTCGGTCGCTGATTAAATTACTAGCGGTTCGGTTCGGCGACGCGTCGGCATGATTTATTGTGTTCGCAGCGAACGGGGCGTTTTCTCGCGGAACGAGAGCAGAAAGGTATGCGCGCTGATAAGCGATTTACTGGCGCGATCGCGATAAAATTGAACAATTTTACGCGGCTGCGTTATTGGAACGATCGGAAGAAATTGACCGTATTCTTGAAGCGAAAAGCTTCGAAAAGGAGAACGGAAACTGCCGCGACGGCAGCCGAAGAGCTTCGCCGAGGGCGAGCTTAATTGCGTTGTTGTCGTGTGGTTCTACGGCCTCTTCTTCATTAATTCAATTGTCCGTTATCAGCCAGAATGTCGGCGGTGCGGCGTTTGTCCGGTTGCCGAGCTCAAAATACAACTAGAATCAACTCTGGCCTACTAAAACCGCGAACGAGCCGGTCGCAGAACGTTGCGAAACGAATCAGGGGTGCGACGATAGTGTGAACCTTATCGGAGACATCGCGAACCTAAGTTCCAGCCCCACGGGGTCCAATTTAAGGATCCAATTCTTCCAGCGTGCATTGCGAAAGGAACGATGAACGATGAAGTGTTTGCGAGATGGACATCGATGCATTAAAACTACCGATCTCGATTTCTCTACGAGACACAAGCGACATAATGAAAACCGAGGGAAAAGAGAAACTCACCTGTAGGCGAGGGACATGCACTGGAACAGCTTGTTCAAGGACGTCTCGATGCTGAGCTGCTGAGGACTCTTCTTGCTGTAGAAGGTGCTGGCGAACTTCTCGTGGAGGAAGCCGAGGGGCGTAATGATCGCCATTCTGGCGGCTTCCTCGTCAGGTACGGGCACAGCGAGCTCGTCCTCGTCGTCCTGGGCCTCTGCCTCGAAGTCTGAGACCATGAAGTGTCCAGAGTGTATCGCCTCCCTGCAGTCCCTTCCGGCCTCCTTCATCCCGGCCCCAGGGCGATGAAAACTCTGGCTTGGCGTCGTCATCGTCAACGGTTTTCTGTACATCAATTCGGCCTGCATCCCTCTGTGGCGGCACTCTGCGGAGCACAGTCACTTCGGAACGTATTCGCGAAAACAAGGCCTGCTCGCCGATTTAGACCGTTCGTTGCTTTTCAGTAGTCTTTCTCGATCGTCCGCGAGAGTTCTTGAGGAAACCAATTGTTCTAAAGTCAATTATGCGCTCATAACAATCGGTAGTCCACGCCCACAACCAGTGCTTTGGTATGCAGAAGCGTGGGATCCGATCCTCTGGATCTTTAACACATTTCACATCAACTAAACAGAGTCAGGAGGTTCTAAGTTCAAACATTAAGTAAAATTTGAACAGCTTTCAACGAAAATTCTACTCAACACCGTAATGAGCTGTGCATAATAAGCAGGATAGTATGCTAGCAGCAAAGGAGATACGACAGAGAAATCGCGTTAATATTCTGCGACAAACAAAACAATCGTTCCCGGCTTAGTGACTGCTCTTGCTTTTTGTTTTCCGCGCGAATGCTCCACTCGATCGCGGAGGCAACGAGATGGAAACCGATGCAGATTATGCGCGATGAGCTTTCCCCTAGGTAACAACGATCCAGAAAGCGAGTTTGAAATTTACGTGGCTGGGCCCGGCGGCTAGCCCGCGAACGCGGAACGAGGTCGGTTACGCGGAATTCAGCGGTATTGGTCGACCTCGTTTCGCGAAATCACTAGCTGCAAAGTCTACGCTCGGTTCCGATAGAACGAGTCCTTTCTGCCAGACACAACAAACCGTATTTATCGAGTTGCCCGATAACGGTCGAATACTCTGCTCAGAGTGCTCCTATCAAGCCACTCGTTAACCCCCACAATAATTACGGTTCTGCAGCACACGATGTCGGATACGCGTGAACCAAGTCTACCCTTGCTTATGCAATCGGGTCAAACAAAGTCTCCAGCATCGACATTAACAAATTTTCAGATTTCTATCGCTTGAATCTGCCTTTGCACCCGAATGCCATTACTTTAAGAGATACCGTGGGCCGATAGGTCGATGCTTCGTTTTTAAGAAATATGTAGGACAAGGTGTCCAAATTTTCTCCCCTGATCAATACTCGTTGATCTTTGTCAGGACAATTACACGGATCCGGTATCAACATTGACCGGCTTTCAGATCTTAATCGTCTTTAGCTTTGTGAGAAATTACTTGACCCGATATTTCGGCTTTTCAAATTTTATCTCCCGATCAATCATCGTAGATTATTATCGCAATTATTCGGGTCCGAACGCACCGTTTGGCTCCACTTGCCAATTTCAGTGACTCCGCGGACAGATTCGTAAGGAGATGCACTTCCGGTGCAGGCCGGCTGATACGCGCAATTAATAACACATAAACAAGCTCGACGGCCGGTTGAACGACCACGGATTGCTAAAATCGCTGTCGGAGCTGCGACCCGGTTTCCATGAAAGTACAGTCAACACGCCAGAATTCAGAATGGTCAGTGACTTCGCGCCGCGGAACCCGCTCGCCTAAAATTAACCGCGGTGCAGATTTTGCGATCAAGCTCGCGGCGACAGCGTGTCGTGTATTCCCACGAAACGTATGATAATGGGCGCGATTCCGAACGCTTGTCTTCGAATTTCACGAGTCCCACGCGTCGCTCTTCGAAAACAAGACCTGTTGAATATTAGAAAGTTTGTAAGGCGGGAATCCGATGGCGGAATTAGTTAACGCGGTCGGCACACGTGTAGATTCGAATAGCAACTATGAAAAATGGGCCTCGCATTCAACTAAAGTCGTGAGCCGGCTGTAACAGGTCAGAATGTGTTCTAATTCTCGTCTTCTAACGAATACAGGCTTATCTGTACGTATCTCTATAATATTGTTCATTGTACAGTACAATACTTCATAACAATAATATAATAATTCTTGTTGCTTGAATATGTGAGCTACTACTTGAAAGATAATGAAATCAAATATCTGTATCTGTATAGAAGTAGTAGGAGTAAATGAAATAAAGTAAACAATTTTAAAAATGAATCTGACCACTGTTGGAGTGCCTAGTATAGTTCCTCAACCTTCTTCAACCGATAGCCCTCTTTTCCAAAATTTCTACCCGGAGAAATGATGGTAATTTTTATTTCTTGAAGAAATAGGTTAAAAACAAAGTAGTCGGTTGGGAAATTGCAGCGAGAAGTTGCGAACGGGTTTTTCCAGCGTATCGTTTCCGCGAAAAACGAGTAGCTACGTCATAAACCAATCGAAGATAGACGGGAATGATTTGTACTAGTGGGTTACGAGGTAAATGCAACTTTCCGCGTACTTTCGATCCCGCAGTCGCAATCGATCGTGGCTTTTTGCGAAATTATTAGTATCGTATAAACCGAGCCAGCTGAAGGACCTTCGAAAGGCTTACACAGAAGGTTCGAGCGGTGTCGGACGGATTTAATATGCGGCACATGTTGCACGCTTCTAATAAGAGCGCGTGCTGCGAACCTTCACCGAGATGCATGTTACGAAAACGCGTGTAACGGAAACCAAAGTCCGCTCTAATGGGTATCATAAATTACAGGTTAATCCATTACAACCGGTTTTTCGGGGATACAAGATTTTCACCGTTTTATGGAACAGCTGGCACTATTTCTTTCTTTTTCTCGAATTTATCGTGCTCGATACCGACCGTCCGGCGAGGCTTCAAATATACTAATTTTTATTATTATATATTGTATTACCGAATAATTCAATTAACTCGATTGCTCCGTATCGAATGCGCCCGCGACACTGTCAACAATCGTTAAAATTATCGCCGGTCAATAATTAAAAGCGCGAAAGATATTTCGCTGTTCAATAGCGCAATTGTGAATCTAAAAATAAAAGAACAAATCTGCATGGTTAACAAATTAATTCTGTACGCGAGCGCCGCGGTTTTGTTTGTTTTTTTTTCGTTAAACGTTACATGTGTACTTTTATCCAAACGGATTTCTTCTGCAACAATTCCATTCAATGAACGCTTTTAATATTCCATGACATTGTTATCTTAAAAGTGTAATGCCCTTTCGCCCCGGTGTCACATGGTATCGGCGAGAGGTTAACCGCCTTATCCACTCCGGACCGTCAAGTTTTTTTCCTTTCCTCGTGGTTCGAAAAATTTCTGATACGTTCTGTTCGCGCCGCCATTTCGACGATTTTCTTCCGGTGGGACACGCGGGACTCCATCGATAAATTCGGCTCTATCGATAAATTAGATAGGACGGGATTATTTCGTGATCGTACAAGAGAATAACGCGTCGCGTTCGTTCAATGACGTAATCGTGAAACGCCGCGCGCGTACACGATCCATAGTAGCGCCCCTAATCTTCTTTTCTTCGTAACGATACTTGTATTTCTATGGAACGCGCCTCGACCCTGCACAAAAGAGACATTAGTTGTTCCTCCTTCCTCCTCGCCTAATCTTGATCTTGATCTCCAACGGCCGGAGTACACGAGAGACAGCCTTATAGCAGTATGTACATATACATGTATGTATATATATACCTGTACGGACCGTTGTTTTCCTTTTCAAGGGGACACCGACAGAGCCCTTTCGGATGGGCGCACCTCGATCTATTATGCAACCGTAGAACGTATTTAGGTACTGGTCGCGGCACAAACAAAAACATTCTGCTTCGCCCACACGTGCGCGTGTCCGCGAGAAACGTGTTTTTCAGCCGTGGAAAACATGGCCGCTCCGATTACATCGCGATAACATCGACGTATTTAAACAGCCTCACGGAATAATGAAATTAGAAAAGTTTCCACGTAACACGATAACAAAATATCTTGTCATTGTTTGCCATCGAATCCGAAAATCTTTTCCATCGCAACGGAACGGAATATATAGAGGATTGTAGTCGGCGCGGTGGGCGCGTTCGATTACACGCCGAGACAACTGGCGTTTTCGATTTAATCTCGTGAAAATATGCGCGGAACGTTATAGCGATACGAGGCGACACAATACATTTGGCAGTGAT
Organism: Lasioglossum pauxillum; assembly: GCA_933228785.1. NCBI lineage: Eukaryota > Metazoa > Arthropoda > Insecta > Hymenoptera > Halictidae > Lasioglossum > Lasioglossum pauxillum. The sequence continues at coordinate 15,262,987 of OW121700.1, forward strand.
ACACGCATGGCACCTGTCACCGCACGGAGAGCACGGTCTAAACTCGACCGAGAGTAGCTTCCGTAGTGGCTAAGGTTACGTTTTGTCTTTCCCTCCTCTTTGTTGTTCATTCGGTTTCTCGCTTTAGAAATCGAGCCTAACTGACCAGTCGCGGCAGCGTGTTCTGTCGCAATGTTTTTGTTGTAGCGCAGAAAACTCGGGAAAATCCCGACCGCGTTTAAAGAGCGCGTTGGAACGAAGAAACTCGGTTGGTTTCGAAAATATGAAGAAAAGAATTCGTGGACGATCAAGAAAGCGATCGAAGGACTCGCTCTATACGGCCAGATACGTTTTATTCGGTGGATGTGCATTCTCTTGTTGTATATGTACGCGTAACACGGCACTTCTCTCTAGACTCGCACAGTAGTCTCCTCCTCGAGTTTTTTCTCTATCTGGCACTCACCTCTCTTTCTCACTGCGTGTCACCACTCGTTGTCGATACCGTACACACCGTTGCTATTTCGACGGCAATTTTAACAACCCCTCCGGACTAATATATTCCCTGAATCCCGACCAATATCGTCACACTCACGGTCGCCGTCAGGCTGGGCCGCGCGGCGCCGCGCCCGGACGAGGCCCGTACGCGTTATTAGACAGCATACGCTCGCTCATACTGGCAGCGACGCCATTTGCACGAATCCGCGTCTACGACGGACGACGGCTGATTCTCTGGCGCACAGCTGACAAGGGGCGCGCTTACTACCGACCAATTACAAAACGCCGTCGAACGTGGCGCCGTCTGCTAGACGATCCATAAATACAACCACTTCTCGATCTTTGTTTCCGCCTTTTTTTCAAATTCTCCGCTTCCTTCTTCCCACCATGTGGAATCTTCATTTACTTTTCACCTAGCGATAAGATCAAATTCAATATCACTGAGATGATACGTATTACGTTGTTGCACATGAAATTTCTACCGTTACAATGCAAATGCTACATGGAGTTTTCATTAATTCTTATGGAGTCAACCAAAATGTATAGATTATTTAAAACCTTTCTGTATACTTAACATGTTTGTACAAATTATTATTATGTATAAGACTATAAATGAATATATTAGCGAGTGAAGAATGGACATTCAGAGAAATTTTGGAATATTTTTTAGAAGTATATTATTAACAAATTGTTGAACGTGGTTGACTACCTACACAAGGGTTAAGAAATACTCCGTCCCTCGCGTGTCAATTTCACACATTTTTTACGTAAAAAAGCTTTGGGACTTTTATTTTTTTAACGTGAAGGTTTGTTAGATGAGGTACGTCAAACAGACATCTCGAGTAACTCGCGGTTGCACTATTGGTGGTAGAAAAACATAGTGTATCGGACGGAACTTGCTTGGTTTCGAGGGTGGCATAATCTAAGGTAAATTGGTTTTTGTAGATGAAAAGATTCGATCAGTTCCTCAAAGTACAATTATTTTCCATCGCAGTTGACCTTTAACGATCTTGAGTGACTTTGACTCGTAGGTCACTGTATGCATCTTAAAACGCCCTACTAAGTAGATAGAACATAGAAAAACATATTACTCCATTTTAAAAGCGCGAAAATAACATCGTGTATACTGAGTATTATTCCTTTTCGAAGTTTGATATCATCTTTACGCTATTATGCTAGAACAATGCGATAACAGCCTGATATCATCAGTATATAAAAACTAGGAATGGCGTGAACGTGAACTGCTACTTTTGGATCGTTCGTGATTCGATCACGTTAGTTCCCAACAGTTCCCAATCACGATGATTTTTCGCAGTAACTCGTAATTGTCGTGATCACTTCTGATTGGCGGAGAGCATAACTGTTCTTCGCGCAAGTCACACAGACATAAACTGTATGTTTTATACAAAATTGCGAGTTACATCGCATAAAGTGAAGGAATCCTAATGAGGGACAATGAGGAATAATGAATAAAGTCATTGAGAATTAGGATTACAGGGAACAAATTCACTCTAAATAGATTAAAAAATCACGATCACGGCGTGAATGAAGTTAAAATTATGATCGTGATCGTGATTTAGTTATTTTGCACACCATCACTAAAATATATATAGTAAAAACCGAACGACGGTTTTTTAACTCGAGAGTCACGTTTCTATGTTTATAATTATACATATATGAACGAAGAACGTAAATAAAAGCAGAAAACGTGCACAGATAATTGCGCAAGTCATTACCATGTGGTCATCTTGAAGCGGTCTAAAGGTTGGATTTCATAGGTTAGGGGGTCCATAAAAGTGTACATAACTGTCGTATACAACGACGATAACCGGCAATAACTGGAAAATTATTAATTTGTATTGTATCGTACAGTTAGAAACATTCAACATGAAACAAGAAGAGTTAAAGGGTTCGTGGTTAATATGGTGGTTATTTAAATTACTCGGATTTCCAATAACGATACCATGGTTAATATACCATTTTTATGACCTGGTGCAATACAAACGAAAGAAAGCTATGCTCAGTGGAAAGGTAACTATTGTAGAAGAATCGCTGTAGTCGAATTTAAAATGTTAATTGCTATTTGAATTCTAGGTTGTCATGGTCACTGGGGCTAGTTCAGGATTAGGAGAAGCTCTGGCACATGTTTTTTATAATTGCGGTTGCAAAGTGATTTTAGTTTCTAGGAGGAAGGAACAGTTGGAAAGAGTGAAGAATGCTTTGATAAATACTCATCATGTATGCAAGAATTCATTAATCCGATTTCTCTTCAAATTGATTATATGTATAGGAATCATTTCATTGTACACTTTGATTTTTAGACTATACCAACTCATCCTCCTATAGTTTTACCACTGGACATAACTGATATTAATTCCTTAAAATCCGAAGTGGAAAAAGTAATTGACATTCATGGAAAAGTTGATATTTTGATTAATAATGCTGGCATTTCTTATAGAGGAGAAGTTGATAATACAAGTGTAGATGTAGACATAAAAGTAATGCTGACAAATTATTTTGCTCAAATTGCATTGGCAAAAGGTAAATAATAATGAAGTTTTAATGGTGGATTTTCATGTATTAAACACATGATTTTACAGCTGTGCTACCATATATGATAAAACAACGATATGGTCATATAGTATGTGTAAGCAGTGTGCAAGGGAAAATAGCTATTCCATATAGGTCTATATATTTTTTGTTTATTTTTGTACAATGCATATATTATCACTTAATAATGTCGATGTCATTGTGTCAGATCTGCATACGCTGCATCAAAACATGCATTGCAAGCATGGTGTGATAGTTGCAGAGCAGAGTTAGCCGATCAGAATATAAAAGTTAATGCTATCAGTCCTGGCTACGTACGCACTGCTCTTTCTCTCAATGCCTTAACAGGAAATGGACAAGTCTATGGAGGTAAATAATAGGCAGCGTAATTCATGTTAAACATAAATTATTTATGAAAAACCTTGTCTTTCAGTAATGGATAAAACTACAGAAGAAGGATACTCTCCGGAGTATGTTGCACAGCGCACATTAAAAGCAATATTGAAGGATGAAAAGGATGTCATCATAGCTACATTTAGTCCAAAGTGTGCAATATATTTGCGAACTTTATGTCCATCACTTTATTTTTGGATTATGCTGAAACGGGCAAAAAAATCTAAGAATGATAGGTAATACTGAACATTGTATTACAAAATATTTTAAATTACTTTTTGTTATGTTATATTTTGTATTATTTGTACAAGGTACTATACTTCCGTTTCTAAATTAATAATTCGCTGCACCACACATTGTATGTACATAGAACAAGACATATGTAACAAATTTGTAATATTCATGTTATAATTAATAGATGTAGGATAGGAAACAGATGTTTCTGTTTCTTTTTTAATTGGGAAATAATCTTGTTAATTAAAATAAACGTAATTATATCCAAACTATAGTTTATTGTTATGCCACTGAATAATGGCATTTGTGTACATTATATGCATTTTAATACTACAAACGCTTTAATGGAATTAATAGAAGATTGAAGCACTTTGAAATACAATGTATGTGTCATCTATTACTTACTTACTTAAATCATGTTTTATACAATCAAATTTTCGCATAAAATTGTATAGTAATAAATTCTGGATAAGTACAAAATAAATGCTTAAAAATGCATAATAAACAATGAAATCTCTTCAAGTTATAAATGACACATAAACATGAACCTACCTAACACGCAGCTCAGTAGAAACGAGAATTTTTCTCACAATCGATGTTTCAACATGTACTCTCTTGTATATTACATCTATATATATATAATCACTGTTATATTATGACGAATATTTGGCTAGAAATTGAAACATATATAATGTTACGTATAATGTACATGTACAGCGATTGGTACGAACTCTGTTGTCATGGCAGGATTATTAATATTGTAAGTTTTCATATCGAATTGACGTTGCTCAAATAAAAGTGGATACATTAAAAACGCATACTTTCCCACACGATTATAATGAAGTATACGTTTACAGCATATATGTAATTATTACATAAGTAAAAATAATTTCATATCCATTTTTTAACAAACACAGAAACATGTAACTTCTTAAATTCTATGTGAAGTATTTTCTATTACTGACTTTTCCCCTTCCATTTTTTTATAGTAACAGCATTAAGCAAAATAAACATCACGAGACATAATTTTTTACATAAATTTTTATATTTTTGTATGTCTTAAAAATATGTATACAGCTCTTAATGTCTTTAAAGTAGTAGATTTTGTGATATAAGTGGCAGCAATTTGTGCTGTAGATGTTATATATGTAGCTATACAGTAATTGAGGAAGATGTTGCTTAGTTTTCATTTGTTATTAGAAATTTTCAAAATAGATGTTTGAAATGCATTATATATATTCTTAGACATCTATTAATTATTTAATATATGTACAAATACATGCAAGAATTTATTAATGCACAAATAGACTGCATATTCTTATGAAAAATTAACTCAAAGGAATATTATGATGTTTACTTTTTGATGTTCCGTGTATTTGTAAATTGCATAATAGAACTCTTATGTAACTAATGAATCTTCTGTGTGTTATGCCAATAATTATGTTTGCCAGAAAATACGATAAAAATAATGCACTCCAAAGAGTGTTTAAAATGGTTTTTGCTTTTTGTTAAACATGGGTGAGAAAATCTAGGCAACATTCTCTGTAGTATTTTATATGTAGTGTATTCTATCTACTTTATTATTTACATTCTAAAAATATATAATTCTAAATCCAGCTTTGCAGGTATATGGTTGCAATTTTGTATAACTCTAAGAACACTTATATCAGTAGTTGTTTCACTTAAGTGATTGTGTGAATATGATCGTGTCTTTCTTTGCATTAAAATTAACTGTGACAATAGAATCAACAAGATGGAGATCATAGAGAAACAGTACGAAGGTTCAAGAAACATCAAGCTTTACATGGAAAACGTTCAACACAAGCTACATTTTTTTTCTCTATACCCTGTGCATATTCCCTTTTCTATTCTAAAATTAGAGCATCCATATACGAGATAGTGTCAAAACATTAAAAAAAAGATAAACACTGGACGACAACGTATCCTTCATGTGACTCGACAATCTCCATTAATATATGCAAAAACATATTTGTATGTATTTCTTTTTTTGTAGTTCACAGAGTTCTATGCTAGGCCTTATTACGATCATATACAATACATCGCATGGCCTACCTTACTGCTTTTTGCAATATAGATTCTTTGTTTCTGCAGATGTTAATAATTTCATTTAAATGCCTGATATACTCTCCAGGCACTGATGCTAAGTGCAACCAAGGTGATAGTTGTGTGAAGAATTCTCCTTCTCGTATCATCTTTCCTTACAAGGAAGGTTGGGGACGATGGTCCCAAAACAGCTAACAGTTCTACATGGGGTAATTTACTTGTGTCAGTCTCGACTTGATACTGACAACAAGGATCGAACTGCCACGAAACAGTATAAAGTCCACAAGATATTACAGATATGAAACCTAGTGGACCACAGACATAGGGTCGTTCACTCCATAGCATACCTAGAAGAAATAAAATAATATATGCATTGTGTACACAATAATATCAGTGTGTTTGGAATAAAAAATATAATGTCTATAAACCTGTGGTTATAGCTGCTAGCCCGAATATCGCTGCAGTCTTATGGAGACAGTTTCCAACTGCTATCCATCTGGAGGTTTCATCACCCAATTTCGATGGTTCAATAACAATTAAACTGCACTCAGATTCAAGTGCTCTTTCTAGCTCGTACTCGAACGTTTCATGAGCATTTTCATTATCGTACACCTCCCTGATGATGGCGACATTAGAGGAATCATCTCTGGAAAAAATATACATTTTAGCTTAATCATGCCTCTATATGTGACTCATAATTATTAATATATAAACATTATTCATTCATTTATCCATTGAAGATAGTAATGTTCTGATTTTCATTATATGTACACTATTATAAGATCATCTTCCTTATTCTGAAATTACAAAACATATACATACATATATTTTTAGTGACTCTATCCAACCTATACAATCTTTATGAGAAATTACATATTTCTTTCATGTGTTATGTAAGATGTTGATTGAAACTAATCAGCGTCAAAATTGTTTGAATACAAATATGTTTGTGAAGAAGGAACCAATATTTTTTTTGTTGTTTTAGCGGCCAAGTAGCGTTTTCATTGAATTATAGTGAAATTCAATCAGTAATAAATAAGTTTCAATGATCGAAGGTTTACAACGTAGCTGACAGGAATTTCGAAAACTTCAAGAAAATATTAAACACAACGAAAATGCACCATTCATTCCCAACAAAGAATTATTTCCACTTGTTGTATCGAGATGAAAATTGACTGGTTAGTGAAATATTCATAGACATGTAGCAGAGATTGTAAAAGAATTCGCTTAAATATAAGGGAATAAGTGCGAGGTTATTTTATTTCTAAATGAATATTGTACCATAGTTATGAATTGCGCTGTGTATATTGAAGGTAGTTAGAGACATTATATCTCGTATAGAAAGCCGAAAATAATTTCGCCTACGAACCTGTCACCAGCTTCATCTACCATCTTTACAGACAATCCTATTCCAAACACTGGAACGCAGGTCTGGATGAACCGGAAGAGAAGTCCCGAATATCGAACCGGATGCAAATATCAGCTGATTCCATACAAGCTTTTGTATGACTCAAGTTGTACATTGTATTCTAAGTTTGAAATACTTGTAGCTGTTTCCCTTAAAATTTATTTTCAAAATACGGCTCGTTCTTTTTTTCATGTTTCTATCTTCACCATTTTCAATGAATACAGCTGGAAGAATATCTTAGCAAATTTATCGCCGTAAGAATTGCTTTCATTCAAAAACCATTCATTCAAAACCAACCATTCAACATTCATTAAGTGTCTGTGCATCATGTAAATACAGTTGTATATGCACTAGTATATAGTACTACTGTGTTAACATTCATTAGATTAATTGGCATTGAAAAACATTTGAATCGCATTCAAGTACACCGAGTGCAGAGCTGGGTCAAATTTTGGGGAAAATATATTTCAAATAGTATTTTAAACAATCGTTGATCTAAAATTCAAATAAATACTAAAATTTCCACAAATAAAATAACCTAAAATATGAAATGTTCTTTCTTATTGACGTTTCCAGATTTCGAGTAAGCCGTGCAAAGTGGTTGCAGAGGAGTCATCAAAGATGTCGCTCAGAAAACTTAATCGCACAAGAACGCAAGATATTGCGTCTCATAGCTGTTAAAAATCCTTTATCAATCATAATATCTTGTTCGCATTTACTTTTCACATACATTTGTATCGTGCTGTTAACAATTTATTCGAAGCTCAAACACTCCGCAACAAAATGTGCATAAGAATTTCATATAACTTTCTTGAATTTTAGTGTTTCAAATCTTAATGTACCCCTAAGATATGAATAACTTTTCTGAATTTCAAGTCAGTCAAGCAGTCAATTATTATATTCTATTATATTCTTTTGTTCCAGTTAAAGTGTAATTGTGTTTTTTTTGTTTTCTTTTTCATTTATTCTTAATATATTCCTATTATTTTCATTTCTAATCAAACGATAAATTGTAATACTCGCCTGACCGGTGTTTTAGCAATTGGAACTCCGGATAAGCTAAAAACCATGAAAAAATAATTTTTCTGAATTTCTGCAAGTCAAGATGTCAATTAGCTTATTTTTTAAAAATATTTGTTGATTAGTACGTATTCTTTTGTTAAAGATAAAATACAATATATGTATTGTAATTGTGTTTTTTTGTTTATATAATCTTAATATTTTCATGTTATTTACATTTCTAATGAAATGATAAATTGTAATACTCGCTAGACCGGTGTTCTAGCAATTGGAACTCCGGATAAGCTGAAAACCATGATAAAATAATATTGTCCAGCTAATGCGAAGAGTAATCGAACGACTGTGCGGCGGCGCTGCGTGTATCGTCGGAGAAAGGGACTAGTTGGTGTACGGCGGTACGGCGTAGTCTGGGGCCTGGGTGTGCGTGCTGCGGTCGATCGAGCGAGAGTGAGCGCTGCGAACGGCATAGAGGCCGAGTTAAACGGGCCAGATCGCAGATGGACGTCCGCGGGAGCGTTCTGTCATGGAGAGCGCGACGCGACGTGTTGTTAAGTGTGCCCGAGTGTTTTCGTCGTGCTCGTGGTCGTGGTCGTTGTCGTAATCGTCGCGTGTGCAGCGTATTGGGTCGCGTCGTGGAATCATCGTAGTGACAGTCGACATAGCGAGAGAAAGAGAGAGGTAGAGAGATCGAGAACGAACGAAAGAGAGACAGACGTATCGTGGTGCTCGTGGTGCTACTATCGATACATCGTGAACTGTGCCAGCCGAATAATTATATCGGAGTCATGTCTCTCTGGATCCTGACGCGTATTCTCGAGTGTTGAGAGAGGAAGTGAGAGAGGGAGAGAGAGAAACAGTGTGTGAGAGAGAGAGAGCGAGAGAAAAAAGGAAGGAGAGCGGTGGTCCTTCGTCGATCGACCAATCGGACGCACGTGCGTTCGACGTTCGGATTCGTCAAATAATCGATCGATCGGTGAGAACGGTGCTGTGACACGTTAATCAACAAAGTGTCTTTCCCTCGATCATATAGATCCGTGTGTTTTGGAGTGTCGCGTTCAATCCACGTGCTGTTTGGGACACGGTGCGCGAAGATTGTCAACAAGACGGGAAGGAGGAGGATAGGGGAAAAGTCACCTGCTGTCGGACATCGGAGGGTTTCGGATCCCGCGTCAACGACAGCGATACTACACGCGCGTGTTTCCGGTCCGAGTGACACAAACGCATTTGTAAACAGCGCGACGCACTCGGCTCCGGTGTATTACAAAATTCTGTTGAAAGGTTCTGTTCCGAGTCTCTCGCGTTCGTACAGTGTATGTAAACAAAACCCGGGGCGGGCCGGCGCTCGAGTGTCTCAAATATTATCACACACAACACGCTCGAAGGGGAAATCGTCGGAGATCGCTCGGTCCCGATAAATCACGGGATTGATCGGGTGTGACGGAACAAGGAACGACCGGCTGGAAGTGTGATCCGCGCACGGGACGAGAATACGAAATCCTGTTAACTCGATCCGTTAACGTAACGGGTATGGAATAGTGGCTGTACGAGGAACTGCTCCGCGTACTTACATACGGAGTTGCGAGTTGCTGAAAAGCGGGTTGCGACCGTAATCCACCCGGGTCCTCGAGGGAGAATCGTGTTCTGCTGAGGGTTAAGGTTGCAGATTTCGCGAGGTCATCGGGAGAGGGAGGTGTGTGGGGGTGGGGCGGGGCGTGAAAGAAAGAAGGGGAGAGGGAGAAAAGAGGTGAACGATGCTGTCCGGTCGTCGCGGTTAATTCGCACGTGTCGCGATGTCGGCCGGCACGGCGGGCGTCCGTGGCACCGGCGCCGAGTGCAGGAAGTTCGCGCCGAACATATTCAACAAGAGCAAGTGCAGCAGCTGCTTCAAGCAGAAGGAGGAGCACAGCGCGGAGGCTCTGGAATGCAACAGGGTGAGTTTTGCTTGATGGACTCTGACCGTCTCTCTCTTTCGAGCGCGGCGTGCGTGCGTGCGAGCGACGCCGTTTTCTCTCTCGCTCGCGCTCCCGTCGATTCGCGCATGCTCTTTTTCCGTCTCGCACACGGCACACCGCGTACCTATACGATGCACGCCGCACTCTCACGCGGTTGCGTAGCCGGTCCATCGCGACCGGGCATTATTTTCTCTTTGTTGCTCGTCCCTCGAATTCCTTGACCGCGCTACCCGAGATCGGGACCGGGACCGGGACCGGGACCGAGCTCTCGCGGGAAGGACGAAGGTCCTGTCGGGGAGAGACACGCCGATGTTATGTAAGACGAGCGTGGTACCGGCGAACGCGATTAGTGCACGCATGCGCGCGCAAGATCAACGCGGGCTCTGTGCGATTTTCAAACCCGTTGCGCGTGTCGCGTTCTACGCGCGGACCGATTTTTCGAATTTCCTGGTCTTCGTATCTTAAGCTCGATAACGAAACTTCTTATTACCTATTTGTTTCGCACGATAGATGCTCGTATCTCGCGAGCTTACCGTTGTTTTAAGAACGATGTAATTGACTGCCGATCGGTGAAATGTAATGTGTATGAACGGCTGACTTTTGTAGGTCGTTTCGCTATAGAACTTTTTAATAGGTCGAAGATGACCTTACTGTGTCCTTGCCAAATTCAAACTTGAAGCGAATTTTATGTAGAAACAGCATTGGTAGTTTATAAATAAATGCAGCTAAAAATACCGCTTTCGGGTTTGGGGGACATAAATACCGACCGAGGAGCGTTTAAGAAAAAAAAGAGACAGAGAGTCGTTTGCCGTTTCCTTTCTTCCCCCGTGGTTTTTATTTACAACAGGCCCGGTCGAGTCCGATGAGCAAAATTGCCTCGTAAAAGGCAGGGGGGTGTAAAATAAAAGCGTTAAAAATCAATTCACGCTGCGTATCGTACGGTACTGCCGAATGGCAGCTGGGGAACGTACATGCATATGTTAATATCGCGAAACGGTCCGCCGTTTAAAGTCCGTCCGATAAGTCGATATTGTTCCCTTTGTTTTCACCGACGACGATCTTCTAGCGTTTCTAGTGTTCTAGTGTTTTCTTCTTTTCCGGTGCTAGAATAAAGTTCACTGGCTGACTCGGCGTCCGGAGTTTGTAATAGCATTATTTTAATACATATGATTCATTTATTTCTCAATTTTCCGAGTAATAAATATTACACGCGAATTCCCTCGGGGTAAATAGTATTTAGTATTATTAATACCGAGAGACATCGCAACGTGATTATACTGTTACCAATATTTAACTTTTACGAAACTTATGAATCAGTCACATGCTGGTACATCATCGGGCTGGGCTCGGGATAAATTAATCGCACGCATTCGTGAAAAGAATTTCGTAATTGGAGGAGATAATGCTTCGATGTTAATGCATTCGTCGAGCAAAGTTTAAATGCTTGAATTCTTTGGAATTGAGTTCCGAACAGGACCGTACACAGGCGCAGACAATTTTGATTTTGCGTAAACATCCGAAGTCTAACCGTCACACATAAATTGTGCGACTCTCTAATCTAACGGCTACTGATCTTGCAAACTGAACGCGCGATATCTGAGCAGCGTGTCCATTATTTCATCGAGCCCTTGCATTTCCGGTACCCAAAATCGCCGGGTTCACGATCGCATTCGTCTTCGGAGCGGTCACGATCCCGTAAATCACGTTTTATCGCGGCGGGGTTACGAAAACCGGCGAAAGTCATATCTCGTTGGATTTTTTCTTCCGGTGGGGCAAGGGCGAATTCGTGAGCGCACAATGGGACACGTTCCCCGTGGTTTGCGCCGTTGCAAATTTCGGAATGCCGGCAGCCTTGCGACCTGTTCTCGGTGCATTCCAGCCGTCTTCTCCCAGCACCCCTACAACAGGGCCAGGGCCCTTTCGAGAGTTGTTGGCTTGTCGGCTTTCGCCTGGATGCGGTATCTCTGTATCGGTTTATTCTCCTCTCTCTCTCTCTCTCTCTCTCTCTCTCTCTCTCTCTCTCTCTCTCTCTCTGCGTCTCTCGCTCCGTCCGGCTCTTCACCGCTGTGTGTCTCCACTTCTCTCTCTCTCCTTCTCTCTTCAACATCGCTGTCCCCCATATAACCGCAAATAACGAATGCATACGCAATCCAACCTTTCTTTACTCCTCGGTCGCACGGTTCTTCGTCTCTTGGCTCGTAATTTGACGAGGAGAGCCTCGAATCGAAGGAATTTGACCTTTTGCAATCTTTCTCGCGGCCCTCTCCCGCGATCGTTTCTACGCTTAGGCGATCGCGCTCTCGCGGAAGTTGCGCTTGGGATCGCCGCGAAACGCATGAAACGGCCGCACCGCCCGATTTTATCCGCGTTTAGGACTCTCTCGGGAGAGCATTGTCGGCTTCGGCTGCCCGCCGGCGTCGATTACGGAGCGGAAACGTGGCCGCGATACACTCCGACTCTCCTCGATCTCGGTTTCTCCGGGGGAAGTAACGACCACGTTCGATACGTTCTTCCTAGAGACCAGCCGTGGCCGCAGATTGCCCTCTGGGGCACCGTCTTGACTCCGTCGAAAGCGAGAGCTACGAAACCACGCCCACTCAGGCCACTCCGCACAGGAAGAGTAGATGCAGGGGTTGAAATAATGGAAACAGTACTTAGAAGTCGTGCGCTGTATTTAGAAGATTACTAGGCTTGAAATTGTACATGAATCATAAACGCACCACGCTGAGTGTCAGCCATTTCGAAACCGAGCATTCACTTTAGCAAATCCTCATTGCCGATTAAAGTCGAATCAATGTCTAATGCCAAGGGAAACTGGATGTTTAGAGGATCTGGGGTCTAATTGCCTCGCACTTCTCTGCACTCTGTTCTGATATTATTTTCTTGGAAGATTCTCTGGTACGTGAGAGCAGATATGGGCGTTGAAATAATGGAAACATCACTTCCTGTGTTGTATTTATATAAGATTACCAGTGTAAGCGTTGGCTGGATCGGTAGCGCCGCGAGAGCCTTATCGCTGTTTATATTATGGAACGAAGCCCTGTGAAGTCGCCGCGGTGTGTGTGTTATGGCATGAAACGGGGTCTGGACGAATGAGAGAGTTGCATTGCTCCGATATTATTTGCCTGGAAGAATTTCGAAGGCCATCCGAGGCAGTTCGGAAAGATTTGATGATCCATCATTCACGGGGGGTTAAACGTTCGTTCCCGGCGCTGTGGATCCCTTAACGGAGAACGAGAGCGCCTGGCCTCTTCATCGCTATGCCGGTTAATTACAATTTTCACACAGCCCGGCTCCTTGGTTGTTCGTGAACGCGATTCCCCTTCAATTCCTGTAATCAGCGGCTTCCCGGTTCGACTCCGTTCCGCGTTGCACTGTGAGAAAGTGATCAAAAGTAGCCATGCGCTCTCTCGAGAGCACAATCGAACGAGAAGACGATCGATAAAAGCCTCTGCTGTGCGTACACACGTTGTTTCTGGCCGTCTCGAGGGGGGAGGAGGAAGCCAGAGGGCCCTGAGGGCCACGTTGTGCCTGACCAACCATTATCGGTCCGCAGCTCCGTATTTTCTGTACGATTACTTCTTCGTGAGCGCCTCGGTAACTGGCCTTCGAGAAATAATTTCCTGGGCCGACCGAGAGCAACCAAGAAGAGCGAAGGGTTCGATGGCGGGGGAACTCGAGGGGGGTTCTCTCTCCGAGTGAGCCCCTGAAATTTTGATCCGGTGAAACGATCTCGAGATGCCTTACGGTATACCGTCCGCTCGACGAACACGTTCTTCGCGAGCTTCAAGATGCGCGTACGTGTTTTCGCTGTCGATTACAAGGCTGCGCGTTCTGATCACGCGACCCGACGAATCCCTCACTGCCAGCCGAGCCAGCCGAGCGTACGTCTCAATTTTCAAGCTCGTCGGGATGATGCTTTACGCTCTGCATTCGTTTCTGATCGCCATTGTGCGGTGTTAGGCTTAGGGGATCACAGAAGGCGATTCCTTCGCGTGGAAACGCCCCAGCATTCAGAGTTTTAGGATCACGAAGTTGAACGGACATTAATTAAAGGTTGAAAATAATGTGACAATATTTTTAAGTTCATCTTCTAATGATTTAGTCATACACATATGTATAAAATCCGTAGGCTAGTGAACATGAATCAAAATGGACCTACGTCGCAGGGTTATATACATACAATACTTCACCCCAGACAGAAGTTACTATTAAAGCTGAGAAACATTCTAGTAAACTATAAATTTCTTGGCTCGCTCTCGAAGCAGTTCATTCTGCTCACACGTGTCCAGCATGTGTGCTCTCTAGAAGCACTGTTTATATACAATATTTCCGGGCTAAGTGCTCGCCGTTTGCCACCGATAGAGAATCTAAAACGTCTAGCAAATGTGTTCACCTCGATGAATTTCCATCAAACTTTATTTTATAGTGTTCACAAGTCGGATTCTTTTCGATCACACCTCGTGTAAAATGTATGAGAGCTCTCCGCCTCCGGTATGGTTACCCGTGGCGATGAACAAGGTGTTACCGCAATTTCTTCCCCACCCGCGACGTGTTCGCAGGGTTTGGGTCGACTTCCGCAGGTTATAATTTAACGACGTCGCGTCGTCGAAAAGGGGCGAGGGCCTTTTCGAGAGGCGCGAAGGAAGTATCAAGATCGGCGAGGCGATACGTCATACGCACACCATCGCGGATAACAGTACTTCGGTTATGGCCGGCGTCGTAAGCAAAGTAAATATATGCGGCTAACAATGGACGGGGTACGGTTGACCGGTCAGCAGAAGTATTGTCCGAGAGAAGAGGGCTCGCGAACCAGCCAACGGAGAGACTAAAATTGCCCGTTCGCGCGTCGACGAGCCCAAAATTCTTGCCGCGACAATCTTTTGCATACCGATGTCCTTTAAAGCGACGCCCTGTGGAGCTCCGCGGCCGAGACACCATGTGAATGACACCTTAACCCTTAACGCGAACCATTGTCATAAGTGAATTTATCCCAACATGAATAGTTTTCTTGGGGGAAAAAAGTCTCTTCAACAATGCAGAGGTGTTGAAGAGCATCTCGGCAATCTTCTCCCAGGAAGAATATCCAAACGGCTCCGTGTATTTCTCCTTCCGTCATTGAAAATGCTAGGACATCTGGTATGGAAATCAGGATCGCAGGTCTAGTTTCCATCGTGGACATAAATTCGCATCGAGTTAGGGTCTCCCAGTTCGAGATTAGCAACTCGCCACGAAGCTCGAGGACTTCGCGTCCTTCGAGGCGCAACGCCGTTGTGGCTCGCCAACTCAAAACTGACTTCTTACCATAGTTGCACGAAGAGTGACGAAGTAGCTACGATCTTGCATCGTCGTGGCCGTGCGAAGGGTTTCCATCGGCCTCTATCTTCCTCCCACAAAGCGAAGAAGGCAAAGGGGCCGTGTCCGCTTGGAAACGCGCGTGGCCATTTCTTCCTCGTTGGACACAACAACGCGCGCGGGACAGGCATTTGTGGGTTTTTGCGATGTCGTGTTGCACGACACGACCTTTCTGTGAAGCGGGGTACCCCGATAACGATCTCTATTGCCTGTCCGTAAGATCATCAATAATTTGTCGTGACTACGGCGAAAACGCGACGGGCCTTTTTTTTCACGCGATATTTATGCCCAGCTGGCACGCAGGTCGTCGAGTTGCCGACGTCGAGTCGCGTCGCGCACAATGTCCGCCTCTGTACAGATAATCATCGAATTATAAATTGGTCTCGAGCGCACCGTTCAACCTTGTTGAGCGTCCTGTGACACGGTGTGCCTTCGCGCGTCTCTACCGAGTAATTGCGAAGAAAAACACACCGTGTCCCGCAGCTGTCCCTCGGCTCGACGTCCGTTCGCCCGATACCCTCTCGTACCCCGAGATCCAACGGGTCTAGGATTCGATTCCGATAGATTTGTCACGGACGGGGACGAGCTAGGCTACGGGCTCTCCGGTCGGAGAGAAATCATAAACGGTAGGAACGAGAGAAGAAACGGAGGAGGCGACACCAGGTAAGTCGCCCGGACGCTCTCCTTCGGGGGCTACGCAGAATCCGCGTTACCGGGAATCGGGGAGTTCTCGTTAAGAGGAACACCGTAAATGTAAAGTCGACTCTCTGGTATAGATCGTTCATTGACGGAGACGCGTCTGGACCGTTCCTGGGAAACAGGCAGAGCGCGCTAGGCCATTCAAGCCTTTTATTTACCATTGAGCAAACGGCTGTTTCGCGATCGAAAACATTCCCGTCCCGATGCCTTTCACTCCAAACTTCAGCGGAGCCTCGGTCTTAATTGTACACGGCGCCGGTGCGTGTACATGTATACGTGTGGTACCTGTTAATCGTTCGCGGAATCGATCGACGAAACTCTGATCCCGAGATGAAAAAGGGAGAAAGGTGGCGTTGTGCGTTCTCGAAGGAATTTTTCTTTCATCGGGGGCTCGATAACGAGAATCGACGAGGATCCACGGCGTCCGGCCGGAGGCGATCGACGATCGCGTTTTCAATGAAGTCCTTATAAAGGAAAGAAGCGTGGCTGGCTTCTATGGCGAAACTGACCGACGACGCAGACGCTCGCCGTGGAAAAACCTCCGGTTCGAAGGAAAGCAGAAGCGGTTGGGGCCAGTCTGGTCGGCTGGCTTCCCAGATTCGATTAATCGCCGCAGGCCTATCGGGGTCCGAGGATGAATGCACCGCAAGTCAGGCCACCGACGGTGCTCTCCTCCATTCACTAGGAACACGACGCCGATCGAGCTTTCGTTGAGAGCTGTTACGATCGTTGTTGCTTCGGCTACCGGGCGTCTTTCTCCTTCTGTCCCTGCCTACCTGCGCGCTCTACCTACCTGCCTGCCTGCCTACCTGCGTGCGGTATACCGTTACAACTGGATATGCCCCGGCTTCGCGATTTTCTTCGCCGGTCTTTTTGCGATCGCGTCTCAACTTCGTCCCGGGGCACCGAGATCATCGAGATCAACGATTCATAACGACCCGACGCGACGACTGCCGCGACCGGTACCGATCGCACTTCAAAAGACGACACTCGAAATTATCACCGGGTTGCCGCGTAAATCTTCCTGCTAGATCCATAAAGCTCTTCTTCCTTCGCCTACTGCGATGTTTATCCTTGCCTTTTATTGCTCTGCTGGTTAGATCGCGTGGCCTTACGTTGTTTCAATATCTGTGGCACCAACAACGTGGGTCTGGGATGTACATATGTATCTGTACAATCCCGTAACATTCAGAAATTGATTTTGGTTGAACATATATTTTGAATAAAACATTCATTCACTGTCCTCTGTTTGAATGTATACCTACACATGGCTGTACAGAAAGCTAAACTATCATTTAACTGGAAGCATGAGTGAAAAAGTACTTGATGAGCGAACTATCATCCATCTAGAAGAGATTATCCAGTTTACTGTGTCTTGCGAGTGCACACGAACCGCACGTGATTGCACAAGTAGGGGACTAACATTTAACTGGAAGAATAAACGGATAAATACTTGCTAAGTGAACTTTGACAAATCCCGATGAAATTATCCAGTTTCCGCAAGGTGAGAAAAGTGGCAGGGATTGGAGGTTCCGTGGCGAGATTCTCTCGTGACGGAGCTCAATCATCGGCCATCAATGGGCTTCCCACGGCCGAAGGGAGGAAGCCGTGGAAGAGGGAGGAAGAAGAAGAAGAACACGAAGAGAAGAAGAAGGCTGGGTCTCGCGATCGGCAGCGATCACAAATTATCCAGCAGGTCCGTGGAGCGCCCCCGATCGGTAGGCACTATCTCATAGAGTGGCCGACCTGTGTTTAGCCTATCACGAAGTGGATGTCCTTGTCGTGACCGTGAGGCTAATTGCCGGTGGTCAGCGCCGGTGGAGAAGGAACAGAGAATTGGCGGAGGATAAATAGCGGCGGCGTTGGTGACGACGCACGGGCAGAAGGCGAAATATCACGGTGATTCCACGAGGAGAGGATATGTCCCTCGAAACCCGGCTGCTTTTATTTTCCACCGTGGTCTCTCTCTCTCGGGGCCATCCATCATCCGCGGGTCCTACGAAAGGACGTCTCGCCACGCTCGCGGACGCGCGATCGCTTATGAGCCTCCTGGAAAAGATGGATGACTCCGCCGCCGCGCCGAGCGGATGTCTTCCTTTTCTCTCTTTTTTTCGCTCTCGAGTTCTACACCGGATCTCCCCGTGCACTTTTCGAAATCAACCGGAAAGAAGGGCATCCGAGGAAGAGGAGAAAGACTCGTTCGCCGTCGTAAAATACGTTTCCTGGCGCAGATGGGTGTTAAATTTGACCGAACTGGTCGCTCGGTTTATATCGGCAAAAAATCATCTCCGCTCTCGCACCGGATCTCTACGGTCGTCGGTGTCCACCGTTTCCGAAGTATCGCTCATGCGAGGTTTGGACGCGACACGATCCACAACGATCGTCCCCGTCAATGATTCCTGCAGTCGTTAGAGCCAGCGGGCTAATGATGTACTTCATCAGCCGGGTTTCCGCGTCCGGACACGCGATCCGTTGGAAACGCTTGTTGTACCGCAGTGTCTGTAAGCGTTTCGACGCTTGAACCATTCCTGTGAAACTTTATTTGATTAAAACATTTCTAATCGCGAGAGAGATCAGTAAAAAGAGGACAAGTTGCCATCTAGACTATCAACGCATACCGAAGAAGACGGATAGGATTAGAAGTTTCTTTCACAGACTCCTTTTTACCTGTCCTGAAGGGTTCGTTCTACGTTGCCCACTCTTCCATTACGAACGATGCACTTTGGCCGTAACTTCTCCTTTCTCGCGATAAATAAGTTAATTAATAAATTACGTCGGGACGGGAAC
Organism: Lasioglossum pauxillum; assembly: GCA_933228785.1. Taxonomy (NCBI): domain Eukaryota; kingdom Metazoa; phylum Arthropoda; class Insecta; order Hymenoptera; family Halictidae; genus Lasioglossum; species Lasioglossum pauxillum. The sequence continues at coordinate 15,281,923 of OW121700.1, forward strand.
AAATGATCGGGATCGCGAGACGGAATCGCTCGAGACAACACGAGCGAACAATTACAAGCGGCGGGTCGAATTCGCCGTGTTTTGCATCGATACCGGTTCCCCGCGAGGTATCTCGCGATTAACGCGTTCTTTACGATGGTGCATGCGTCCGCGGAACACGTGCGCCACGAGAAATAATCGTACATTTATGCCCGGCCGCGATTGGATAACTCATCAGGCAGAAACCGACCGCGCGCCGCTACTATAAGCGCTTCCCCGAGCCGATTTATAGGTCGATGAAGTTCGATCGGCCCGCGCACCGGTGATTATCTGTAATCGAACGGGCATAACGTAGTGCCAGATCTCGTTTTCTCGATACCACCTCGTTTCCTTTCTCTCTCTTTCGTTTCCCCTCGGCCTTTCCTTTCCGTCTATCCTCTATCATCCCCGGTCGCAAATGCTCTCTATCGCAGCACACGAGGACGACTGTCCTCAAAAAGCTAAACATTTTTCATTTGCTGCATTCAGCCAGTATGTAGTTGCCTGTGTGCAGCTTGTTGAGTCCTGGTGTTAGAATCCTTCCATAATAATAACAGTTTAATCATCTGCTTTAGAAGTGAAGATACCAATTCTGTCTGATTTCTACGTTGCAGCGTAACAGGCTTTCACGTGTTCTTGTACCATATCTACAAATACGTACAAAATGTAGTTCTCAGTTGATTCCCTTGCTACCCTTTTCCTGGACCGTATACACTGGCCCAGAAGCTAGAAGTCGTTGAACGCATTCCAGACAGAAAATATAAACCTGGAGCAGCTCTTGTGTTTACAACTCCGCCGCGCCGTTTGGGATCTCGGGAACAGTTGCTCTGTAAATTGAGTCCGTACCGGGAACAAGGGAATTTCTGGTCCGAATTGTTATTGAATTGTCGGTTGTTATGTCTGTTCCCCACCAAGCAAAAAATGAACGTTGGCAGAGAAATTTTTATGTATAATTTTCAATAAAATATTGATTCAATATAGAGAACAGCTTCTCAGCCTGTAGAGCAGTTCAACGTATCATTGCAGATAACTCTAGTACTAAATGAGCATAGCCGTACGCCCAAGACCGACGATAGTGTTCTCACCGAGCGTTAAAGTCACCGGGAGCAACGATCTATTTATCAAAAGCTGTGTTCGTGTTTCGAAATCTTCAGCGGCAGATTCGAGTTTGATTATTCCCGGCGGAATAGTGGTTCGAAGTATCTCGCATAATTCCCGTCTCGATGAACAACAGAGAGTTTACCGTCGATTCTCGAAACGATTAGAACGAGTTATTCTCTGGAGGCCGATGCGAGCGGGGGATGAATGTTCCCGACGATAGGTCACTCCCAGGATCATAAAAGCTACGGCTGTATCTCTGTTTTCTGCGGACCTCAGATCTTATCCGACCTTGCCGTTGGTGCATAAGCGATTTATAAATAATGTATGGCCGTTTATTTATACGCGCGCGTACGCGCCGCGTAGTCCTGCGCGAAGTGGACCGTGGAAGGAGCGATCGAGCAAAAAGGAGGAACACGGGATCACGGGGTAGGGACACGCGATTGCCCGTATTCGTTTTGGTCGGACGTGATTCATTCAGATGTTACGTCGGCCTGCTCCCTTTAAACCGGTCAACCGAGCACGCGTTTGCCAGGAATTTTGCGACGCGGGACGCGCACTCGCGAACTCTTCGAATTCGCTTTCTAATTCCTACTTTCGCGCCGCCCTCAATCTTTTTCTTTTTTATCTGAGCTTTAACAGCGGGGGCTCCATGTGACATTATTTTCACCCTTTGTGCTTTGAATTTTTACAAAATTTCTAGTTTGAAATAATTCTTTTTAGAGTAAGTAAGTTAAAGAATGGGTGTAGCAGCGGCGGGCGAAGTTGGTTGGAAGTGTGTGCGGAAAATGTCTAGAATTTCGGACGCGATAGGACGTGTCTTAGCGAGTACACGGTGGAATAGCGAATTTGTGGTGAGCAGGGAGGTACGCGCGAGCGCAGCGACCGCGCAGAAACCGCCGCGTCGGACTGGTACTCGCATTTCCAATGGTCAATCGTCCAAGACGAGGGCAATTTTTACAGCAAAAACGTTCACGCTTCGATGTGTTCGGAGCGAAGACGTCTCTTCCCTCCTTCGCAGACGGTTTTTCGCGTCATTTGCGGTTCGATGTAAGCTACTACCTCGCCGTAATGACTCATCCTGCCAGCGAAAAGTTGATTCCCGTCTCTCGCGCGGCGTATCAGACGACAATCCGGCTCCCGGGTACCGTAATGCACGCAAGAAAGGGCCAGACTTGATTTTGTGCGAGGGCTTTACGACGCTCTGGACCCGACCGAAATCATCAATGAGCCGCTCTGGGATTGGCTTGACCTGGCCTGGCTCTCTTCAACGCCAACAAAGCCGGAGAACGACTGAAAGAAGATGACGACAGTACATTGACCCAGAGCTTTCGAAATCGTTGCCAATGTTTAGAAACATCGATAAACGCGTAGCTGATCGTACAGACATCGAGTCAGATGTTCTGGCGCAGAGAATGGTATCAATCTCGACCATCTCCATGCGAACTTTCTACAATAATTTGTGGACCAATGTGTTCGACGCAGAAAAAGTCTGATTGTGCTCCTTAACGGTCCGGAACGGGACGACGATTATACTGATGTTCGCGGGCTGATGGCAGGATGATGTTGCATGGACTGGTTCTTTTCTGCCACCTGGGGTCAACCCAGTTCCGCAGACGCAGCAACGCCTTGATCATTCTCTAATCACTGGATCAACGTGTACGACGTAGAACAAGTTTCATTGCGTTCCTGAACGGTCCGCGAACGGGACGATGATTTTATATTGACGTGCCGATTGGTTCTCGGGCTTCTTCGTATTTTTCGACACCGGGTCAACCTAGTTTTGCGGACGCAGCAGCGCCTCGATCATTCATTCTCACGTTCCTATTTCCGCGTTTAATCCCCCGCGGGAGATGCAACAGCTCCCAATTCTAATCTTCCGGCCCGTCGAATCCGCTGTCCCGGCTGTCTGAACCTGGCCAAACACAGAGTCGCGTGGGAGCCAAGAACTTTCCACCTGTCCTCGATCTTATCTCCGCTACGGCAAGAAGCCCGAGACGCGCCGCGCCGCTCTCCAGGTGCACGTGCATCGCTATGAATGGCGCGGTGCATGCTGCTGCCCCAAACTGCATCCCGATCGCTTGACTTTTCGGTTCATTGAATCCCAGCGGAACGAGCACCGTTCAATTACACGCGGCTGTTTTGAAATTCGATTCGAAAGGACTTCGATGCTGACTGGACCGGTCGTGTGTATGCAAATCGCGCGTTTATTACTTTGCCAAGATTATTAACAGAGACAGGTCTTATTAATAGACTGTGGATTTTTCGAATTTATGGCAGTGTGTGGATAAAGCAAAATATAGAGGACATCAGAAAAATTTTAGAATAACGTCATAATTAATGTAATTACATTTAACAACTTGATTTACAATGAATGTAGAGAATTTTTATTTCGCGTAACGATCCGCAGACTAATGGTTACCATAAATGAATCTGCATAGAGCTCCATTAAGTCTCGTGCGCTGCGGACTTTTTACACAATGTAAATGCACAGCATTCCTCAGTCTAATGATCAATAGATCCAGTTCCATAGCAAGTAGAGTCCCCAACGCAACGAGGCAACGTCTCGCTCGAAGGCCGTTTCTCCGATGGTTTCGGCTTGTTTCGAGGAGATCGAACGAGGAGACGTCGACCCGCAGAGACGCTCGTTCCCGTAGCATAATCCCTTTCTGGATCCTTTATCACGATGACGTGCCTAGCTGGAGGAGAGCCACGGCCACCGCGAGGGCCGCTCACTTTCTCCAATTTGTCATCGGCGTACGGCCGGTGATATTGCGATATTAATTAATCTTCCGCGGCCACGTCGCGCGCGGGCACACGCTCGCCCTCCATTCACGCCGCCGAATGCAGAATGTAGAATGCAGAATGCACCGGCGCGAGGGCTGCAGCGACTCGGTCCCCACGTGCAACTCACCTATGCGCAACGCTCGCGTTTCATCGTAAGAGATAAGATCCTCGGGGCAGGTGGAAAGTCCTGGGCGGTTCAGCGGTTTGCCCCGTGGGCACTGTACACTTCTCGAACACTGATTACGGTTTTAAGAATAGCTCCTTTTCTTCTTGCTCGTCGATGATCGAAAAACCGATGCCAGGAAACAGACTGCACGAGGACAAAAAGATCATCCGACATATGCACCAGGCCAAGCACAATGTAAACTATCTGAAACATGGAATGTAGTTTGAAGTCTCTCAAGCATGGGATCTACTTCTGTACTCTCAAGTGTTGGCTACACTCACGCAAGTGCCCACTCTTCTACTTCTGTGCTTGTCATGCATTAAGTTTATGCTACAATCTGTGGCGACATGTCCTACTCTCGCCACTGGAGCTGACTTGGGAGGCTGTGATCCTAGATAGCTACCCACTGAAAGTTAGAATGGAGGCTGACGCTGTTGAATTAACAAGCAGAACGGTATACAGTCCACTTACACAGTGATCATCGTTCAAGTATTTACAAGCTTTGCTGTTTAAAGGACGGACTAGTCTCCATTTTTCTCGGTCCTCGTAAGATGGTGTTGGCGATTCAGATCGGAGGATCGAGGGACCTATTGACGCGATTCGAAATGCTTTATCGGCGAGGAGTTGCCATAGAAAAGGAAGAAGCGGTAATGATCGCTCGTATAGAAACGAGTCCGAGGATCATTAGAGATGGAGGTTAATTGAATAGGATCCTCAGGAAGGTATTAAAAGCTGTAGAACCCCGTGAATTGTAGATATTAGATCTGTTAACCGGATTTTTTCAGAGGCTGTTAAAATAATCTCTTAGAGTCGGAGAGGGTAGGTAGCCTACGAACAGTTCGACGATTGTGTTTCGGCCCGATCCGGTGAAACCGCGAGCCGAGAGAAAGGAGGATCGGTAAGATATCCGCGAGGGAATTAACGGGCAGGCAGATGATGCCAAAAAAGAAATGATCGATCGTAAAATTCGGAATGCAAAAATGAAATACTAAGGGGATCGTTGATCCTTCTCAGTAAACAGCCACGTCCGCGATAAGCCCCGGACAGGAAACGATTATGCAGCGATTCCGGCCTGTAAAAACTGTTCCATGAGGCTTTATCGTGGACGAACCCCACGGTAATCTCCGCCTCGGAGTATCGACTATCGTTCTCGTTTGCGAGCGCCCTTAAACAGGGCCGGGTTATTAGAGAGTTCCGTGGCAGTCGTAACGAAGCGTTTCTAGTGCGGCCGTGTAATTCCTCGAGTCACGTATGATCGGTGTAGACGAGTTCCCCACCCTTCTTTTTCTCTTTGCCTTACTCGATACCCTTCTCTATCTCATTTCTCCCAGTTCGTTCTTCCTTTTCTGGTTCGTTCCGCTGCTCTCTATCTGGTGTCTTCTCGTCCTTTTGCTATGGAAGGCACGCTCGATCCTCGCCCACGATACGCGTTCCCACGTGAGAGACCCGACACACACGTGTTCACGCACGCACACGCACCTTGCGTAACACACGGCCGCGATTGTTCGCCGTGCGTGTCGCCGACGGTGTCGAGCTCAAGCGTAGGTAGACGAGATGTCGAACGGACCATCCGATTCGAAAATTCAACCGATTATTAATCGAGCTTCGAGCAATTAGCGCGACTTTGTCTCGTGAATTAGAATTGCATCGGCTGATCCCATCGGATCCGCCACCGGGTGGTCTCCCGTTCAGAACACTGTTGCATCTTTTTTATTCAACAAATTCGTGAAATTATTTCTTATTTTAATTCATTAAGCTCCTTAAACGCTTACGCCTTTTCTCGGAGCCTTCAGACCTTGTTCCTCCATTTTCTCAATTAGGGGAGTAAGTCCGCTATGCCTTTTGACTGGCTGCGGTGACTTCCGAAGGCGAAATTTTACTCAAACGATACACATTAAAAGAAAAATGACTGGGCGCACTGCATTCTGCGGAACGACAGAAGATTTAATTTTACACCGTGCAAACATCGTTAAACATCGCCAGAGTACGGAGTACAACTCCAGGGTTCATAAAATTTTGAGATCGCCAGGCTCTCGGAGTGATCGCCGTTTCGTTAAAGGTATTAATTATGTCGCCGCTCGTTAAGCTAATCGTCGATTAAAACAATGACGGTATAACGCTAATTACAAGTCGGCCGAACGAGCGACAGTGTCGGCCAATGACGGCATTAATCCGCCTTCGAGAGTAACTCCGGTCCCAATTTACGCCGAACAGTCATCGGGATCAACGGCTCGGCGCGGCGGACGTCGACGACAGTCGATGGGACCAATAAAAGTCACCGAGTCGTTAATTTACGTGCTCGTAGCCCGACCGAGACTAATTTGCCTCCTCTCGAAACACAACGATTGCGCAACCGACTCGACGAGGAAGCGACGTAGGCGTGTTGCACCGGTGCCTGCCCCTCGTAAAGTCACTCGTAAACGGTCCTGCGACGGCTGTCTTCCTCGCCGAGGATACATCCGTGAAAAATAACTGCGAACTTGTGATATTTTCGCAAAAATCCTCGAAACAACGGTGGTCTACGTCGCGGCGATCGAATCCCGTTTTATTTATATATACAGGTCCCATCAACATTTGATACTCTTATCATTATTGGGGCATTCACTTAAATTGTTAGAGGTAGCCAAGCGACTGGTTCTGGAGGAGAAGAGGGGGTAGGAGCACTAAATTTTGTTGAACAGAATCGTTCGCTTTCCACGCAAGCTCGTTTCACACACCGCGACGAAATTTCTCGAGATCGTGGAATCCAGTAAGGTGATCGCGAAACGGAGTTACTTTCTAAAACGAGTAACGACTCCCCCGAAGAGGTGGAGCTTCCTCGAAGCCGGGGGAGATTGAGTAAGACGCATCGTCGAGAAGGAACGCGGATTAAACGGGCGAGATTTACGGGTAGCCGGGCGTTAGCCACTGGGACTTTTCCCAGAAAACGTTCGGCCGGTTTCGTTTCAGACACTTGAATCTTATCTGCGATCGGCGGCTGGGCAAGAAAACACGCGTCACATTCGATCGGCGGCTCCGTGTATTCCGGCCTTAATAATTTCCAAAGAAATCTCCACGCCTTTCTCTTGTCTCCGTTGAAACAGTCCGCTAGGGGCCCGATGAAGTGGAGCAGGAAGCGGCACTCCGCGCGGCGCGCCTGAGAACCGTTTACCCAAGACAGTTTCCTGCCCTGGGACTGCGAATAATTTTCTGCGAGCCCCGGTGCGCCGCGCCGCGGCGAGAGAGTCCAATTGCCTCCTATACTATCCCGTATAGCCGAGGCTTCGATCCCTATCGCTTTCCGAGGAACGCGAATTTCACAACGACGAGACCCGCTGCGGGCTACTCGCGGAAACCCGGCCAGAGATCGCGCGGATTGTCTGCCTTGATCCAGAACCGATCGATCGCGGAGGATCGGAGATCGAGTCGGCTCTCCGGATCCTCGGAGAACATTTGAAAGTCGATTTTCGAGATTGGGAAACGTGTTTTTCTTCCTGAGATTTTAAAAAATCGCCGATCTCAGTCGTGCTTGATTATACTCGAACCGTATCATACTTGATCACGCCGAATCTGCCGGGAATAATAGAGGGCAATTAGACGCGGGAATTGTCGGGCGAATAAAATCGGAGTGCTGTCACGTGCGCGCCGTTCGGTTTCTCTCCGGCGCGGCGACGATTTATGTACCGCGACGCACGGCCTGTCCCTGTTTGGACAGTAGCCTAATTGTAGTTCACCGGCAATTGCGGCCAGAAGCGGTGCTCCGGTCGCCGGACGGTTGCACTTCCTGCAACCGCTTTCCGATGAACGCGCGATAATTCAGCCAGAACCAATCAAGAGATCGGCCTGCTCTGCGAGATCCGCGTTCTTCTTACTTCCGCGATTTTCGTCCGGCACGGCGACCGAGGCTGCCGTCGTTTTTATCGTCGGCCGATTTACGTTGTCAGTATCATCAGCCCGGCATTATCATCACCAGCTATCTCTCTCGATTCCGAGCATCGGCGATGGTGAAAATTAATGATCGTCTACCGACGGTAGTTCCGCGATCGGCACGCGTTTGATTCGCGCCACGTAGCTAGAGTACGCAGCAGCCCTCCTTCTCCTCGCGCTGCCATAACTCGTCGGAGACCTCGCGATGACAGGAAACGATCGTCCGGACGCCGTGCCGGGAGACCTCGATAAATCCTTGTTGTCCTCGCGATTTTTATCGGTGTCTCAACCGGCTCAAACCGCGTCGCGTTCTCGTCTCCTATAACGATCTTCTTCCGTTAACCCGAGCCTCGACGTTTCTCTTCGGCGAGAAATCTATTAATTAATCCATTTTTTGTATTTATTAATTTATTTAATCGTCAGTTCTAATTCAGACAGGGAAAGAAGCTGCACAGAAGTGGAAATGACCTCGCCCCGCGATTCATCAAGATTCTATTCGTACCCCGACGGTCTAAATTCGCAAGGCCGCGTTTCTCGAGCTCCTTTTTCTCCGCGATCGCGAATCACCGTTCAATAATGTCCTGATGCGGGACAGAGCCGCGCGTGCTACGTACGATGATTCAGAGTGGCGTCGCGGAGATCGGAATGTTCGGGGTAGAATTTTTGAGTCGTGACTTGGGAACGTATCGTCGACAATCGTCGTCGACGGAATACGAAATCCCGCCGTGTTCTAAAAATACGTTTTCCGCTCGCTCGACTCGGGAGAGCCTTAAGACAATCTCGGGGGACGGGAAGAAGTAAAAGCGTGCTCGCGAGGAAAAAGATTCAAGTCGAAAAACATGAAAAACAGAACCGTCGACGTGCGTCAACGACTACGGATTGTTTTTCCTTGAATCGATCTGAGTGTCATCGATCGTTTATGCGACAACGCCCGAATAGATTAGCAAACGCAACCGTTCGAGCACCCACGTATGTATCTCGACCGGCGACTTCCATGCAATGCGTTCTTTATGAGTGAACCCCACCCGCGGGAACCCGCTTGAAACCCCCTCCTGGTAATACAATATTGGAATAGATACAGGATCTGATCGGTAATCGATAGGTCTGGCCCCGAGTCTGCGTTCACTGGCCGACTGCATTTTAGTCGAACACGACTGCGTTTCGCAGCTCTTTAATGTCCGCGGATTGCATTTCCTTTGACACCGTGTGTTGCGGACATTGCCGTATTACCTCTATTCGACGACATGCTGCGACACTTCTGTTGTCCCGTGCTACCATGTGGTCACAGTTGCTCGCCTGACTCCGAGGATATTGGCAATTCGCAGGAACACGGCTGCCTTATGTTTCGTCCGCTGTGCGATGGAAACTCTAACTCCCATTTTCAGTAGGGAAACAGAAAACAGGATTCCGTTCTGATGTAAGAGCGACGACTCAATTAAACGAAGAGTTTACCTGATGCCCATTGTTTATACAATTGCCAACCTCCTTGCCAAACTCTAGATCCTAAAGCATCATCTATCGATGTCCCCAGATTTATCGAGCGCATCTTGTCTTTCACGACGGAGATGATGGTTGGCAGAGCAAGGTACTCGGAAGCGCGTGTTCGCGACCCTGTCGAGGGAAATGAACGTGGTCTAGCGCGTCGAGCCTGAGATTACGGTACTCCGTTTCGTTGACTGTCTGCTGACAATAATATTGATTCATCAGAGCCCGCGTGTCAGGTGGCTCGCGCGGTCTCAGGACATTCTTCGCGTCGGAGAGCGAGGGTTCCTTGCTCCCGGTGAATCGATGGGAATGAAGGAAGAGGGGCACGCAGCGTGTTGGGAGAAACAACCTTTGAGTAACGCGAGGTTGTAGGCTGCTGCGACGTGTCTGCGCGTTCCGCAGGGAGGATGACGAAGGGGAGTAAGATGGTCAAGAAGGAAAGAGAGAGAGAGAAGAAGAGAGAGAGGGGGAAGGGAAGAGAAGAGAAGCGCTGGAGAGAGCGAAGAAGGTGGATCACAGGAGGTGAGGAGGAGTCAGTGAGATAGAAGGCGTCCTTGATAGACAGGATGCCCCTGCCCGCTGCCTTCGTACCGTATAATCTTCTCTCTCATCTCATTCGGCCACTTGCACGGGGTGTCGGGGAACGATTTGCACCCATGCCGCGTCTCGCCGCGTCCGAGCGTCGTCGAAGCGACATCAAACGATTCGCGGGCTATTTCGCGGCGTCAGGGCGTCCAAAACGATCGACCGAGCGAACGGATCGACTCCGTTCGGCGGGAGGAACGCTTTGCCCGTCCCGTCGACACCGAATAAACCGCTTTGAGCGACTGCGAACGTCTCTATGCTCTGGAGGAGATGAAAAATTTGATGGACTCCGCGGCTGTTCGTCATGAAAACGCTCTTCAGGTTTGTTTTGAGAGGTAACCGCGAGGACAGCCGCCACCTGGACCCTCGCGATGCTTTCTGGGGGTTAACGTGCTCGAACGAATGTTGCGAACACGTTATTCAACCGGCTACCCTTCAATTTCCGAAAACTCCTCCTTTTTCGACGAACAAATGAATGGAACGATGCAGGATAAAAATAAGAATCTGGATCGCGCAGCGCTCCGTTTCGAGGCGGTTTCGTCATCGGTTTCTGAATGACTCGGTGTCAGCGTTTGACCCTCCCACGTTAGAGTCCACGCACCGTTGACGTCTCGACCGCCCATTTGGTATCCGTGAGCGACTACCGTGCGTGTCCATATGGCAGCGAAGACCTAAATAGCTAGTATACTCGGTGAACGAGGTTCTCTCCCGGTTGGCAACCCGTTTAGGCTGTTCAATTTTGGAGCGAGTCTTTCGACGGGTCGGAATCCTCTGTATGTTTGCGATTTTCGTTGGAGAGATAGCGAGGCCTATCATCGATGAAGTCGGCGCGCGGATTCCGTGGCCTCTGAAACCACAGTTCTGCCAAGCCGGAATTCCATCTTCCGTCGAACGGCGGATCGCTCGATCTCAGTCCAGGCCGCTTGATTATAATCTCCCAGGCCACTATGGCGGCATGCAATCTGAAACTCGGCGGAGAAGCATGTCACTCGGCTGTTCGCAGCTGCCAAGGCCTATGGTTATCCCATCGTTGGACATCCTGTTCGTTTTGCTGGCCGCGGACCCGCGGAATCCCGATCCATGGATCGACGGCGGCGACCGGCTAGCCCGTTCGTTTGCTCGCTCTAGCTCGTAGATCGCGACGATCGATAGATACCCCCGATACTCGATCCGGTAGCGCAGATCACTGTAATATCGACCATACGCCTCTGTATTCGCGCCGTGAAATCGACTAGGTGGTAGGATCGAGGGATCCGGACCCAGACGAATCCCTTTAGCGTGTACTGAACCCGATCGATCTCTCCGCCGCGTCGTCCGTCCCTCGTGGATCGTCAACGGATACACGATCATTCTTCCGGACCGACTTCTCATCCTAAACACACGCTCGAAGACATTGCAAACCATAATATTTGTTAACGTGTCTCCAATTTTTATGTCTTGCAACGATCACGCGATGTTACGGAGGGAAATCATGAACCGTTATGGGAACCGTAAGAACGTTATATTGGAGGAATGCATTATATCTACAGTCTGTGACATAAACATTACTCGATCGACTTTCACACTAAACCTACCAAGCACTAAAATCGATTAAAATGTGATACCTTACAAAAATGACAAGACTGTATTTACCTGGATTGGGTGCAATTTTTATTATGGTTTATTGTGGTCGTAAAATCAATAATTTGAAACCGGTCGCTTGACCGGCAGTGGTAGTGTAAAATAAAAAGTCTTGACTAGCCGTGCCTTGCAGGTCGATATAATTCAAGGGACACGAAACTTTCCTTCTTGAAATTAATCCGAACAGCGCGACGAATCCAGTACGCTTGCCACGTGCGTACAGCAGTGGAAACTGCCTGACTTGTTTGTAGAAAGCATAAACTATAATCGTATAAATAACCCGGTATATTCCGCGAGTAATAGCTGACCTACAAAACGCTCCGTTTCACAATGTTTACACGCAGGCCGTTTTCGCGTAAGAGCTTTAGTGATTGCGTCTCTCTATCGATGATAAATAATTGCGAACTGCCAACCGGAAACAAAGGGCTCTACGCAGTTTCATGGATTTTTTCGTGTCTTCATGCAGGTTAATACCGTCGCGTCAGGGGTCGAGCACAACCTTTTAAACGAGATTAACATCGAAGTCGTATAGTTTGTCGTGCGAGGAAGACCGATCAAACATCGTCACGTCAAAAGGGCTTGACCCTTGGTCATCGTTCTACGTTCCACGCGTCTTCTTACGTGTCGTCGGATCAATTTGAGTTCAAGTACTTCGTTCAGGGAAGTTGCATTAAATGTTGCATCCTACGAGGGACATTGCCCAACTGTAACACGCCGATTTTAGTGAAATTTATACTTGAAAAATATTTGACGCGAGAGCCGGGAAGCGAATCTCGACGGGTTCGTCCGCCTCGAGTCACCTTGTAGACCGATTCCAGAACGGGGGATTATTCTAAGCTCGTTAGACCGGGCGCGGGGCAAAAACGCTCAATAAAGATACCACGAGGTAGCGATACGCTCCGAGACCGTGTGTTCCGGTGCAATTTCCATTCAGGTTCGCCGGTACGTTTCCATTTAATCCCGGCCGACTGCCCCACCGCGGGATATCGGCGAGAACGTCCGTGTCCCCCATGGCCGGGGTTCGTTACTGTCGAGCCGCGAAACGATTTGCCGCGGACACCGTGGTGAGCGGGACGTATGATCAAACAACACTTGACAGCCCCGAAGGACAACCACAAGTGTACCGTCAGCCCGTGACACTCCGTCGAGCCAAGATTAGATATCGACGGGAACAATCAGCCCGGCATGAAAATCGTCGGGCTCTGTGCGCCGCGTCGCGGTCCGAGCCGAGCCCGGAGTATCGCACGCCAACGTTAAATGAAGGTTTCTCTCGCCGCGCCTATCTTATCCACCTCTAATACCTGTGTAAACGCGTTTGCGACCCGCGACACACTACCAGCGTCGACCGATCGCATGGGATGCGTACCGATCCGGCCCGTTTTCAAAAGATACGGCCCCTGAACCGGGACAGTTTTATTGGGACCGTGCCGATTAGCGGTTTTTATCACAGCGCCTTCGTAGTACAGTAAAAACATTCCAGATGATCGTTTCGCTCGGATCGCACGGCCAAGAGGATATTGCGATGTCGCGAGGATAGTAGCAATCGTTTTTGAAACTCTACTGTGAAGCAGTTGACACGGACATCGAATCGCGAGAATGCTCTGTGCCATTATTGAAATTATAAAGACGCTTTTGTGGTAAACGATTAAATTAATATATTTCGTAGAGCACGTATTATAATATGAACTTAACATCGCAAACTGGGCACCGACCTGGGCGTTTCGCAATGACCGGGAACCGATCGAAAATCCAGTTGAAACCATGACGAAAGTTCAGTAAAACGTGAAAGGTGATCCGGAGAAAGGGCGAATACTTTTCCGTGTGGCTATTGGGCTTGATTGATGGCGATCGACGGGGAGATTAAAGCACCGTAGGACAGCGAACCCGATTGGAAATCCTCACGAAACGTTCTGCAACGAGTCTGTTGCGAGGTCTAGCCGGCGCTGCCTTTGCTACGGATAGAGTACGTATTCGTGACTCCTGTGTTTCGATCGGGTGAATTTCTTTTCGTTGGAAAAGGACGGCTGCCGGGGCCAAGGATACGACACTGCTGTTCACGAAATCTCTTACTCTCTTAAATGGACGGTGCCTTCGAGGTAAATCAAACTATAGACAAGCAGGCTGCAGTTGCCAGGCTATAATACAGATTTTACAATGATCTCTTGATATTTTCCCTATAGCTATCTTCAAATTCTAGAAATCGAACAGGAACGCATGAGAACGAGTCGTACTTTGCACGTTGTGCTGGTGTCCGAGGGTTTAACAGTGGGAACTGTTCCTAAAATGGATACTTCCGGCAAATCAGCTGAGGTTACAAGTCCGTATTGAGCCCAGTAGGATGGAAAGAGGTAGGGAGGGAGGGGGTGCACGTGATTGGCCGCTCGATAAAGCGTCCCGCTCGTTTATCGAGCGTGTCCACTGTTCTCCGTGGTCAATATGTTGTAGCAGGACCCGTGCCACATCTTGGCCACCGTGTACATCGCGCTTGCATTCGGCGCATATATATTTTGATACTCTGTACCCGTTTTATCGGATCGATTTAATAGATCGTAAATGTTTATCGTCTGGTCTAATCTCCCCGCCGGGGATCGGGGAATCTCGTAAATAGGGGAGATCGTGGAACGAGATCGCGGAACGGCGGAGAAGCAACAGGGGCCGGGCGGGGGTAAAGCGGAATTTCTCAGGCGAGGTCGTTTTTTCCCACGAATCCCGGATAGGGGACGGGGATCAGCCGATAAGACACGGTTGATTTGTTAGTTTGGCCGCGAGAGGAGGGAAACACGCGATCCTCTCTTCGCGACATCGCGAAGACTGTGCGACGAAGACTGTTGGGGCTCTGTTCGAGCCGTGCCGAACCGAGCCGAGCGTGTCGCCGCGGACGAAGCGGTGCAACGTCTAAGCCGATGGCCAAGCCTGCTATTCCTGTACCTTCTATACTAGACGGCGTAGCACAGGGCAATGACACTCGCTCGTCCCTAGCCCGACTGGCTTCTTCTTCTTCGCGCTCGTTGCAGGTGCGCCTCCGACTCTCGCGTGCAACGGCCGACGCTAATTTAATCAATCCCCGAACGAACCCTCCGACGAACACGAGTAGAACCGTCCTCCACGGCCGGATCCACGATGACCCACCTCTACTTGAACGATCTAGGGCTATAAGTATCGTTCGAACTGTGAATCACTCATTGTACCACACATTTCGCTCCAAACTTCCACCAAAAGCTTGCTATCTGTCCATTCGAGGCGTACTTCTTCTGGTCTTGCACTGGTGCGTTTTACCGAGGAAGCATCTATACGTTACGCATTCTAAACATCGTTGTAATCATTTACTGAATGTCTCGTCAAGATAAATACTTGTTTTCCGATCTCTATGGAGTTCCAATATTGAAGATAATATATTCAATTTGAAATTAGTCGGAACACCTTCGCTTTTACAGTTTCAGAAATGAAACGAAACCACACCGATAGCTTCCGCTACGTCAGAGGTTCGAATATTACTTCCTTAACGATTGCACCGTCACGCGTGCCTCGTCGTCGTGACGAATCTCGAGTTAGAGCCGTCGACCGCGCGCGTTATTAAATTTCCGCTCACACGCGGTTTTCCGCTGAGAGCCGCGATTTGGAGCGGATCCAATTTCTCCACGGTTCGAAGCCGTTTCAACCAAATTGGTCTTACCGTCAATATTATTGCTCGGAGTCGACAGAACCGACAAGTTGATTCAATATATCGTTAAAGCTGAAACTACGGATCTCTTCGCAAAACAAAAAGGTTTTCGATTTAAAGTTATTCAATGAATCTGTTAGTTTGAATAGTATGATTACCAATAGAAGTATTAATTTGGACACTTCGAGAACAACCATAAACTGGCGCAACGGCGATTTACGCAATCCAGGGGCAGATTTTTCGAACTGATCTTGAACTCGTGACTCGAACAAGGCTGCCAGGGACGAGTCGATTTTTCATCAGCCTGTACGAGGCTGCAGGGCGCGAAGCTTTCGCAGAATTGGCACGGATTTCTTTTTATCCGGATCCAAGAATACGTGAGGCGAGCAGCAGCCTCCCATCGGGGAAAACCAACGTGTCAACCTCCCTTCTGGCCGCACGTGGGCGTTCCTTTGCCGAGGCGTTTATACTTAGTTTCGTCATTTGGGTCGCGCAAAATTGCAACGCCGCGCGCACGATCCCCGCGAAAGTTTCGGGCGCAATAAACTTCGCGATTCTTGCGTCACGAAGTCACCATGACTCGCAACGATGGTCCTCTAACCCCTTGAGTTACACTTGACTTCGTCTTTACAAAGCACAATACCTTTGTTCCGCTTCGGGTTTCCCCCTCGGGCATTCTCTGTTCAAAAAAACTTTTCTAGACGCGCTGATGATTATTTTCTCGGCTGCTCAAAAGTCGCAATTTTACAGCTGGAAAATGTTTGGATCTCGGCCAAGAACCCGTTCCGTTGACCCATAAGTTCTTCAGGATTTGTGAGCGAAAATAAGAAATGCATTTTATGTTTAACGAAAATAAGTGCTGATCATATACTCGTCCGACGATCGTCAAATTTAGATAAAACTGTCTGCAGCGATGCACATAAATTCTTTTCGTTTCACACAGAGTGAGCTGTTTTCCGTGAAACCGAATTAGACTTATTTTTACGATCGGAATATTTCTGCGAAAAAGTACTTGGCTTGATATCTGCAACGATTTTGGGAACAGCTTTATAAAACATATTCTATGAGTCACCCCGGATAAATGACCAGCAAAACAAAATTTCCAAAGCCAGATAAAAATGCATCATCGTCCTCCGCGTTGAAGCCGAAAAGAAAACAACGATTCAAACTGCCACACTATCGAGCTCGTCAAAGGTTCAAAGATACCTCGCAGAAATTAGCTGTCACAGCTAATAATAGTAATCAAGCTGCAACTTAGCAAACATCCGCGCAAGGTTATGAGTCAGCCTATTAGTAAACAATCTAGCAGACATGCCTCGTCCACCTTGTCGAGGCTCGCGGAAAATCAATTCCACGAAGATCAACAGTCTTTTGATCAGCCGATGGTCTGCGGTCGATAGTCAGTGGCTCTCGATCGAAATTAGACAGCCGGCCCGCGAAAAAGCAAGCGGTACAGCGTTTTCCGTTACCGGAAATTAGTTTCTCATCAAAGCGATACGACACGGCGCCGCACGTCGCGGCGGCCTGTACTCTGTACTGTTCGCTACCGCATGCATTATCGGAGTCATCGTGCGAAACTGGTAGCAAATTGAGGGGTAGTCGAGTCCACGTTTGCCGAAGCATCGTCGACAGCCTGCTATTTCTGCGTCACGGACCGTGATTATCGATCTCTTTTGTTGTCTCGGTTGTTGTATATCGTAAGAGGCAACGTTGATGCAGCACCTTTTCACCCTTGCCGGTCTCCACGGATCGTAACGAGCACCGTCGACGAGATCGTCGACGCGAAATCCGTTTGCAACATCGATTCAATGAACCGTGCCGGAAGGAACGTTATCATTTACTATTCTCCCCACCGCACCGCAGAGGAGTCGGTCGCTGCTGCGCCTTGTCTCGTTGTTCCTGGCCCGATGCCAAGATAGAAGATAGGCTTCGATATCAACCGCGTTCGAGATCGTCCCGGCAGATACCGGCGTACATGCGGTTAACTGCCAATTTCGTGATCGTTCCGTGAAAAACGCAAGAACTACGCAGGGACTACCGGTTCTACGGCTCGGCCATCGATTTCTGGGACTTACAAATTCATTACCGGCCTCCCGGATTTCCGACGCCCACGGTCTTCAACCCTTCCGGTCCTCCGCAGCAACACAATCGTATAGTGGCCTCTACACGATCCATAATATTGTCAATATTCGCGTCAATATTGACGCTCTATATTGAAGCGCGCATAAATATGCTTCACATATTTGCAATATTCTCACCAATACTCATTCTGGCAAAAACATTCGTGCTGCATGGTCGGGGCTGTTTCAGTGGTGTTTTTGTCGTGAATTTCGAAATGTTCTTCACACCGGGCCTATTGTCAAAATTTCGTACCATTATTTAATTCCATAGTGTAATTCTAGGAATATCTTTCGGTACGAAATTTTCTTTAACAAAACTTACAGGTAGAGTTGCCAGATCTTCTATATTTGATATGAGTCTTCTATGTTTGAACTTGATCTCCTATATCATATTTGAATAAAAAATCATCTTTGTTCGAATAAAAAAGTTTAAAATGTGCTCTTTTACTTGAACTCCTATATTTTGAGTCTATCTCATACATTCATAATTGCAGTTTTCACTACTTCTTCTATATTTGGCTAAAACATTTCTGGCAACCCTACTTACAGGGCTACCCGAGTCTAATAACGCTATCATAGAAAATTTGTTTGTTTCACCCAATTGTAGATTCACGGAGCGGAGAAATTCGCCGTCGTCCTCACATTGCGTCGTCACGTACTCGCAAGCAACTGATATCGAAGGAAATATTGACAATAAACCTCCTAAGTGTTCAAACGGTTCTTTAATATTGACAGAAAGTATAATATTCTATCAATATCCGTTAATATTGATAGGACGTTTCAGTACGCTCCTAGACGATCAATATTTCCGTCAATATGGTCCTACGTTAACATCGACGCAAATATTGACAATATTATTGATCGTCTAGGGGTCACTTAATAACATTCTATTTCGTTGTTGTCGACGATCGTATATTTTCTTTTCCTTCTAGGAAATTATGGTCAAAGTAGTTTTAACACTAGAACTACCGAGGTTAAGACAAAGCTAGTTCTACCAAAACCAGACAAAATGACTGGTCTTTAAAAAATATGTGATAATAGAATATTTTTATATTTATTGATTGATTACTATCTTACAAAAGGAATATGGAGCCGAATATGTCTTTGAAAATATTATGTAGTGGTAATCTTCCAGCTTTAGACCCTCCTTTCACTTTTCCCAACTGGATCTTGTATACTTTCATTTTCGTCTTCAGAACTTGAAGGCACGCAAACACGTCTTCTTTTACGTAAATTCAAAATATTTTTAATTCACTTTCCGTGGACTCCTGAACATTTTCTTTGTCTCTATAATCTCATTATTACTATTTATCCTATTGTAACATTTACCCTATTTATTACTATTATCACTGTAAAGTTCAATTTCATTATCTTCTGATTTACTTTCTTCATGCTCATACAATTCCCCATCATCAATATCAGAGCATTCCATTGGTGCATTATTCACTTTTTGCAACAATTCAGAGATTTTCAATCGTTTTGCCATTTTTAGGGCTGGTAAAATATTGTTATATAAAAAAGACTTAGACCTATTCCAACGGCTAGGGTATACAATATGACCGCGTGAGACAACATCGATAGCTATGTTACGTTACATCGCAGCTATGTTTATGTTTATGTTGTGGCGCCAAAATAAGACGTTGCGCAACACATCAATAAATCTATCTAAATATCTAATAAACGATTTCGGGTTCGGTAAACAAATTATTGAATACTTATCCGCTTAGAGAAGTACCAGTCAAAACGACTGGTATTGGTATAAGTAGCCATGATACAAAATTATTTTGATTCTGAATGAATTGGAACAGAAATAAAATGCATTGTATTACTCTTTCAGTTATCGTTGTAAAAGTCATTACATCATTGCGGGAACAAAATGTAACATGAAGTAGGAATTTTAAAATGAAATTGTAAAACCAGTCATTCTGACTGGTCTGGTAGTTCCAGTTTTAATCATTGCAGCCGTAAAACGAACCATACTGCAAGGGGTCATGAACAAAATTGCGCCACTACGCGAATACCAGGAGAATGCTGAAGTTTATACTGCGTTTAGAGAAATGGATAGGAACGGTTTACACAAGAATTTTTGTCAAGAATCCTGTGTAATCAGAAGAAGATGTGGAGAAAGATACAGAGTGTGGAGGCCGGAGGTTTCTGTGGATAAAACGCAGTTCGGAAAAGAATGCGAAAACGCTACCGCGCAAAGAGACCAACGCGTCAGAACCGACTCGACCAGTTACGGGGTTAATATTCCAGGAGCCACTGCAACTAATAAAATGTTTTCACCGCGCGAAACGAACGGTGCCGACGCGACGCGTCGCCGGTGATAAAAAGTTCGAAACGTGTTTCCCTGCACTCGAGGTTTCCACGATGAATCCGTCTAATTGCCGAGAGAGGCGAAACTCTCGTCAGCTGGGGAATTAGACAGTCGCTTAATAAGAGCCCGGCATAGGTAATAACGCCTCTCTCGCCGGAGAGTTTCGAGAATCTAATCCCGAGTTAGGAAAGCGCCGCGCCGGAGCTGCGGGTTGCTCAACAACGGTTCGTTTCGTCGTGATAACCTCGCAGGAGAGGTGTCCTGCTCTCGGTTAATATCCCCCTGGAGCGTCTCCGCGACTGATGGCACCAGCGCGGTGTGCGTGCAATCGCGACAGGTTGCCTAATCCTGGACTTAGTTGCTTGCACTCGACTTTTACTCAGCACTTAACAATTTATTAACTTCATAATTAACCCTCGGTCACCATTAAAAACTGCTGTACCATTATTCAAAATATTGTTGTACATTATTAAATATGTTGGTATCTAATCCATTACTAAACGTTTAAATGTTGTATGAGGTATTATATTATAGTCGACGACGTTTTGGGAAATTAAATTAAGACGTCTTGATTTTGCAACGTAGTTTATTTGAGTGGTTGTTTGTTTCGACGGTAACGCCGAAACGTCGATGAACATGAACTCTCTGCGTCGCCTACAACTCGGCCAATCCTGACAATTGTGATCGTCCTCGATCACGACTCCATATTACAATCTCATGTTTATCTTAGAACAAATTATTACCTACTAACTACATTAACATAAATTGCTTGAGCTAACACTTAAACACATAGACTTAAATACATATTTTATTGCCTTAATTAAATTTGAATTTCGGGATCAGCTTTTTATTAATACCGGGTGTAAACTTTCGATTTCCTATCATTATACATACATATAAGGAAGTTCGTATAATTTATTTTTGCACGAGTTCAAACTTGGACATACTGTGACTGAAGCAGCGAAAAATATAAATGCCGCTTTCGGTGAAGATATAGCAAGTGATCGGACCATAAGGTGTTATTTTGAAAATTTCGTTCCGGAGATACAAATCTGGAAAATGAGCCTCATGGTCATAAGCCAGCAGCTATTAAAGATTTAGATTCAAAACAGATAGTTGAAAGGGATTCGCGTGAAACCATAATTGCTGATAAATACTGTCAGGAAATTGATATAATGGACGAAAAACTGCGTGTTCAACAGTCGGCATTAGTCAATAGACATGGTGTAATATTGCTTCACGATAATGCTCGGCCACATATTGCGAAAGAAACAGTAAAAAAATTAGCAGAGTTGGAATGTGAAGTTCTTCCTCACCCTACTTATTCGCCTGACCTGTCACCTACTGGTTACCATTTTTTCAAGCGCCTAGATGGCTTTTTGAATGGATAAATATTCAAAGAAGAACGTGCTGTAAAAACTGCATTTGATGAATTGATTGTCTCACGTTTATTAGATTTCTACCAGAAAGACATTGAGGCACTTGTATCACGATGGAAGAAGTGCATTGATGTCGATGGAAATTATTTCAATTAATGGAATATGAATAAAGCTTGTAAAATAAAAGTTTATGTTATAGATTCAAAACGGCCATTTCCTTTGCAACAACCTAATATTTACACGTTAGCTAGTAAACCAATACATACATACAGTGGGTGTACAAAGTATTCGTACACTTTTTAAAAACTAATAACATTTTTATAATTGTACCAAACAACCTGATTTTTTATAATCAATTAGAAGCATTGGTTTACGAAATGATATACAAAAAAGATTTTCCAAAAATTATAATTTACAAGGTTAAATGCAAAAATAAAAAAGGCATGTTTTAAAACTTTTTTATTTGGGTCCCTAATGAAAATTAAAAATGTATGTTTTCTAGAGCTATGTTAGTCATACACATGTTGAAAATTTCATTGAAATCGATTAACATACACACGAGCTACAAGCGGTTAAAAATTATGAAAATCGTAGTTTTCCACGACTTTTGATCAGTTTCTGCTTAAAATCCACAGAATCGTACATCTTTCAACGCCTGTTGTTTTTTCCTGCGTCAATCGATTTCGATGAAATTTCCAACATGTGTATAAAGAACATGGATCTAGAAAACATGTTTTAAAT
Organism: Lasioglossum pauxillum; assembly: GCA_933228785.1. Lineage (NCBI taxonomy): Eukaryota > Metazoa > Arthropoda > Insecta > Hymenoptera > Halictidae > Lasioglossum > Lasioglossum pauxillum. Next base: position 15,303,806 of record OW121700.1, read on the forward strand.
TTTCATTGAGGGCCCAAATAAAAAAGTTTTAAAAAATGCCGTTTTTATTTTTATCTGTAACCTTGTAAATTGTAATTTTTGGAAAATCTTTTTTGCATATCAGTTTGTAAATTAATGCTTCTAATTGATTATAAAAAATCAGGTCGTTTGGTACAATTTTAAAAAAGTTATTAGTTTTTAAAAGGTGTACGAACGCTTTGTACACCCACTGTATATGTTTTGTCCCACGAGAGAACCGTACCGTTTCGCGCAGCTTGGAAGATGGTGGGGGCGAGTGCAAAGAGTTAACACGTGACAAAATCAGCTCATTGTAGTACCGTGCAGAGATTGTAAGTGTTCAAGCACCACAAACTGTATAATCGTATTATTCCACCTAATCAAAAGTTCCCAGCTCACGTCCGAAAGCCTCAGCGTGAAAAACCGTAGGACGACGAGCCACGGAAGCCTGAAATCTGCGAGAGACGGTCCGTCAAACCCACCTTTTTCACGCAATTATCATTTCGCGAGGCGTCGTTACGCAGCCGTCCGGTTTTCGCGTCGCGTGTTGCAGAGGCGTGGTGCTTCGCCGGGGACGGGTACAGGTTGTTTCGAGAATGGCGAGCCGGTTCAGCGAGGCTTAAGCGTGCCACTGTGTCAGTAACAGGACTCCCCGTAAAAGAGGCTCGGCCACCGAGGTCGCGACCCACGACCCCACTACGTGATACCCCTTAACACGTAACGAGCCTCGAACAGTTCTCAAAAGCACCTGCGCTGCCTATTAAACCGCTAATAAGCCGGCTCTCTTCGGCCGTCGAGGATGTTCGAGTTTCGAAACACGGTCAGGGTCTCGTCGACACGTTGCCGGGTTCCATTGTCCCGACATTCGCGGTCGAACCCGATTGTTTCCACTTCGAACAGCTGACGCTAACCTACCCGGGACACTCTCTTCGGGAATACGTTGCTCGGGGATAAAGCCACTCTGGAGCACGAAAATCAAGTCTTGTTTTAAGAATTTTCTCCTATTCATTATGAGACTGCGGATTTTATGCATTTATGACAAAAATGGACACGTGCAATTTAAAGCAGTGGACGAATTACAAAGGTTTAATGACATCACTGTACTAATTTCAGCTTAATAACACAGTTAGAAGAAAAAAGAATTTTCTATTTGGCTCCTGTGTCTTGCAATCAATGCAATTCATTATTTAAACTTCTCTTACTCATTGTTTGATCTATTTTGTGCAATTTCTATCGATTAAAGCACGAGCTACCGATCCTCTCGAACCTGTGATTAATCTTACTCAGCACAAGGGTGCAGACACTCATAAAATTGTTCGCGCAGTCGACAGTAGAGTCGGCGCTTGTCAGACGTCTCGCTTTCGAAATTTCGGGCGATCGAGCCCGATCTTATCGACAGCGAATTTTCTCCCCGCGTAAGGCTTGAAATGTGTCAATTATCCCGGGTTCGGGTTTCCCCGGGGCCAGACGTTTCTCACAGGTAATGGGGGCCGATGACTTTTTCCTTTCGTCTACCCCGGAGCCACTGATTTCCATCGGCGAGTCTCTGCCTAGCCCGGCATCTCGGCTACACTCTCGGTGACGAAACCGGGATACCGTATTAGACAGGAATCCGTGCAGGCTTGTGTTTCGAGGTCCGCGTCTTTCGAGTGAAAGGCCGAACGCCGAGAGGTACCAGCAATAGCTACCCGTCCGGAGAGCAAACATATTGGGCAACCTGCCGGCCGATACTGGAATTGAAATTCGAGGAACTGTCGTGAGAAATTGGACATCGACGTGCATCGGTACTTGACGAGGGGACCTTCGAGAAGTACTCCTTTTCAAGTCCCCCATAGCAAATAGGATACTAAAACTTCTTATCTGAAGATAAGGATAACTCCAGGCTCATCGATAACTGTTTCAATATTGAATCCTGCGACTGAGACTCGTCGGAGTAAAAGATACTTCAAATCCAAACTTCAACCTCTGTTCTTTTTATAGTAAGAGACTGACGCAAAGGTTGGGGCAGTCCTTTTCCCCACAGTAACACATTGGAAACACCGATGTCATGGTTGTCAACTTTCTTTCTATTTATAAACAAACTTTTCAACTCAAGAAATGTATTCTCTTGTATGATGTCTGGTTTTGATCGCGTAACACCGGCTCGAAGAGGTCTCGTCGGTGATCCACGTCCGTCCGGGGTTCGCGAGGCGAAATTGAATTCGACCCGATTTATTGACCCGGTCGAACCGTCGCGACCCGCCGAGACACATTGTTAACCGGCTAACGGTCGCTAACTACCGGTGGAATCAAAGTTTAAACGATTCTATTCCTGGCCTGTCGACGCATCGGCCTGCGCACCAGGCTCGTCCCTCTGTTCCGCTCGGTCGTCCGGAAATTCGCGCTGCTGCTGGTCCGTTTCTGGATCTATCGTTGCGCTTTGCTGCAGATCCGACTATTTCGCAGTGTAACAGAACAATGAGATGCCTACTTAAATTCGGCGCGAGAGACACTAAACTCTGTACACCGGCGAGGCTGCGGTTTCACCAAACATCTCGAATCTTTTCCGAATCGAACAATTCCTCGTGAAAGGAGTGGATTGCATCGATTGTGCTGCATTGTCTTGATTTTTCTGTTTTATTTCGGTTATTGTGTTCTACTCGCTTGAATGGTCTGCTTCTGTTATCGTTTATACTGAGTAAAGCGTCGAAGATGATCATTATTTTTTGAAGCCATTGTCCAAAAAGTGTCCACGGATGAAATATCACGAAACAAATGTTTGTGAATAGTTTTATACCATTTTTGGAGCCCGGAGCGTATCGGGCACGTCATGCCATTCAAGGTTAGCTCAATTTGACCTGCCTAATTACTATTTCTGTCCTGACCGAGCAACGGTCGCCGCGGATATTCGTTTCGAGCCTCGTTTATTAGACGCCCACGCAGCTGGAACGTGACTTTATGCACGCGGCCAAGCGTTGATTGAATCAAGATCGATATTAATTTGAAGTAACGGGGCACGGTAGGCTCTCTTTCCTGCTTTGGGATGCGTGTCGTCGTCGGTGATGGAGGTGTTGGAATGCGACAGCGTTTGACGGCTCATAACGTTTCTTCTGTTCTGTGTTCGGGAACCACGATGACTTTCAATGAATCGTCTTCTTGGAGCCGATTATTGTGGGAACGCTATCAGTATGGTGCATCGAACAGGATTCACGTTCGTGCATTTGTCACTGGCAAGGCTACTCTTGTCTGATATCGAGATCGATATACCGAAGAACTATTGTGAAATCCTAAATCCGTCGGTCAGTCAACTTTCCTGTTGCTCTTAAGGTTTTCTTTTTTATTTTAACCGCTTGCCCTACGATTTATTTTACGGTTTCAGTGATTAAAACTTTCTTTGTAGTTCGTAATTCCCTAAAAAAGGAGAAGATTTATATCTATTGTATGCCTACATGTTCTTCAATAACCAGTGTTGGGCAATAAATAAATTTATTTAAATAAATAATTATTTAAATAAAAATTTAAATAACAAGTTATTTGTTATTTGGATATTCAAATGAAAAGCAAAAATACTTATTTATTATTTGAGCAAGTCTAAATAGAATTATGTAAAATAATAAAGTTAATTGTTATTTACAAATACAATTTCAATTATTGTTTGTATTGACAAATGATCTGAGAAGGTTGCTATAGCAGACAAAAAACGCGCACGTGTTCATTGTATGTATATGCAAAATACAAGAAATAAGAGAAGACCAAAAACTATTTGATTTCCACCTCGATCCAAATAATAAATAATCTTTTATTTGCAAATAAGAAATAGTAAATAGATCACTTTTGGAATTATTTAAATTACTTTTATTGAAATAAAAGGTTTAGTTATTATTTTCAATTAAAATCACACGTTTATTTATTATTTAATCATTTATTATTTAAAATACAATTTGCCCAACACTGTCATTAACTATACATTAACAAAACCAAAATAGAATTTCATCTCGGTTTAAAGGAGATTAATAACATACATATTTATTAGATTCTGTTCAAAATCTTCATCACGAGTCTGCAACGATATCGTAAGGCAAGCGGTAAATTCTTCGCTGTGATCGTCTGTCCGTAATTTTAATAGACTTGTTTCTCCGCAGATGATAGGTACTTGAAGTACTACAATAATGTATAATGAGAAAGGTCAAATGTAAAACTGTAAAGACATTAAAATGATTAAAATGATTAAAAGTGGAAATGCATTTTCTTCTAGAATCGACTTGAACAGCTTTTATTTTGCATAAAGATTCACTACTAATCAATTACAAGCCACTAGCGAAGTTAAACGCAATGGTTATCGCAGAGGTCGTTGAATTAATACATCTTTCTTGGAGTCGAGGTACCTCGTTTTTAATTTCTTATAAAATGACAAAGGCATATTTATAGACAGTCAACGTGACTTTTATTGCGGGTCAGGAGTCGATGCACTGTAGCGGTAGACACAAATAATAATCCGTGGAACATGAATTGCAAAATGAACGCCTTTTACGTGCTTGAATAAATGAATTTATTTAACACTAGATATACGACGTACGCGACTCCGACGGGTCACAAAAATCGTAAATATTAATTCTCGGCTGTCTACACTCACTTGTAGGTACTACTACGACAGAAATGTATTTCTTTATTGTCCTATCGAAGAGGCGCACCTTACAAAAATCAGAAAAAATTCGTGAACAATACACACTGATACTATAAAAATATAAATGGCGTTGCTGTTAAACTTCAAAGTTTAAAGTTACAAAAATTGCCCTTTTGCAATTTTTATTGCAATATGTGCTTGGATAAAGAAATTTATCGAATCATTTTCCACGTAAACAACGTGATAATTTCAATAATTATAAAATTAAAAATGTAAGGCCGGTCGTTCGACCGGCAGTGGTGGGTTTAGTGTTAACAGATTCTTTCGTTCAAGAGAAACTACAATGCGGTGCTAGGTGGCAATAAAAGGACGTGCGACACGTTTGCCTAGGAACGCGGTTGAACCGTATACATATCTGTGCTCCATCTGCAAAGGTGGGTTCTCGCCGATTTTTCGTGTTCCTTATTGTTTCGCGCGGGTACACGCCAATATCTCTCGGTCGGGTCTGTGGTTGCCGCGTCGGTAACGAGCCCTAAAATGTCGCAATATAACTTCGCGGGACGGTGCGGCGTTGTACGACCGTGCCGGGCAATACGTTTCATTGTCATTAGCCTAAGGGTCGCCATAAGAGAGAAATGGAAATCGATACGGAAACAATCGAACCGGTAGCTGGAACGCGTTGCCGGCCTGGTCCTTGTACGATATGCGTGGAACCACCGCCGAGTACCGTTAGAAGCGTTACACGGGGCCCCGTTCACCTTAACTCGACAGTTGAATTCGTTAGCGAGCTAGATTACGAGTAATGTGACGCCGCGCCAGGATATTCCCTTTTCGACGGGTTCGCGGAAAGCCACGGATTCCGGGAGAGAAGGATCGATCGACGCAACGCGGAACGTTCCCGAGGATTAACCTCTACATGGCGATCGTTAGGTCCCCGGGGGCCTCTTTTGGGCCCCCCAAGACCAACGGAAGCCGCGAATCCGATGTTCAACAGCCGACACTCGGGGTCTCGAGGTTCCGGGCAGACGAGTGACGCTGTCGCGAACACTGACTTTCACTGGAATCCGAGAGAGGATCTCCGGGACTTTGACGCGCGTGCACGCGCGACTCCGTGAACTTTCGCCACGCGGACGATTCGTCTTGTCGATGATGCGATTTCTAGGATCTCCGGGATGTTTACGCTGGAGAGACATCCGCTCCGCAAGTTCTCCTTCTGCAATTACTGGAATCGTACGCATGCTTTCGCACAGAAAATCGATAGGGAGGCAGGCATTGTTGTTCGGTGGGGCATTCTACAATTAGGGTGGATATTTACAGTTGATATAGTATTGAACAAGAGTGAAATTTCTTGCACACGGTCCTGACACGATGATGCATAAGCGATCGAGTGGCACAGTGTAAAATGGAGCCACCGTTTCGACGATTACATTCTGATTAGGATTCCAGGTACCGGGTGACCGTGAAATCGAAGTTAGTTGGCTGCGAGTCAAGGAGAGCGCAAGATCGGCCGGGCAACGAGAATTCGTTTTCACCCGACGCGACGGGCGACGGAGAGCCAGCCCCGAGAAGCAGCCCGGCCCAACAGCCTAGCGTGAGAACATTGCTATTCGAGGTCCGTCGGACGAAAGCAAGAAACAAACCACTCTCTTATGCGCACGCCAGGCTACTCTCGATTTTCTTGTTTCGCCGCGAAATCGCAGTCGAGGCACGTTCATCCCGTCGTTACTCTCTACCACTCTCCTCTCTTGTTCGCACGAGACCGTTTCCTGCGAAGTTCCGATCCTCTCCCTTCCGGAGATCGCGAATATTATGATTTCTTCATCTGACCTATTTACCTTTACCATAAACGCATAAATCCGCAGTGTATTAACAAGAAGACGCCCGGCCAACTTATTACGTCCGCACAAAACCTGATCTAGGTTGTATATCCCCTAACAATCTAGCTCCGACAGCTGCAACGATGTTCTTCTCCGAATTTTTCTGTTTCCACCGGACCAATGGGGTCTCGATGAGGATCCTTATGGTAAATAAGAACACGTCTTGCTCCCGCGAGCCGCCACACATGAAAAATCGTTGCATGTCGGTCCGAGGCAACGCGTCTTGGAGCAGACTCTAATCTCCTCGAAGCTGAAGACCTGGAATAAGTATGTTCGGTAACGGCACGAGAGCCGATGCTTCTTCTGCGTGCTTTCTACGGTCGGTTGACAAGGATTCGATTCTCCGAGGGCGAGCGGAGAGGGGAAACACACCGCGGCACACACGAGAGACCCCGCAGTTGCACATTATACCCGTGATCGCCCGGGGCAACCACGAGCGGGAGGCTCGGCCAGTCATTCCCGACAAGTGCGCATCACGACATCGGTCTACCTTATATCCACCTACGTTTATATCCACCCACGTTTTCCACCTTATTCACCTTAACCCGCCGTCTGCTTTCGGGATATCTCTCACGAGGCCTCCTCTATCGTCCGAGGCTGACGAGACTCCGGCGTGGGTCAGGTCAAGAAACCGTCTCGCCTCGAGATCGGTCAACAATATCGGTTGCCGTCGACTCCTCGATTGTCCTTGACATGATTCCGGAGACCGTGGATTTTTCTAGTCGATCACTATGGCGTGGGCTGCCTACGTTGGCACTAGTTGCTCCAATTCTGCGGGCTTTCGGCTGGAGTCGCTGTAGGCTATGCAAAACATAATATTAGGTGTAGAAATAAGTTCTTTCCGATTTTTTCGTAAAATAAATGTTTTATTTAGAAAGAGATATATGTATAAAATTCGTCGAAAAAGTTGAAAAAAACGTCGAAATATTTGCCATTATTTTCTATGACCTTTCGCCACTGTTGGGGTAAATTACGAATTCCCGCACGATAGCAACTCGGTGGCTTTGTGGCAATGTATTCGTTCAGGTGTTTTTGGACGTCTTCAAGGGTTTTGAACTCTGTATCAGCTAGGTGATGCCGTAGCGAGCGGAAGAGGTGGTAATCTGTAGGTGCCATGTCGGAGAGTAGGTCGCATGTGGAAGAAGTTCCCAACCTAGTGAAAAAATCACCTCTTTCGTCTCCGCAGCCGTATGCGGGCGAGCATTGTCGTTCAGCAATATCAATTTGCGTCTTTCGTTGTCCAGATAATGGCCTTTTTCTTTCGATGTCGTCGTTCGATTTCAGAAGCTGCTGTTGATAGCGAACTGCAGTCACTGTTTCACCTGGATTAAGCATTTCGCAGTACAGAATTCCCTTCATGTCCCACCATATACAGATTAACACTTTGTGACATTGTGACATTGTTCGGTGACATTGTTAACGTTAATAAGGACGATATAATGTGAAGTTTGTTGCATTGCGACAATGTTTTGTTTCTTCTTCTGTCAGTATTGCAGATTGCTAAAGTAGCGAAAGATTATCTTGCAAAAGATGATCATAGCAAACGATTGAAATTCGACGGAAAGAACTTATTTCTGCACCTAATATATTGGAAACATTGGGAACATTAAATGAATTTAAGGCTGCCAATTTATTAACCCTCATCGCCACCGATTTATGAATAACACCGCCTGGCAGGTTCGCCAGCGGTCAAATCGTGAATGGTTGGACAGGAAGCGAGTTGTCAGCAGGCTTCGCAGTCCTTCGACGAGGGGATCCGCCAAAGAATTTGAGCCCCTTGAGCAAGCGCTACCTCCCGGTCCCTTCGGAACGCTTCTTGCTCGTCGTGTACTGCAGGTTCGCTCGGAGGCAGAATCTGGCACCCGTGCTCAGGAACCTAGCAGTCACGCGGCATTGATCCGGGCTAATCCCGCAATAAGGCTGATAGGAACAATGTCCGAGGCGACGTCTCGTTTTTACCGATGGAAACGTAACTCGACGGGTCGTTGCTGAGCCAAAGAAACGCGAGTCCACGCTCGATCGAATCCCCCATCAACGGAAGAGTCATTACTCCGGGCTGCAAGCAGAGGATGATGTCCCCGTCGGAGATGCTGAGCAGCGGAGGCAGGGGGCGAGAGAGAGAGAGAGTAGAATCGTAACGTATCATTATCATCGTAAAGCATTCGTACGATTTACCATCATCGATCATGGTTGGGACGCAAAAAATCGAAAAGCTGCACGGCCAGCAAGCAACGTCCCAGCAGCCAGGGGAGAGGAGAGAGACAGAGAGAGAAAGAGAGAGAGAATCATTACGTTACGCAAGATTAACTCGCCTGCCGTCTTATTCTCTTTCTCTCGTTTTAACCTCTCTTCGAAGGCAGACATCGCGGCGAGATCCGCCGCGCTGGGGTCCGCGTCCCTCTCGGCGTGTTACGTCGATTACCGACTCGCGTGTTTTGCAACAACAATACAGCTGTGCATACAAATGCATACAAATAACCCGGCAGGTTAGCCGGGACTCCGAAAGAATTACCCAAGAGAAGCGTTGGAGGTCGAAGACGTGTGGGATCGAACGTCGGCCCGTGTGTTTCGACGCCGTGGAAGAAGGACCGACAACAATGAAGGAGAAAGACGCGAAGAACAGCAGGCATAGGGGAGGGGGCCGGTGCATGTGTACAGAATAATTACCTAGACTCCCGTCGACCATTGTTGCCACGCAAATCACTAACGAGCTACTGGAAGAGGTGAGAATGCGTCCTGCGTGTTCCGTCGCGAGAACAAGAACCAACGATCCAACGCGACGCGCGGCCCCGGACGGATTGTCTGCTAACAAAAAAGAAAACGATCACGAAGGAACTTTGATCTATCAGGAGGATTATGCAAACCGAGTGGATGTGGTTGTTATTGGCATTTCACGGATATCTGCGATTCAGAAGGAACAACACCAGGCGAAAAGACGAATGCGTTCCTACGCTTGTTTTGACGGTGTTCTTCGATGGAAATCGGAGATTAGATACCTGGAAAAGCTCTTCGAGTATGTCTTCGGGGTGTGGAGAGTGTCGCGAAGATGCTGGGTTGAACACACGTTGCTGCAATCGTTTGAATAAGATTTAGGAGGTACAATCGTTTTCTGTTGCTTTAAAATGTCGAAACAGGTACCTCTTCAAGGTGCGAGAGGTCTGAGAATGTTCGATTGAACCCTTTGCTTTACTGTTTTCAATAAAATTTGCTCTTCTGCGTCTCTACACGGGAACAATCGGGATTAGATACATGGAAAAGTTCTGGGCGCTTATCTCCAGACCGAGAAAAGTGTTTGGAGTTTTAGACAAGATTGATCGGGACAACCGGGTCGACAACCTGAAAAATCGCCGTTGCACATTACGGGCTCCCTCGCGGGATGTCTTCATCTCGTCAGGATCAGAGTTATGCGCCTAGCCAGCAAGGGTTTGAGCCTGTAACCGTTTGAGAACGAGCAAGGTGGTCTTTGCACAACCGCAGGTGAACGTCATTAACGATCGAGTCGTTTCGTCGAACCGCGGCCGTGCTGAAAAGTTTTTCTCCTTTTTTCTTGGCCTCCATTCTCTCTCTCTCTCTCTCTCTCTCTCTCTCTCTCTCTCTCCACTCTTTTCTCGCGAACGCGTTAACAGAAACTCTCCGGCTGGCTGGCATGTTTAGTCAAGACCGAGGCCCAGCCGAGTTCACTTTTCCCGGGCGGAGGTTTAACGACCACTTAATTGTAGGACTGGTATTACGAACGCTTCGTTAATTGCAGCTCGCGTGGAAACGGAGCAATACGGCGTGCCCGTCGTCGTGGGAAAGAGACGGGACACAGAAGCGTCTGGAAAAAATCAGGAGACCCTCGAATTCAGATCGGACGCGCGTTTTCATTCCTCGCTTCCATCGACGACCTCGCTTTCCGCCCGCGAATTTCGTTCCCCTTCAAAACAATCACGATTTTCATAGCGCAATTACTTTCGAACGAATTTTACATTATTATCTAGATTGGGGGTTTTCCAAAAAATACAGTAAACCTAATATTTTACTTTAACATGTTTAATTGCTCGCTACTGGCCGAAGCGATGATGTCGCCGAATCGGATTATGATGAAACAGTAGTAGCAAGTTTCGAAAGCGTGTTTCCAAGTGGTAGTTCGATGTTAAAACGATTCGAACCTTCTGCAAGCGGTCGTTTTACAAAACTCGAGGTTCCCCGAACAGATGTAATTACGATCGTCTACATCGGTGCATAACCCACGCAAGCTCCGATCCCTCCTCATCGAATCCCTAGTTCTCTTATAATCCCTGGCGCGGCAAACGCAGCGGCTCGCGTGTTGCATTCGGTATCATCCCGACTAATTAAAACGTGCAAAGTCGAACTCCTCGTTGCAGTTTTATCCGGCGAAGTCTCGTTAGCCCGCCGCGAGGTCTCATTAAACCGTTCGTATTTCCGAGTGTCTGCGATCGGCGAGGTGCGAGGAGGTACCTGAGGAGAGACATGGTCGTCCTTGCAGGAGGCGAGCTGTTCTCTAGAAAAATCGGTCCCGGGGGAACCCGTAAGTGTTTTCTGTTGGCGAGACGATCTCTCTCTCTCCCTGTGTCTCGCGTCTTTAATCCTTTCGTCGATCAATTTCATGATGCGATAGGATCGCAGCCTGGTGGGGACAGGTTTCCAGAGTGAGTCGGGGTTTCGACTCGGTGTGGACACCGGATGTGGGATACGCAGAGGCGACGAGACGCGTGGGATTCCCGCGTGCACGCGAGCTTCTTCCAGCGACGTCCTCGCCGAAGGGAAGCGCGCAACCAGAGATCCCTGTAGCGGCCTGCTAGCGGATTCTTACTTTCCTGAGTTTTTCTGAGATTCCTGTCTGCATTTTCAAACTCGATTTTCTCAAAAACGAAGCTTCGGTTGAACAAATTATTAAGCCGCACCCTGTAAATGTACATGAAATCGTTTCGCGTTGGAACGAACGCGTGAGTAGGGCAATCTTTCGTCGTACACCTATACAACTTCACCTCGAAATCGCCTCGCGTCGAAACGAAAGACGGAACTACGAACGAGAGGCTTCTTTTCCAGCCAGTAGAAACCTCCTTCGCCATCGCCGGGACAAATCGCTGATTGCGGCAAACAACGCGACGCGACGCGGCGCGGCGTGCAGCCCCGGGGAAAACGAGCCTCGAACTCCAAGGGAATAGAAATCGCCAGCAAAGAAATCGTAGCGGTACCGTCGCCGACGTTCCCGCATTGTCTAACTTGCACACGTGGCCCCCGTCGCTCGTTCGACGGGAGATTTACGCTCCTCTCCACTCGGAGAAACTCGCGGTAAATTGCTTTTCCCTAGACCGCTTCCGAGAAACCCGCGGTCGCGGGATTATACAAGATTATCGGCAAAAAGAGAGAAACAATCGACCTAAGAGCGAACGAGCACGACACGTACGCGCATATGTACCCGTGCGCGCTTACGCCAACGTGGACGCCAGCCTCCTATGAACTCCCGCTGAAAGAATCGACCCGGCAGATTAGGCGATAAAGTAATTGCATGGGAATCGAAAATGTGGGATTCGGAGAGCCGGTAGCTTGGCCCGCTTTTTCCCCCGACCCTGAAAATACTGAACTTGGATTGGTATGTACACATTGAACCCAGTCCCACCTCTGAGCTGGTGAAATTAGGGCAGGTTTACGTCATCATTTCAAATCGTGTCGTTTTTACCTATTTTTACGACGACATATTGCAGTACTCTTTCCCATTTCATTCGTAGAAAATTATAGGCAGTCTTTATGAATAAAAGTACCGGCGAAAGTCAAACCTTCCCGGTTGAAACAAAATGACGATCGACTCAGTCCGATAAGTAGTTTGCAAGACAGAAATTCGTAACTCCAATCAATCTCCATTAAACGATAGAAAATGGCAAAAATCGAAAGTCCATGATTTATAAACAGACTCGAAACGGTAAAAATCGTGCCTCGAGCCTCATTTCAATCCGCATATTCGATCGCCATCAAAATCGCAGAGGTGGGCATTATTTGTCGAAAAAAATATTTGGAATACTATTTAATATTTTAGATTTTATTTTGCTTAAAGAAAATAGTATTTTATTTGAATAATCTGAACATCGAAATAAAATATTTCTATTTGAACAATTTCATCCACAAAATAAAATATTTCTATTTTAATCATCTGAAATACAAAGTAAAATATTTTATTTTTTGCGTTGTTATACCTAATACTAATAATAATATTTTAGCAATAATTTAAAGAATAAATGGTACTTAATATAAGAAACTATATCATTTGCCACATTTTCGTTTTATTGTTTTATTTGACTGCTGCTATTCGCATACAACAAGGTGCAGCGTTCCAAATTGGAATGTGTTAGGGTGTTCCTTCGAGGACACATAATCAGTCCAGCAATGCGAAAAAGTCTCTCAACTGGGGCAGAGGACGGAATAGCTGTGTTGTATTTTAAAAATAATGTTTTCATTTATTTGTACTTTGCAATACTTTCAATTCGTGTATCACTATCGCTCAAATATTGAAATAATTCTAATTCTGCAATGTTTGTATGACTGATATCATTTGTTTCTTTTTCCATAAAGGAAGAAAAGTCATCTACTTCTTTGATCGCATGACACTAACATGAATCGTGTTCATGATGTCCTTCCTATTCCGAAACTGCGTATATCCACTTCAGTTCACAGCATGTGCCTACTGAGGTTTGTTGACAAACATACAGTGTATCTTATCACCAGGAAACTATTTATACTCATAAATCTATTGAATGCGAACCATTATTTTAAGCAATAATAGTTAAAATTGACATTGAAAATAAAGACAAAGCCAAATATTTTCAATATTCTTAAAATAAAATACTATTTTCAAAAATTACTGCAACAAATAAAATATCTTATTTTCCAAAATTACTGCATCAAATAAAATATTTTATTTTTAAAGTTGTACAAACACTGTAAAATAAATGGGATTATTTACTATTTACTATTTAAAATACTATTTTCCTCAGCTCTGCAAAATCCCAGCTATTAATCACACAAAAAGCTTGAAACGGAGCCGGGAAAAAAGTCAATTAGCAATTCGTAGTTCTCAGTATCGCAAAACAGGGAGCGTGTGTCGATCGGAGGACCGCTCGTGAAAAAATCACTTTATCCAAAGCCGATCGCGAGAAGATCGAATGGTAATGTAAAAAGCGATCGTCGAGGGTCTATCGTATCTTTCGCGATCCGCCTAGAGGGAGAATCCCGATCCGGTTCGCCCATAATTCCACGGATTTTTCCACGGTGTTAATTCCTCGAGGTTAGCGTCAACGACACACCTATCGTTCCGGCGAGTTATTTCGATCCCGGCGTGCGACGAATCCTCTCTCGCCGAGAGATCATCCATGAAACGCGCGCCGGCTATAATCATTTCTCGCTCCCATTGCGACGGCCATTCCTCCCGATCGCTTTCGCATCCTCCGCGCCGGGACCAATGACAAGGATTATCTCCTCGGATCGTGTCCTAACACTTTCACGATAATGACACGGGACAGAGCGTGAGCGAACGAACGAACGAACGAACGCGCGACGATCGTTGTAAAAACCGGCAGCGTTCGAAGGACGTGAACGGAATAAATGCGAACGGCGAGGACGCGAACGAGTTTGTCCCCTTGCCCGGCCGTATCGCCAGGCATAATTCTAACCTTTCTCTTCCGCGGTAGTTAGGCGGAACGCGAAAAATACACCGCTAGATTCGATTCCGCGCCCAGGCGAAATCGAAGACACCATCGCGTCACGTCGTCGGACACGACGTTCTCCACGGTTCATTCCCAGCTTCGCACTGCCTTCTACTCAATTAGCTGCTCAGACCGCTAACAGCCCGGCTAAACCTCAAGATGTTATTGCCGCCTTAGCGGATCCGTTCGCGAACCGCGGTATCGCATCGATAGTTGATCACGTCGTTCGAAGCTCCGACGTCTTGTTGTTCTAATCAGGCGCCCATCTTTAAGACATCTCCGACAACGTCTTATATATTCCATCCACCGCCTTCAAACATAATTATTTCACACAACCGCTCAACAAAAAATTAATACGAAGCTCCGTCGTCTTGTTGTTCTAATTAGGCGCCCATCTTTAAGACACCTCCGACAACGTCTTATATATTTCTTGCACCGCCTTCAAACATAATTATTTCACACAACCTCTGAACAAAAAATGAATACGCCAGATACAAAGTCTCAGTCGATTCCCGCTATCGAGTCTCTAGGAGGGACCGATCTTCGTCAGCTTCCTGTATGCAGGTCGTGTACCTTGGAATCGCCGGTGGTGCACCGTACGCGTGCAACGGTATTTTCTGATTGGCCGGGCATCGCCCACGTCACGGTCTGATTGGCTAACGAGGTGGCGAAGCAGCCTGATCTTTAATTGCCTTAATAAAGGCTGTTGTCTCCAGGCTGCGTTGAATGCCCACCGGCTCCACGTCTGCTTAGATCCGTTGTTGCGCACCTGGCATCTGCGCGCACCTACGCCCATCGAGGATCGGTAGATCCACCTTTGTGTCTCGACCTTATTAGAGATTAGAGGCGCGAGAGTGGGCTTGCATCTGGGTCGCGTTTAGAGCTTAAGGACTGGCAAGGACTCGCAGGAAACCGTGTCAAGGACGACCTGGCGAGGAAGCTGGCAACTCCCCTACCACTCTGCCGATCAACCTGCTGTCCAATTATTGCCAATCGCGAGACAAGTGTCTCGCCGATTGTGCAACACCGTGTCTCAGCAGGCTGCTACGAGCCCGTTCCTTCGACCTCGGATTAGTAAATCGGCGTCGATCGATCGTCCGACCGACGGATTAGCACCGCAGGCCAAACGGAGAGGGAGAGAGAGCGAGAGAGAGACACGGTCGAGTCTGTCCCGGGGATGATTTATAGAGGCATCGATCGAGATTGCGATATTAATTAGTATCGGTCCGGGTTCGCTCGTGGGAGCCGAGGTGTTGCTCGCTCGTTCGCGATTGGGTCAGCGGATGAATAAATTGGCCTCGGTTGCTGGCAACACGGCGGCACGGCGATTCTCTTCGCGAGCGAGCGCGCGCGAGCCCGTCCAGACGTATTGAGACGCTCGCTTTGTTCGAAGAAAGCGCGATACCTCGCCGAGATCTCCCTGGTCCTCTAGTGAAACGTTCAGCTGGATGGAATCGTTTCGGTGTGGAAGCGTGCTGCGATTTCAATTCTTGATGAACGGCTTGATAGATTGCGGACACGCTCGTGCTTTCGATACCGCTGCGCCGCGCCGCCGCGCCGAGCAATCCGCAAAACGAAGTGCCGAAGAGATATTCACTTGCTCGAGGATGCTTCGTACGGGAAGCGAAAGCAAAAATTTATGTTCGAATTTATTGCCGATCTTGTTACATTGCTTGCTTTCGATCCTGCAGCTTGTATGCACTTCGTAAGCCGGAGAGACGGATAGAAACTCCGTGCGAGAATGTTTCATTATCGGCTTCTCTCGGTGAAAGGAAAAATTTGTACGCGGAGCTTCTGGTGTACATTGTTTTCGATTCCTGTAGGAAGTAATTTGCCGTGAGTAGAGAGCCGTGTAGAGATTCAGATAGCCGTGCGAGGTTCGAATGAGAGTAAAAAGCTTTTGTTGTGCTATTTTTCTGCGCGCCCAGTGAACAGACGAAAGAGTCGGTTGTTCGGGAACGATCCATTTACGTTCGAGGTGAAATTAAGAATGGCATCCGTGTTATCGCGTAGAGATCGCAATTGATTTTACGCGGAGTAGTAAACTCGAAACGAAATTAGCGGAGAATCCGAGATTCAATTCAACAATAAATATTTTCCGGTGGTTTTGTTTGACCGGGGGCGGGAGGGGCGGAGAGGCTGGAATTCGCGGCGCGAGTTGATTCATCGGGAACGATTAAAATCGCGGTTCGACGAAGAGACCAGTAAAATCGCGAATTCCTTCGCGGCTGAGCTGCGCCTCTCTATTCGATCTATCCGCGGAGATAACTCGCGCCGCTCGATGGTACTTTTTGCCGGCGTTCGAATCGATTGCGTCGAATCTACGCTCTGTTTAACCGCTTTCCGTCCGGGCTCTGCGAGCTGACTTCCTGTCGTCCGTCGCGCGTTCACAATTGACTTCCGGCCAGACTGTCGAGCGCTACACCACCGATGGACAAAAGCGCGGCCGAGAACTACCGGCGCGATTTCACCGTTTCGTTGAAATTTTATCGGCGCTTCATTCGAAACGGCACACCGTTTCTAAAGAGAGGAGTTTCTATCGCTGAGCTGCAAAATCGCTCTGTTTCCTTGCAAGCTTTAAAACTGAAACTGCCAAGCATTAAACGCGGCTGATGCACGGCGAGCGATTCAATTGTTAGAGTCACTTGCATCGAATGGGTTTGCATTGGAACGATCAATTGTTATTTGCAGGTCTAGCTGCATTCAATTCCTATTATTTTGATTGTGTAGGTACAGTGAATCACAGTAACATTCGGATACTTTTCAAAGGACGATAACTCTTTCAATATCAGATCATACGACTTGGATTTTTTTTGAGAAGTTTAAACAATTAAGTTAGTGTTTACTTACTTGTGTAACGCCTTAGTACGACAGTAATGGTATTTTGGAGTTATTTAAATTGAAATATCTCCTGAACTACTAACTTTTCGACATACATAGGTTACTACTTTTGTCTAAAGAATGTCCAGCTGCATCGATTGATGTATCAAAAAATACCTCATTCCATTTAAAAAAACATCGATAACCTTGAAATCTCATAAAAATGACCTTGAAATGTTTTTTCCCTTACACCGTTATATGTGGCCCTTCAAACAGTGTAACTTTGTTCTACGAAGTTTTTTTGTACAACGAAAAGTAACGGAGATATTGAGCTGTTCAGAGTTATGTGGGCCACCCTGTATATACAGTCAAACCTGTTTTTAGTGCGGTAGATAGGGACCGCGGAAAAAAACCGCACAGAAAAAAATATTTTCAAACTTCATAACCGCATAAAAAATATGTCAGAAACTTAGAAAATATGTCAAAGCTTTACAAAATAGCGAGAAAGTGCTTTCCAAACAAAATAAATAATTGAATTACACATAGAAACATTTAAAAAAATTTTAATTTACCATTTTAAACATGGAGAACTTTTAAAATGTACATAATTCAATACATATACAGAGTGTCCTGCTGAAATGAAATCAGCAGGGTATCTCGGAAGACGTTGCCGTTATGAAAAAAGTATGGTATAAAAAATTGGACGTTCTATTTAAAAAATCAAAGTTGGAATGTCGTCCACCACTCCACCCTCAAGAAAACAATGTATACTACGTAATGTAGCTCGTCGTACCAAACAACTTTTGTAGGAACACTTTTTTGATAACGACGACGTCTTTCGAGATATCCTGCTGATCTGATCTGATAGTCATATATTACATAAATAAATCGCACAAAAAATATCGCACAAAATAAAAAAATCGCATAGAAAAAGACCGCACAAAAACAGGTTTGACTGTATTCTGAAAATTTCATCAAAATCGGTAGATGCGAAAAAAAGTCACATGCATTGAAAGCTGAAAAAATCTTTAGATTTATTTGAATTGTAGTATTTTGAAAACAGAACTGGATAGTAGCACGTAGTGGTCGTTAATAAAACCGACGGAATAAGTCGCGTGTAATAAAATTTGCCTACACCGCTAATCGATCCGCAGCAAAAGGCATCGTCTCCGTTTCGTAGGCTCAGAAATTCCCGATTAGGCATGAAAATCTCGCGCGTAAATTAGTTTATCGTAGACAAGGTTTCTGTTAACCGGTCGCAATAGGAATTCCGTGGTTGCTGGCGCGTTTAGGCATCACGGATGGCTTTTTGTCGGTGCCCGTGATCTTTTGTTTAGCCCATACAAGGGAGCACCATAATTTTCTCCAAAGAAAGACGCGCTCCGGGGCACCGAGGAGAACTCTCGCTGCCTCGAGCCGGCCAGCCACGACTTTATTTCTCCATAAAGCAGAGTGAATTCTCGTTCTTGCCTCGGCCGGCCAGATGATCGCCTCGTTTCGTGATTGCCACGCACTGGAAAATGATCGTCAGCCACGAGAACCGAAGACGTATTACTCTTCTTGCCACCGACACCCCGCACCCCTCTCCTCATACAGCACCCTTTTATTTTTTCGTCGGCGAGAGCGAGAGCGAGAGCGAGAGAGAGAGAGAGAGAGAACCTCGCAGAAAGTCGTATAACTCATCCCCTCTGTTGTCTTTCGCCCGAGAAACCCGTAAATTTGACCAGAATTTGACGCGGTTATTTTTCTCACCGACGAATCTCGGCTATGGCGATAATAATCATATATATTTCCTCTCAATACTCTCACAGTGGGCGAAAATGCCAATCCAGCGGATAAAAACTGTTTCAGCTTTATTTTAAGATTTAGTACTCGCGCGTACACTTTCACTGAGACGTACCAAATCAATGAATGTTTACCTGGTGCAAGCAAGTATAAAACAGTAACATACATTAATCTGTAATTATCATTATTAAGATCACTTGGAGCCATGCAAATGCTTAAGAACGACGTTTATTGACGTTATTTAGGTTGGTCTGTCGGCAGTTTTTTTAGCAAAATCTTAATGAGCACAGGCTATTAGTAGTGCTCTTACTCGATAAAATCGTCGAGACTTTCATTTGCCCATTGAGCATACGCCTCGGCGTCCTCGCGGGGACTTTCTGTCGATTTACATTTACCAGTCCGGCGTTCGCAATCTGTAATTTCGTGCGTCGTTTTCGATAAGACGTCCGTAGAAAGTAGCGTCAAAGAAATTCCACGGATAACGAGACGGCATCGTCGTCGCGGGATTAAAACGCGAAAGTGGCGAACGAAATCCTAAATAAGCGAGCTGCTATCTAGGATCGTGACATTATCATAAGCGGGGCAGTAGATATCCACGGAGAGCACGCTCTCCTAATCGAGACCGTCGAATGGAAATCTCATCGGTCCGTTGATCAGCGATCGAATTTAAACGATCAGAAAATTAGAAACCGGATCGGATGAAAAAAAGATGTAGAAGATCACTGTCTAACGAAGCACTTTGGAGAGCGCGACACTCGGCCGAAACGAAATTTTTTATTATGATAGCTCGGACGCATCCTAATTATGTTCCGGTGGCCGCGTACGCTTGCGGCATTAATTAAGAAGACATCTAGGTCGGTTAGCGCATCGTAGCAACACCGGTGAAATTTTTGTTCGGCTGTCGAACCGACTCGAACTCGATCTTTTGCCACGAGCACCAACGGTCGAGCGTAATTCCAGGCGTTTCAAGTTTGCGTCAGCTCGGACACCGAGAGAAAAACCGAGAACGCGTTCCCCCGCGTGTAGCTTGTTCCCTTCAAGCCTGTTGCAGATGCAGCTTTCGTAACGAGCGAAAGTGACGCGCCTGCATCTCCGCGGGATCGTTTCGTTGCACTCCCGACTCGAGGTATCGGCTGTCTTGCGAATATTTGGAAAGCCCGCCGTTCAATCAAGTCTCCCCTCAAGTTAACCCTTTCGCGATCTCCAAAAATCTACAAAATTCAATGAAATTTGAGGGCGAACTCTCTAGCTTGATGTCAAACGGAAAACTAAGTACATGCAGACACGCCCTGCTTCCTAGACTTCCATCAGCTATCGCGTGCACGAGAGAAACTCGATATCAGAATGACGCAAGGGACGAATAAGGGTTTAGCGAAATTCTAAGGCAAGCGAAGCAAGTATTCGTCCCTCCCGTGCACGGAAACGTTTTCCGCAAGCACCCAAGGGGATAATGCGATGTAAAACAAATACCGAGAACCCGATTAACATATTTCCAAGGAAAACCAACCTGCTCCTCCCCATAGGAAGCGTGGAAGTGCATAAAACTGCGTGAAAACGTACGGGCAGCGAGAAGACATGAGGCGTAGCGGCAGAAAATTTGCGAACGTTCATCGTAAAAGCGAGATATTATAAAAGAATTTTCTCTGCGAAGCATAATATGTTCTGGAACAGCGAGAGATCAACACGAGTTTCTCCGGTGATCAACCGTTTTAGCGTCGCTTGTCGACTTCCTCGCGAGCCATTACACCGGAAACCTTAAATTCCCGCGCGTCGACGGAGTTTACTGCGCTCGCAACCGTAACTCCACCCTTTCGAGAGAAAGAGAGTTTCGTCGGTGTGGTACGCGGGACGGGTTGCCATGGTCTCCAGGGTGGAAACACGGGAAACGGGAGAGGAAACGTCTTCTGGCAGGCGGCCGGCTGATGAATGACCGATTTAAGATTCCTAGGAGATAACTACCCGGCTCACGTGACTCTACTCCTCACCTGAATGGCTTCTGTTCCCCTCTGCGCGGCACGTTCCTAGCTATTCGAAGCCGGCTTTTCTTTCTCCCCTGGCTGCCGCGCCGATGGTTGCCCCTAAATCTTCCTTCAAACATAATAATAGAGTTTGAAGAGGATCCGGCGCGCGGTGCTGTCGGAAAGTTTGATTAGCTGCCTCGTTCATCCAGCATATTGCTTTTCGCGGTCGATTGTCTCCGACAGTTTCGCGAGGAATGCAGCCGCGAGAACTTTTTTCATAATGTCGCGACGTTTTCGGCGAGCTCCGCAGCCGGAAAGTGAAATTTAACAAGGGTGCTTTGTACAGTTCTCACTGTTAACCCTTTGCGGTTCGCGACGTGTTTTCTCTCGTTCATCTCGGAACTTGCTAAAGCATTTCCTAACGCAACTATATTCCCATGTAAACTTTGTCAGGCTACGAACTGCTGAGAGATACTGTAGTTGTTGTTACTGCTGAATGAAGTAAATTTACGTTATTGTTACAGAAAATGTAACGCAATTTTACTTTAACTACTTGTTTGTCACGTGTGAAAAGTGTTTGAACATTGCAAAATCTTCTGTTTCAGGCAACGAGGAAGATTTCGAAATGCGGATATCTGTTCGTCGCCCCCGGCTGGGACTTCTCGAACCCGCTGAACCGGACGAAGGTAAGCGGAAATTAATGAATCGGGAAGCCAGCGTCGCAAGACACGCTCTCTCTCTTTCTCTTTCTCTCCGCTATCTCTCCTCAGATTCGCGTACCGTGGACCGCAAGTTACCGCGAGCCGGGGCCCCGCGGAAGCGATCGAGAAACGATCGGAGGTGTAGATCGGAAATGCTACGTCGAGCCCATCGATCACTTCCGTTTCGATGCCTCGAGGGGTCGCGGCGCGTTATCGACACTCTATGATCGGCCGATCGTGTTACAAGATCGATCGGACCGTGCGCGCAATTTTCTCATTATCGAGAAAGCGAGGATCGGGAACCGCGTGCGCCGCGTATCGTCAACGGCCCCGAAACGGATCTCCACGATCGTTTGTACCGTTGGGATCGTTCGATCGTTTATTTCTCCGTCTATCTATCCGATCGCTCTCTTTTTCGTTCCCGATGTTCTCTCACCGATTTTCGTCGGTTTTGTTCGGGTTTAAAGCAACGTCCGCGGAACGTGACTTGTAAAATGCAAACACAGCCGACGTCGATCTCGGTCCGGTTCTTTTTCCTTGTTTTATATTTACGACCGCGAACGGATCTCGTTCCTTTCTAAACTTTCTCCCGCGAGCGACGTATCTACGATCCTTAACGCGTCTCGTATCCGATTTTTCCCTGCTCCCCCGGACCCGCGGATCGATAAACGAATCGGCGATCTCACGGAGAACCGGCCAATTTCCCAGGCAGTTCATTGAAAACCGAGATTTATATTGATCGCCGCGGCTGCCAACCCGCGATCCTGCCTTTCTTCTCTCTTTACCTCTGTGCGTTATCGAAACGATTTCTTCCCACCGGTCGTCTTCGTTACCGGGCGAAATTAGAGAAATCACGACGGTTAATAAATGTCCTCGGATCGCCGTAGGAAATTGATGTCTTTCGCACGTGTCTCAGTCGTTAACAAATAACGTACCGTATAATCGATCTTACGGCCTCTCTCAGATCAATTCGTTTGAATCCTACCTCGCAGTAAATAACTTTCCAGTGTATCGAGAAATAATGGAAATAATCGCAGTCCTTGTCGAAACATATTTTCATCGCAAAACAAGTTGGGCTCGAATGAATTGATCAATTGTATCGCGAAAGATATCACGCGCACAGGAAAACTTTGGAAATTACATGATGAATGGTAAATCCACGATCCATTGGTTATTCATCGGCAATCATAGCGGAGGCTAAAGGTCCGATTCCGCGCATCTCCGCATGCAATTCAACGTGGAAGTCGGGCTCGCGAATTTAAACGATCGATTATCGAATCCCGCGGCGTTCTTTAAAGACACTAAGTCCACTGGCCGTCCGGCCGGGGCCGGCGAGAAACGCACGAATAGAAAGCGGTTTCATGGATGACCGTGTTTGGCCTCGATCAACAGACTCTCCCTTGATTTTCTATGACAGCTGTGACTGGTCTTCCGCGAGTTTTTCACCGGTTCCACGAAGAATAGGGTATCCCTCTTCCGGTTGCGAGGCCACTCGCTTCCATATATTCTCGAACGCGCACGGACCGCGTGGACGGTCGTGTATAAATGCTAGTTACGAAACCAGGGTAACCAAATTCTGTCCGAATCCCTGGACCAATTAGTATTGTATTGTATTTGCTTTATTTCAGACTTACAGCTAAGAAATGTGACTTGGTTTACATTAACCTTACTTTACATATCTAGAACCATACCTGCTGTTACTCTCTTTCTTTGTCTCACTCATTTCTACCTTAACCTACTCTGCTTGTATCCTAATTATTACATTCATTCCTATTCCCTAACATTTGTGTCTATAATAGTTTGGTATATTCTTTGGCGTATTTATGTTCTCCTTTCTCTCATTTTCCTCAACTTCTCCAACCACTTTTCGACATTTTTATCTTTCCTCCCGCTCACTACATCCTCGATCCTGATTTCCGAGATCATCCTCGATCCTGATCTTTTCTCCTATTACCCTGTATTCCCTTGTTAAATGTTCTAGGCTTCCATACTCGTCACCACAAAGGTCGCACCCTCTCGCCTCGTCTTCCAGCCAGTATTTGCTCCAATTTTCTCTGTTTCCGCATCTTACCCGTGCTATGAGCTTTTGACTGTCCCTTCTACCCTTCTTACTTAAATATTCCGGTAAATCCGCTATTCTTATATACTTGTTCCTTTCGTTGCATTCGGACTGCTCTACACTCGTATGCTCCTCTTGCCGTTATACTTCGATGTCTCTACCCTTTAATCTCTTCGTTACCTTTCTATCTTGCCTTCTCATTTCTTCTATCCTTGCTTGGCTCCATCCGTTTCTCTTTAAATATTCCTCTCTTTCTTTTCCGCCTTCGCCCTGCACATTACCTGATTCTTTTTCCTTTAGACACTCCTTGACTATCTTCCTCTCTTCGTTTTTTCTTACTCTTTCCGTATAATTTCAGGTCCTAATTCCTGTCTCTACGCTGAGCTTTGCTCTTTTCGTTTCTTCCAGAACCAAATATCCTGGCGTACGCACGTCTAAACCTAGTGTCCACTTGAAGTACTTCAGCTGAGTTTTTTCTACCTCCACTCTTTCCTTGAAGCTCCGTCGAATAAGAAGATTCTCATTTTAAAATCGTTCTTAAATTTTCTTTCACCGATTCCCCAACCAATGTGTATAAACCGGCCTTAAAACGTTACGCACGCAGAGGGTCAGATACAAATTATGCTCCCCCGGCGAAAGGTCTTTAAATCATCGAATTATCCTACCGATAAAAATCCTTATCGCTGCTACGTGTTTTGCGTGGCAAATTCTCCTCACCGTTCCTTCGATCTCCAATGATAAATCCCGAGTGCTTAACTACCGACAGAATATTGATACCAGCGATCGGGTACACTCTTCGCGCTAATTCCGAATGCAAACTTCGTCCATTAGGTCTAATAGGCTTGTCCATCACTTCGATCGAACATGGCAGCATCGATTGCGAACAAAATTCAACGATAGCTGCCGCTCGAAAATTCATTAATTGACATCACCGGCAATAAAACTCACGGGGGAAGATGCTGAACGCGGGTTTCGATCGAATTTGCATAATAGATCATTCCCAGTATATCATTTTTGGTGGCAATCGTTATCGAATTAAATACAAGATAAAGAAAGAGAGTTGTTTTAATTTTTTCTCGCGGCAGATATTGTCGTCTCCCGATCGGAGCTAATAGTCGAAATTACTTCGAGCAAGACGCGAGCCCGTAAATCTCGGCCGTTTCACCGTGATACACCGGAGAAAGTGAATAATTAGAAGCCGCCTTAAGGCCTTAAAGGCCTTTAAAGACTAGGCGACGCGAGCGGGGTGCGTAACAGTCGTCGATGCGGGCTATCGACTCCTTAATTAAGTGGAACCTTGTTAATTCATGCGTGAACCTCCGTGATTTACGTCTGCTCGACCACCTTTTTCCGCCAAATTGTTCTGTGATCGTTTCTCCGTTGCTTTACATCTACAATTATTTTCTACTTTTTCACTCCTCTCTTGTAACTGGGAGTTTTCGAACAAATTTCATTGCTTTCGAAATAATTTGTTAATTGACTACCGACGGGTAGAAGAGCATTGTGTCTCGAATTAATTTATAATACTTAATGAGGCCCTTTGTGGTAAACGAGTTTGACATGCCTGACTTAGATGATGATGATACCAATTCGGTTGTAGGACAAATTCGTTGACCGGGTACCGAGAAAAAGGAACGCAAACATGGCTTATGTTCTACATCAGGCTTGTCAAACTCATTTATCACCAAGGGCCTCATTAAGTATTATAAATTAATTCGAGAGCCGCAATAAAAAAATCAGATTCGAAATAAAGAAGAAACACATGTTTTTTTATTAACATTACAATTACACATACAAAATAACAAAGTACAAACACAACAATATTACAAAAATACATACGAAGTATAAAAGTTGTTTTTTTACAAGTTTACTTTATTTGCATAAAACTATTTTCATTGTTTTATTTCGAAGAAACTTGGCAACGGTTTTCAGTAACCAAATTTTCAAAATTCGGTTGAGTTTGTTGGGTTGTAATTATTTTTGAAAATGATTGCACACGCTGGTCCGTTAATCTTGACCTTTCCTCAGTTTTAGTATTTTCTGACGTTTAAAATAGTGGGTTGCACGTAGCTGAAATACGCCTAATTGCACATAACATAATTGGGAAATCGATCAACAGATAAATAAAATTGGAGAAATTTGGAATTCCATCATACATATATTTTAGTTTCAATACGGAATCACACTGCATTTCGATTAATTCCAGTTGTAAATTGTCAGCAGTAGTTTCAAAGTTTTTGGTCGGGCCGCAGAGTACTTGTCGACGGGCCGCGTGTTTGACATGCCGAAGAAAATTCTCACTCCCTCGAGGAATGAGTTCCAACCCGGACTGGCACGGTAAAGGAGCGAAACGAGATGCGTTTTATTCATAAATTTTTCTCTGGCTAGTTGACTCCGACGGTTCTCTATCGTTTTGCCCGTGTTACGGGAGCGTTCGAGTCTCATTCGATGCAGGAGACAGCCATCGGGAGCGTCCGTGGCAGTCGTAACGTCGAAGCGGTGTTAAAATATGGAAGGCAGGGGATCCTTGAGCTGGCAATAAAATAAATGAACGGGTCGTCCCGCGTCGCTGTCGCTTTAATGCCCGGGGCGATAAGGAGCACTGACTTCGGCGATAAGGCTTCGCTAACGTCGTCTTTTTAAGCGCATTTCATTGCATAATGCCGTAGCGCGTTGGGGCGACCGAACGAACGGGACCTGGTGGATTTTCTCTCGAGGAGTACACGAGGCTAGCTCGCGGCAATCTCGAAAAGAAAAAGAAGTTCTTTTTGTGTCGTCGATGTTGACGAGTCCCTCGAGCCACGTCGGCGGCGATTAGTTGCATAACGAGCGTGACGCAGCGCGTGCAACGACGCGACGGAACGAAATGTCCTGCTACGTCAGCGCGTCCGCTTGTTTGTCGATGCGTGCTCGAACTGAAATTGTTGACACGTGTCCGGCGTTTGTCAACCGATTTCCAGATGTTTCGTTCAGCGAAACAGCAGTTGGTTCTGCAGGATCTAAACAATAATGATCGTTTGTTGGTTCTCGTTGCACAATCGGCGTATACACGCGCGGGTTATTGCGCAACCGGCATACCTCATTGTTAGCCCGGCTCTTTGTAGCCGAGAAAACAGTCTTATCAGGTGAAGAAAAGAACCCGCCACTTTCCTTTTGTCGGTTGACCTCATCCCACGCGGTCCGTGCGCACACACCGCGCCTGCTATAACTGAATTTTCTGTTTTATTAAGCGGCGAGTCGCTGTTCCTGCCAGCTCCGCTCCTAATAGGCTCCGAGATCTATTAGCTCCGCGAAATTAGAGACCGAACTGGTGGCAAAGTTTAGCCGCGACCGGCGCACAATAGGCTGCGCGTAAATTATACTTGAAGTATTAGGCTTAAATTGGATCGAGCCAGTTCCATACGCACGGCCAACTTCCCTGAACACGAGCTCCGCCGATAGGATCGGCGGAGATACTTTGAAATCAGTGATTATTTTTCATGCTTGATTTGAATTTTACGACGCTCGTCGTTAAACTTCGCATAAAATCGTCAGTTACACTAGATTCGTGTTACTGGTCGTTAGGCCTTGATACCATCCAGCCGCTATTTCTAGGCACTGCGCTACAGCGAGTCTACTTGTCGCGAGTCGTAAAGAATCTTCGTATACACTATTCCCCAGTGATCTTTATTAGCAGAACTGCTACGACTTGCCTCATTAGGAATGCTACCAAGGCCGATTGTCACTTACGTACAGTCGAGTGGCAACCCTCGTGACGGTAGCGGTATTCTCAGCTGCAACGTGTGTCTCAAATTTGAACAATGGTTTCATTGAAAAGTCGCGAATCGCTTTCGTCCGCCACTCCTTGAATCGTTTTCAAGGCTTTACACCTATTAAACGCCACAGAAAATGTTCCTCCTTCACGTAGGAGCTATTAACAGACTGCGTTCAATGTATTCGTAACAAGTACAAGGTTGAAAAACTTCGAAAGACGTCTACATTGCTCAAAATTTGCTAGTGCTCCAAAGAAATTCATTCCTTATTTTGAGTTATAGTGGGTGTACAAAGTATTCGTACACCTTTTAAAAACTAATAACTTTTTTTATAGCTGTACAAAACGACATCATTTTTTATAATCAATTAGAATCATTGGTTTACGAAATGCTATGCAAAAAAGATTTTCCAAAAATTACATGGAGAAATAAAAAAGGCTCTTCTTAAAACCTTTTTGTTTGGGCTCTTAATGAGAATTTAAAATATATGTTTTGTAGATCCATGTTAGTTATACACATGCTGAAGATTTCATCGAAATCGGTTGACGCAGGAAAAAACGACACGCATCGAAAGATGTACGATTCTGTGGATTTTAAGCAGAAATTGATCAAATGTCGTGTAAAACTACGATTTTCACAATATTTAACCGCTTTTAGCTCGTGTGTATGTTAATCGATTTCGATGAAATTATCAGCAGGTGTATAACTACTATAGATCTACAAAACATATATTTTAAATTTTCATTAAGAGCCCAAATAAAAAGGTTTTAAAAAGTGCCTTTTTTATTTTTGCATTTAACCTTGTAAATTATAATTTTTGGAAAATCTTTTTTGCATATCATTTCGTAAACCAATGATTCTAATTGATTATAAAAAATCAGATCGATTGGTACAATTATAAAAAAATTATTAGTTTTTAAAAGATGTACGAATACTTTGTACACCCACTGTATATAAAATGATCGATGAAAATAAGACTCTGCGTAATGACCTAGTACATTATCATCTTGCAGGTTCTAATAACAAAAGAAACGAAGTGTGTTGTAATTAAGGCCATAACGAGGAGCTAAACTGCGCGAAGTTTCATCGAGTTAAACGATAACGACCAATTTTTTCCCGTCAATTGGCCCATTGACCGTCACGTCAGTCTCACACGGATGACTCAATTCTGCGGTAGACATGACATTAATAAATAAAAAAGTACCTACGTTCCCATCAATATCGCTTGTACAAAAAATTGTATTCTTAACAGAACTAAATCGCGAATCGATAGAACAATGCCATCAGCAATCGAGGGTGAAATATGTTCGGCCCTTCGACAGTCGAAAATCGGTCTCATCGCGACTACGGGCGATCCGATCGAATTGACTTCTCGCGGGTTACACCACGTCCCCGTTAATTACCCAATTAACGCGCACGCCGGCTTAATTTGTTCTTGCGAACGAAGCTGGCCTGGATCGCGCGTGGCCGAGGGAATTCGCGCACCAAGATATTTTCCCAGGGCCGGCGGCGGGCCGGGTCGGGCCGGGCCGGGGCGGAGCGAAGAAATCGGCACACTCTAATGAACCGGCAATCCGCGGAAAAAATCGAGGCCGGCCGTCGCTGCACACTGCGCGTTGTGCGCAAAATTCCTCGAACCGCGTTCGCGTTCATTTGCATCATAATGGAGACAAACGGTGCCGGCGCCTGCTGGCCCCTTCTGCCCCCGCCGCCGTGCGATCCCCATCGGGGCCCGTTTCTCTTTCGCCCTTTTTTCTTTCCATTTCTTTTTTGCCGGTTGTCCCGGTTTTCGCGGAAAAATAAGTAGCGCGTCTCTAATGTTATGCTTTCACTAAAGGGGGCTCAAGATCACGGCCACAATGGAACCGCGACGGGCGCCCCCGTCTAATCACATCAATTTGAACGCAAACGTACTTGCACTATAATGTTTTCATCGGGCGTCCGCGAAATTTCTGGTTTTCCGCGACACCGGTCTTGATCCCGCCCGTAACATTGTTGCATTATATTGCTGGGGCACTTTCGCGGCGGGTAATTGCTCAATGTAGATCGCGGTGCGATCTCGATTCGCTGGGGAAAGGCACCGGTTCGTTAACGATCGTCGGACATTAATGATAATTGAAAGAAAGGAATATTTACCGCTCTTCTGAGATCATTATCCGGTAGAAATCAAATTGACCGATTGGTTTTGAGCGATCGGCTGGAGAAAGGAGCGATCTTCTGTAATTTCTCTTCTCGCGTGGCGTCCGAAAGAAAACGTAGTCTAATGTGAAAAAAACATTGTCAATGGGATCGGCAACTATTATATTTAACTATTATGCTTATATTTAACTATTATATTATTTGAAAATTTGCTTGTTAAGTAACAATGAAGATAGCTAAAGCTAAATCTAACCTTCAAGATAAAATCACTATACGCTCAAAAGTGTGGAGAGCAACATTGCTTTGGGAACTTTTTACCCAAAAACCTCAGCATAAAACCACAGGTCCCAACCTGTATAAAAAAATACAACGACCCTATATGCTCGTTCGGGACATCGTGAGTTAATATCACGCTCGTAAAACGTGTTAGAAGAACAGAACGATCTTTTCCTCGATTTTCCCATCCAAGTCCCCGAGCTGACCGCAAGAAAAGTGGTTTTTCCCGCGGAACTACCGTTAAAATATCATAAGAATTCTATGAACCGTCGAATCGAGGCTGATCATTAAAAGCGTCGATTTCAGACGGCAAGAAGTCGAGCGAACGCATATTTCCGAGCGATTCCTCGAAGCTAAGAGCGATCGTGGTCGTCGCTGTTATCCCGCTTTTCTCGTGATATCTAAATTGCCGCGGGATTTCAGTAAGAAGAAGAAGAAGAAGCAGAAGAATAACGAGAAAGAGAAGGAGAGGACGACTACGACGACGAAGTAGGAGGAGGAGGAGGAGAGGTGTTCTTTTTATCGTGGGGCTGGTCGGCTCGTTCGCTGGCGAGGGAAATTGCTCGCATCACGCGAAATCGTTCGTAATTCCATGGGGGATTATCCGGGGCGAAAGGGCGGTGTTCTCGGACGCGGATTCCCGGTTCCCCACCGGCCACCAGTATCAAAGAACTTTACGAGTTTTTAATTGAACAATATTGAATGAAGACGAGACGAGACGAGCGGGCCGGGCCCCTCTCTCGCGAGTTCTTGTTAAACATGCTCGGTGCGCGATCAGGATAAGAGGACGAAGGTGGACGAAGGTAGACGAGGACGTGGAGGAGGAGGAGGAGGAGGAGGAGGATCGAGCTCGCGCGCCTCCGTACGAGGCTTTAACGAGCGCGTCTCCGCCGTAACGACACGGAGCGGCGCTCATGCAGGCCCGACTTAAGGCCCGCTCCCGCGAAATGCATTTGCTTACGGCTGGCTCACGTACGCCCGTATAAAACGGCGCATTATTCGCGAGTTATGCCCCGTACGCACGTCGCTGTCCCTTTTTTCGCCCCCTCGCCGCAGTGCCTCCCTTTGTGAGCTGCCTCTTAAAGCCTCACGGCGGCCCTTCCTGCACGCGTCGCCCGTTCCTTTCGCCGCGCCTTTTTCTACCTCGCCGTTTATTCGCGTTTTATTCTCCTTCCCTCGCCATGCCTCGCCTCGCCTCAGCAAGCCGCCCGCGACACACGCAAACCCGCGAGAAACGACACCGCTGATCGATTCCCTTTCGATCTTTGCCTTCGAGAAATCTCATACGTCTCGCGTCTCACGAAGAAATCAAATGAAATTAACGTAATCATCGTTCACCTCGCGCAGAAAGATCTTCGGAGATCTTCATCTTCGTCCCGTCACTGATCGCCGATGCTCGCAGACTCTAGTTTTCGCGAAAGGCAAGGCAGAGCCAGCAACTTGGTTTTCACTGAATTTTCTGCAGGCTGCTGGCAGCTAGCTCCTAATTTGGTCAGAGATCGTCCGTCTCGCCTCCGTTTCGCTTTCCATCATCGGAAGACGCTGAGACTGGCTCTCTAGCAACTAGCAAACTCATCCGGTTCGTTTCACATGGATACATTCCTAGGTTCGTCTACGAAACCGCTAAAAAGTTTTACCAGATCGCTGAACTGTTCTGCCGAATTGATGGATGGAACAAATTCTCGAGTCTTGATGCGGATTCCATCGAGTCCAACCGAGGGAGGCGTAGGGTCATACGCCGAGACAAAGGTCCGGCACGCTCGTCGTGCTAGGCTAATTATCGATAAGGCAATCAATCTCTGGAACGCGCAGCTAGGGTCAGTAATGCCAACCTCCGGGCCATAGGAGAAAGCAGTTTTGATTGGACCTACGCTACGTGCCGACTTCTCCGATACTATATCTGTAGCCTGTTGCTGGCGAAGCATTCCGTGCTGCTCGAGCCTCCTTGCTCGTTTCTTTTCGTTGTAAACCTAGAAAATGCGTTCGACACGATTCCACGGAACAGTGACAATTAAATGGAACAGGGGCAGCGCAACGTTCGGCGCGGTTAAACGCCGGTACGATTTTTCATTAGCTTCTTCTTTTCTAGGTTTAGTGGATTCTTCTCGGAAATTAAAGTTTCAAGCATCCTCGAGTTCCATTGGCTTTGTTCAAATGATGTTTCTCTTCTAGAATTCTTTGTTTTAAGGGTAATGTTGAAGATGGCAGTGGCAATACGACATTGATTTTTATTGATCATGGATCGAGAGTCCTTGACTTGAAAAATTTGAGTCGCTAACATCGAGAAAACATTTTCATGCGCATAAAGATCTTCTATCTATTTATCATTTCAAGAGTGTCCAATCTTTCAGTTAATTTTCTCAGTAAGTACCGAGAACAACACTTTGAATCCTCAAGTCCAGCATCCGAGTGTGTCGCAGAACAAAAGGAATCATACAACAAATTTTCTCGTTGAAAAATCAGGCCAGCGACGATTCTTCTCTCGACCATGTTTCAATACGAAGATCGCGTGATGGTCTTCATAGTTCTGATCGTATCGAGGAGCTGGTCGACCTGATTTACGAGCGGAGAAACCTGACTGGCATTCTTTTGGTTCGCAGTTTCGCTAAGAAGCGCTGGCCCGGCAACCGATTTTCAATATCAATCGCTCGATTGAATCGGAAAATTGCTTCGATCTCCGCGAATTCACTGAGATCGATTTCACAGCGTAGCGCTACATGGTCGCGTTAGGACGATTGATAAGCAGCTGGATCGGTCACGATTAGAGTCGTTATTTAACCATAGTGACACTATCGAGCCTGTTGCTCCAGTTACCACGTCCACGTGGGTCGTTCGAGATATCCCACACGCGCGATTAAGTTTTCACGGTGCGATCTAGAGCTACGGCTCGGTTTGAGCTTTTACACGCGATCCTAGTTCACCAACGTTATTGTCGCGATTACCATAATTTTATGAGACATTAAGTCCGCAAGAGCGATACCTACACCCTAATTAGACCTCTTAACGCGACGTTTAATTGAATTTACACTCGTCCCCGTTTCGTGGCGAATCACGGAGCTTTTGTTGCACGATTGCGCTCGGACTCGGACGAAAAACGTGCGCACGATGTACCGGCAAAAATATGCAGTGCTAGAAACGTTTATTGCCTTGCTCGAATACTAAACACATTGTTAGCTGAACACGTTGTGTCGTTGTTATCTTTTGAGTTCAGCGAGACTGGTATTTATTGCAAAAATGTGTATCGCGTTATCTTCGCTTTTATTAGACACGTTTTGTCAATTGCAGTGCTACGAGCATTGTGTTTATGTACTTCGTCGGCGCTGTCGTAGAGACGTTCACCATTTGCTGTTTAATAGAGAGAGTAATGACTACAATACTATTATTACTTATATTAAATTCAATTTATATGAACTCTACAACAGCGTCAGAGAAGTACATAAATATCTATAATATTCGTAGTACTGCAATTGACAAAACATCTCTAATAACTAGAGTGCTGATCTTTATGCAAAATAAAAAATGTTCGCATTGATTGCAGGGCATAGGTGCCAAATAAAAATTGTATTCTTCTTGTAATTATCCTATTCAGCTGAAACTAATACATTGATGTCCCTAAATATTTTTAACATGTCCACTGCTTTAAATTATATGTATCCATTTTTGTCATAAATGCACAAAATCCGCAGTCTACTAATAACGAAGTAATTCCACAATTTTTCTTTATGGAATTTTGGTTTTACAAAGTGTTACAAAATAGATAAGAAATAAGTGTCTCTTCTTCCACTGATGTTGTGCTCGCTCCAGAGTGCTGTTCTTGAGATCATTTCCGAGTGCCTGTACTATACTCACCGGTATCTAATCAGTAGATCCTCGACGCAGATTGAAATCAGGCCACGGTGATCTTTACAGAGCAAGATTTTTAAAGTCTCCGGAACCTCCCAGTGGTTTCCTTTCCTATCAATCTTGTGAATAAGTTTGGAACATACTAAATGAGCCGTTGGTTGGTTAGAGTCCATCGAAAGTTGTTTATCCGACAAGCGGAGACATCGTGCGCGCATTTGTTGAGATTTGTTGGCAGCGGCGTGCGAGCACGAGAGGAAGAGAGATGGGGCGGCCAGTGGTTCCCGTTATCAGGGCAACGATCTACGGAAAGTGAAAATGTCGAGTGCACAGTTTGAGCCAATTATGAGGACTTTATTCTCATCTGCACGGCTTCGTCGTGCCACCACGTTCTGGCTCGTGTGCCTTCGCGAGACAATGGGATTACTCGAATCACCGATCCACCGTGTACGATCGATCCTTTAATACATTAAACATCACCCGCCTCGGATTATGTTTCCACGGGGATCCCATTTATCCGTCAGACGATACCATCGGGGAATATTCTGTCGCGGTTACGGGGCCAGCAGGCTCGGCTCTTCGCCTCGGCCGCCATTAAAATCAAGCCCGTTTCGACACGGTTCACCTCGGCTCCTTGGGAAAGATGAAAAATCATCGAACAGACGTCTCTCCACTCCGATACGTGTGCACGTGTGTATGAGAGTATGTATCCCCTCGTTTGTGGCCCGTGTACCCTCTTAAATATAGAAGAAAAATCACAGTGTTTATCTTTATCGCGTGCACAGTCATTAACCTTTCGCGGCTCTGTGTCGATCTGATCTCGACATTTAATTTCATTACAATGACTACATATCCTAACGACCTGTGAGATATTTGCCTCTAATGTTACAAGTGCGTTCTATGGAAATGCTATCTGAACGCTCCAGAAGTATTTCAAAGGCATTATCTGGGGTCCGCGGATCTCGCGCATGCAAATATCAATTTTTATACGCTAATTTATGGGACCGGAGATCAAAGAGAAATCTCTGTACACACCATTAACCGCTCCGTAAAACAGCTCTCCGCAACTCGTTAGTTGAAATTCGTTCCGACATCATTACACTTTGTGATCCGCGATGAAAAACTGTATTCCATCTGTAATGGAAATCTGTGCTCGTAAACTATCGCGAGAGATAACTAGAATTAGAACGATGTGTATTATTCAATCTAATCCGAATAGAACAGAGGAAGCTGTCTTCTTATTTTCTTTCGATCCCGTTAAACTTCTTGCCTACGGAAGAAACACATGGAGTTCTAAAAAGACAACGGAACAAGAAATTCGTATCAAACCTCTCTTCGTGAATACTTCAGATATTTTTAACTGGTTTATAAAAAACTTGATATTCCCAAGACAATGCCTAGAAAAGTTTCTTATTGTTCGGTCGGCAATGATACTTTACCATATTTATTGGAGCGTCACACTAAAGAGCAAAGTGCAGAAAGTGTTTCGAGCAAACGTAGATTCGCGGTACCAGTTGGTCAATTCTTCTCGGAAATGAAAGTTCTAAGGACCGCCGAGTTTCACAAACTTTCTTAAATAAACAAACAACTGAAATTCACTTTGCCAAAATAGCGTAGCATCGATACGCATCGGCAAAACATTCTTCGCGAGAATGCTGGTCGGTGTCGGTCAGTGCCGGTCCGTGCAGTATAGAGTGGATAGTCAGTAGCGGCTTAAATTAAGTGGAGGCCCCAAGCGGTAAAAATTTTGGGGCCGTCAAACTCAAGTTAGAAATAGAAGTTGTAAGAAAACTCTCGTAAACTTATTAACAAAAAAGAAAAGTAACGACAAATTTTGCAAAATAAATGAATTCTGCGAAATTCGGGGCCCTATGGTATCCCGGGGCCCCACATGAGTACAAACCTTCAAAATTCTTCAAGGTAGGACCCTTGGGCGTCGACACAATTTTTCCAGCGCGATTTCCATGCTTCGTATGCTCTCTGGAAAGCGTTTTCTGGAACCTCTCGTAGTACTCTCGTCGCAGCCTCTTTGACGCGTTCCACACTTTCAAAATGGCATCCTTTTAGCACATGTTTAGTTTTTGGAAACAAGAAGAAGTCTGCGGGAGACCTACTTCGAAGAATTTCAAAGGTTTCTACTCATATGTTGAATAGATTTCTTTTAAAAAATGTGGTTGCATGACTTTCCGGACAGACCCTGTAGCGTAGATCGACTTTAATGGGACGCGGCCTCTCCCTCCCTCTCTCTCGCTTGGTTTTCTGGTTCGGCTCGCAGTCGAGTATGGTCATGTTTGGCCGACTGTTTCGCCAAGGTTGTAGGACACCGCCTAGTCGCACGCGAAACGCGCTATTCGCGAAATGCTTGCCCGCAAACGCTGCCATGCCGGCGAGAACACGAGAGTGTGTGTCGTGACTTCATCGTCTGGTACCTCGATGCCGCCTATTGTTCTATGAATAGAGCTCACCTATCTCCTACCTTGGCTCTCCTGCTATAGCTCTCTCTGTCCACCTTTCACCGGGCTTGCTCGGGACCGTGGTGCACGAATAATCATCTGGGAACGAGAACCCGCGCTCTGCTCGAGCTTTCGACGCCCAAAAATCCGACGACACCTTGCGACGATTTTATTTGAGAGGATCTTTTGTATGTATTAGGTGTACAAATAAGTTCGGTGCCTTTTCAGCATACTTTTGATTTTTATTTATAAAAGAAAAGGAATACACGGACGGAAATTGCTTGTTGAGTTACACCAAATTCTTTAGCAAGTTTCCGTTGTGTTTGACAAGGATTCAGTAATTGCTCTAATTCCTCGTCCTGCACTTTTTTCGATATTCCACTGCGTTCTCTACCAGTGAGATCAACATTTCCACTACAAACCTTCGGAACCACTTTTTGCATGTTTTATAATCATTTTCGTAATCATTTAAATAAGTTTTAAATCATTTTCGTAGCCTCAGCAGCATTTTTCTTTGACTCCAATGTGAAAGGAATACAGTGTCGAATGTGCTGTTTCTTGAACGCCATGTTGCAAAGTATTGTTTTCTCAATAATAATTTATGTAGTGCGTTTAGTAGGGTAAGGTTGATGATTTAGAACACCAAAGCGGCGGGAGAAAATTTTAATTTGAAATGCAATCACAATTGAATATGTGTAAAGGCACCGAACTTATTCGTGCACCTAATACATCCACTTTTAAAGAATTTACGAAGTTTGGTACTTCCTGTCTTGTTACAAGAACACACTATTCCGAATACACCAACTAACATTGAATTTAACTGGCCTGTATTTCACATTTCTAATATACATGTTTAACATAAATGCATAAAGTTTCGTCGTCTACTTTAATGTTCATTCTGTCACTGAATGGATTTAAATAGATCGGACTGAAGGATTTATACATATGGATGCAAAGATTGCAAGGACTTGTTTCATGAACAGAAGCTACTTTCCAATCTGAAGTTTTATTTGCAATATTTGATACAAGAAATAAAAGGGATTAAAGATCGTATCAAAAAGATTGCACACATAGAACACGCGGTGCGTTCGAAGCCAGTTGGCAGAGTTTTGAAACAGAAGTGTCGCGTGACCAGATCGTAGAAGTCGCAAAGAAATCAAATGCCGGTGTTTGGTCCGAAGAATTTGAACAAAGAGGGACGACAAATCGTCGCGGGAAACGATACCGATTCCCGTGTGTCTCGTTCTTTTCACGATCGAATTACCGCAGATCGGATTCGATCTTCTTTCCTCACGGTGGGTGCCGAGGCTCGCGTGTCGCGACATTTTATACGTGTACAGCTCGGCGAAAGGAGCGACTCGCCGATTTCAGAGCGATTCGTGCGAAAAAAAGAATTTACTTTAAAAGCGTGAAAGCGCAGACAAACTCCAATAAATCAACGAGTAGAAATTTCGAGTGATAGGTGGACTGTTCTTATGCGAATCCCGGCGAATTGAATAGCAATTCAAACGTGATCGATTCGTTTGATTAAAATTTCTATCGCATTATGTTCGACAAAAGCATTGAATCTGCTGCGTAACGATAAATCGTGAATCCAAATTCGTTGATACTTTCATTTTCATATTTCATTGTAATTTTATTGCGCAATCGATACACCTACTCCTTGAATTATTCATTATCCGGAATTTTATGCTTTTACGGCGCGTTCGAAGCTTTTATGTCTGAGGTGCTTTATCTCGTTTGCTTTCTATCGGACGAGAGATCCGCAACTTTCACTTATCGAGGCTCTTAACATCGAATTATTAATGCCAGGGGCTAACAGAATAAAATATTTCGAATTATTATACAAATTTTTGACGGAGATCGAATACAGATGCGATCCAATGTTACTTGATTCTTATCAAGTTATTATATTAACGTTCTGTTTCAATTTGGAGCCATTGTCATGCAAGAAGTCAATTAATACGGATTTTCTCGATGCTGTTAATACATACTTTTTATCGTTGCCAAGCTGTAAATCATACTTTGTATTACTTTCATTAGAAAGTATTGTAAATGTGGGCCTTAACACGTTCACAGTAAATTAGTACTCTCTCTCCCTCTCTCTCTCTCTGTTGATTCCAATGCAATTTACGATTGACAAGTCTGGATTTCATATTAGTAAATTATGATAATGCAGAAACGCTGGAATGAAATCCTTGAAATCCAGGAGAAACAAATCTGAATTAATGAAACCAACTTCTACATTTCGTTTAAGAAAATGTCTGTTCATATGGCACTTTTATAGGAGCTTTTTTAACAACTGTATTTATAAAATTACTACTTTGATGTTTAAATGTTTAAAAGTTCCACGACAATTTCGAGCCCCGGTTTTTTCGATTTCGAGCGACCTCGATAAAGAAATCAGTTCGGCCGCCGCTTTCATAAATTATTGCAACTGCCATAGTACACCTGCGAATACGCGCGAACGTGCTCGTATCGTGAGAAGTTTCGAGTTACTTTTCTCAAGCCTTTGTCTGCGATGACCCGCGGCTTCTTCTTCAAACCGGAAACGACAAGGAAGAGCACGGAATTGCGTAACAGACGCGTAAACCTCTTCGCGGCGAACAGACTAAGAGCGGAAGAGACTGAATTCGCGGGATCGTATTTTCTCTGCGAGTAATTCTCTTTCTTTCTCTATTTATGTATCTTCGTCTAGCTTGAACGTTATCTGCGACGCCGCGCCGTGAAATTTCCGTTGCACAATCGAAGTCGGATTTCTCTCCGGGTAAACCAGCAAAAACCTCTTCGTTAATGCGACACGATGCCGTCGCTCGGTACGCGGTGACTAGTTCGATCGGTAATCCGAGCCAGGAGAAGTGGCAAGAAGACCCGGAAGAGCGCAAGAAGAAAACCTTCAGTAACAGGGCAGGAGGATCGCGTTAGCGGTGAATGGCGTTACGATCCGATATTATCTCTTTGTTGCGTCGCCGCGGCTAGGCTAGGCTCCTCCGAACACCGATTTTCTGCAGATCTCTGTTGCGTTGTCAATATAGAAATTCACATCAAATTTTTACTTTAATTATATTAAAAGTAAAAATCGGACCTGATATGCAGTCAGTGTAAAAAGTATTCATACGTCCTTTGAAAACGAATAATTTCGTTCAATGTGGGCTAAATGGCTTCAATGTTTTTGAGATGTTAGAAGTATGTATGTATGTATTGATTTACTAGCTAACGTGTAAATATTAGGTTGTTGCAAATGAAATGGCCGTTTTGAATCTTTAACATAAACTTTTATTTTACAAGCTTTATTCATATTCCATTAATTGAATTTCCATCGACATCAATGCACTTCTTCCATCGTGATACAAGTGCCTCAATGTCTTTCTGGTAGAAATCAAATGCAGTTTTTACAGCACGTTCTTCTTTGAATATTTATCCATTCAAAAAGCCATCTAGGCGCTTGAAAAAATGGTAACCAGTAGGTGACAGGTCAGGCGAATAAGGAGGGTGAGGAAGAACTTCACATTCCAACTCTGCTAATTTTTTTACTGTTTCTTTCGCAATATGTGGCCGAGCATTATCGTGAAGCAATATTACACCATGTCTATTGACTAATGCCGACTGTTGAACACGCAGTTTTTCGTCCATTATATCAATTTCCTGACAGTATTTATCAGCAATTATGGTTTCACGTGAATCCCTTTCAACTATCTGTTTTAAATCTAAATCTTTAATAGCTGCTGGCTTACGACCATGAGGCTCATTTTCCAGATTTATATCTCCGGAACAAAATTTTCAAACCAACGCCTTATGGTCCGATCACTTGCTATACTTTCACCGAAAGCGGCATTTATGTTTTTCGCTGCTTCAGTCACAGTATGTCCAAGTTTAAACTCGTGCAAGTAAATTATACGAATTTCCTTTTTTTCCATGGTGAACGAAAATCGATTTTGAATCATGTATACTATACAACATTAATAATCTTATACACGCAAATTCATGTACGAAATATGTACTTTTCAAATTGTACAACTTCAACCCCATCTGTCGTGAAAAAACTAAACTACAAAGGCGGGTAGTTTCAAAGGTGAAAAACGGTCATTTCAATTGCAACAATTTAATAATTTTGTTAATATTGTTATCGGTTGTGAAGGGAAAAGAAAACGTCATGATTCTTAAACTTTTTATGAGTGTCTCTAATGAAAATTTAAAAGATTCATTTCGTAAATCTAAGTAAGCTATGTGCATGTACAAAGCTTCATTGAAATCGGTTGACGTATAAAAAAGCTATGAGGAATTTTTAAAGTAAAAATTGGATCAGACATTTTAGAATCAGTATAACAAAGTCGCCCGACTACCTCTCGTTGCAAGTGCAGTCGCAGAGAAGCAAGATCGTTGCCCGCCGAATTGTGTTCCGCGAACGTGCACTTGGCACACATTCGCTCTGCCGAAAAAACGCGACTGCACGTCCGGAGAAAGGGTGTAGGAGGGTCGAGGAAGAGAAAAGCCGAGTCGGAGAGCGTGCGAAAGCGTTTCTCGCGACGCGGAAAAAGATCTGCGAGGCCGATTCCCAAGATACGGAGAACCCTGTTCGCTCGGTTATGCGTTGCCGGCCGCGGCAAGACAATAAAAAGGACACGCGCCGATGGAAATGCCGCGGCAACACCGGCCACGGTAGTTGTAATTGTCCATTTCGCGAATTATCGGCGCTGGTCGATCTCGATCGCCGCCCGTTTCAGCCCCGATCATGCACTCGTGGTGCACACGGGACGCTCGAAGTCGTTCCCTGTCGATTTACGAACCCGATCGAGGCGAACCGTAAGGATAAACCGTTGGAAAGCCTTTTCCGTGAGACAACCTAGCCTCCAAACTGGTCACCCCGACTCCGTTTCATTTTGCCCAGTGGCCATTTCGAAAAAGCCGCGAGTTCACAACGATATCGATTTTAAACGCTAAAACATTTTAACCATTACGACCAATATCAATTTCTTATTCTATAATGACAGAAACGATGATACTCTTTTTTAATACTCGCCAGATTTAGTGTTAATAGGTAGTCTATTCTTAATGGCAAAAGGATTGGCTTTTTTTCTAGCGTAATACACGCTCCGTAATGTTTTATAGCGCACAATGGATTGCCTGGTATCTTCTTAATAGCAAGAAAACCTATAACGAGCAAATTGGATACGAAGAATCGTATTATCTTGCCTTAAACCGTTCTTTCTCCTAACAATGATTATTAACAATTCACCACATTTAATAAATCCGTTCCATTGAACAATCTCGCTAAGCGAAATTACCGGGAATACTTACTAATTTTTATAACGATCGGTTTAATAAGAAATTGCCAGTGCCCGGCAACAGAAGCAATTAGCTACAGGTGTACAGCTGTAAATTATTAGTCATTATCGAGCAGTCTGACTGTACTTTTAATTCCGGAATCTGGAAAGGTATCCTTTAAGGATGTTTAGTGTCTCCGTAACACCTCTTCTGGGATTTTTAATCTGGATCCATCCGAGGACCTTCGGGGACTCCTCAGGGACCGAACGGTCCTTTGGAGTTTCTCATAATTCCCCTAATGATCCTGAAAGGACTGCAGGACCTTTAGGGTTATAATTAACACGTTTTATTGCACGCTGCGAAATAAAACAATATTGTTATTTCAAGCGGACGTTGAATATAATTGAACACGTTTCTTTTCCGAGCGACTGTTGGACTTAGTTTTTTTTATGGCGATGGCCTAATGAGCCTCTGTGCTCACGGACCAATGTACATTTTTCCTGAGTCGCGCGCAATCAATCATGCTTCGAACGGGTATGGAAATTGTATCTGCGAGATGTGATTAATGAACTGCGACGATGTCAGCGCGGTATCCTCGCTGATCTTCTCTCGGAACATTTGTATAATATATTACGTCTAGATAATTGTAGCCGCGTTCTCCCTCCGTTTGTCCTCGAGGCTATTACATTATTGCGATATATATATATATATTTTATCGGTATGATTACATCAACTTTCTCTCTTTGTCCCGCTTTTCTTCTTTTTCTTTTTATTTCAATCCTTTCCGCGCGTGTATCTTAGAATGCCTAAGCGCCGAACAATCCTTCCTCGTTCGTTTCTCAGTACACAGAGCCAGTGTGTCTTTTCTTGGTCGTGGGACAGTAGCCATATCCACCAGGGATCTAAGAGAGCAAACGGTATGCTAATTAGATTTCCACCTGCCAAGGGTTTAAAGCGAGGCACAGAAAAGCAGCGCCCGGAACTGGCTGCTCGACTTCGCTCGTGCTCCAAATAGAACGGACACGAATGTTCGATGGTCTTCGAATGTTAAACGGGACACCGTGTTCACGCTTCGATATTCACTCGATCTCCCACGCACGACGTTTTTATTATCTTCGATATTCACAACCAATTTCTCTTCTCCTCTTTCTCACCATTTACCACGAAGTTATTCGCGGCTCCAATTGACGAGTTACAAGCCATCGTGTTGGAACTTGTGGATGTTATCTGCGTACAGTTATACACGATTTAATAAGGATGCTTTTAATACACACGTATTTACTTGTTCAGAAAAAATAAAAAAAAATACGTGTCAAATATTTTTAAACAAACTATATCCTATATTTTGCTACACAGCGAATAATCATTCACAGTCGCAAATATTTCACGACATACGAGGAGTCAAATTGTCAAATTGATCGCGATCTATGTTTCCACTATTTTCCGCTGTGTCGTGATCGATTAAATCGCTTCGAAAATAATTCTCGATCGGCACAGATCAAACGCAACACGCAGACCACAAGGCATCAGAATTGAAAATCTACTACACGTAACACGTTCACTATTCTTAATATTTATATGTACAGAGTCTATCTATCTCTTACTTTATATCGATCTGTCCAATCGCTGCAGAATTACTCTCGATCTATCGGTGTCGATCAGTCACGAAAATCTCATAGGTTAGAAGACATTAGAATTTAAAATCTTCCGTGCACAATGTATTCATTATTTTTACTATCGACACTGAGTTGTTTTCCTATTTTCTCGATCTGTCCAATTACTCTCGAGGCAGTGATACTGATCAGTCGCAGGTATCAGTTATACATATAAAGTATCGGAATGTGAAATCTCATTCGCATAACGTTTCTATTATTCTTGACACTTCGACGGTTGTATATTTGTTGCAAGATATTCAGTGACTTGGCACAGTTTATGGTAAAACATTAAATTATCGATTTTCTTCGTATTTTTACAAGGTAAATGTGTGTCTCGAAGAAGGGTAAGTTTTTTTAAATTTTATAGGAGCGCCATTTTTTTTAACTCAAACGTGAATTGCAATAATAAAAACCAACTGATAATTACATAAATGACTTTCTTCGTTTCAAAGGCACTTTAACCGAGTGCACAGAAGACAAATGGCATTTACTAAAACTCTTACAGATTTTAGAAACGTAGCTGCGGATCTTTATGCATTTACGAAGAAATTGGTCGGGTGAAATAGAAAAGAATAAAAGCTTTTAAAAATTCAAGAATGACTTAATGTTGCTTTTAATGTAACAAATCAATTCTTATGTTATTCTTGCTTCCCACAATTAATGCAAAACATTTTTATTTTGCGTAGAGATCCGCAGTCTAATTATCACATTCAGCACCCGAGGGTGGTACAGACAAGTCGCCTTTTCGGCGAGGGCGAAACAATAAGTAAATGAAGTATATTGGTGGAGGATAGGACAGGAGAATATTTAAAATCAACGAACTTAAAAAGAAAATGCTTGAATCTGAACAGTAACTAAATTCGAAGTAATATTATTACTTTAATTTTATGCATTTATGGCAAAAATGAGTAGGTGTAATTTCAAACAGTAGAAACATTAGACCAATTTAAAAATACTTTTATATCAGTTTCAACCCATCCAATATATTAAGAGAGAAAATATTAAATTATCGAACTTCTTAATATTTTTATTGGGTAGGCAAGAAAGTAATTTCGGTATTTTAAGGTGAAATAAAACCGAATTTCTTTGTTCAAACGATGAACCTTAATCAATATAATATTTTCTTATTTATTCTTTGTTG
This sequence comes from Lasioglossum pauxillum, assembly GCA_933228785.1. Classification (NCBI taxonomy): domain Eukaryota; kingdom Metazoa; phylum Arthropoda; class Insecta; order Hymenoptera; family Halictidae; genus Lasioglossum; species Lasioglossum pauxillum. The sequence goes on from OW121700.1 coordinate 15,347,833, forward strand.
CAAAAGATCATCGAACAAAAGAGAAAATATTTTATTAATTACAGTTCATTGCTCAAATAAAAAAATTGGGCTCTATTTAACCTTAAAATACCGACGTTACTTTCTTGCCAACCCAATAGAAGGTAAATTGAATAGGTTATAAGAGATTGGTCTAATATGTGTATAATATCATGTTTCATTATAATGCTTATGTATCTCTAATTTTATTTTCTGTAAAAATTTTCTAACTGTATGTTTTCTTTTGTTCGCAATCTCTGTATATGGTAATCTATATTATGTATTTTATATTATGTTGAAATAAATCTCATATGAGATTTTCTATAATAAATAAAATAAAAAAAAAGGTAAATTGAATGTGTGTCTCGCGAAGAAGGGTAACTTTATAAAAACCAGCTGAAAATGACATAAATGACTTTCTTCGTTTCAAAGGCACTTTAACCAAGTGCACAGAAGACAAATGGCATTTACAAAAATTCTTACAGATTTTGGAAACGTCCTGAGCACATATAAAAATGGTTACACTCTCAGCCAAGCATGTTCACTCGCAAGAAACTAATGATGCTTGCTCAGACGGTAAAACAATGCGCACTCAGCTCCGGCATTAATAAATCTCGTCGATCTCGCGAGAGTCGAGTATTTCCTCAATCTGTCCAATTACTAGAGAATTACTCGCGATGTATCGGCGTCGATAACAGATATCCCACAGATTACAAGCGATCGGAATTTAAAATCGGCGACTGGAAACCTCGAAAGTGAGAGTCGCGGACCCGCGCGGCGGCGGCACGATCCGGGAAGAAGGAAAAGTTCGCGCAGTTCGTGCCGCGGTGTGTCTAATGCAACGTAGCGGAGAGAAGAGGCCTCTCTCGCGCGAAGATCGAATAACTCTGATAGCAGGATTGCTAACCTATTGCACCGGGTCTCGGTGTGCAGTTCCTCCGATCATAATTCGCACTCGGTTCGGCCCGAGAAACGGCGCGGCGCGCGTAATGCCGTGAGAACGGTGGAAAAAAAGACGAGGGTTTTCCAGGTCCCGTCACGTCGGTGAACGGTTTTGCCATTTCTGACAGCTAAAGAGAGCGAGGGACAGACGGTAAAAAAGAAAAAAAGATAGAACGAGCTAGAGGTGTCGGTGATGAAGTAGGCGGGGACAATCGAGTCGTTGGAAGGAAATTAAGGTCGTCGTCCTGCGCGGCACGAGTCGGAGACCTCGATTTTAAAATTCACTTTCATCACCGTCGCCCTCGGCTGATAGCACAGGTGCAGCATGGCCCTGAGGCGGCTTCTATATCCAAAGGCCATCGAGACAGTTCCCCCGATCGATCGATCGATCTTTCCGAGAACAACTCGCCGCGCCGGGCACCGTCGATAACAGGCAAACTAACGATTCCATTATGTCCGAATACGCAGGGCACGCGGCGACTCAATCGGCAACCTCGAAATTAAACTACTAAATCTCTCGGAAACGTGGAATGCTGCACGGGAGGGGAATCGATATTTCAATCGACAGAAACGTGTGACGCAATCCGCGGTCCATTTAGTCGTCAAACAGCGTTTCACGACATTCCTTGCGAAAACGAAGCCGCCGAGCCGAGCCGCACGTACGCGACCATTTCGCAAGCGGCGACAGCCACGCGCGCTGCACCTAAGCGATTTATCGAGCCGTGGAACCTCGCTGTTCCACCAGCCGCGAAAATTTCATCGCGATTTCCCTGCCTACTCCCTGAACTTGCCAGTTTGCTCCTCACCTTTCGCAATCCGCCGTTTCCGACGTCTCGGGACATTATTACCACACTGCGGATCTTTATGCGTTTACGAAGAAATTGGTTGGGTGAAATATAAAACAGTAGAAGGTTTTAAAAATTCGAGAATGACTTAATGTTGCTTTTAACGTAACAAATCAATTCTTATGTTATTCTTGTTTCCCACAATTAATGCAAAACATTTTTATTTTGCATAAAGATCCGCAGTCTAACTATCACATTCTGCACACGAGGGTGGTACAGACAAATCGCCTTTCGGCGAGGACACAATAATAAGTAAATGAAATATGTTGGTGGAGGATAAGACAGGAGAAACTTTAAAATCAACGAACTTAAAAAGAAAATGCTTGAATCTGAACAGTAACTAAATTCGAAGTAATATTATTACTAGACTTTCATGCGAATTTTATGCATTTATGACAAAAATGAGTAGGTGTAATTTCAAACAGTAGGAACATTAGATCAATTTAAAAATACTTTTATATCAGTTTCAACCTATTGAACATATTAAGAGAGAAAATAAATTTCTATGACACTCCGGTTTGTTGCAATTCAGGTGGATTTTTTTTTAATAAAGATTCGCAATCTAATTATTACATTCAGCACCCGAGGATGGTGCAGACAAGTCGCCTTTTCGGCGAGGGCAAAATAATAAGTAAATGAAGTATGTATGTTGGTGGCGGATGAGACAGGAGAAAATTTAAAATTAACAAATTTGAAAAGAAAATGCTTGAATCTGAAGAGTAACTAAATTCGAAGTAATATTATTACTAGACTTTTATGCGAATTTTATGCATTTATGACAAAAATGAGTAGGTGTAATTTCAAACAGTAGAAACATTAGATCAATTTAAAAATACTTTTATATCAGTTTCAACCTATTGAACATATTAAGAGAGAAAATAAATTTCTATGTCACTCCGGTTTGTTGCAATTCAGGTGGATTTTTTTTTAAATAATACCCGAGAGTGGTACAGACAAGTCGCCTTTTCGGCGGGGGCAAAATAATAAGTAAATGAAGTATGTATGTTGGTGGAGGATGAGACAGGAGAAAATTCAAAGTCAACAAACTTGAAAAGAAAATGCTTGCATTGAAACCATTATTGAAACGGAATCGAACGAAAGCAACGCTTGCCACGCGCAAATAACTATCGCCGAGCGTAGTATGAATAACATGTGAGCAAGTTAGTGCGGTGTTGCTGGTCGCGACAAGTCCCTGTTAGCGACAACGTGCCATCTAACCTACTTCGCGGCATCGTTTCGCTAATGCGACAGGTTCTAGATTAGGTTCTTCGTTTTATCGGATCGTTTACAAGCGAATCGAAGAATGTCGGCGACGAGGTTCAGATCCACGTTGATCGCGAAGCATGCACGATCCGGGATAGCAATGTTGCTACGTGTGTTTCAATAGTGCAGGGTTAAAACACGAGTCAGCCCCACTCTACAAATGTCGTCCGAATGCAGGAACGGAAAAAATTGTCGCTCGAGGTTTACTAATTGAAGAGTCGCGGGAGGAGGAGCGAGGGAAGTGGGAGGGGCGAATAATTGAAATATCGAGCGTTAATTGAGCTGACGCGACGCAGTGGCATCGATCGGAATTAATTCGGATCGAGTAACGGTAGAGTCGGACGAAGTGACGGCCGCGACCGAGAGCGTGTTCCCACCCGAGGACTTGAGCATCGGGCATTTAACGAGTTTTAATTAATTCATATCGGGGCCCGCGACTCGCGAATGACATTTATTTGGGCCACTAACGGATTACGCTTGAAACGACGCTACTTAAAAAGGAGACGATATATACATACCGTGATAACCGTTACATACCTCGGCTTTATGAAGTTCGACAACGGCTCGCGTTTTAATTGAGCCGGTCGTGCCCGAGTGTTTTACTTTAGGGGAACGTAAAGAGGGTACTTTATGCTTCCGTTTCGTTTTGATTCGACGGCCGTAAACACGTGATTTACAGCCGCTGTTAATGCCACGAGTTCTTTTGCCACGGGCATATCCTTCGTGAAAATCTCGAAGCGCTTCTTTTCTTCTTCTTCGAGTCTCCACACCCACGCTGGATGTATGGAGGTATATAAATATAAAACCGGAATTTTTGTATAGAAAATACACGTTTATTGTATGAAAATGATACAAAATATTTTATTCGAAGTATTGCCCGTCGGTAGCTATACATGTTTCCCATCTCTCTGACAATTTGTGGATGCCACGCCAAAAAACTGTTCCTCTTTTGAGGCAAACCAGTCAGCGAGCCATTTTCGTACATTTTCGTAAGATGTGAAGCGCTGCTCAGCAAGTGCGTTTCCCATCGATGCAAATAAGTAATAATTGGATGGAACCAAGTCTGGTGAGTAAGCCGTATGCCGTATGCGAAGGAGTCCTCAACTAAACGCCTCAATCGTTTCCTTGAGCGGTTTTGCTGTGTGTGATGGTGCATTATCATGAAGAAAAATCACTTTGTGATTCATGTGGAGCCCATTTTCCCATCTTCTGGATCTTTCCCATCTCTTTTCAACGTATGGAGACGGCTTCCCGTGTCACATTTAATTGATCCGCGAGTTGTTGCGTTTGAGCGTCATCCTCATCCAACAATGCTTGCAATTCGCTGTCGTCAAACTTTTTCAGTGGTCTTCCATGTTCTTCGTTTCTGACGTTAAAATCGCCATTTTTGAATTTTTTAAACCACTCAAAGCACTGTGATTTACCAAGAGCATGCTCACCGTAAGCTTCGACAAGCATTCGATGCGATTCTGCATCAGTTTTCTTCAAATGATAACAGAAAATAAATGCTGTGCGCAAATCGTAGTTTCCAGGCACAAAATTCGACATGTTCAACGCTATTAAAAACTATGCTGTTGTATGAAACTTGTATGGTTGTGAGTTGAAAATCTTTATCAGATGTCGAAACAAGAAAATGACGTGAATGACGCGGTTTGACGGTAACTACATTGACAGCTAGCGCCATGTATGGGCAAATTCCAGTTTCATATTTACACACCTGGTAAATACCACCGCTGGAAAAAATTATTCATTAATAATCTACACGAGCTGTGGACTGTTTCATACGTATTAATTTGATCCACTATACTTTATTCATAATAGAAAGATGATTGAATAACATGAGAGAACAGGTTAAAAGGTGTTTAAAGAATCGAGATTGGGGCTATCGGTCTTCGACGCACGACATCGCTGAATGATTTGCTGTCACAGCGAGGCAGCAATTACAGTACAATTCCGGGCGTTTTTCGAAACCGGCGAATCCTGGTTGCGGTAGAGTAGAGGAATCCGGTCTGCTCGGTGCGCGCCGGCTGCAAAGAATACAGTCCTCCGCGGAACAAAGTAGCGCAATGACTCTTCGGAAGCACGAATTGGAGTGGACTGGTGGAACGATGTAATATTGTAAAAGGGTATGGCTCGCGCGCGGCCGCTTTGAGAGCCAGCAGGAAGAGGAGGCAGCCGCGAGTGAGATCCTATCGGCTGATATTCAATGCGATATAACTCATTCTAGGTATGGACTATCCCCGGCTGCACCAACACCGACAACCGGTCGCGTGCACCTAGAGCTGCAGCATGCTTCGCCTCGGTGCGGTGCTTCGCCAGTTTATAAAGCTCTGCGACATGGCCACGATTTAATTCGGGTCTGCGCAAAAATTTCGGACGTGTTTTAATGATTTGTCTAGTCGTTGTAATGATCGTCTCCTCTGTTAGAATTGAACAGGGAACGAAAATAACAGTTATTCTAAAATTTTCTACGATAATAATCGTCAGTAACAAGTTTTGAGTATTATTGAAATTAAAGATAATGTAATATACAGACAAAAATGATTAAAAAATATCGATTTTTATACTTTTTGGTTACAAATAACAGTTATTAGTGTCCAAAAAATTGGATCTCCCTCGATAACTGTTATCGATGAAGAAAAACTGTTTCGATTGCTCAAAGCAGTTATCGATGAGAGAAGTTCATTTCGATCGCTCATAATTAGACAGCGGATTTTATGCATTTATGACAGAAATTAGTAGGCGTAATTTCAAACAGTAACAACATTAGAAGAGTTTGAAGGTACTGTTATATTATTTTCAAACGATTAAACATATTAAGAAAGAAAATAAATTTCTATTCCGCTCCAGTTTGTTGCAATGCAGATAGAAAATGTTTATTTTGCATAAAGATTCGCTGTCTACTCATAACAGTTATCGATGAGAGAAATTTATTTCGATCGCTCATAACAGTTATCGATGGTCTAATTTCTTTTCGCTTGTTCATAATAATTATTGATGAGAAAATTCATTTTGGTTGCTTATTTAATTATTGAGTTGTCTACTCTTTTTCGAATGGAGCAAACCTGTGAAATTCATTGAGAAGGTTTCGTACACCAAGACGAATCAACAGACCATCAGATCAACCAAAATCTGTTTGTTTGCCACGTTAAATTTTGATTGTAACAATTAATTTTACGAATAAAAAATTTATGAAATAATTGATTATCTACCATTTGAAAGTTATACTATTTAATAATAACTATTACAAATTTCCTTCATCAATATCTGAGCGATCGAAATGAACTTCTCTCATCGATAACTGTTATGAGCGATCGAAATAAACGTCTCTCATTGATAACTGTTATGAGCGACCAAAATGAACTTCTCTCATCGATAACTGTTATGAGCGATCGAAATAAATTTCTCTCATTGATAACTGTTATAAGTGGTGGTTTTTTGTTAAATCAACAGCCTGCCAATTGAGCTCCAATGGGACAAATGCAATCTCTTGTTAGGGCGCACTGAACCCATGGCAACATTACTTTCTCTCTAATTTCTTTAACATTCCAAATACCGGTATTGTGATTTTTGATAACTGTTATAAGTGATCGAAGTGAATTTCTCTCAACGATTACATTTACCAACAAGGGATAAATTTTTCCGTTACTTATAATTAGACTGCGGATCTCTGCAAAATAAAAAGTGTTAGCATTGATTGCAAGACACAGGTGCCAAATAAAAATTTCACTCCTCTTTTAATTATTTTATTAAGGTAAAACTAATACACTGATGGCCTTAAATCTTTTTAATACCTCCACTGTTTTAAATTGCATATATCCATTTTTGTCATAAATGCATAAAATCCGCAGTCTACTTATAATCCTTATTTGTAACCAATACGATTTTAGTCGACGAAATACTTGTTATTCTATGACTTTTTTTCTTTTTGGTTATAACAGGTCCTTGGAATTGAACGATACCATAGCGTTTTAAGTATGTATAAGGATTTAAGTCGTAAGGGGCGGTTTTTCCCACGGACAAATTGTACACAGCTATCACTTTGACTATTTATACATAAATTAAATACGGGATACGCGGAAAAAATTGCGAGGGACTGTTTTGGTGAGTTGAACCTCCTCGAGTTTCAGCGATACGATTTGAATTTCAAAGAGGACGGCGGCGCGGCGGTGGCCAGGCTCGCGGGTTCTTAAACGGCCGAGAAATTTAATAAAATAATGGCGGACGCTTTTTCTGATCCGTCGAGCTCGGTCTGGACGATCGGTGGTCCTCGGCTGCTGCTTCCAGAATAAAAAAAAAGAGCAGCGTTCCCCCTCAATCGATCGGCGTCCATAATTCCAATAAAATCACGACAGCGTAGAAGTATCCGCGCGGACGTGCGTGACTGTCATTCGCAGAACGGTTTTTTCGTGAAATCGCGTATCCCGACTGCGCTGGAATGTAGTCTGAGGATCGGCGAGCGTGACTCAGCCTGTCATCCGAATCACCTTGACAAAAGGCGATTCGAGAACAGTCGGGGATTCGCGTGCGTTCCCCCGCATTCCAGGTTAAGACCGCGGCGATATTGATTTCACTTCGCCGCGTAACGCCGTAAAAATCCATTAAGAAATTAGTCGAGCCACGGTCACGCGAAGAGGATCGCCAGACATGCGGCGTTTCTTGTCGCGTCCGCGCCGCTCCGGCCCGAACCATGGAAACCGATGCTCGATTCGAATTCCATCTGTCTCCTCTACACGACGCTGTCTTTATGTTCCGATTTCTTCGTTGCGGACGCTTCCTGTCTCGTGCTCGAACCCTCTGCACGCCTGACATCCGAGCCGACTCTTCTCCTTCGATCCGAAAATCCTTTCGAATCGGTTTGCTCGAACGCGGCCCCGCGACTGCCGGAATAGAGGATCGTTACAGGGTTGTTGAGAAAAACCATTTAGATGTGCCTTGTGGTAGATTCTTAAATAGGTACTGTCTTAAATTGTTAGTGTCATGGCGCCTGAAAGTCGCAGAAAAAATCGGACGGGTCAAAGTCTTTGGGATTGGGTGTCAATTTGGTGTTCATTAACACATGTTCCATAATAATATTTAAAAGTAATATTCACTCATTTCCTGCTCGACAGGATTATTACGAAAGCAATTTCACATTGTTCCAAATTCACGCTTCCGCGTTCGAATGCCCGGCCCGTGTTCTCCGAGCCTGTCGCCCATAAAAAAGATACATCAGCCCGAAAGAACAGAACTTTCTCCAATCTCGGCAATTTCAGAAGCGGAATCGCGAAGGCAGAGGCGAACACTGGCATCTTCTTGTACGGTCCAGCGGGCATGATGGTTTCCAGGAAGCTCTGGGATAAAAAAAAACCTTTCTGGCTGTTTAATCGCGGCAGATCGAGAGTCTCGAGTCTGAAAGAACAGGGGTTACAATATACCCTAATGACTGCACGACGAAGCGGAGTCCATCATCGGGGCTCTCTCTCTCTCTCTCTCTCTCTCTTGAGAGAGAAGGAGAGGCGCGCTTCTCTCCGCTCAGGTGTTCGAGAGCGCGTTGCAGTGCGCTGACCGGAAGTCTCCGGGGCAGTGCACTTAAATATGCGCGTCTGCACACGGTTGCACGAGCTTTGAAGTCCTCGACGAGGAGAGGAACATTAATGGGAGATTCGCTTTCACCGTTCGTCTCTCGGCGCGCTAGTCGTTAGCCTGTTCTTCTTCTTGTTCTTGTTCTTCTTCTTCTCGCTCTCCTCTCTTTCTCGTCCCTCTTCCTCCCGTTCTCTCGGGCCGGCCGGTGAAACCGACACGACCTTTCGAGCACCTCCTCGTGACCTTTCCAAGGCGAGCACACTTCTCGTTTTTGTTTCAGGAAGGAGAGGATTCGCGTGCCAGCCTCTCCCGCTCTCTCGACCAGGCTCCGATAGCAACAATTACCTCGTCGTCGCGCGACTCCGCTCCGTTCCGGCTTGATAACACCGGAGCCGAAGCCGGCGCCGCGCCGATCCCAGATACCGTTCTTGTTAACATTCGCGATAACAACGGTTACATCGCCGTTGCGTAACTTCATTGTTGCCGGGCCGAATTTTTGCCAGACCCGTCGCCGGTTTACCGTTCGACCGAGATAACGCTACCGAGCCTCCGGTCTCCGCGACACGATGGTTCCACGGGCTCGCAACAAGCAGAGGATAGGGAGAGTTGGTGTGTTGGTAGACACCAGACAGGTTCCTGCTAATGACGAGATAAATCTTAAATAAATCTTCCAGCACGATCGGCTGACGTAACGCTATTGACGCACTCTAGCGGTTACGACGAATCCGCCGAGTCACTCGACCGAGAATTCGTAAATCTTTCTGCTGCGTTCCGCGACCTCCGCCATTTTCGAAACGGGATGCAACGGGTCCTCGATCCGACCTGCGATATTTTATGAAGAAGGAATGCTGCATCTATTAAAACATTATAACTAGACTGCGGGTTTTATGCATTTATGACGAAAATGGACACGTACAATTTGAAGCAGTGGACGAATTAAGAAGATTTAAAGACATCAGTGTATAAATATCAGCTTAACAAGACAATTAAAAGAAGAAAGAAATTTCTATTTGGCTGCTGTGTCTTGCAATCAATGCAATCAAACATTTTTTTATTTTGCATAATGATCCGCAGTCTAATTATAACAATGAAGCTGAGCACCGAGAAATATCTTTCGGTAAATGAAATTTCTCAGGGTGGAAATTCACCCAAAAATAGTTTGCAAAAAGCCTAGAACATTAGAGTACCTCGTTACAGTGTCGGACAGGCGAAGTTCGTTTTGCAAAGTCGGTTGCAGCGAAGCGCCGTTATCACGAGCTGTTTGTAAACAGGATCTGGAATTAGGTGGAACGGCATAACCGGGATACGTGGAATCCGACGTAGATTCTGCAGAACGATGGAGCCGCAGGTTGTAACCGTGATCCTCCGCGGCAGGCGAGTCTTATCTCTCTCTTTCTCTCTCTCTATAACTGTACCCGTTGCGAGCGACTCCTCTCCGTGGTTGTCGCACGGCTCGAAATTCTGGCCACGCGACCGGTCACCCCGTTTATTTCGGACACGTTCGCTTATTTGCTCGCCTAAACGCTTCGACGCGGACCTGAATTCTGACGCGCGGCAACCGCGTTACGTAAAACTGCCCCACCGCAATTTATTATGCGACCGGCGAAACCGAAGAAAGTGCCTTCCAGAATCTGCATTTCCAATTTATCGTGGCCCTGTTCGTCGGCGATAACCCTAATTATATTCCCCGAGTATTTCGGGAATATCATGTTTGCGAAGCGGACAGAGTTTATTCGAGGACTACCTCGTTTCCTACAGCGTTAATTGTTCCGGCGGTGCTGCTTGTTTATGGCTCGTTTTAATGCGTAAAGCTGCTGCACGGATGCTGCTTTAAAGCCCACATTGTGTTCTTCTTAATGCGTGTGCCACTGAAAAATGAAGAGGTGTGAGGTAGCAGCTGCGAATTTCACAGGATTTCGCTCGTTTCGACCTCCGAATTCAACGATTTCGCGAGATCAGGTTATACTTTCGTAAAACGCTTTTAGAATATGATTTTTTTAATTGAGAAATTCATTTTATAATATCGAAGAATTTTCTCCGTGATAAATATAGCCAGCCAGGTTATCGTCCATTCAACAAATTCTATGCAGTCCCAAGAATCTCACTAACAGTTGACAACTCAGCTTCTGGCGATTAACGAAAACTGGTAGCTGTTCAACTAGCTGCAATAAGAAAGCCAAGGTGCCTAAAGGAAGTTTCTTTAGAAACATGTTTGACACGTTGACTGTCGCACAAATATCCCAAAAATTCGCCATTTATCACAATAATTACCCTGTCAAACCTTTCAGATCCTTCAGAATTACAGTTCCTTTAAAAACACGTTTAACACGTTCACTGTCGCATAAACATCTCAAAAATTGTCCATTTATCACAGTGATTACCCTGTCAAACCTTTCAGTTCCTTCAAGACCCTAATAACATTCAGTTTACCCGTGTATATCGTAACTAAAACTACTTGGTAGTTGTTCAATTAGCAGCAATAAGAAAATCAAGATGTCTAAGAGGAAGTTTCTTGAAAACTATGTTTGACGTATTAAGATGTTCACTGTCGAACAAACATCTCAAAAATTGTTCATTTATCACAGTGATTACCCTGTCAAATCCTTTAGTTCCTTCAAGAGTACGTCGTAACTGAACAAACTTTCTAAACCTGCGACCAAAATTATACAGTGGCCGAAATTTCTATAAAGTCATCTTCATTTTCATAGATGTTTTTAAAATATCATCATTTTTGTTGAATATTCGTATCTAGGCTTGTGCCTTGTAGACAGAGTTGGGCAAAAATTTTATTTAAATAAAAATTTCGAATAAAGTGGGTTTTTTCCACTTAAATTTTTATTTAAATAAAATTTTTGCCCAACTCTGCTTGTAGACATTCGGATAGAGGGACTCTAGACCGCTATGTTTACTATTTACGTTCGTTTTGATTTTTTTCTGCGTGGGCAGAACACAAGTTCGAAGTTTCTATAAAGTCACTTACAAGGGAAGGACCTCAAGTGTCCGACTTCGATTTCGATAATCTTTTGTGAGACGATGGTATATGGATCCCTAATGATGTCTGCAAAATATTAGGTCTAGTTACTCAATAGTTTTGAAGTTATAAACAATTAAACTTCCACGCAACCTGCTTACACCGCTAATGGAACTTCGAAAGGTATGAAAGTATAATTGTTTATATCTTTAAAACTATTGAGTAACTACACCTAGTATTTTGCAGACATCATTAGGGATCCATATACCATCGTCTCACAAAAAATTATCAAAATCGAAGTCGGACACTTGGGGTCCTTCCCTTGTAGTGTTTCTCTGTATTCTGAGCAGAGAACTACGGAAAATTGCAAATGTTCTAAAAGTATTAGTTTCAGAATTCATAGAAATCCTGTTTGTTATAATTTGATTCACGTGTATTAGAAAGCCGAGAGGAAAATTACTAATAAATTTTAAAAAATCATCAATCGATGCTTATAAAGATATGGGCTGCTCTAATCGCGCAATTGCTAAGAAAATTAATCGGTCATATACTGTGATTAACAATTATATAAATTTACGTGAAAATTACGGAAAAAATCATTTTAAAGGTGGTAATAAAAAGTAGTCAGAGAGACAACATCCATTATTATAATTCTATCAAAATATATAAATATATAAATCTTATCAAAATATAATTCTTACTACATTAATGCTATTACCAAAGTTTGGGTTCGATTCACCGTTTAAGAATTATAGCAACTTAAAGTTTGCACATTTTAACACGTCTTCTTATGGAGAATTCATAAAATTCCACTTCACACCCTATTCAAACCTTGAAAAAACGCAACTAGAAACTCTAAAAAAAGAAATACACTCAAAAACAAAAATATACTCATGAATGGCTTTCATTGCCGATATATTGATGGATTTCGAATGTCTTGTACTTTTGTCTCCCATTGTATCTCCAGAACATCCTTAATGAGGTCTGCGGCTGAGGAAAGGAAAAATGCAGCACAATTTCGAGCAGAATTGGAGCTCCCAGTAACAAGAAGACGCGTGCAACAACTTTTAAATTCTTCTGGACACAAGTACAACGTAAACCAGGCCTTAAAGAAGTACATAAACAGGCCTGTTTTGATTTCGCACGGGCACAAAACACAGTGACTTTATAGAAATTTTGTTGAGTGTATTACAGAAATTCATTCGTCGGAATCATCCAAGAGCTAAACAGTGAAGTTTATTTCGGGTCGCTACAGTTAGCGAGCTACGCGATTTCGTTTTACAGAAAAAATCTCGCAATAGATCCACAGAAATTCCGCATTGCGCGTACGTGACGCGGGAGGCTACGCTTCGAGGTGGTCTTATCGGTATAACTGTACCTGTCCACGGCAGTCCGCGATTGCTCACCGCAGCGACTATTAGCGATTCTCCCGTTAGGATAAATACGTGCCAGGCGCCACGGGATCGTAACGATTAATGGCCGATTAACCCGGGGGCCGGGCCCAGAACCGAACGGGGCCCGCCGTTCCAGAATTTCACGGAAAACCGCAGTTAGACTCCGAGAGCGGTCTTCACCCCTTCCTCCCGCCCCGTGCCCGTATTGTTATTATCCACGTACGATCGTTAACGTGCTCGAGAAAATTGCTGACCGTGGTATCCCGGCGAACGCGAGCCTCTTTGTTTTCCTTTTCCCATTCGATTTCCTCTTCCTCGAGCCGTCGTCCGCGGAAAATTCGTGGGTACCGGTAACTGTAAAAACGAGACTCTACCACTGGCATTACTCCTCGCTTGGCAGCCGCTCGTGCGATCGGACGATCTTGTCTCCATCTTGAATAGCACAGATTGGTAGTCTCCGACATTATGGAAACATCGGACGATTTCTGAAAGGAAGTTGTAGGATAGAAATTCCTTGAACCATTCGCGGAGAAACTTTTCTTGAATGTGTTCCTAGTCGAACACGAATTCATTGAGGAATTCCAAGACACCGTTTCGAATTTTAAATAAATTTCCCTGAATGTTCCGGGGCAGCCCTAAGAGCCCTATGCGCAGGGTAGGTTCAGAAAGTGTCGCACGGGGAGCACCTGGCCAGGAGCTCGAGACGCGTTACGTATGCTCGCCAGGTGAGTCATTCGCGGGGGACGAAGTAGGACGGTCGTCGACGACGACGGATCTAGGGGGGTTGGTTCCGCAGGTGGTTCCAGAGGGGAAGAAAGAGAGGAAGAGAGCAAAGAGAGAGAGAGAGAGAGAGAGAGAAAGAGAAAGGGAAAGAGAAGAATGTGTACATGTGTGTTTGCGCGCGAGCGTTGAGCGGGCCAGCATCGGTGCCGTTGGTGGTGACGTGGTGGTGGTGTTGCTGGTGGTGGTGTTACGGTAGGTTATGCCTTGCATTCCACTCGAGGTCGACGAACCGAGACGAACGCCTGCATGCGCGGCCACGTTGCTCGCTCCTGGCCACTGTCCGGCCTGCCTTGCCTTACCTTGCCTTGCCCTTTCCTTTCCCTTCCTGCGCCTCTCTTTTCCCTTTCTTTTCGTCCTTTCCTCCGGAGAACTATCCTCGTTCCAGCGCCGACTAAGGCTGCCGCGCGCCTCCCTGCCTCGCGAGACACTTCCTTGTCCTTCGTACTCCGACCCCCCTCTCTTTACCCCTTTTTATCATTTATTGCCAGCGGCGATAAGCTATCCGCCATTTTTCCTGACAAATTGCTGCCGGACCTACTCTTCCTTAACCCTTGTGCAGCCAACTTGGGTACCCGTTTACTGCATTTCTTTGAACAACTTGTTAATGTCCCTCCAAAAATATTACCGAATGTCCATTCTTTGCTGGCTAATATATTCATTTATAATCTTGAAACGGGAATTTGATAATCCTCTGTACGGTAAACTTCCGTACAACGCGATTCAAAACTGTTTAAAAGGTCTTGAACCTGATACACAGTGGTAGTAATTGATTGGCGTTCCTAATGACTCCATCCGCCATGTAAGATTGAACGTTTCCAATATCCAGAATTGTATAAAATTTGACAAGCACCGATTACGAATCTGTTTGCCTCCTGTCGAGGACAAGAAAGAAGTTCCGATGACCAAGAAAGTCCGCTTTCCTGTCGTTCTGCGAGCATCCGGAAAATCTGGCTTCTCCGATTGGCTGGCGAGCCAGTTTTTCGCTCAGCTGTCGCGGATCGAAACGCGGCGGCCTTTCACCGTCTCGTCCCGTACTTTTCCCTGGTTTTTGTAGCGCGCGATTGACACCTCTCGCGAATGTCTCCTCGCGATTTTCTGGGAGAAAGTCCGGTTCCCGTGGCTCCTCCTTCCGATTATTGCGACGGTCATCCGAGACCGATGACAGCGACAGAAACCGATCGTTTCGAGAGAGTCCTCAACGATTTCTTCTCTCGTCGATGACCACTGGGAGCCAGCCTCGTCTGCTTTTCCACAGAAGCTTTCCGCGCCGGAGAAAGTACTGTCTCCAACGCGACGTTTTCACCAGCGTTTGTATCGCTCGTTCGACAGAGTTGCGCCATCACCGGCGACCAGGTCCGCCAAATGACTATAATTAAATGGACAATCGGTGCAATTAGCGTGTACCGGTGTAGGCGATCCTTGAAACCCGGAAACCCGGAGACGAGGGAACGCAAGTCACCCGACTAAAACTAATAATCTCGGCGAAATGTAACGGCCGATTGCCAACGGTGAGGAGATGGATGGTTCTAGCCGTCGACCTTGCCACGCGAATGAGTTGGATATTAAATATCTGTTAAACTGTTGGTCTCGGAAAAGATTCGCGCCCATTACTCGCCTGTTCGACTATTTGTTGCTCGTTTTTGTTCGATCCTCTAACTGTTGATGCTACCTCTGTCGTGCTTGCTTTTTGCGCGCTGCATGTAGCCTGTTTACGGCGAATCTCTTCGACAAATACAGCCCCGTCTTCATTAATGTGCACACTTCTTAGTACACTTACCCGGAATCTCTTAGATTGTGCAAAAACAGTTACACGAGCGCGACATGGAAAAATTGTGACCAGCAAAATGTGTTTTCCTCTACTTAAATGAACGATGACATACAATTCTGCGTTTCTTGCCTGCTGGGTTTATAATAAATTCGTTGCGTTCTCTCGCAAATTGTAGCGCAACATAAATCTGAAAGAGAATTTCGGCGAATGGTTGGAAGGATTGTAATCGCGACCTCCGCAAGCATCGACGCGTATCCCGCAGGAGTTGATCCGTGGCGAAGGATATTAGCGTGGAACGTTTTCGCAACGAGGTGCGAGCGGCACGCTTTCGGAAAGACGCCTCGGCTCGTTAGCCCGGAATCATTAATCGACTTAACGGCCAATAACCGCGTCAGTCATTAATTTATCGGGCAAGCGGCCGCGCGGCGCGCCAGGGAACCAGGTGTTTACGGATTAAGGGGGCATTCAGGTGGACGCTGCGCACCGCGCCGACGAACGAGATCGCGAGTAGGTGGCTGCTGCTTCGCCGGCACGTGTAATTGGGATTAATTAAGTGGAAAGCGTGAATTAAATTAACGGTCTGCCGTCGAATGGACTCGCTCGTTGCATAACGAGCCAACCTCGCGAAAGAGGATCCCGCGACGCGACGCGCAGGATGCGAAACCGTCGAAGGTTGCTTCAAGATTCTCTCTCGTCGCTGCATAGTGAACAGCGACACTAACAGAATGCTCCTTTTGTCTCGTCGTTGGCGCATAGAAGCATTATAGTGTTTCTCGAGTACGCAGTCGGGCGAGCATAAACGATTTATTATATCGTAAGTGTGTTTTATAGGTCCAAGAATCCACGTATTCATGAAAACGAACGCCGACTTAAATGTTAGAGAACTTCGTACTGCAAAAAATTGCTCAAACAATTTCTCACACGACCATCAACTTAGGTGAGAGATTCAAAACATTGAAAAATAGAATCACAATGAATGAATGCAGCCCGTTCGAAAGCTAACTTATCGCAACATTCGCGAGGCCGATTTGTCAAGGAGACCGGCTCGCAATTATCGCGTGGCTATTATTGCTCTTAATTAGCTTAATTACGGGAGGATCCAGTGGCTGGTCCAGAGCAGCTCCGAGACCGTTCTAAGCACGATTGGCACGCAGTCTGCCCACCGATTTCGACAGGCTGCTTTCACGATTGCACCCTTTTGTCGGCTGCCGGGGGGGGGGGGCAGCGAGAGCCGGAGCAATTAATTGGACAGCCAAAGAGGAACGATAAAAGGAAATGCCATTCCCTTTTCCGTCGCTCGACAAAAGTTTATCCAGCGTGGGGGCAGAGGCAATAATTAATTCCGTGCGCACGGTCCCCTCTCTCAATTGTTATCTCTCCATGCTCGGGTTCGTCCTCTATTATTTATGCTGCCGCGGATCACGATCCTGATACTTTCGTGTGTATCAAACTCGTTTCTGTTACCTTTGCTAAAAAGCATCCGATCGTTTCATTACGTATCCAAAGCTGAACTTTTAGACTATTTCTCGAGTTACGAAAAATCGTCCGTTTCGAAAAGATCAGGAAATATTTCTCAGAAAAAGTCAGTATCAAAAAGTTATACAGGATGTCTCAGCTAAAGGAGGCCACCTAAGTATCTTCTTTATGTTTAATGGCACAAGAAATATTTATGGCATAATTTACATGGTATCGAAGTAGGGTGACTTTCGGGAAAGTTTCTCGGTAAAAAAATTACGATGACCTTGAAAAAACTATGAAAAAATAACCGGACAAAAGAAATTATTCTTCTATGATATTCCTCCTTCGATACCATTTAAATTATGCCATAAATATCTTTTTTGTGCCATTAAAAATAAAGGAGATATTTAGGTGGCCTCCTTCAGCTGAGACACCCTGTATGTCTGGAAACCAATATGGCAGCGTTCTGGCCTCTTAAACGCGCTTGAATCGAGCAACTTGAATCGTGTATAGCTTCTAACGAGAATCTAACAAATTATCGCCAAAGTGTATAATATTACACTCATAAAAATTGACAATTTTTGGCTCCTGAGTGGCCCAAACCGGACGAATCAGGAACCAATTCTTTTTGGACTGTGATCACAAACCTTTACCAAATGTAACGAGGCGAAAAAGAACATGTGGACTCACGGGGAAGTATAACAAAACCGTTAACGAAGTATTATAGGCGAAAATAATGTTTCCAAATTATTGGTGATTTTCAAATATTAATAACTATACTAATTTAGATAATGAAGAACTGAAATCTGTTCGAAAATGCTGTACATACCTAGCAGAAATATTTCTACAGCGAAAACATTTACACGATTTCCCTAAAATATCTGATAATTAGTAATAAGCGAACGAATTTCAGGGAATGGTTAAGAGCGAAAAACCTGCTATAAAATCTCTGAACTCTCGATGAGATACAGCTTGCGCAAAATTTTTGAAATCGACTTTTGACCAGCTTTTTCGTGCAAATACCCCACTGTGCGACGTCGAATTACAATTGATCACAATCGGTTGCTCGAAAAAAAGAGAGATTGGAGACAGGGCGAACAGCTTGAAATCGGCTGCGCTCGGATCCGTCGCAGCCCGGTTCGATCCAAGGGGCATTTCACGCGCCGCTGACCGTAATGAGTCCTTTATTTATTGGTGAACAATTTATTAGACGATAAATAACCGCCGCGAAGATGGAATTCCTTGGAGGCGGGAACCGATCGTTTCCACGGGGAACACGGCGATTCCGACGCGGATAAATAATCGGAGCGAGGCAGCACAAGCTCGGCAGCACGCGTGGAATCGTGTCGGCCGATTAGATGCCGGGAGATAAATGCGCCTCCGCTCGCGACCGGGCCCCGATTGTTTGCTCTTTCGCGCGGCCGCCGATTAATCTGGCTGAATTAATTAATAACCGTCGACGTCGATGAACGGCCGCCGACTCATTTATCACACCGCCCCACGGCTTACGATGAAATTCGAGCGCCGGTAATTGAATCGTTCGCGAACGAGATGCTACCCTGCCGGTAGCACCTAGTCGGACTTCCGGTTCTTCTTCGAGGGACGGATCCCATCCACGATCTCGGATCCTGTGGATCGCGCTTCAGGAAGAATTTCGAAGTGATCGATCGCTGTACCCTGAATGTGATAATAAAGGGTGCGATACGGCGAAAATATAATTTTTAATTGTTTTATTCGTTGTGAAGATTTTAAAAAATACTTCGTGAAAGTTCCATTCTCTAGCTTCAGGAATGAAGATTATCCACTCGAAAGCATTGTGCTTCCGGACAATTGGTTCTCCTGAAAATACGCCAATTATCTTCATCGATCCACAACAATTTTTAGCATTCCGGAAGCTGTATTTTCTAATTACTCGCAATAGCCGTACCAATCCAGAGGAAACCATCGATTTCAGCCTCCAGATACAGGCGCCCCTTCAGACTTCTATAGCATCGCGAAACTTTGTTCTATCCTCCGAGAAGTTCCGAGTTACTTTTTAACAAGGAACGTCTCGAACTTCTTCGATTGAAGTGGAGAGTTTCTCTTTCTCGTGTATCGGAGAGAGCAGAAGGATCTGGGAAGAGGACGACGCAAGACGGGGCAAGGGAGCGCCGGGTTTACGGGAGATCGTGTTTCGTCCTTCGAGGACCGAGCGGACCGCTCGAAAGTCCTTCGAGCAACGGTTATGGGTCCGTTAGCGTTTCGCTTTGACACAGAAATTTACAAGCGGGCCCATTAAAATTTGTACAGCCTGAAGCCCAAATTACGAAGTACAAATTACGAAGTGGTTGGAGAAGTTTTGTATGGTTGTCCAACCATAAATGCCATTAGGGTGTACACGAGTGTGAACATGTCCCCCGGAATCGGTAAAGGGAGACAGCAGTCGCGAGACAGGAAATCAAGGGAAAAATCGGCAACGGGCCTTATCTCGCGAGGAGAAGAGGACGAGGCCGACACGTAACCTCATTTGAATGCGTTACACGCGGCGAAATAACAGTCCTTTAAGCTCATGGCGGAGTCCGATTAATTGTCCGAGCCCCGCGAGGCCCTGTGCAGTCTCCGTTGCACGCGAATGCAAATCGACCGCCGCACAGGTGGAAATTACGATTGCGGCGCGCCCGGCCGGAAACCAGACTGGCGACTTTTAAACAAACTGTACCAGGCCCTCGTAAAGTTCCCGCCGCGTCACCGCGAAATTATGCCGACACCGAAAATTGCACGACCATTTTTATCCCGACCGTTGGATTGCGTTCTCTTGGTAAGCCGACCGATCGACGTCCGCAGCAGAAACGGATGTGGAGCCTTGTTGCCGTCCGTGAGATCCGCGCGATAATATTGATTTTATCGAGCCGATTGCGATTAGCTATGCCGCGTTATCGTAAGAAATATGTTGCTTCTGTGGAACTGTCCGCAGGTGATCGATCGAGAGAAAGGGAGTCCTTATTCAATGAACAAAACAAGGCTCGCGCTAATCGCTGCTGTTGTTCCTTGCGAAGAATGTTCTCTATGGATTTTGCAACAATCGTTAATATTCACCATCCGATCAACGGAGTCGGCCATGAAATCTGTTGGAAATTCTTCCATCTTCTGTGCAATTCTATCTCTCAGGCAATTAAGTTACCGATAACTTCGAAAAGGATACAGCCATTTGCCGAGGACGAAGCGGGACTTCTCGTCTCGAAATAGCGTCTCGTAGAGGTTCGTCGGTCGCGTTGGAAGCTAATTAAGAGGCAGGGAAAAGTTTATTGGCGCGGCGCAAGCGTGTACGCGTGTTTTCGCCGCGCGAAACAAGGATGCCAGGGACCGACGAATCCTGCACGTGCTCGTTTTCAATCAATAGCACCCTCCTCTCGCCGAGAAGCTCTCGGCATTCTCCTCGCACGTGCCGATGGCAGTAACCTCGAAGACAATGACATGCCGGCGCGGCGACGAGCGCGTCGCCGCATGTAAATGTAACCTTTCGTGAGTCTATGGAAGACGCTGCGCGAGTGAAAGGTGCGACGTGTCTCGATTCCGCCAGACCGATGCCATGCCGGCTCCCCAACGATTAGGAAATGTCAGACAACGGTAGTCCGCCTGTTATAACATTGTTTTTGCAAACAGTTTCTGCGGCGTCGGATGCCGCGGAACTTACCCGTTGAAAAAATCCTGGAAACAATTTTTCTGTGGTTCGAGGAGATCGCGAGTAATTCCGTTGTTTTCGACAGAGATGTACGCAACATCTTTATAACTGCTGACTCAGCTTAGATCTTTGAATACTAGATGCGACATCATTTTAATGTATATTTTATCATTTAAGATCCTATTTTTTTTATATAATTATCTAGTCATTGCAGTAGTTATTAACGAGGAAGAAGACCTAAGCTCGCCGTGGCAATACATCAAAATGCAAGGGGCCGTGCACAAAAAGAAACCCTTCAAAGACCACGTCGCTTCTAAAAGAAGGCAACGAGAAACTTACAAGAATGTTCGGCACTTTGATAGGTGTCTCGTGCAACATTTTAAACATTCGTTGTCGTGCGCTAAGAGGATTAATTGGAGAGATCGTTTAATTTTTAAGGGGATTACCCCTCGTCAGTCTTGAGCAAGCTTTTCCCCGATCGGCCCCGTTTCCATCGCGATAATTAAGACAGAGTCGGGGCCCGTGTTGCGCGGCCGATGCCGCGTGGAGCGCAGCTGCTGATTAAACGTGATTTTTAATCCTGCCGTTTCCATGCGTGACTTAATTGCCACCGTCGTTGAAAACGCGAGAAAGCCTCGGCTTAACGACGCCGAGTTTCAGCGTGGCCGGCTGCGGCCGGTGGAAGCCGAGGCGGGCAGGGTAGAATTTAGCCGGGGACCGGCGGGTAAAAATCGCGCGAAATTCCATTCCTCCGCGGAAAATTCCGAGGCAATTTCCGAGCAGCCCCGTCGGTCGTGTTTCTGCGCTCCACGGGGTGCTTCCAGCTTTGAACGCGACCTTATTTAGCGCGCCAGGAATTCCAGCTCTCCTCCGAGAGAGCTCGGCCAGCCTCCAGCTTCGGCACCGTGCCAAAGAATTCGCCCGTGAATTCCGCGGGAATTCGTTCAGGTGGAATCACCTTGTTCCCTGCGCGGCTGGACAACGACCATAGTTTCGACGGAAACGTCCGGGGTCCCGCCTCCTCGCAGCCCCGAGCTGAAAAAATAGCTTCTTCGAGCCCAGCCTACACCCTTCGCAACCTCTTTAGCGGACGAGTTCGTCGCCCGACAAGTTCCTAATTATTTCTTTCGCATGTCAATTCAAACGAGAATATTCTAGCGCAACAGTTTCCATAATTCAGGAGACAGTGTGTTTTAGGGGTAGTCACAGCGTCTGTTCGTATTCTGAAGTGAAGTCTGCTTCGGTATTAACAATGGAAAATAGCTGATTCTTCATAAAGTGCATTATTAATGAGACGATTTAAGCTGATCCTCGTGCGTTCCTCATTTTCTCCTCCCATCCATCAGCTCCCATTCTCCGAGAGGCCCCGTCTTGATGCACGAGGCTACATCTTCCAATCTTCTCCTCTTCCGTCAGCCGGCGCGGAGCATTAGCAGTCGGTTGCGCAACATAATAGGTAATAAACTTAATAACATTCAATTTTGATTAGCGGCGCAGCCGGCAGTTGATCGCGAAAGGTCGGCTCGTTAGGGTTCAGCCCGAGAGAGGCTGTTTGCAATATAATTCCGTTGCGTAACCGCGGCCTCAAGGTGGTGTGTATCCCCTGATTGGTCGTGTGTCGCGCCTGCACCTACGTCCAGGATCTTCGGCAGCGTCCTTTAACCTCGAGCTCTCGCGCCTCGGGAGAAGAGAGACGAACCGAGAGGACTTTACGTAACGATCCCTCGGAGGCGTCCTCCTTCGATCGTTCGGCCGTTCGTTGGTCGCATGACCGGCTCCGGTGTAAATCAATCAGCCAGGAGATTCGAATCGCACGGGGCCCGGTAGACACACGACGGTGTGCCTGTCGCTTCTAGGAAGGCAGGTTGCTGCAGGTGTTGCCATCGGACCGCTCCGATAGTGTCATTTAAAATCGTCGCTTTGCAATCGGCGACGCATTCGGCCGGGTCTACCGAACCCCCTGCGCACTTGCGATTCACTCAATCTTAACCCTTCGCGGTCCGAAGTATTTTCTGTCTTTTACTCTGGAACCTGCTTCAACGTCGTGTAATTCAATTATACTCTCATACGTGGCTGTTTCTAGTCTGTGTAGGGCGGCTGAGAAATGCTAATTGTGGTTGCATTATCGATGTGCGCACTGTAAATCAGTAAAAGATGTAACTGGTGCAAATGAATAAAATCTTGTTCGCAATTTCGTACTGCGGATCTTTGCGCAAAATAAAAATGTTCTGCATTTATTGTGGGAAGCGGGAATAAAATAAAAATTCATTTCGCCTCTTGACGACTTCGCTACATTAGAAACAACATTACAGTTTTCTGAAATTTTTCTAATCTTTTATTGTTCTGTATTTCACCCAACCAATTTAGATCCGCAGTCTATTCATCATCGAAGTCACTTCCACATCCACACGAGCCGCAGTGCATTTCCAGCGTACCTCGCGTCCGTATCAGACTCCTAAGGACGCGCACCGCGCGAGATTACGCGAATTGTTCGGCATCTGCATATCTCCGTCGCTGTAATTGCAGACAGATGTACCTGGAAATGCGGGATCGAAGTGTCCCCGATCGTTGCTTCCTCAGTGGAATTCCTTTCGAGGAGTTCTTTTTCGAGTGGGAAACCACGTTCCTTTAATCTGAAACGCCCGGCCAGGGTTTTCCTGATGTCCCCAATTAACGGTAGTACCCGCGAGATAGTCCCCCCTGTCCGTTGTCGTTTTATCGTCGGCGAGGAGCGCAGCCCGTTTTCTCCGAACCGTCGATACCCGGCGCGCGCGTATCGACCTCCCGTTGTCGACGATACGTCGGTGAATCGATAGTTCGACATGCCTTACACACTTTGCTACTTAGATCCTGTCCTCCTGCAGGACGTCCCGCGCGATAACGGCGTCCCTGCGCTCCTCGAACTCTACGCAAGAGAGATAAGGGCCACTTTTCACTGCTGCTGCGAGCTCTCCTTCTCTTTCCCTCTTTTTCCCTCTCGTTCTTTTGGCACGCCTTTATAAAGAATCCTGGGAATTCGGTTTTTTCACCGGCCGCGAATCAATGGTACGCAACTCCTCATGATCGCTCTGGAACCGCTCTGTTAGGGTATACATAATGCGTATGGACGATCAGACAGTCTAGACGTAATCAGTTGGTCCTGTGACGGAATTTACGTTTTTAAGAAGTTGCAGACTTTGTCACTTCGGTTCTACGTCGGTCAGCTTGAGCACAAGTACCAGATTTTCACAATTTAATAAATTTTCTGACAGACTTATGTTCTTCATTTTTGTAATTCATTAAATTTGTAATGTATGAAGAATGTGTTCTCCATCGCAGTCGTTTTCTGATTAACAGCACATATGTATTTATTGAAGGGTATTCAGTAATCGAGTCTTATGTTTCCCTTGCAGCATTGACACTGTTCACGTGTGTCGAAATTCACACAGCACTTCGCAGTACCCTCCTGTCCATAGTGACTTCTGAACTCGAGGGAGAATATTGAGAATATTGTTGAATATTCTTAATGGGTGAAATTGATATGCAAAAGGGTGAAACTGATTTGCAAAAGGGTGAAATTGATCTGCATAAGGATGAATTTGACTTGCAAAAGAACATTTTGAATAACATCCTTTTATTGTATTATTTGGTCCCCATTCAGAAAAGCGACTCAATTTCAAAGATTGGCTGGAAACTCTTGATTATTTGAATATTCTTAATGGGTGAAATTGATTTGCACAAGGATGAAACTGATTTGCAAAAGGGTGAAATTGATTTGCATAACGTCATTTTATTATATTGATTGGTCCACGTTCAGAAAAGCGACTCAATTTCAAAGATTGGCTGGAAACTCTTGATTATTTGAATATTCTTAATGGGTGAAATTGATTTGCACAAGGATGAAACTGATTAGAAAAAGGGTGAAATTGATTTACAAAAGGGTGAAATTGACTTGCATAACGTCATTTTATTATATTGTTTGGTCCACCTTCAGAAAAGCGACTCAATTTCAAAGATTGTCTGGAAACTCTTGATTATTTGAATATTCTTAATGGGTGAAGTTGATTTGCACAAGGATGAGACTGATTTGCAAAAGGGTGAAATTGATTTGCATAACGTCCTTTTATCGTATTGTTTGGTCCACCTTCAGAAAAGCGACTAAATTTCAAAGACTGTCTGGAAACTGTTGATTATTATTTTATGGGACGAAATAAGGAGTCGGTTGCCGCAATAAACCGAAGTGTAAAACGATAAACGTTGTCGTTGAATACGTCTGCTGGCGATCAAGATTGTTCTCGATGGAGGGATTTCGGGTAAAGGTTCGCGAGGCCAGGCCAGGTCGGATGCAGGACTTACGACGCGTACGCCATTCCGTTTTCGTAATATTCGTTGCGCAATACCCGTTTCGAGCAATGTTAGCCGAGTTATATTACCGCGGTAATCCGACCGGTGGCATTTTATTAAGGCTGTAGAACCTCTTCGCTTCGGCCGCGCACGGAACGTGTCTTACGACTGGCAAGACGTAATGTTTACAGTTCTCTCGAAACGTCGTTGTCCGTGGTTACGAGCCTGAGCGTGAACGCACCGCGCCGCGCTGCGCCAGACCCCGGTGCAATCTGCATAAACGGTTAGAGGCCGCTACCTGGAAGCTGAGTTTTATTCAATTAACGGTATACATCTTATTCCCGGAAGATTTCGCGAATTCTCCGGCTCGCGTTCCACTTGTTCCGCGGACCCTCTTCGTCGCGCAGTGGGCGAAAATGCCAGTCTAGCGGGTCAAAACTATTTCAGTAAAGTAGGTCATCAGATTAAGGTGACCACAATGTTTTATTAAAACAATAATGTTCTGTAATCTTTTTCTATTGGAGTTTATAGACGACTGAATACCGATTAACTTTTGTTCGAAATGTCCGGGAAAAATATTTTAGCATTATTTTAATTGCAATAAAAAATACATAGTCAAATATCTATGTTGTTTTGTGAAATGGGGCTAACGCGATACCAAATCAATTTCTGTTTTCATTTGTTTTTGTCGCGTGAACAATTTTCCCCTTGACTACCGGACCCGGAAGCCGCATAAATCAGTTGGGAGTGATTCGAAGTGGTCTGATAATTCCAGTTGGCGGTGGAAAAGTCGCTCGATCCTGAATAGCAACGATTACTGGAAAAACATGCGCCGATCCAGGATACAGAATCGAACTCACGACTCGGGACCGTCCGCGGGATAGTAACCGATAATCGTAATATAAGGATCGCATAAATCCACGGTTCTCGGGAGAAGTGTGTCTCGCGGTGATAAATCAGTACCTGTTTTTCCAGCGGATCACGAACACGGCCAATAATTCCGCGGCAAGGCCGGTGTGTGTATTCTAAAGAAAGAGAGAGAGAGAGAGGGAGAGATTGTGGTTCCGGCGACACATTTATCCTGGCTCTATTACTGAACACGGGGACGGTTCTTCCTGGTGCGAACTCGCATAATCGTCTATGCAGATCGAGGGAGGGAGGAGGAGGGCCACGGAACGATGAACGAACGAACGAACGAAGAAACGAACGAAGGAAGCGAGCTGCACCGCCACGCGAGATGCGATACCAATTACAGAGCGGCCGGACACGTTCGCCATGACGTACGGCCGATGATATTTTATGGTGGCGAACACGGTACCGCTCCGCCAAGGAACATTAGAAATCGAACCAATACATCACCGTAGGCCAGACCTAGCCGGCTCGATTCGGTTTTCACGGCTACGGCCATTTTAATTTCAAATAAGCCCCAGCCGGATCCACGGCCGATGCGAGATAACCGTATTTAGCCCGGGAATTAATTACTCGGACGTTTAATATGCTCGCGGAAGAAATCGGACCGAGGCCCCGCCGCCTGTCCTTCAGGTGAATGATATTGAACGATCGCATTAATACTGTCGCTCCAAAACGGTCTCCGGACACTCTACGCAACGCGCGGCACAGCTCTCTCAAAATTGCTTCTGAAAAGCTGAATTTTTCTTTCAGATGCTGGATGGTTTAGTTTATCAGCTGACTCGTCGTACAATTTTTCAGAAGATTTCAAATGATCAGATTCGCGAAGAAAGTAGTCGATACGTGAAATGGTACATGTTACTTTTTATCAGCTTCTTAGTTAATTAAATTTGATAAAAAAGAATTGATTCACCTGGGAGAACATTTGAGCAATGCTCGAAAAAATTCATTT
This sequence comes from Lasioglossum pauxillum, assembly GCA_933228785.1. Classification (NCBI taxonomy): domain Eukaryota; kingdom Metazoa; phylum Arthropoda; class Insecta; order Hymenoptera; family Halictidae; genus Lasioglossum; species Lasioglossum pauxillum. Next base: position 15,374,664 of record OW121700.1, read on the forward strand.
TGAAATCTGGTCAAACGATTCACTTGCGGCGCATCAACTTGGTCAGAGTCTGTTTAAACCCAGCGAAAGTGTAGACGGTGGGTTCGTTTCTCTGGTCCGAATTTGTTAATTGTCGATGCGTGCACAACCGGAGAAAGTGTTTGAAAAAGTGAAACGCGTCTGGCAGCAGGTCTCCGCAGCGTTTGAAGGTTTGAAAGGTGGTTAGCGTGTAATGCTGAAGACGATGGGAAGAAAGCGCGTTTTTCCCGAGCCCTTCTGTTCGTTTCGCGTTGGTCAGAGAGGAGGTTGGTCGGTTACACCGGATTCTTGTACACGGCGGATCCACGTTCCCGTTCCCGGTTGGTTCCCTTCGACGGTCTTCGTCTTGTTTCTATTCCGCTGCCGGCATTGTCCTCCCGGCGCGAGGAGTAATGTAATGGGGGTCCCCGAACGAACGGGCTACGCCATTGTGTCGGGATTTATTGGACGCGGCCGGGGACAAAGGTTTGTCACTGCAAATTATGATTCGTGCACGCGTCCCCACCATGATCGCGAGAAAGTCGCCGGCCAATTACCGCCTTTCTATTCTACGATCCACCGGCCTTTCGGACCGTGGCTCCCATTTTTCTCGAGGCTGTCGTTGCGCTGTCCTTCTCAATACAGGGCGTGGTATTATACTGCAAGAATGATCCTTGTGCGATCGAAATTTCGGTTAAACTGTCATATTAAATTCAAAAAAGTTGAAAATTTTGTGTCCCGTGAGTGAAAGTTCATCTAAAATTTCTGTCTTCCTCTGATAGTCGATGTCTATTCTACAGTATTTGCAAACAGAAAATCTGTATGTTGGCTAAATCATATTATTATAATGTGCAAGATCAAAATCCAAGAATGTAGGGTGTTCTTATTGCTTTAGAGTTCCTAATGTTTCTCATCCACGAAACTCCAAGGAGAACAAGAAACTTGATTCTCTTTTTAAAAGACGCGGGAGAGGCGAAGAAAGGAAACGACGGATGATTTCATCAGGAGTTCAGATTTCTTCCAGGAAATTTTAATTCTTTCCTTGAACTACGAAACTCAAGATGCTTATTGGATTCCCCGGGGTTTCTAATTTTCCTCGGTGACATAGTTTCGCGAGAATTTTTTGAGAACTCTTGGATTTCTTATATTCAGATGGGGAATTCCAGACCTTTTACCTTCGTCTCGACATTACGTGTCATCAGTAACGGCGCACGCGTTGTCGCCGAGCTTATGGCGACGCAGAAATCACGGGGCCTTCCTGAACCGCACCGTCACCTTCCGACTTTGTAAATCCGACGTATCTGGCGCAGATAGATTACAAAGTGGAAGGTTAGCTCCACGTGGGCGGATTGCTGCCTTGGCGGCGAAATTCGAATACGTGTCCACTAAGGAACTCGGAAATGGAAATGAAACAGGGGTACAAGTGGGGGTAAAAGGTCACCGAGGCTGTCTTGTTTCTCTTCTGGTTCTTTTTCTGGCACGAAAATAGTTCAAGATCTCCTATCTGTTGCGATTCAGCTCGCTTTCGGGCACACGAGACGATATGAACGTATAAAAATAAAAGACAGCATCAGAAAATCTGATTGTCAGGCAGGATCGCATCCCACCAGGTGAATTTAGGCAACGAAATCACGGCGGCCACTTTTCAAAAATAGCCAGGTGTAGCAACCGGTTCGGATCTAAAAAAAGCCGAAGCCTCGAAACGCGGGGCATTATAAAAGGAAGGCAACTTTCCAATCCGTCGAGCAACATTGTTCGAGAAGGTCCGAGAGCTGGGCGGCAGGTTTCGCTCGTGTCCTTGGGACATCCTCAAGACGTTTCTACGAGTGTAGCTCCGGAGAAAATTCCGCGGACGACCCAGAAAGTCTGTGTCCTTCGGCGGTAACATTGTAGGGGAGCATGAATCAGGCTTCGCGGGTCACACCGAGATGTTTATCCGTTCCGTGGCCCAGAAGAACGTTGTTCCGAGAGCCCCGTGGTCAGCAGAAAAAGGGAAGGGGGAACGGAACGCAGGTGCGGCAGGTGAGCTACACGCAAAATCGGCGCACACGAGCCCTCCTCTAGGCGTGGCCGGTTAAATAATCGCGGGCCGACGAATTATCGCGGTGTCTGGCCCCGGCGGACCGTGAAGATAAAAATCAGCGAGTCGTCGACACCGGGGAGAGTTGATCATCGTCTCGCCTCAGGTGATCTCTCGGTGTGTACACGTACCTACCTGGTTGCTATTGCCCGGTGTTTACCCGCGCGAACTATAGCGCCGGGGAAACCGGTGACCCGCGACACTGCTCGCTCGTTCCGGGACAACTAGATCCGTATCGTTTCAACGCTCGTTTGTAACTCGCCGGGGGAATTCCAGCGGCGATTACTCGCCCCCTTGGAAAACAGGATTCGATAACGAACAATGATCGACGACTCGCCGCTTCCACGAACCCCTTTGTCACGTTCGATCCGACTGTGCTCTCGATCCTTGCACCGCACTGCGCCGCGATCTATCCTACCAGTCCGATCGACATTTTTCAATCCACCGCTTCCTCCCAGCCTGAGGCCCTTGCTCCCCGGATTAACGCGTTTCTTCAACTGCTGCCTCGCTCTTTATCCGTTCCACATCCTTCCTGCATTATCATTCGCAAATGGCGTACGCTACTGCGATATACGCAATCTCGAGAACAGATCTTTTTCTACTATTTTGTTCCTGCTTTTGTCCAGACCTTCAAACTTTTTAATTATTTTAACTACTCGTTTCTGTCGTGAATAGATAAAATCCACCGACTGCATGCAATTCAATTATGCATGTAACGAGAAATCAGCACACTATGTCATCCATTTTTCCCAGAATTCAAGACTTTGATAAATAATGTAGCATTTGGAGGAACATGTTCGTAGAATTTTAAAGGAGATCCTCGTCCGGAGATGATTGAAAGATTGGACAATCATTTAAAAGATCGAGGAGCGGTCCCTTCGCGGTTACGGTCCCGATATTATCCCCATTAGGCAATAATTGGTCCGTCGATTCATCAATAAACGCAGCGACCGACTTTTCATGTCGGTTGCACGAGAGGCGAATTGAGTTCTGCGGTTTTTTATTTTCGAGGACAGGCGAGAGCATGATCGAGTTCGAGGCCGCGCGTCACGCGAGTCCGTTCGCGTTCCACGGAATCCAGGTTCCCGCGTTCTCCACATTGTCCATCCTTAAAGATGATTTATCGCACTCGGTCTTAATTGGTCGGCTCTCGCGGCTGGACCGTTCGCCCTCGATGCGTTTCGTTCGACGAACAGTTTAATTAGAGAGCCCGTTGATTTTCCCGCGGGTGAAAACGTCTCGTTGTCCGCGGCTAGATGAACACGACAGATATTTTGTAACCAGCCGGTTAACCGGTGGGATCTACGGCGGGCTGCTTTCATCAAGGTCGAGGATTTCTCTCCCGTTGACTCTCGTTCGAAAACACTGATAACGTCGAACCTGCTCGAGAGTCCACGAACACAGATTCTGTGATTTTTCTTCGCTTGACGCTGCAGCCCCAGGACTTATCACCGATTTCACTTCTTGCCTCTCTCAGAGGTGCCTCTACTCGTCCTTCTTTCTCTCCCGGTTTCAGAGCAGCAAGAACAGCATCCGGCCGGCAACAATCATCGCAATCGAGGCGCCATTAAATTCGAACCGCGCCAATTAGCCGGACACTGTTCTAAACAAGCGATCCCTCTTCGTCGCGTTATGCTGTTCCCGTGTCGCCGTCGTCGTCTTCGTTGTCTTCGAGATCCGCCGACTTTCACTTCGCTCCCGGGCCCTCGACATCGTACTTTCTCCGATGCACCTGTCTAACTTTAATTAAAAGCCGCGAGACGTTGCTTTTCGGATTGATCGCCGATCGTGACCACCGTGTCGCACCTGCGCCGGCCTCGATCGCGATCTATCCGACTTGTTTCAATTCGGACGGCATTGTTCCTCGAAAATTGAAATCTGTTCGCGGTGCGCGGAAGTTTCTACTGAACAACGGCGCAATTCACGGTTCGCAATTCATTTAATCTATAACTTCCAGGCTGGAAGTTATTCTCAAGGAATTTCTCAAGGAAAAACGAAAGCCAATTTTTTACCATTTGGAATAAGTTTTACGACATTTTGTTCTACGATCTTTTGCGATTTTTCAGGCAACTTCAAGCTCGTAGAATTTCTGTTTTTTATTAGCAAAAAATTGAGTTGACGACTCCTTACGACTTTGTTTGAAATGAAATTTGCACCGCATAGAAAATCTAACGACCAGGACATTCGAACGAAACTGGGATCGATCGATTGCGACAAGGAGGAAGTTGAACGTAATGGTACCGATCATCCCCCTAATGGTAGGATCGGCCACGATCAATACCAGAGGCAGATCAGCGGCTTATTTACTCAGCAGGCGAACTAATCAGCAAGCAATAACAATTTATTATCCGGCGAATCCGTGTGATCATCGACAGTATTGAGCTGGCAGCGGACACACGCGATCACGCATGCGATCATTGTCTCGTCAGTTAGGATTAGGATACTAGAGAATTGGACACACGATAGTCAATTGTCGAAAGCATTGTACAAAAATCAATCTTAAAGTCTTCTAGACAAGTTTTGATTTGGTAACCAGCTGTTCGTGGCAACCAGGCCCTCCGGGCGGTTTGCCTGTGATTTTTGCAGTTTGTCCAAATTTCCCGATTTTCCTTTGTAATTGACTCAAATTTTATTAGCCTGAGAATTTTTCTAGGACCATAACGAACAAAACAAAAAAAGAATTACGCATATCCCTCGTTCGAATCGTGAGTTATGGTATTGAGTTCATACAAAAATCCCATAGAAAAAAGCACTTTCATTTCTTCCCGAATTTTCCATTTTTCCGGGCAACTTTTCCAATTTTTCTTTCGCTAAAAACCTTATTCGGACTATTACGAACATTTTTTTAAAAATATTAGTCAAGTCAGTCCAGCTGTTCTCAAGTGACGTGCTTATCAACGAACAGCATTTAATTTTTATTTATATGCATAGATTAGGATGATCATCACACCTCGTATAAACATTGAATAATTCAGCCATCGAAATAGGAGACAGAACTCATTACTCGAGTAAAAGCCTAATACTAAACGGCAATAGCGTTCCGAGGATACTTCGAATCCACCTATAAACGTTCGTCCATTAAATAGATTTATTTCGCGGATATCGAGGGTAAGCTCCGACAGATTGCAAACCCGCGAATGTAAAATTCTCGCCAACTTCTCTCTTTTGATCAGCTGCTGGGGAGATCGATTTATCTAATCGCGGTCCCCGTAACAAATTCTCTCGGCGCGAGTGTCCCGCGCTCATCGACCTTGATAAGGTAGATCTGCTATCCGAACGTTCCAATTTCACAGGCGCGGTGCTTCCTGGTTATCGATTATCTTCGACCACTTAACCGTCCATAACGACTCGGCGCGACGAGGCCGCCGCGGCGTTTAGTCACGGTGTCTTATCAAGAATGTAGGCTACCGGCTTGGTTTTCCTGTTGCCGCGAATATATCAATTTACCGTATGTATCGCGGTCTTCGATCTAGCCGGGGCCCGTCCCTAGCCGATGCGATGCGGTGCGGTGCTTGGAAACACCCACCGTCATCGTTCGCGTCTGCGAATCGATCGATCGATCGATGGAAACGACACGGTGCGGTCGTGCCCGCGGTCGCCCCCTTCTGTCCGCCTCCGTCGAGAGCCAATCAACCGGCGATGGTCCATTAATTAATCATTACCACGTTTTTACGGCGGCGGCGCGGCCCGAGCGACGCTCTCTAGCCTGCAGCTCGCGCGCCAACCGACCGGCCCGCGTCTCCTCTCTTCGACTCCTCGTGACTCCCGGCACCGTTGACGGGATAATCTACGATCGGATCGGTCGTTACAGCTTCACTTCGACTTCCTGGTGGCTGATTATCCGCCGTGGACCGTATCCCCCGCGATCGGGGCCCGTTCCAGTCATGATACGCTCGGTGACCGTTCATCGCGATCCCACGGGGATGCTGATCATTCGGGGTGACGCCATACCACAGCATTCAATTTTTCGAGTACTACTGTGTTCGAAAAGTTTCTAGAATTCACTGTTTCAATTTTCTCCAAAGCAGGCTGAACGTAACAGTAAGTGACTAGTTAAAATCACGCTACAATTATTTGTAACCTATTGCCGAATGCTGATCACTCGGGGTGACGCCGCGCCATGCCACAGCATTCAATTTTTTAAGTACTACCGTATTCGAAAAGTTTCTAGAATTCACTGTTTCAATTTTCTCCAAAGCAGGCTGAACGTACCAGTAAGTGACTAGCTAAGATCACGCTACAATTATTTATAACCCGTTGTCGAATGCTAATCACTCAACGTGACGCCATGCCACAGCATTCAATTTTTAACCGACTTCGAAAAAAGAGGAGGTTACTCAATTCGATCTGTACAGTTTGTCAAATCTAGCTGTGCGGCTGAGAATAATAAAAAAATAAATAAATATATAAATAATGGACAGTACGCACTTTTGACGAGGTGTGTACCTTACCGTTTATATGTTGCATTCTTCTCTCGTCAAGTGCGGTCTTTGTTTTTGTCTGCGCATTCCTAAGTTTTGGTCAACCGCACAGCTAGATTTGACAAGCCGTACGTACCTTTTTCGCTTTTTTTCTATGTATGTTCACCGATTACGTCGAGATGGATGGACCAATCCGAACGAAACCTTCTGCATCTTGTAGAGTATGTCCCTGAGGTGGTCCCGTGAAAAAAATGTTGCATTTTTTTATTCCTCACGATTTTATTTGCGAACAATGAATTATTTCATGTATGTTCACCGATTACTCTGAGACGTATGGACCAAGCAGGACGAAATTTTTATTGAAAATAACCAATAAGTCCGAAAAATCATCCTACGGTGTTCTACAAATTCTGCTCGTTCCACTAAAAAATGTAAAATAAAAAAATTTTATAAAAAAAATTAAACCGACCTAAAAAAATGCACTAAGTGTGAAATAAGTTCCATTTACTTTATGTGAATACACACGAACTTAAATACAATACAATATTCTGAAGACAGCGCAAACTTGAAAATTGTCGACACTGGAAATTACGAAAATCCTTAAATTCTTCTACATGATCTCACATATTAACCCTTTGCACTCGGAGCTATTCTAACTCGAAAATGAAACATATCTTCCGACCCAGAATAATTCCAATCTATATAATTTTTTTTCATTTTATGGATATGAAATTGATATAACACGTCATACAATACTTAAATGTTTAGTAAGTGATTAGCTACCAAGATATTTAATACTGTAAACAATATTTTGAATAATGGTATCGCAATTTCTGGTGGTGACTCTGACTCACCACTCGAGTGCTAAGGGTTAATGTATCTTCTCTTCCCACCTACTGATTTCCAAATTCACCATATTCCCATGAAATCATAATCAGCAACATCTGTCATTTGGAAAATTTTCAATTTTCCGCCGTCTCCGAAAAGATTGTATTGTATTTAAGTTCGTGTGTATTCACATAAATTAAATGGAAATTATTTCACACTTTTTAGTGCATTTTTTTAGTGCGTTTTTTCGAAGTCGGTTTATTCAAGTACTATGTTTTGTGTTCGAAAACTTTCTAGAATTCACTGTTTCAACTTTCTCCAAAGCAGGCTGAAGGTACCAATAATTGACTAGCTAAGATCACGCTACAATTATTTATAACCTGTTGCCGATTGCTGATCACTTTGGGTGACGCCATGCCACAGCATTCAATTTTTCAAGTACTACTGTGTCCGAAAACTTTGTAGAATTCACTGTTTCAATTCTCTTCAAAGCAGGCTGAATGTACTAGTAAGTGACCAGATAAAATCACGCTACAATTATTCATAACCTGTTGCCTTTTGGTAGAATTAAATAAATAACGATTCTCAGACTTACCTTGCGTCATGTAGAGTTGCTGTTTCACTTCCACTAGCAATTACAAATTAATCAGTGCTGAAATGATAATTAAAATCAATGTAACAAATCACTCCGCATTAGAAACATTTATCTAAGGTTTATTGAAAGTGTACAATTTACCAATGTAACCGCAACGTATAACAACCGCGATCAGAAGAACAGCTTCCGTGAGACTGTCAGCGTCTCAGGGCCCATAATTCCGGGCGGAATTCATACTCCGAAAGATCGTTTGCGAAACGCGCCATGATTGTGGTCGATCGGAGAATCGCGTGGAGGATCGTCGGGGGTCACGTTACCGTTCGGGTCAGATTGGGTCCCTTCAGCTTCAGAACCTCGCCCATTCTCTCTCTTCTCTCTCCGTTCTCGCAGCCGGGGGACCAAGCGAAGTGATAGCGAGCGGCGGGTCTTATGCATGGTAGCACGCCATGCCACGCTATGACCACGCCACGTGAGAATCGTGAGGTAAACACGGACACGGAGCCGAAGAAGATACAAGCCTGATCGGTGACCAGGAAGTCGCGGGACATTCGGTGCCAAGTTACAATGTCACGAACACCGTCGAGTATATCGGCCCTTTCTGTCTCTCTCTCTTTCTCTCTCTGGATTTCCCGTGACGGCGGCGCCCGGCCGATCGCATAACAATTATTAACCGGCGTGCACCGGGGCCCCGGCAATGAAATCGTACGCGAACGCTTTAATGTTATTGGCCGGTGGAAGTAACGGCCCGGGTCCCTCGGGAATCGCGTCGGCGCGATCAGGCCGGTTTTTTACCACCGAAATTTACAACGAGCAGCGTTAATAGCGTTATCCGGCGCGATCGCCACGGTTGTTGGTACACGGCGAGCACGTTCGGATGGATCCGCGCGGGATCCATTCCGCTCTAAATCGTGATCTTATCGCGAGCGACATTACGTGCATCTTCGCACTCGACATCACCGCCCATCAACGACCGAGCCGAGAGCGCTGTAATAAATTCGTCCCGGCCGGAGAAGCTTCGCCGGAGAGTTCCCGTGGATCCTCCGAGCTCGAGCCGACTGGACCGCTTTCTAACTTCCGTAATCGATGGATCTGCTCGAGGAACGATCGCGACGCGATAATACGCCCGGGAACGGGCCGGCCGCGACCGCAGCCGGTCTCTCTGGTGATTTCAACGCCTGCAAAGGAAGCGTCGCCGCGCGGAATATTAAGCGTCTCGACCGACCACGATCTTGTCACCGGGGAATTAGTTTGTCATGCTGCCACGGAAGCTCTTTAAACTTATTACTACCCCCTCCCCGCCCTGCTTTGCATAGTTTCCGGATTTTATGCCGGCGTTGATGCCTTTTCTGGGAACGTTCGACTATTCTCTCGATCTTCCACGCGCTTCAACGGGTTCATTATCTTAGGATACAATCTGGATGGAGGCTCTTAATGGATTTTTTACGTCCAAGTTATTTTCATTGTTTCCTTTCGTTGGCTCTTGTCTACCTTCTGGGAATTACGTTGCGTTCGAATCCTTCCAACTTCCAAAAAATAAGCAGGCGCAAAGATGCAACGCGCCACAGGTTGGCCACCCCTGACCTACAGAAACGAATCAAGTGTGAACATAACGCAACAAGTTTCCCGTAATTAATTCTTCAAGACTTCCCATTTTTCCTGTAATAGTACTCTCGAATCGAATTTCGAGAATCGGAAGTGTTCGTAAAGAGGAAAAGATGTATGAGAATCGAGAAGGCGTCCCTTAGGATCGAGAAGGGTCCTCGATCTCGCGGCTCGACGCGAAATTCCCCGCGTCACTGGTGACAAAGTGGTATGTTCAAGTTTTTGCCCACCTTCCTGTCGAGGAAGCGCCCCGTCCCGAATGATCGACGCGACGCTCGTGCGCCGATGAAACCAGAAGTCCTTGATCCGTGGGCGATGCAAAACGATCGTCGCTATACCCGGAAGAAGGTGCGGTAGGTCAGCGTTCCGAAGCCGCCGCCGTTCGACCAGCCAGAGCCTCTTCCTGGAAGCTTTATCGTTCTGAGGACACTCATTCAGCGTTTCGTTATGCGAGGGTGGATCATTAATCTTTCGCTCGATCGGAACACCGCGGTACACTCTGCACACCTTACTTTTTCCAATGTATCGTTAACCAATGCATTAAATAGTTTCCACTCAGACACGCTTCTTAATGGTGAAGCAACAATCTCAAAAGTGTAATTAAAAGACAGAAGTGAAAACTTCTATGGCGATTGCGTATTTGTCTGTTTCTCATCGCTAAACTCGGCTCCCTCAAGTTACCCCTTGCCGTATCGTTTACTCAATCACTTAAATCCTGAATCATATACCTGTGTCATTTCCTTAATCACTTAAATTCCTGAATCACTTGAAGTGATTCAAACGTCTTTATCCCGAAAAATGTCGCAGAGGAGAAAAGAAAATTTATATTTTTTGTACGGTTACATTCATTTAAATGCTTAAATATTGATTACACACAAATAAAATTTTATTTCATTTAAGAAAGAAACGCGTAACATCCATATTTGTTGGACATAGTTTCAAATCTTCGTGACGAGTGTGACTCGTTAAAATACGACAAGGAGTTAAGGATCAAAATAAAAGTGAGTGAATAATTATCCACAGTTGAGTAAGTGTTTCTTCTGTTCGTACGGGAGAGCGAATCCCGAATGGAAACCCGAGTCGGTTTTCTCTCAGTCCTCGTGGCACACTGTCGCACAGAGACAGGTAAAAGAATGGGCCCCCGGTTCGTTGTCTCGTGTGCAACCATTGAAAGCTCGGCGATCTTGCTCATCGATGATCGGAACGACCAGAACGGGTTCAGCCAGAAAGAGCTACGCTGGTGGGCGGTGTTAACGACCGGCTGTTCAAACCAGGAAGATACGATAGGTCAGGAATATGCGGGTCCCCTGATCCACGAATTACGACTTACGGTCGAGGAACCTATGCTCCACTTTAACACGACGATAGATGCTTGGGCATGGCTACTTGTTGCTCGGCTTGTTCATGCTAACACCTTCGTAGATCCACTTACAGTTATCCGAATCGTTATTCTAACCCAGAAACTGATCCTAGACTGATTTGCTCTAATAACAATTCTTCCATTATTCATTCCAAGAAACTTCCATAGTGCAACGCAGGAATATCTTCCTATTTTCTTGTGAAATGGCGCCTGATGTTGTACATTTAGGATAAAGATTGCTACATCTTCGTTTGCTAAGAAGTTTGCATTTCTCCATTTCATTCACACGTGTTCGACATCGACGTAAAAACACGGTAAAAGAATGTAGGTCGTTTCGTGAAACGGAAAGAATCCATGGGAGAAACTATTTAACAAGATCCACGAGCGTGATGAGGTGTGCTAAACGCATATTGATGCTCGGTGAAGCAATCGTTTCGCCGGATTTCATGAGAAATTATCAACAGCGAGCGGATCGTCTCTGGAAGGGAAGCGGCAGCGCCGAAAGGCAGTTTCGCAGGTCTGGGCCGTGCGATAGCGAGGCTAGTAGAATTTTCGCACGTCTCGGCGAAGCGCGCGGGCTCTATTGAAGCGAGGAGGGCCGCAAAAGCGGAGGTTGCGGCAAGCGTTACACGAGGAAGAGATTACGGGCTGTTCGGGTTCCGTGCTTTCTCTTCCACCGTCTCAATCCTCCGGCATTGTTCGGGGCCCCGGGCGTCGTCCGCTTCGTCTTCTTCTTCTTCCTCTTCCTCCACGAGAGATCTTCCCACGCACGTGCCGTGGCTCTCGTACGGGTCCGCGCGCGCGCGGAGAGGCCTGCTGAATAATTACCAGATGAAGATACCGCCGCGCCGCACCGCCTCGTGTAGGCTGAAATCTCACCTCTTTCTTTCTTGCCCGTCGCTCTTTCCTCGTCCTTCCTGATCAGCCTCACCTCTCTGCTTCTTCATCTGAGCGAGGATTTTGCAACGGTACCCGTGTGCCTATTCGACGACACGTCCCGTCCCCTCGCGGATCACCAACCCACGGGGATCGACCCCTGGACACCATAACCGCTACGAGGGTCCTATCGAAACGCATCGCAGTCACGTCGATACGGTAGCTTTCCGCCTTTTCATTCATCCCCTTGGTTATCGAGGTTCCTACATGCAGCGTACAGCTCTGGATTCAGGAGAGACTGTGATGCGGCTTGGGATTAAGGGTAATTGGATGTAGGAGCTTCCCCAGGGTGGTTCCAAAGTGTCTGAACTTCTCATGGGGTTGGAAGAGCAAATAGGCTTTCTTAACTTGTTCGATCTGCTAACTGTCCGAGTATCTTTTCATAGATGCTGGGATCTGGTTTAACAGCGGAAGTCTTTAACAACGATCGTACACTATCAGATTCTAAACTTCCATAGAAGGAACGCAACTGCAATGACAATATTTTATAAAGATCCCCAACCTCATCTAAACAACGTAGTTTAGTCGGGTGTACTTCCGAAAGCTACAACCCTCCGATTTTGCTGAAATTTTGGCCGAAGCTTATCCTTGATTAGAGGAGAAAGTCCCTAAAAGGATTTTCGCCGACGAAGCCTTGTTTGCCCCCAGTCCCCTTGAAAGTTTTGACAGTTCGTACTAAATATTTTCGACAATATTGATTTTAGAGGAAAAAGTTTCAAACAAAAAATGAAGCGCATAAAAAGCTCTACAAAAAAGGTTATATACATTTTTTACGTAAACTTATTATTTTGTCTGTTATGACCTTTGGGTCATAACTGGGGGTCAAATTTGGTGTACTTCCGATTTTTTTTATACTCTGGATTCTTACGTATTTTGACGTGATGATTATGAATATGATAGTGAAAATCGGCGCAAATTTTATTTTCATAGCGAAAACCATGAAAAAACCATAAAAATCACAGTTTTTTTATTTACTTTCGCAAATAATGGGAATTTTGAAAAATACTTCAGATAAAAGTTGTAGACCTCATCAAAATACACATTTTATGTTGTATTGATCTTTGTCATAAAGATAATACTTTATGAGAAAAATGATAGGTAATTATTCACTTATACGGAGCCATCCTCGAGTTCAATGATCGCATGATTTATCCATTACTATTTAGTTCAAATTCTGTATGACGGCTACATAAAATGAAAAGATTATGCGATCAGAATTAGTCAGGAGTAGGCAATGGTGGGGGCGGAGAGGAAAGTCAGACGAAAATCCAGGTTATATGAGTTATATGAAGTTTTGAACATTTAATATCGTTTTTCTCAAAAACTACTGTCTTTATGACAAAAATCAATACGACATAAAATGTGTATTTCGATGAAACCTACAACTTTTATTTGAAGTATTTTTCAAAATTACCATTATTTACGGAAATAAATGGAAAAAGCTATGAATTTTATGGTTTTTTAATGGTTTCTGCCATTACAATAAAAATTGCGCCAATTTTCACTCTCATATTCGTAATCAGCACGTCAAAGTACGTAAGAGTCCAGAGCATAAAAATATCGGAGGGTTGTCGCTTTCGGAAGTTTATCCGTTTAGTGAAACGATCCAAGCCAACATGATTACTGATTCAGGAGAGACTCTGATGGGGCTTGGGATTAAGGATAATTGGATGTAGGAACTTCCCCAGCGTGGCTCCTCAATGTGTGAACATCTTATGGGGTTGAAAGTGCAAATAGGCATTCTCCACTCATTCAAAAAAATGTTTGCAGAGCCAAATAAAAATTCCTTAATTAAAAATAATTCTTAAATCTGCACGTGTTCAATACTCCATTGTTGTCATAAACACATCAAATCCGCAGTCCAGTGAATGACAACATTTTCACGATCCCCAACCTCATCTGAACAACGCAGTTTGGTGGAACGATCCAGGCCAGCATGATTACCAACAGATGACGTAAACGAGGCCTAACCCCGGCTTATCGTCGCATTATCAACGGAGCATTGTTCCGATCGGAGACACGGGCACGCAAATCTCGTGTCGTAAGACGGACACTCGTTAATGAGTAGGCTGTAACCCATAAAGAACGGGATAAATAATGGATCTGGGTCGTTCGCCGGCTACGCGAAGGTTGCCAGGGTGCGTTATCAGTGTGCCTGCTCGCAGTTTTCCCGCGGAAAGCGACCATTGTGCTCGATGAAAAAGCAACAGCGACGACCGACTCTCTCCGCTTCGAATATATTCCCTGAACTTTCTCCTGGCCGGGATTCACCGGTGACGGGGACTACGGCTCGTCGTTCCTGTTGCGTAATCACGCGAATGATCCCGTGGGACATCGCGGATCCAGTCGATCGTGTAACCGCGCGTCCACGAACTTTACGCCACCATTTGCATACAATCGAGGCTTCCGACCGTGTTCCGGTACTTTTCCCGTAGCGTCGCGATTTCTTTCGATCGCGCGTCAAATTCCCCGTGAGAACTCGCAGACTCGGCGGGTCCATCGAAGGATTTAACGTTTTTCCCAATTTTCTAATTCGATTTTCTGGAGCTTGATGAGACTAGTTCCTTGGTCATTTAGTTCTGGTAGCTAACCGAATTATCTAGTAGCTCATTTTTTTAGCTCAATTTTCTCATCGTTACACAAAGTTCATTTTTAATAATGAAATATCAGATAGAGTTTATTAAAGTTGCATTAATCTTGCACCATTAGTGCCACTAAAATTATCAATGTTTAATGTGTAGACTGCGGATTTTATGACATTCAACGAATTCTAGCAAGTTATTACTAGACTGTGGATCTTTATGCATTTATAGTAAAATTGAGTAGATGAAATTTAAAATTGTTGAACAATTTTCGAAATTGAAGATGTCAATATATGATTTCTCCTTTATTAATATTATTAAGAGAAGAAATAATGCAGACAATTTTTATTTTGCATAAAGATCCGCAGTCCAGGTATTACATTATTATTGACATATTAGAATTATCAAAAGAAGGCATACATGTTTATTTAATTTCTGTTCTCTATCTAGAATCGATTTGGTGAGTTTTTATTTTGCACAAAGATCCGCAGTCTGGTTATTAAATTATTATTGACTTATTAGAATTATCACCAGAAGGCATACATGTTTATTTCATTTCTGTTCTCTACCTAGAATCGACTTGGTGAGTCTTTATTTTGCATAAAGACCCGCAGTCTTACGATGTGCAATAATTTCAGAGGATTTTTACACGAAAGGGAAATGGCTAAAAGATGTGGGATCGGTGGAACGAAAGAGAAACCGCAAAGGCTGTTAGCTCCCAGCTCTTTTTCACGAGCTTTATTTCTAATTAACGGCAGCACCGTGTTAATTGTCCAGCTGCCGGCGTCGAGAAGCCTCGGAGATTCCTCGGGTTGGACAGGTTCAGCCTTGGGTTCGCTAGAATTCTCTCGGTGCAACGAGTGCTTCTAGGAAAATGGAGAAGCGCCATAGAAAGTGATACTTCTCGCGTGGAGCCGTAGAAAGTAGCCATGCTGGTGGTCGCTTTCGAAAACTCGAATTACAAGATAAAAATTATGTAAAATACACCGGTTTACAAACAGGTGTAATTAGGAATTGTAATTCATTAACTCGAAACTCGTCGAGATTTCCAGATCGAATAAATTCTACGTTCATGGAACGACGATCGTAGAACATTGTTACAAGCTAGTCGTATAATTTTAAATAACCACATGCGTGAAATTCAATTGATTTTCTTTGCGTACAATTGAAAATCCTGGCAAGACGATAGCAGCGTTTTAACGTGTAATTGAAACTGCGTTGTGCTTTCATTGAACCGTGCGTTTTCTTTGTTTCCAGAGATGGCAGCGGAGATGGTTCGTCCTGTACGACGACGGGGAGCTGACGTACTCGGTGGACGAGCATGTGAGTACCATGCGAAAAACCATTTAATGCAAATTTCCGTATTCGACCCGGTGACTGCACACGGCGAATCGAATCCTCTTAGCCCGTCTTTCCACGGCAGCGACGCGTACTCGCGCTCGAAATCCATTTTGCCGCTGACAAATCCGTTTAACGTCCCGATACGGTTTCATTCGGAGTGATCGCGCCAACGGAAACGCCGCGCGTAATTCGAATTTTCCATCGTGACCGTCCTGGGGCCGTGTTGCCTGCAGCTAATCCGACTTTAAAATTAATTTCAAGAATTAATTTGTCGATCTGCCCCCCTCACCGCTTGTAATCCGAGTGCCAACAATAATCCGTGCACCGTCTCGCAGCACCAGAAAAACTTCGCATTTACATATACAGTTAGGAGCAAACTGATCGCACACATTTTAAATCAGAATAATTTTTTTATGAGTGGACCAAACGACTTCAGTTTCTCTGTAAGGCTAGAAGAATTAGTTTAGTAAATGACGTCTAAAAAATATGTTGAAAAAATGCAGTTGATCGAAATTGTGAAAAACAATAGTAAAAATTGATTTTTTTAGCTGGGCCAATAATGAAAATTTAAAAGATGCGTTTGGTCAACTCCTATAAATTATATACGTTCTGAAATTTTCATTGAAATTGGTTAATTGGTTTACGAGTTATAAACGATTAAAAGTGGTAAAAATTGAAATTTTTAAAGATTTTCGGCCTTTTCACCACTTTTTCGTTTATAACTTGTAAACCAATTAACCAATTTCAACGAAATTTTCAGAGCGTATATAATTTATAAAAGTTGACCAAACAAATCTTTTAAATTTTCGTTATTGGCCCAACTAAAAAAGTCGTAAAACTCAACTTTTACAATTGTTTTTGACAATTCCGACCAAATGCATTTCTTAAACTAATTCTTCTAGCCTTACAGAGAAATTGAAGTCGTTTGGTCCATTTATAAAAAAGTTATTCTGATTTAAATTGTGTGTGATCAGTTTTGCTTCTAACTGTACATGATAGGTACATATTTTCAAAGCGTCAGCAGTTGCGTATGTTATTGTTATATTTTACTGAATAGTTTCTCGGCCATTCTGAAAGATAGTGTAACATGATAGTATTAGAGCCATTGATTAAATGAATAGAATATTTAATACCTTTTGTATTTAACATATTTGCACAAATTCTCATTTGATGACTATAAATTAATATATTAGTGAGCAAAGAGTGGACATTGTTGAAAGAAACGCACAAATACACAAGGGTAAAAAGAAACTGCCAATTCTGATAGTCTGTAAAATAGTTCAGTGAGTCTCTTCCGGTTTGTAATGAATGGACCATAATTGACAGAACTTATCTTGACAAGAGGTTCTTGGAACGTCTTCAGGGACGCGTTTCGAACGATGAAAGTCGCGCGTTACCCTTCCAGAGCCGAGAACTGTCAAGCTTCCAACATTATGGCAGGTCATGAATCAAAAGCTGCCGCTTCGAGCGGCTCCCTCGGAGTCTAGGAGTGGCAAAGGTCGCAGCCAATTGTAGTTATACTAGCCGCGGCCGCTAGCTCGTGCACTGCCATCGGCAGCATAGTCAATACCATCAACGTGGAGGCTGATAAAACGGCTCCGAGGCTCTTCTCGCGCCTCCGGACGTTCCTCGGCCATAGCCTTCTGACGTCGATGACCACGGTAATGCTAGAAACTGTCAGAATTGATTTAAGCATCGGACAGATGGCTAGATAAAGGCTTCTCGCCGCCATCCTCTTTCCTCCCTTCGCAAATCGACAGTTAACGACGCTCGCCACGGAAAAATTGTGTTGGCATTCATCTGCAACGCCGTCTAATGAGTTACACAATTCAAATTATAGAACCTACTATGAAGAATCTTTAAGCTGATTTCAGAGATTGTTCCCTTTTCAGATTTTTATAAAGCAAAGAAATAAGAGTACTGTTGAAAGGGCATAACCGGATAAGCATGGGCCAGCGGCCCCCGCTCCGATTTTCCTGATTCCTGTCTTAAAACATCGTTTTATATCTAAAAAAACATTGTGTAAAATTTCATACGTTTACCCCCACCGATAGGGGTGATATTGAGGTAAATTCCTCTGCACTTAAATACAATTTGCTCTAAAACGAGAAAAGATATCGACATGGGATAAACGGCAAACAAAAGATATAGATACACTCTATATTTTAGATTTTTTTCAGAATTTGTTGCTAATTATTTATAGTTGGAAATAATTAATTTTTTTGGGTAGGTGTCACCCAGGGGAAGATAGTTAAAAAAATTCCCAAAAAATTAATCAATTATTTTCAACTATAAATAATTAGCAAAAAAATCTTAAATATAGAGTGTATCTATATCTTTTGTTTGCCGTTTATCCCATGTCGATATCTTTTCTCGTTTTAGAGCAAATTGCATTTAAGTGCGGTGGAATTTACCTCAATATCACCCCTATCGGTGGGGGTAGACATATGAAATTTTACACAATGTTTTTTTAGACATAAGACGATGTTTTAAGACAGGAATCAGGAAAATCGGAGCGGGGGCCGCTGGCTCATGCTTATCCGGCTATACCCTTTATTTCGTGCATGAAAAACAAAATCAATCTATTATTCCTCGGGAGGAATCAAAATTTGCTTGTTCTAGGGATCGTCCCACAATTTTTCTGGCCCAAGCGATCCACACTTTATGAATTCCTTTCAAACTCTAAAGACGTGTCAGCTTGTGCTTTCTTGCTTCTGAATGAACTTCGTTGGTAAGTGTACACAGTGATTCTGGGAATTGAAAGGAAAATAGCAGTACAGTACATCGTTTGCATTTATCGTAGATGGGACACTATTTCTTTTAGCTTCAAAGGCCGAGCCGCACGTGGAGAAGGACAGCGCGTGTAAAGAGACTCTGTGTCCTTCCTTGCGCCCGAAACGTTCATCGTCAATTAAACCACTAAATACAGTTGAAAATATATCGTGTTTGGTCTTATTTTAATAAGAAAAATACCACAAATATATTGGCGTAAGTTTCATAAGAAAATAAGTAATAATAAAAAAGATTAAATATTGGTGTTACATTGTGAGGACGCACAGGCCTTTGAACTGTGCCGACGACCGCGACTCTCCGCGTCGTATTAGTAGTGGTTCACACCGATATACCCGAGCCGAGATCAGATTACTACAGTGGAGGGGATATTTTTTTTCGATTATAGAGGATTTACTGTAATTTATCCCAGTTCCCAGAATCACCCTGTATACATAGTGTGGTTTATTGTAGTTCATAATCTAATAAGTACTTGAACACTTTATACAATTTTTGAGAACAAGAGCCAAGAGTCTTCTAGAAGGGTCTGTCGCCATTCTTTTTCCGAACTCTTCATTTCAATACTTTGATACGTCGCTTCGTGCAACATTTATAATTAATAAAAGAGTCATATTGTCGGTGAGTCTTCGCGAGCAGTTAAATGAAGTTATCGTGCAGACTAATTCGATAAGATTCCCTTTCAACGGTCCCTGGGAACAATGCGGCGGGTACGAGCCCCGAGGACACCGCTTTCGTCTGGACTCCGCCGACCCGTTAGCCCAATTTCTCATTCCACCTCAAGGCCGACCAGGTACGACTTCAGTCCCAGGGGGAGAGACACGCACCCGCCGTACCACCGGTTATTATCTTTTCGCATTTTTCGCCCGAGATTATTCTCGAAACGAATGGCCCTCTTAAGGCCCACGACCGGATCATTAATCTGGCTTCGAAGATGGCCGAGTTGTCGGTCCTGGTCTCGCGCAGAAAATAGAGCCCCCTGGTACACAGTGTGGGGCCTTTAACGCGGTATCGCTGTCAAACGATCGCTTCTCGTCGTTACTATAATTCCGTGCCACGGTGTCTCTACGTTGTACGCTCTACGGTGTAAATCCCTTTTAAAAATCCCCGGCCATGTTTACGCGTCTCGAGACACTTTCCTTATCGTTACCTAACCCCGAAGAGCTAGGGGTACAGTTGGCTGCAAAAGTGTTCGCGCGTATGCATGAAATTTTAATCACTTCACTTAGTTTTTGCACATACGTCGATGTAGCTTGATCGTTGAATTTTCCTGGCTCCTATCAAGCGTGAAACTTGAAATTTGTTCTTCCTTTCTTTTCGAGGTAATGTTCCCTAATCGTTTAATACGATTCGTCGACTTTTATTTTAATATCTGTGTACAACATGAAATAGAACTTATTAATCCAACCAACGGATGTTGCCTTATTTCGTCCACTGAAGAAAGCTTGAAGAAAAGCTGTCACAGATTGGAGGATGCAAAATGTTGATATACTTAATGATAATTTTTCCGCCGAGTTTATTCAGTCTATTCAGTATCTCGTAGAAACTCGAAAACACCTGTCGCTATATGGATTAATGTTTCCGAAACCGATGCCTCGTTCTGCTTGCTGTTATGCAAATCCCAGCTGGCTCGCATGGCGTATAGTTCTCGCCGTAGAAATAAATGGATCTCGGTACCTCCCACGTGTCGCGGCACACCCCTCGTAACGTACAGTAATTAAAATCGATACTACTTGGACCGTAGTCGATGCGGGAAGGGGTCCTAGGAAGGTGTAAAGTAATTTTTCAACGGGTTTCAAATCGAGAGTGTCTCGTTCGGCATTGCTATCGAAGGAGTTAGCGCCTTCGTGGCGGACAGGGTACAGGCGAGAAAACGAGCAAAACACTCGGTGGTGGAAGCATCCCGTCGCGAGGCATTTATCAGCGTTCTTTAAACGGGACAAGCCTAATCGGTCGGTCGGCCGGTCGCGCGAGGCCCAATAATCTATAGTTAATTGGAAATGGCATTTCTCAGGGGAACAGTCCCCACGGTTGGTCGTCCGCGACGCGCAGTCGCGATACTGGCGAAATGGTCACCGGTGGCCAATTATGCAAATCCGCTGCGCCGGGGAAAGCTGGAACTGCCGCGGAATTAATCGTCTGAATTGGAACGATTAGCTCGCCGCCCGGAATACGTTCCTTCGATTATCAGGAATTTCTCGTGGTCGTGGACGCGCTCGGAAAATTGCCCCGGTCGGTCGCCATTAATTGCGGCCGTCGATCGATCTCGCGGAACCACACTCCCGATCATAGCGATCGTGTGTAGTTACGTACTTCCCGGTTAGGATATCGAAAGAATTCTCAAACATCTCTTTTTGGTTTGGATCTTTCTGGCTCAATGAAGCTTTTAATAAAGCAGAGAAAATGTTTTGACATCGCAGAAACTGAACATGATATAACGGCATTCCTAAATTTTCGCATCTTCTGATGTTCGCTAGAGATTCATAAAATCCGCAGTTTATTAATGCCTGCATCAATGGATCGACTTACAGGTCTGACAAAAGTGAATGGCACAAATTCCGAGATCCGTGTGGAACGTCAGGGCCCGCTTCATTAGAATCCGCTTGTATCCTCTAATCAAGGGTCCCGAGGAATGTGTTAACGACCGCTAAGCAGGAACCGATTGCGCGTTACGGTGATCCGGGGAGCCTAAGTCTGGTCGACTGGCGAACAATCTACTCAATTTCTCCAGCAGCGAGCCAATTACCAGCGTGCATTCGCGGCGTGGCCGCCAATAAAAGATTTCCTAAGCTTGTTGCGCAGCGCGCGCGCCCAGTCGTTGTTCCTCTCGACGCAACGGATGATCAAACGAGAGCTTCCATTGAGCTCATCGTTTTCCCTGAAACATCATTAACGTCCTCGGCGTCCGGAGAGTGGGTATCCGCAACGCTCGGACTAATAGGAACCGTGTCGTCGGTTCAATAACGTAGCAGGACGTTGATGATATTGATGACGCCGCAGAGATAAGATCAACGACGACGATGCGAACGACCCTCTTTCCTGGTGCGCCGGTGTTTTGTTTCCCGGGTCTGGACGCGAGTCGATCAGCTGACCCCAATTAAACGATAGCCATCGGGCTAGCCCAGGCGAGACAACGGTTGCGTCACCGATAAATGTTAATGAACCGTGGCATAATAGGATCGTCTATAATAACCGGGGGAATCTGTGCCGACGCGACGCGACGGTCGGACGTGCGGCTATTAAGGGTGCCTTTGTTCCACCTACGACTCCTACGGTGATTCGCCTGCGTTAATATCGTAACGGTCTCCGTTACCAATTGGAGTGCCGCTTAATTGCGAGTTACCGGGCCGCCCAGTTTCACCGTAACCTCGAGAAACCCATCCTGGAATTTATTATATTGGGTTCGGGAAAAAGATTTTTCGTCTTTTAATGCAGAAATGAATCAAGCTTTTTCCATATTTTAAATGAATTTTATTAAATCAAGTATGTACCGTTTTGATCGACCACATTTTGCCATTTTTGAGGTAGAACCATAATCCCGTCACTGTAGAACTTCTGTGATTTCTGGGCGAAAAACTGTGACACGTGATTTTCGCAGGCCTCTTTTGATGTCAACTTCACACCATTAAGCGAGTTCTGTAGAGACCGAAACAAATGGTAGTCTGTTGGTGCAATATCAGGACTATACGGTGGCTGCATCAAAACTTCCCGGCCAAGCTCTCTTAATTTTTGACGGGTCGCCAAAGATGTGTGGGGTCTGGCATTATCGTGATGGAAGACGACGCTTCTCTTGTTTATCAATTCTGGTCGCTTTCTCTCGATTGCTCGACGTAATCTTTCCAGTTGTTGACTGTAGAGGTTAGAATCAGTCGTTTGACCGGATGGCAGCAGCTCGTAGTGAATGATTCCTTTATGATCCCGCCAAACGCATAGCATCACCTTTCTTGGCGTCAATCCTGGCTTCGCCACGGTTTGCGGAGCTTCGCCTCGCTTCGACCACGATCTTTTTCGTACATTATTATCGTACGTGATCCATTTTTCATCGCCTGTAATGAGCCGTTTCAAAAAAGGTTCGATTTTGTTTCGTGTTAGCAACAACTCGCAAATTGAAATTCGATCCATTCAATTTTTCAAGGTTAACTCGTGAGGCACCCAAACATCGAGCTGTTTTGTGTATCCAGCCTTCTTTAAATGGTTTAGAACTGTTTTATGGTCGGTGTTTAGTTCCTTACCGATGTCACGACTGCTAATGTGCCAGTCTTACTCAACTGTTTGCATGATTTCATCGACTTTTTCAGTGACGGTTCGACCAGAACGAGGTGTATCTTTGACATCAAAATTTCCAGATTCAAATGGTTTGAACCATCTTCGTGTCACACGTACTGATACTGTATCACGTCCATAACCATCACAAATTTTTTTAGCAGCTTGGGTGCATTCTTTCCTTTTCTGTAATAAAATTTCAAAATGTACTGAATTTCTTCTTTGTTTTCACTTATTTTCAAAACGTAATAATTTTTGACTAAATAAACGAATATCACAATTTCTTGTTCGTAATTAACAGACTGCGGATTTTATGCATTTATGATAAAAATAAGTACGTGCAATTTAAAGCAGTGGTCGTATTAAAAAAATTAAGGATATCAGTGTATCAGTTTCAGTTTAATACGATAATTAAGACAAGAAAAAATGTTTTATATGAGTTCTGTGTCTTGCAATTAATGCAAACATTTATTTTGCATAAAGATCCGCGGTCTAGTAATTACTCTCTGATATATCACCTTTCAGACGCACTCAAGTAATGCCAGATCCGATTAATATTAACAGAGTTATGACATGGTAACAAGGGATGGGATCAAGTTCAATATGTACTCACGAATCCGAGTCAAGTTCAATAACCAAGTTTCATTTTATGGGTTTCGGTTACTACTTAAAAGCAATAAAAGTTTCAATGATTATACTTGAAAACTATTCATTGTATACAAGTAGTTATCGAACCTCGGAATGGGTACTTACAAGTTTCGAGAAGATACTTATAAGTACTTCGATGTTGAAAGTAATCGAAACTTTCACAAGTAGTACTCGAATCTTGGAAATCGAAGCTGCATAGTAGGTTTTAAGCACTTTCTTTATTAAATTCGTAACTATGTAAGAATAATATTACATTTACAATACTTGGTTTTATCCTATTTCTTTTTTTATCCATGATATTTCTTGCTTTTGAAAAAACTCTTTCTGAAGGTACAGAAGTGGCCATTATACAAAAATAGTCACGTGCAATTTTTGATAAAGTGAGGTACTTGATTGAATTTTCACGCGAAAATAATAACGGGTCTTCTTTGCGTTCTAAATATTGTAATTTTAGATAATTTTCCACTTCTAACACAGCAGACAATCAGATATCGTATTATTTGTAATTGCTATTTCATTGTCAAAGGATGACCAAATTGATAATTCGCTATTGTGCCGATTTTCGGACATCTGCGTCTGTGATCTATCACATGTTGTAGATGAATTATCATTATTAATATAATTAGTGGCTATATCAGCCAAGGCATCCCGTGCTCGAGGGATAGATTCATCTTTAGAAAAAGCTAATGTTTTGAATCGTGGATCTAATAATGCAGTTAACATATACAAATGATTGTTTTCGACATCACCTAGATAATGTTCAATATAATATATCAGTTTTTGTCGCAAAGTACATTCCAAATTACAATCATCGGTAGAAGCATGTAAAATTATGAGACCTCGTTTTCTCTCTCATCTCCAGAGCGTGTTTAAAAAAAAAATAAACAGACGCAAAAATTTCGAAAGTTTCAAAACTGTTCGACCAAGATTCGAGTACACTTGCGAGTATTATTTACGTTTACCACAGTACTTGTAAAGGGTTCGAAACTGTCTGGCAAAGGTTCGAGTATACTTGTGAGTACTATTTTTTTTCGAAGTACTTAGAGAGAGTTCGAATTCCATCAATCAAGGTTCGAACCTGTTTGCGAGGTACTTTTTTTTTTATTAATAACATCTTAGGCCATTATTGGCCCATAGATACATGTTGAAATACAAAAATACAAAAATATATGGTTTATGTCTTAAGTTGTCCAAATACAATACTCTCCTTCTTATATAAACCCTTACAAATTAATATCGCACTTCTTACAAAAATTATTAATTATTTTAAGCGCATTGATGTTGAGGCTTTTAAGAAAATTATCAATATTATATGGGGGAGCCCACTTCAATACCCTCAGTTTCATCATCATTTCCTCTCTTTGGTTGAGATATAATGGGCAGTTCTACAATAGATGGTTCGCATCCTGACTCGGGTGTGAACATTCACAACTTGGGTCACTGATGTATCCAATTCTAGTCAGATTTTCCTTGGAATTGTAGTGATAACTCCTTAGCCTAGTGAATCTCACATCCATTTCTCTTGATAGGTTTAACCTATGAAACCATAGCTTTTTTCTCGGCTCATAAAAGTTGTAAAAATAGGCCCTCCCTTTAGAAACAAAAATATCCTCTAATATCCTATTCGTTCCTTTCCACATATCTTCTTTGAAACTCTCCTTAAAATCTGTATAAGGTATCTTAAAATTATTATCACTCTCCATTAGGGTATGCGAGGTACTTTATCCCATCCCTAATGGTAACTCCATCTATCGGGAGAATACGAAGAAACTTTTCCCTCAACCACAATAGCCACTGTGAAAGAAGTTCAATACTCAAATCAGAAAGAAGTACAGCTGTGAAAGAACTCGTAGAAAGCCAGTCGTTAAAGCCAGAGTATGCCACTGCTGGCTTGGAGTCAATCATACATACAAGAATTTCCAGAGAAGCACACAGCTTACAATTCTGGTAAAATCGCATAAATCTCGCATCTGTTCACTAAATCTGTGTTCGACCGTAAGAAGCGCAACGATAGATAGAACCAGACTCCGAAACAAGACGGTATATTAATGTTCGACCGTGACGAGGGTAGATCTAATCGATCGGGTATCAACTTCCCGCGGGATTAATCTACGCGTAGTCGTCCGCGGCGGCGTTCAGTCATCATCCAGAAGTTCCAATTAACAGGGATCAGAGCGATGTCTCCGGGGCCCCTGTTGCACGGCAAATCCATGAACTAGACACACCGGGAATGATCCGAGAGAGGGTCGGTCGCAAGCAGCAGCGGTCTCGGTCGTCATCGAGAAGTTCCAATCAGCGGGTATCGGTACGATCTGTTTGCTCGTTCTTGTCGTCCGCTCTCTCGGTCTGATTATCCCCTCGCTCCTCCTTTTATTCACGTTGGCTGCGTCGATGGCTAACCACCGGGGGCCCCTTCCCATCGTTCGATATTAATACCGATACGGGATTTGCATTCAGGCCCCGGCGAGCTACGCACACAACCATCCGCATACGAGCTTTCAGGGGGAGCCCGATCCAGCGGGTTGAACGAATCGACTATTTTTCGATTACTTCGAAAGTATTTTCCTGATAGCGTTCAATGGTGTTCGGAAAAATGCGGTGGCAAGTACAATTTTTTCGTTTCGAAATGTGAAACATTTTTCCCAATTTTTTATTTTCTTTTGTGCTAATAAGAGGGTTAACACGAGGGTTACGCTAACGGTTGTTATCTATAACGCTCGCGTCCGGTGTTACTCGAGCAGAAATAACGACCGAGCACCAGGAAGCTGCGAGGGGGACCATAAGGGGGCCGCTTAGGGGACACGGGACGTTTTATCTCACGAGGAAGTCGCCGGTAGACCTTGGGGATATTGCAGGGTGGCGGCGAGCCGAGCGATCCGCCTCGCTGAAACGCTCGATGAATTATTAAGTGGCTGAGATGGGGCATTTTTCATGGGGGCGGGGTTTCCACCGAGAGGCGGGATTTTTTCGAGCGGTGAATTTGTTCGAGAGGGCTGGAACTTTATGGAGAAATGCGCTGAATTGTGGATAAGATTGATGGAGGGTGGCTGCTCAGGGTGAAATTGTTTCATTGGAGTAGATCCTGTGCGCGACGAGGTTCGAGATTTTTGGGGTGAAGATTTTGTATGGGGGCGGAGTCCGGAGAAAATGGTTGATTATATGGTGCCAGGTGTAGTTCTAGATCGACATTTTATTCTTTGAGAATCACATCGAAGTGAACAGAACACGTTAGAAGCACCACGCAAAAATGAATTGTGATTGTTATGCATTAATGAAGTAATCAATTGGTTGAAATATAAAGCAGTGAAAAATATAAAAAATTTAACTGTTAAGAGGTAAAATGAACTTTTATGAAACCACTGCTTCCTCCAATCGATGCAGAACATTTTCATTTTCCATAAAGATCGAAGCAGTCTAATTATAATAATCGCAAAGAACTCTGAAAGAATTTCTTTAACCGCAGCGTAGCTCTAGCATTTCGAGCCTCGGTTCTCCGATCCCGTCTTCAAAGAGCCGCGCGTATGCTCTTGCAAATTACGTTCGCCAGGGATCCGCGATGCACACTGATACGTCGAACGCGAGCCGTCACGAGCACTGCAGTTCGTAATCAAATTATCCCCCAATCTAAAAGTAGGTCTTGACCCGGCGTACCAGAAGCTCCCAGCTATCTTGTCATCGCGGAACACGGCTCCGCGAGTGAAATTAACGATCCCTGGCTCGACGCATTCTTTGCACCTGCGAAGCTGCCGCGGCTAGAGAATCGCATCTGCCTCCGGTATCATGGTTGACCTTCTAAGTCGCGACGTAACGGCACCGTTTCCCCCAAAAATCCCGGATTACAAGCATTCCAACGATCGAGCGAGGAGGATCGAGAAGTCTCCTCCTCGAGTTTCGAGATTCACGGCGATTCTTTCGAAACGACGTCGGTATCAGGCCGAAAATCCTAAACGGGCAGGGTAGAGAGGATCGGAGAGGGATTTCGTTGGACGGTATCTCGGGAAATGAACGATCCCGTCGCATTTACACCTGGCGGCCGGTGCAATGGCGTGCACGCTCCCATCTAATTCCAGGATCGGTATTCCGCTTGGCCTTAGAAGGCTGTGGCAACGGTGAACTGCTCGACCCTTATTCCGGGCTATCTTCATCGGCCACGTGAGCCAGGCGAATGAAAATGCGTCGGTATCCGCGAATCGAGCACGTGGTTCTGCGCAACGTGCAGAAATTACGGAGGCGTGGCTCATCTGGGAACGCGTATGCTACTGTCCGACCAGACACGTGGACACTCGCTGTCATTTTCTCAGAACATGCTTTATCGTCGCGTAGAGAGTTTGGGCAACATTGTTTGGATAATTTAAAAGAATTTTTTGGAGAAACAGTTCCCTCAATGAGTTGGTAGGAACTTGATTTCTTCAATCCGAAAAAAGAACAACAAGATTCTTTTTGTTAGCAGCTGGAAAATTGTCGTCGAATTGTCGTACGACGATAGCTAAGAGTTTAAAAGACGAAGGAAGTGAACCTCGCTGCTTCATTGAAGAAATTGAAGAATCTGATTATTGTATCTCGTCTGAATTTTTTGTAGAAACAGTTCCCCAATGAGTGGGAGGAAATCGATTTCTTCAATCCGAAAAACGAACAGGAAGATTCTTTTTATGAGCAACTGAAAAACTGTCGTCGATTTGTCGCATAGCCAAGAATTTAAAAGACGAAAGAGGTGAACCTCGCTGCTTCGTTGAAGAAATTGAAGAATCTGATTATTGTATCTCGTCTGAATTTTTTGTAGAAACAGTTTCTCCAATGAGGAAATTGATTTCTTCAATTCGAAAAAAGAACAACAAGATTCTTTTTGTTAGCAGCTGGAAAGTTGTCGTCAGATTGTCGTACGGCGATAGCTATGATTTTAAAAGACGAAAGAAGTGAACCTCACTGCTTCGTTGAGGAAAATAAGAAAACTCGATATCACAGGATTCCGTCGACTTGTCAGTGGGCTGGCGATCGATGCAGCTTCATGGATCGCGCGTTCCATTGAACCGTGAAAGCCAGCTTCCGTGTTCCAGCTAACCGTTAACCACGAGGACCGCGCGCACCGAAGAAGGACGAACGCGGGGAGAACTTCGACGCAGAGAGAAAGAGAGACGAAGATAAACCAATAGAGAGAGAGAATGGGTGTGAGAGAAAGAGAAAGATAGAGAAGTGGGGGAGGGACGTTGCCCATTAAACATAGCCCCTCGTAGTAGTCGTTTGGTCCGGTCTAGTTTAAAGCCGTCGTCGAGGCGCGCCAGTCTCGCGTGAGTCTGATTGCGGGTTGAACAGGTTGAACGGTTGGGTAATGGAGGCGCCCACATCTCTCCGTTAGCGGTACCCAGCTTCTGTTATCTACGCCGCTTTAAAGGCGACGGATCGACCAGCCTCAATTCTATCGGCGATCCTCTTCTTCGTACGCTATTGTCTTCTTGGAAAACCAGTCGGTACAGTGGACGTCAAAAGCTTGCCCTCATTCCTCAAATCGAATTTCCAAACACCGTCTTCTGTCCTGCATCTATTGTACTTGCCATCTATAAAACCGCGAACCCAGAACAAACGGCATAAAAACCTCGGATTTTTTCTTTTGGTGTGAAGCCAACGCTAATTTTCTGAGTGGTCGAATTTCCACGAGGGGCTTGGTCTTCCCCTCCAAAGTCGGAGGAAGAAGTAAAGGAAGGGGCTTATCGGAGGGGCACATTGCGTTCCCGTTCGTGGCCGGGGCTGAAACTCATTTCGAAAATTCCTGCAGGAGAGGTATGTAATTATCTGGGAATAATGGAGAACCCTAGGCGGGCCGGTTATCTTTGGTCCATCGTCCGCTAGTCGGAGATCGCCGGCGGATTTATTGTCCGCGTCGACGTCGGCCCTGGCGACGTATAAATTATGATTTTTTTCCTTGGTCCCCCTGGCATCGATATTTACGTAATCTCGAATGTGAAGATAATTTAAAGTTCCCGCTTTTTTATAAAACAAATACAGTAGTACGTACAATCGGCAAATGAATTTTAATAGAAGATTTCCACTTACAGTTATCGAGGCATGCTTAATAACTATTTATTGGTTTTAATACTTTTAATTTCGATAGAGTCAGCACTAAAAATTGCTGTACCATTATTTAGCAACATTGCTTACATTATTAAACATGTTGGTTTCTAGTCAATCACTACACATTTAAGTATTGTATATTTTACATTATGTTCTTTAATGTTTGTCCATTGTCAACGCACTGCGCCGCCACCGAAAAGGGTAGAGAAACTTATTCGTCCTTCAACCTCCCGGACGAGTTCATCGATAAATTCCTTCCCCAACGTCCCTCCCCACTGCCGATAAAAAAATCCCCCGGTCTAAAATAGCCAAGGGTCCTTTTTATTTTTTCGGTCGAAGAGAAATGCCCGAACCAACGGGGGAACCTGTCGTGAAAACGGCCCGGTATCTTTACTGCCCGGGACAGTCCGGGTGGAAAGGACCTGCGAGGATCCTAACAGAGAATCCTGCGAAAGGATCGACCGGCTTTTGTCGAATTTTCTGCTGGTCGACCGGTGTTGCGACTGGTCGACCTCCTCGCCTCGTTTTTGTTCGTCCTTTTCCCGCAGACATCCTGTTGTCGTATTGCTCCCGTCCGTCTGTCCGTTCCCTTCGTTCCTTCGTTCCTGACTCGGACAAGAAACGAGATTGAGGATCCAAAGGGGGAACAAGGTGTTATGCGACCGTAATTATCAGTAATGATAGCGCCGTACCCTACGTCCGCAACGATGCGACGGTCACCAGACGCCATATTGGCGGAATTTGATGCTGCGACCCTTCGGTTAGGCACACCGGGACACTCACTTCCGCCAGCTTGTTCATGCTACGCGAATTGCGATACCGAGATTATTTTTGTTTTGACACTTTTAAAAAATTGTAATCATACAAAGAAAAAAATACAGCTCCGAGTGCAAAGGGTCAAAGAAAGTTCGATGGTAAACAGTCCTCGTCATCCTGTATCTTCGCGATGAACTCTAACCTAACTTCAGTAAACAAAATAAATAAGAAAGATTGCTTTCTAGCCAGTGTAAAATTAGCCACGGTTATGTAACGAGGCGGATACTTTCTTGATTACACTGCTGCGTAAACAAACGCTATCAGCGCGGTAGCTGCTATCAGTCATCGGTTTGGGAATTTAGTTTATAACTATTTATTCTATTTACTCTATTCTACTTACTCTATAAACCTTCGCAGAACCGACGAATAAATTGCATTCAGAAAATTCTCTTTTGCAGGTACAACATTGTTTGACTATACATATTGTTTTATTTATACTATCCAGTGTAGATCACAAGATTAATATGAAAAGTTTGTGTTGTTAATTCGAGAAAAGATTACATTGAGAGATTGTTTAATATTTGGTGGTGGTGCGAATGTAAACCTTTCCAGAAGGCATAGAAACTTTGTCCACTCCTCCGGGGAACAGTTTTGTGAGTTCTTCGTCTTTGACGGTTGGCAGGATCATCACCTTTTCTCCTGGCTGTAATAGATACGTTAAATTAGAAATAATAATTCTAATGAATTCTTATAACGATCGACCGTATCAAACTTGGTTATGACAAGACTCAAGAAGAATGATATAGTAATCACCGCGATAAATTTGAACGCTTTAATTTCTCTCACATCGGGTAAATTACTCCGATTTCATGGAACTTTTACGCTGATTCCGCAGTCGACGAGTTAAAAGAAACGAATCGGAGAAATAATGAAAGATCGCTTACCACCCAGTTGGCCGGAGTTGCAATCTGCGGGATCCTATCAACGAGCTGTAGCGAATCGATGACACGCAGTAACTCGCTGCGAGGCCACAAAAAAGGAAAAGAAGATCAATTAAACAAGCGCCTTGCGATTATTATAAATGTACACGTTCGCAGTCTCTTATCTCGTAACTACATTTGAGTCACGATAGTTTTTAAATTAATGATTGATAAGCCTTCGATCAAAACAACAGGTGCTATTAGCAAAATTAGCTCGATAGATTCTGATTGAATTTTTATTGTACAATCACCTCATCTAATATTTCACCTCGAGGCTGATCTAGGAAAAGAATCGTGCGGGAATGTCTCGAGAAAGACATTATTCGTTTCCATATTCGAAGTTAGGTGTCCGAGCTGCGAACGTGTTAAACCGAGGTCGGTTCTGTTAAATCGATGTGTGCAACTCACTCAACATTGCGACCGGTGGAGGTCGGGTAGTGCATCGACAAGCGTAGACGGTGATCGGGGCTGATGATGTAGACCGCGCGGATGGTTATTGCCTTTTCTGGATCATCTTTGCCTTCTTCGTCGATCATGTCCAGCTTCACCGCCAGGCTGCGATCTTGGTCGGCGATGATTGGATAAGGGAACCCGCCGCAAATGTCTTGGCAATAAGATTTAATATCCTGTCGCGGGAAACAGGAAACACGTTCGATCAATCTGCTGATTTATGTGGGCTCGTGAAAATCCCCGAGATCCCTGAACAGTCTTTCAAGATAGCTGCTTGCGCTACATTTTTCGCGCGCCTAATCTCGATACTACTCGAAAATACCGCTATCGACACTACTTTATCGTTTCAAGTGCCTTGTGCCACAAGGAGAATATTTATTTAATTTTTCAAGCCTTTTCTTTGAAAGTACAGTACTTTTTTGTTAGATATTTTGGATGTATTGCTATTGAACTCGAGGGCTAATGAAAATTGTATGTAATATTTTCTGAGTGGTTTGTAGTTCGTTAATAATAAGCTGGAGGCGGATCCCGAGATTGCACGTTATCTGTCTGCAGTGTGCTGCATTGTTTAGTCGTAATGTTTCAATTATTCTGCATGATGTAATGATAGCATGGTTAAAGTTACTGCTCAAGGAGAGTGGAACCAAAAACATTGGAACTTTCCAAGTAATACGATTTCTACGAGCACTATTGTATTCGTTATTTATGTCAATTGCTACACTATCAGCTTTTATGACAGAATCTAATCATCCACAGATGACCTCAAAGGTGTTCACTAGAATTTAATTTTCTTTTTAAGAGAAAAGCGAGGATTCAATTATCAAGCATGTGTGGATCCGCTCTACGTAGCAGACACTTCCCGAGAAGATTCTCGTAAACAAGCATAATTATTCCGGTCGTAGATCACGTATGCGTGTTCCGTATCTCTGTGTAACACACACGGCATAATGACGATAGCGGAAGTCGTTAAATAATTACAAAATATGCATCGGACATGTCCGACAGAGACTCGAATTTGAATATTATTAGCTGCGCAAAAATAATTGCGACGTTAAGCCATCGACTTTGAAACAACGTCTCCCAGTTTTGCATGAATTTTACGAGTCCAAATGAGAGGTATTAACACCTACACACGCTTTGCTAACTAACAACAAGTTTTGTTATTACGGTAGTATTCAATTCTTTAAAACCTGTTTCCAGCTAATTCTTGGTTATTGCGAATCTAGCAAAGCAGTACAAGAAGTTCTTGATAGACTGTTTAACTAATACCACGCCACTATAAATTCGTGGATAGTTCTGTAATGATTGGTTACTATTGCGAGCAGTTTTTGCTGTTTTCTGCCCTATTTCGTATGCATGCTTTATAAAATCTCTCGAGACCGCTTTCCCTTCACTTTCGCCTCGTCAACATTGATTGAACAATAATAACGATGTCTATCCAAACGGATAAATTTGTGATACATAATTAATTTAAGTCACGACCAAGTGTTCGGATAATTATATAACAGGCTTCTCGAGGCTCAAATATCAATATGAAATAATTCCATGCTGTTGATCCATCTAGTTTGGCAATCGGTTTGTCGTGTGATTGATTTCAGCGTCAATTAATCTATGCAGTAACAGCTCTTTATTATCCTTTCATGTAGAAGAAGTAGGAGACTAGTGGAAAATAGAGGAAGCTAATAAACACTTATTGCTGCTAAGTGTTCAATTTATCCTGAACTCTTTCATTGTCTCTAATAGTAGTTTCTTTGGTCGAAACATGCGACGTATGCCTCAAACGAGACAACAATTCTGAAATAGTCGCAATAACAATTTATTCGAAAGTGGTTGCTAAAGCTGAAAGCAGCAAAGTGTTCTTCTAACGCGAACTCTGCCTCGGAAAAGACAGCAATATTAAAAAACTGTGTTGCCTTATAAAAATGACATCATAGAATGTATGTACATATATAGATTCTCTGTAATTTTTATTATAACATGTGCTTGGACACAAAAACGTGTATAAGCAATTCCAGTGAAATGATTGTAAAATAAAAAGCCAGAAACCGTGTTAAGCAACGATTTACCCTAACGAAATGAGCACTAAGAAAAAAATTCAGATATCTTAATATCTGCGGAACTTACGTTGACCCAATCGACATGATCCTTGAGCTTGTCGACGGAATGAGCCAGCAGCTTGGTGTTCCTGCGCTCGAAATGCGGCTGGTGAACAGCCATTCGTCCCAGTTCGGTGGTGCAAACCGGGGTGAAATCGGCAGGGTGCGAAAACAGAACCACCCACCTAGAAAGTGAGGGAAGAGATTGTTCATCAGACAAGAAGCGAATCGAGAAATTGCTCGGCGATCGGTGTATTTACGATTTCACAGTTTCGCGACCGCTCGGCGCGTTGTCCTTGCTCTCAAGTTCACCCGAAGCCGTAAACACGTGACTCGACGCGACGACCGGGACACAAACAGGGAAGGTGACGACGACAATCTATTTTGCAGGGGTTCTCCAATTTCAAAATCGCGGTCGCGCAACAATGTGGCGAACGATACCACGCCTAACGGAAACCGGTCTCTGGCTGTTACGAGGAACGATAGAGATTTTTGCAGATCGCGTGTTTGCTTGAATTCGCGACGTATTCGGCGTATGGTGAAAGCGGAGACAATAGCTGGAACCGACAGGGACTCGGTGTGTCCACTGATTGGCGAGCGAGGGCCACCCACGCGGCGGGGTTGTAACATTCGTCGGAACGTGGATCAACAATTCGTTAGCACGGTTACTTTGGAGAAAATTGGCAATTATTCAGAACGAACAGTTAGCAAAAAGCTTCGTTTTAGTTATGGATATTATTTTAATACAGCTTGGATTTGGAGCAAAAATAACATTGTTGCTCCCCTTGAATCTGTTTTGAACTGCAAGCGACGACTTCAAGTGTTTAGCCGGTTGCTTCTTAGCCTGATTCGAAAATTCGTACGACAGACAGAAATAGTTGGAACCAGGTAGCATGTGTGGCTCGCACAAGCTCGCCGAAGCATACGAGATGTAAATATTAGCCGACAAGGTTCGTTGCCAACGCGCAGCCATAACGGCTTTACATAATCCGCGGTTTCGCACGGACACGCGATTCCTCGCGGAAGAGGTGGTCGCCGGTCGTTGTGTGTGTTTAACGCGTGCAAACCGGAAAGCGGAAATAATGAATCGGTTGACGGACTTACGAATCCCCCTGCCACTGGTAGAAATCAATTGGACCTTGAGTGGTCTCCGCCTTGAAGTTCGGTACGATCGAGTTCAGCCTCATGATTGCTCGGTGCTTCGTTTCCTGTGTCCACTTCAGACGATGGTGCGCGACAAACTGATGCAACGGATCGTCGCGTTCCCGCTGATATATCCACTGGCAAGCTCTTATCCGCGGGCGGAGCCCCTCGCGCGAATATATCTCTCCTCTCCTCGCCTACCCTCTCCCTCGACGACGGTTGTTGTCGGTTTACATCGATAGCGCACGTAGCGGGCACGGTGTCGACTGCGTAGCTCGTTCAAGTTCGCTTCAATGAAGTCGAGATGTCTTGAAACTTCTAAAAACCCGCCTGACCTTGTCACTCTTCAAGTTAAAGCTTCATTACTTCGGCTTTACTTTGTTCATCTCTTTTCAATTCGACGGTGGCTTGAACCTATCTGGGAGCTAAAGAGATCCTCTTTTTCGTCACTGCATAATTCCAGGAGCTTCAAGAAAGATCTCCCTTTTGAAGTATCCTCATTCTTCTTGCTTTGAGGGTTGGCTGAAGTTTTATCTCTTTTCAATTCGAAGGTGGCTTGAACCTATCTGGGAGCTAAAGAGATCTTTTTCGTCACTACATAATTCCAGGAACTTCAAGAAAGATCTCCTCTTGAAGTTTCCCAGTGGCCAGGACCAGTTTCCTTCTACTTCCAGAAGGAATCCTCTTCGTGGTTCTTCCACTTTCTTTTTCAGTTTTGTGAACTCGGGTTCGGGACAGATCGAGCTCGTTTGATCGATGAGAACGAGTTCGGTTCGTCTGGTGTTCGGATCGCGGTTCGACGGCTGTAGCTGGAAGAAATTCAACTGGTCGTTCAAGGCCACTTTCTCGACCGTGAATGACTCTCTACTTTCCCGCCTGTCTCGCGGCGGCTTCCTTGTCTGTTCAATGGGCTGAGTGAACGAGTACCCATGGATTTGCGCGAGGGGCCGTGGAACTTGTGCACTGGGTAGCTAACTGGTAATAGCGGGGGAGCAACCCTTTGCTAACCTTGAACAGGCAATTGATCTTGCCATTAGTAAGGGCTTTATTAACCACTTGACGTGAAACATTTACCCCGTAGACGCACATCACCCTTGAACTTCTTGGTTTCTTTATTTCATGATCAATCGGGCATTGATACCGTTCGATCCCTGATAGTAGAACGTTTCCCGAAGCTCCATTTTATTAATACACATATTCTATATATAGAGAATGCGGAACATATTGCCTGATTTATCTGTTGAGTGGCAGGATGTTTAATTAAATGCCGAACTTGCTATTTCCAGCCTGTGATAATGAATATCACTCTTACACACCGACTGATCCGTTTTACGATACATATTGTCTTTCAGTACTTTAAGTTACACTTCCACTGGAAGATAATTACATTAATTAATCGATAAGCTGACATTGAAAGTTAACGACCAATTAAGAATGTTAAAGTTGAATCAGATGATTCGACTTTTCTGCGGGTATCGTGCAATTTATCAGAATCTAGAAAACATTCTCCAAGAAAAGAAAATCCAAGCAAAATCTATAATCTTCCAAGAGCTGATGCAAAAACATTCTCCAAGAAAAGAAAATCCAAGCAAAATCTAGAATTTTCCACGAGCTGATGCAAAAACAGAATCAATCTCACTAGAGTCGACTGGTAAACATCGATAGTCCCAAAATGATGTAATTTCTAAACCACGAGATACGAGCTGATCAATAATGCTGTTCGAAAGGGTACTTCCGTTCGCGTTTGAAAAGATAAATCAGCTAGATTTAAGCTGGCCTATCAAGAATTGATCGCTCTGCTTATTTCCGTTCGGCTTATCAGCGATGATAAAGCGGCAAAGCGGATAGATCGAACCAGATATATCGGAAAGCTAATCACTTACCGTATTTCGACTGAGCTTATCAGGGAAGAAGCGTAACATATCAAATATTGCAACTTCATTCAAGAGAAGTTCTATTAATTCTGTTTAAGTGGAACGGTGTCTTCCATCGTTGATTTTCGATTCAGCAGGTTCGCTCCGTTATCGGAGGACAATAATTATCGTGTTCAAACGGACGACTCTCTCATTGGCTGGAGTGGTTCACCAGCGACTCTGCCGTGTCTTTCGCGGCGGATATATCGGATCGTTTGTCTCGAACTGTCTGCCGCTTCCGTCACTCGTTTCTGCCGGGCACGGTGCGGCACGGCGATGTGCCGGCCACGTATACACTATACACGTCGTTCCTCGAGCGGATTCCTATCAGTGACACGCAAATCGATCTCCGCGCTCGACCTTTGCTACGGAACGGACGTATCTCCTTGGTAGGCGGTGGCGTATCTGCCGGCCGCGACGTACATATTTACGTATCCGGTATCGTTCACGGCGATCTGTACCCTTCGGAGGAAGACCTCCACCCTTCGGGGCCTTGTTACAGTCACGAGAACATCGCTGGCCCTCGATCCTAGACCGCTCGGACGTCCGATATGCCCTCCACTCCACTAAACGGACCTCAGACGTCTTCGAACCTCCCGAGCGACGGCGTCAAACATACAATTCAGAAAAATTCGAAATGTGGCGTCTGCGATGCTGATAACTAGACTGCGGTATGATGAAATTCATGGAGAATTTAAAAAAATTGAAGATACAACATTCAATTTAGTTTCTACTTCCTGCAACCAATACAGAGAATTTTTATTTTGCACAAAGATCCGCAGTCTACTGATAACGAAACAATTTTTCCTCCAGGGTTTACTTCAGTAATGAACGATCTATTGACTGGATTGGGATCCATCATGAATGAAGATTACTTTTTATTCGGTAGTCGTCGTCTCCCAACGCCAGGATCGAACAATTGGAGATGTCGATTGTCTTCGGGAAATGCGAGCTTGTAAACAGAAGGGTTTCGACCAGCCGGAGCCCGCAAAATCGCACTCGAGTACAGGAATCGTCCAAGGACCGTGAAAGACGACTGTCCCCTAGGACAATGAGACGTTCGTGTCTCTAACGCTCCCCTTTCTTCGTCCCGTGGCTCATCTTCCTTTTGAAAACCGGCCTTCAGCGTCTCTCGGGCTTTATTTGCCTGGTGGTCCTGCTCTTTTCACGTCTCCCCGTGGACCCCTCGGCCCTTCTGGTCCAGATGCTGCACGAAATCACTGAAGTGTTCGGCCCGTCGAGAGCCGAGGCCCCACCGTGGCGCCCAAACGAGTTTTAAATTGCACCGGGCCGGGCATTTGAATGCGAAAACACGCGAGGATGCTGGCCTGGACCGCCTAAACGCACCTGATCCTCGTTCCCTCTAAGTTCCACTGTCTTCCACGGAGTATTTTTTCTTTCGTTTCGCAACGTCGTTTGCCTACACGGTGGCTGCGAAACTGTATCACGCTGAGCCTTCTTCGGAACAATAGCTGCGGATCTTTTAGGAACAATCTCACCTTTGGTTGACAGGGATCTAATTCAGGATATAGAAATTAATAAGATGGAGGTAGCAATTCTGGAACTTTCGTTGTATTCCTCTTTTGAATGATAATTGCAGACACTTTGGAAACAATGCCACCTTCAGCGATCACGGATCTCATCAGGATCTAGAAATTAATAAGATGGAGGTAGAAATCCTGAAACGTTTGCTTATACGATGACATGATCTCCTGTGGTATGATAGCTGCAGACCTTTTGGAAACAATGTTGCACTCGGCTGACAGCGGACCAGACAAGATCTTGAGATTAATGAGAAGATGTCACTTGCTGAGTTAGCAATCCTGCGATTTCTGCAGCTGTCTTTGACCGTGACAACTAAGAGATGAATGAAAGAAGGCTATCTACAGCTTCAGTTAGTAATAATCTCCTAAACCAGCAGCGACAAATTCATACAAGGAAGGTACTGCCTACAGCCTACGTTAAACAAAAGACTTGAAAAACATGTAGAGGTTAATACAACTGAATGCAGATCTTGACTTAAAATCATCTTGAGCCGCTATTTATGATATCCGAGAGTCTCTTCGGGACGTAGAAATCACGTTGGAAATCATCGAGTTTCGGTCCGCACGAAAGTGGAAGTACGCGACAAAGAGCCTGCCGTGAATGAACGCACCGAACTCTTTGAATCTGACAACCACTCCTCTGTTGGTAATGTAAAAGAGATAACCTCAAATTACTCTAAACGCAGTGTCTTTATTATAATAGTTCTGTGTTTACTATAAGAAGGTTGCGAAGCGACTGTCTAAACAGCGTACATGAAGACAATTCGTTATACATATGAGTGTAATGCGTATACAATAGATGGCGTCGTTGCTCTGCATAAAGTATATTATGTGTTATTTCCTACACCCCTCCTCAACGTCGCCAGCATCCTTCGTCCTTTGCAATCCGATTTTTGCCGATAGTCTCCTCAATTTTATTCTTTCTAGTGGCTTAGTCAATAAATCTGCAATCATATGTTCTGAATTACAGTAAATTAATTTGATTATATTACCTTCCTTTAGATCCTTTACGAAATGGTATTTCGTATCAATATGCTTCGTCCGTTTACTATAATTTCGATTTTCCACTATTTGTATACAGCTTTGGTTGTCCTCGTGTAATTTAATCGGTGGCTCAATTTTAATTTCGAAATCCTTAAACAATTTTATGAGCCAAAGTGCTTCTTGACAAGCATCGCTGAGAGCAATATACTCTGCTTCAGTTGATGATAGGGCCGTGCATGTTTGTTTTCTGCATGCCCAACTTATAGTGCCTCCATTGTATTGAAATAGATATCCAGTATTTGATTTACGAGATATTCTGCATTCTGCCCAGTCCGCATCCACGTATCCTGTTAGTTCTTCCTTTTGATTATATTCCAATTTTAGTTTATAATCCATGGTACTTTTTAAATATCTTGCGGTTCTTTTGGCCTCGTTTAAATCGGTTTCTGTTGGTTCTTTCAATTTTCTGCTCAGTATATTTATACTTGCAATTATGTCTGGTCGGGTACATACTGCGACGTACAATAGGCTTCCGACTAGACTCTGGAATTTCACAACGTCTTGTAAAGGTTTCGCTTCTTCTATTTTTCTATATCCAGTATCCATTGGTATTTCTGAACCTTTTGCTTCTGTTAACCCATTTGTTTCCAACATCTGTTTAATATATTTCTTTTGGTGTATATATATTACTCCTTCCTTGTCTCTCTCTACTTGTATGCCTGAATATTCCTTTACTTCTCCTAGTTTTGATATTGTAAACGTGTCTGAAATTTCCTTTTCGAATTTTAAAATTTCGTTCGTATCTTTAGACGCAATGAGAATATCGTCTACATAAATAATTACGTAGGTTTTGATATTAGCATTCTGTTTAATGAATAGACACTGATCTGTTTCACCTTGTGTGTAACCCAAATTTTTTAATTTTGTGGAAATGCAAATATTCCAATTACTTGCCGACTGTTTCAATCCATATATGCTTTTAGTTAATTTGAGTACTTTATGCTCTTGATCCTTTATCTTGTATCCCTCGGGTTGTTTCATGTAGATTATTTCTTTTAGTTCTCCATTTAGAAAAGCATTTTTTATGTCGTAGTGTTTTATTCTTAAATTTTCTTTCCCTGCAACAATCAAGAATATTCTGAGAGTTGTATACCTTACCACTGGAGCAAAGACTTCTTCATAATTAGTTCCATATTGTTGATTACATCCAAGGGCAACTAATCTTGTTTTATATCTTATGACGTTTTGATTGGTGTCTCGCTTTATTTTAAATACCCATTTACAGCCAATCAATTTTTGTCCTCTTGGAAGTTCTGTTAGTTCCCATGTTTTATTTGCCATAAGAGCGTTGTATTCTTCGTCGAGAGCTGCTTGCCATTCTCGTTTGTTCTTTCCTGATAGAGCTTCCGCAAACGATTTTGGTTCAGTCTCATTTTCCCTTATAATACCTGCATGACTACCTAATCTCATAGGTGGTACACCCTTGTTGTGACGGTCCGATCTCCTTAAATTATCGTTTTCTTTTTCATTTCTTCTTTCCGTTTCGGATTGTGTTACTGCACCTGTTTGTTTATTTGTACTTTCCATTTCGCCTTCCGTTTCGGATTGTGTTACTTCATCTGTTTGTTCATTCGTACTTTCCATTTCAACTTCCGTTTCGATTGGACTTTCTTCTTGCAAGTCTTTATTAATCCCCTCCTGTTTATCTGCTTTTTCTAGAAATATAACATCTCTGCTTATTGTTATTTTGTTTGTTTTGGGGTCTAACAATCGGTATGCTTTTGATTGTTCACTGTATCCTACAAAAATTAATTTTTTGGCTTTATTATCCAATTTTCGTCGTTGTTGATCTGGAATCTGTGCATATGCTATACAACCAAAAGTATATAATCCTTTAAAGTTTGGTTTAACTGAATTCCAGTATTCGTATGGAGTCTTATTCCGTGACCTTTTATTGCTTGGGGTGGCAGTCTGCATGGGCCCGCATACATCTGTATGAACTATATCGAGTATATCCTTAGATCTTTCCGAATTCTTTGGGAATGGTTTCCTGGCCATCTTTCCTTGAATGCATGTTTCACATACTTCCTTAATTGCGCATTTTTCAATCCTTATGTTAGATGCCAATCCTTCTTTAAACATTCTGTAAATGGCTTCTGGATCTCTGTGTCCTAACCTCTTATGCCATGAGTGAATGCAATTTTCTTTATGGTTATTTACTGTAACAAACGCCTCATGTTTCGTTTTTAATTTATACAGATTTCCTGAACTGTAAGCAGTTGCAATTATTTCTTTATTCTTTATTATATTACATTTATTTTCAGAGAATTCAACCTTAAAACCGTTATCAGATATTTTCTTTACTGACAATAAATTACCATATAACTCGGGAACATATAGCACGTCTTTTAAGGTAATGCATCTTTCTTTATTGAACTCGTTAATGCACTTGATACTACCTGTTCCTATACCTTCAACTTTGATTTCTTTTCCGTTTGCTACCGTGACGCTGTTTTTGTCGTTAGCGTTGATAGATTTGAAAAAATTCTTTTCGCAAGTCATGTGACTAGTTGCGCCTGAGTCAATATACCATATATCTGGATCGTAACTGCTTGAATTTATACTGAAACATAATTCATTATTGTTGCATTCTGTTACATTGTTTGCCTTTTCCCTTTTTTCTTTCCAAATTTGATATTTGCGACACTGTTTTTTCATGTGTCCCTTTCTTTTGCAAAAATAGCATTCGTTTGAACCAGTTGTAAATTCCTGTTTCGACGTGTGGCCATTTTGAATTTTTAATGCTGTATCAGAAATGGCTGCCGCATTCGAGGAGCAATTCAGTCTCCTACGATATTCGTCTATTAATTTTCCTTTAACTAAGCTCAACGTCAACTCTGTATCTGACTTACTTTCGAACACATTTATCAAACTATTATATGATTCCGGCAAACTACATAATATCATGGCAATAAATAAATTTTCCTTAATTATTTCCCCGATGGCGATTAACCGATTGTGTAAATCGACCATGCGGTTGATATGGTCTTCCATATTGCCATTTTCCTCAAGCTTTACATTGCATAGACTTTTCAATAAAAATACCTTGCTTGATAATGTGGATTTTTGATGATACTCCTGCAGTGCTTTCCAGGCTTCCTTAGCACTTGTAGCCGTTCGGATATGTATTAATTGGTCATCTTCCACGAGCAAGCCGATCGTGGCCCTGGCCTTGCCGTCCTTGTTTAACCAATTCGCATCCGGAGTCGCTGGTCGAATTTGCGCGATAGATTCCCACAAGCCTTCTTTTATTAACAATAGTTCAACCTTAAATTTCCATGAGTGATAATTATCATTGTTTAATTTTGTTATCACTACACGTGTTACTTCCGCCATGTTTGACAAAATTTTTCTTTTCTCACGTGCTCGCGTTATTTGTCGTGTTGCTTTTACACTGTACTTTCGCGAGACACAAGACTTTACTGAATACTGTACTGCGCGATAACTTTAATTTCGCTCTGGGCGTAAACCTTAATATTTTCTGAACGCCCTGGGCCCATAACCTGTTGGTAATGTAAAAGAGATAACCTCAAATTACTCTAAACGCAGTGTCTTTATTATAATAGTTCTGTGTTTACTATAAGAAGGTTGCGAAGCGACTGTCTAAACAGCGTACATGAAGACAATTCGTTATACATATGAGTGTAATGCGTATACAATAGATGGCGTCGTTGCTCTGCATAAAGTATATTATGTGTTATTTCCTACATCCTCTCTGTC
The DNA here is from genome assembly GCA_933228785.1 of Lasioglossum pauxillum. Classification (NCBI taxonomy): domain Eukaryota; kingdom Metazoa; phylum Arthropoda; class Insecta; order Hymenoptera; family Halictidae; genus Lasioglossum; species Lasioglossum pauxillum. The sequence continues at coordinate 15,417,816 of OW121700.1, forward strand.
GTTGTAATCTGGTCTCTGGTTCTTTCACTCATCAATCACCTCCTTAACCGTTGATCCGAACAAACGAACGGCCTGGTTGCATCGAGGATCACTTTCGCCGCGGTACGCCCCGGGTATAGAATTTAAAAACTCTCCTTCCACCCCCCGCCCCCTGTGTGTCCTCCCTCGTTCGTTTTCTGCTTCACAGGTCGGTGTTCTTTGTCTGGGCGTATCCGATCCGCGGATGAGGAACGTCCCGAGGACGTCCGCGTTTCACGCATACGCCCCGGCCTAAAATTATTCCGAGGATTGCTCCTCCTTTATCTAGGATGATCTGCTCGAGAGAACCCCGTGTGTCCGTCCCGAGTAGCGAATTTACACGAAACACAACCAGCGAAATCGCCCGGCTCATCCTCGTCAATCCGGACAGCCGGTAAATTGAATTTTTTTTTGCTGATCCAAAGCCGAGCCGGGGCCCGATCTGATTGGCCGAATCATTCGGGGGCAGGCTCGTCTCAACGATATTAGACACGCGCACGAATGAAAGGCCGTTCTTCGTGCCGCTCGATAAAAAGATATACGAAATTGCGTTCGTGCCGGCGATTTCGACGCTTTGATCCGCGAGTAGACCATCTAGTACAGGCCTGGCCAACCTAAATGGTTTCGCGGGCCACTTTGATGACGCGTGACGTTACAGGGTGCCGCACTTCAGGTAAACATGCTTTTAAAAAATGTAATACAAATACAAAATGAATGAAACTTTATTGTTATACTATGATTCGATATAATTCACTCTCGAGTCTTAATTAATGAGAGATTTGTTTATCCTTTCTTTCACTTAATTTTTGTAACTCTATGTATTTATGTTCGACATTGCACATCTTATAATTAGCTGGTTTTCTAAATCGGCATCAGTTAATGAAGCACGTGATGAACTCATTGTAAATTTCATCTCCGAAAAAAATGTTTCGCAAACATATGTGGTTCCAAAAGCACTTACAGCTCGTTGTGCAAAATATCTTAAGTTGGAACATCTCTCGAATGTAATAAAAGTATTGTAAAAATTAATTTTTGATGTGGACGCAAAAATTTGTTTCGTTTCATCGTTGCACTGTAACTCGATTATATCAAAGATATCAAATATAGAACTGGTGTTCGTAGTCGTATTTGCGCATTATAACAATGACACTTGCAAATTTTCATTTATTTAATATTTTTTGTACACATACAACGAGAAACAAAAGTTTCAATAGAAATGTGAAATCGCCTGGCGGGCCGCTTTTTGGCCAGGCCTGATCTAGTATAATGAACATCCCGGTAGCATTTATGGTTGGCATTTCGTTGGGCCTTGTTTGCGATATTGGTTGGCTCGCTAGTTAGAAATGTCGCCATTTTTGCAGGTGAGCCAACGAAATTAGGGCAGAAGCCAAACAGAAATTCCTTCCTATATTTATTTTGATAAGCTGGGACTAATATATCAAAGTTCTCATGCGTCATCCGAAGAGATTCGGCCGAATAGTTCCCTACGACAGCCTTTAATTTAAAAGGAACTTTTTCCTGAGGATTCTCTCCAAATTTCAAGTCAATCCGTCAACTGGAACTTGAGATGTCGCGGCGACCGCTTCGAGGAAAACTTGCACTTATGACCAAGTTAATTTTACGGATTCTACAACACTGCAGAAGAACAGAAACTTGATTATCTGGAAATAGAAAAGAGAAGTAGAATCCAGTATAGTCCGTTGTCCCGTGCGATCAGCGGCGCGACGATATCTCGGTTATCGAGACTCGCAAATGAAGCAGCACGAGAAGGACCCAGAAGCGAGAAATAAACATGCGTGGGCAGCGGCGGGTAGAAGGTCGCATCTCCCGGTTGTCGCGCGTGTCGTTCGCAACGGACGTATGCAAATGGCGGCTCTTAGCGTCCTCGGCCAGGTGGACGGTTGTTTCCATTACTTGATATATCGATACAAATGATTCTCTGCTCGAACGAGTCACTTAACTCGGCCGGCAAACGGTCCGCGGGATAACGCTAATTACGATTCAACGCACGCGGCCATTAGCAAACGATCTCAAGCTGCGCCGATCGAAAAATCGCGCTTCCGAGTGCGCTCGGGACTCGTCCCGTGCCAGAACGCATTAAACCGTCGATCGGAATCATTTTCCAGTCGGCCGGACCCTGCGAATCACGATCGACGACGGGATTTCGCGAACAGAACACGATTTACGGTCCGGGAACGCCGAAGAGGTTCGCTGTTCAAGAAATCGGCGAACGGGGCCCACCGGGCTTCCCTTCTATCGATGCATCGTTACTTAAAATGCAAGCTTGCACGCGTCGCGGCCACCGGCAGTCGCACAATTCACGAACTAAACCCCTGGCGTAAAATTCCCTTCCGCTCCGAGTTACATTTTCGCCAGAAAAGTACTTGTAATTTTTATAAAGCAATATGTCGAGTCACCTAACGTTTGTATCTCAAATATCTTTATTGTTCTCAAAGATACGTTAAATGCATTTTTTAAAGGTCGCTTTCATTCTTTTTAAATCGATCCACCCTTTTTTAAACACCTACGATGATCGACCCTTTCATTATGAACTCAGTGACTATAATTATTCAAGGTCAATCGAGGTCACGGATAGAGAAAACGTTTAAGATTTAATATAAGTAATTCTATTAAACTTACCAAGGTCCTTCAATGTTATCGAATGTTTTCAAACATCCTCTAGCCGATTACTAACAGTACGTTTCAACAAATGTTAGGTGACTCACCCTGTACACCACTTATTTTCGAGGTACGGTAGGTTTAGCGTTGTATTATGTACAGCGAGAACAATTATTATAGTAAACGAGCACTTCCGAGCACCTCTGTTTCGTATTCTCGGAACGTCTCGACACAAAAAACGGGATTTGCATAAACATCGTTGGCGCAACAATGACAAATCGCCGGCGAGAGGTGCAGGAGCGGTCGGAGGAAAAAAATTTGCGAGGTAGTAAATATTTGAAAGGGGACGCCATGCTAATAAGACAGGATAGAGCGCGGCGCGATATAAATCAGCCGATCTAAGACGACATTACGACTTTATTAACATGCTCGGATAAGACTGTCCATCCAGTATATCATCCAATAACTAACTCGAGTGGACCGCGCCGAGCCCACATTGCAGACGGTCGTGAACACAATCCCAGACTTCTCCATAACCCGACTCAGCATAAATAACTCTGATCTTATTGCAACACTGTACACCGAGAGCAACATTGTTGCGAACGCGAGGGCCAGCCGACGCCAAGCGAAATCGCGAAAAAATCGGGCAGGTCGTGGCCCGAGAACGAAAGTAAGCCCACGATCCACAGCGCCGATCTATCATCCGCAAAAATCTACGCTTTGACCGGCCGATCGTAAGTCTTCGGGTAAGCTCCGAACCTTTCCGGTCGGCAAAGCCAGCTATGTAAACCGGGGGCTGCCATAATGTTTCGCGGGGTAAAATTAAAACGAAAAACTCGCGGAGTCCTTATATCAAGCAACAAAGAAGTAAGCGCCTACAAAAATTAAGGCGTATCATGGCTGGGGGCTCGACAAAACAGCATAACAATTATTTTATGTTTCGCTCAGCCAGTTTCTTGATCCCACGAACAATTTTATTGGTTACGAGTGGAATAAACATAAGACAAAAAATTAGTACGCAATGGGAGGAAGGAAGAAAGTTTTTGTAGAAAAGTCTCAGAAATACGATGCAAGCAACGTTCGATTTCAATCTTGTTTAATCCGTCCATGAAGAATTGAAATTGCAAAAAGATGCACGATGTAACAGGATGCAGGAAGTGCAGCGAAGAGAAATGGGGAAGCAACAGGAGGGGGCACCGCGCGAGCGATCATCGTTCGGCGCATCCCCTAATCGAATTTAACGGGCGCGTTAGTGTAACGCGTTGCTTCAGGCCCCTTCGGAAAGATGCGAAGGGGGTCCGTGAAGCGTCCGGCTGCGAATATCGGTTCGAATTACTCGATTCGGCGTTCTTTTTTCTCGCCGCGTCTTCCTGGAACGGGGGATTTCGATTGAAACGATCGGGAGCTCCGCGAAACGGGGGTCAGGTAGACCGAATTCGGTGACTGGCAGCGAACGAGTGGCAGCACAAAAGGGCTGCTAATTTGGCGAGCTGGTGCACGAGGTGGCCGCCGCGCCGGAAGAAGACCCAACCTTTTCAAGCTCCCAGATCAAAGGGACAGGAGAGAGGTAAGAGGTTATTTTCGTCGGGATGATAAAAACTGCGCCGGAAACCGGCGGAACCCTCTTTCTACCGACCCTCTTTTCACGCTGCGGGGGTGAACGATCGAGATTGTTCGTTAAGGTTCTAGTTAGCGGCAGATTCGTCCGTTCCACGAAGACAATCACCGGGAGCGGATGGGACCTTGAATTGACTATTAGGACCCGTTGAAAGGGATCATTTTTTTCGGTGGGGGATGCGGGAGAAAATGATTCTTTTATTAGAGAGAATTAAGCCTTGATTAAGCATACATAGATCCCCTGTCGCTTGTAATTTTCGAAAAGAAAATGTATTCGTTGGAGAGGGATGCTGAGGAAGATAATAGTCATTTTTAGAAAATTAATTCGTCGAATGGTAACTATTAAGTATTCCGTACCAATAAGAATATAAAAAATGAAGACGGAAATTATTTTTGGTTGTTACTAATAAATTGATCGAATATTCGTGTAACCAGAGCCATCGTCTAATAATTGAATAATAGGGCTCTCGAGAGGCACGACAGGTTGTCCCGCAGGCAAAAATTCCTCCTGGAACGGTTGCTTGCGTGCTAGCTGGTCGAATCAGACGAAGCACGGCCAATCAGCGCGCGGCGGAGTGTCCCTCGCTCCTCTGATTGCATCTAATTAGATTAGAGGGCCGTGTTGTCCGGGCTCGGTGTTGAGCAGAGTACCAGCAGGTCGTCCTGTCGATTGGTCCTCGAATTAGATTGCCGTTGCTGCTTTTAATCGGCCGCGCGCAGTCGGGGAACAGTGTTAATTGAAAGCTCGACAGGAGCTTCAATTATTCGCGAATCTGGCCTGGACTGCTCGCCGATTTAGTTTTACTCACCGTTCACGGATTCGAAGTCCCACTTTGCTTCCCAGTCGTACAGCTTCTTCCAAAATACCTGATTATTGCTCTTCAGATGATTTTTAAATTCTCTTAAATTGTCCACTGCTTTAGATTGCGCAAAAGTCGCAATCACAACACATGCAATTTTCTCCCTCAATTTCCTCTCACTGAGGAAAATCAATGTCTCCCATTTTATATCGATCCCCATAGCGCTGGCTAAGGGGTAGAAACATGGAGCAACATTTCAAGATCTCTGTAAAAAGGTATACTTCGCAACAAAGTCTCGTTTCTCACCTGGGTGTCGCACACAAATCACAAGCATGCTAGGCGCATTAGACGAACCAGAGTCTCCGAAGCAGAAAGTGAACAAAGGGTATCCCGCAGGAGTCTGTTCTATCGCTCACACTCCCTGCACGATATTTATTAGAGCAGAAACGGCTGAGAGCCTCCCCAAGGGGGTAGACGAAAAAACCAGCATCGTCTGATTTACGACGGTGCGGTGTCGCGACGCGAGTTTTCAGGTTTCTCCTCGGTGGAAAAGACGGCAGGAATCCTCCTTTGGTCGGATTTTTGTCGGCGTCGGCATGGTCTACTCGCATTATATCGAATAGCGTTGGGGCCGTGCTCACGGTTGTGTTCCTGATCGCGCCGGTGCGGTGTCCCTTACAATCGCCGTGCAACGAGGCTCGCACCATGCTTCACCGGTTTCGTACGCGGTCTCCCGGCTATCTGTCGGACTTCATTAAGAGGGTCATATACCACTCTCGGCGAAGAAGAAGGTCGGCGGAACAGTGCGCAGCTTTCCTGATTGTGCGCGCCGACAGGACCCGGCGCGAAACATATAGTCGCGCATTTTGACCCTGTGCTCCTGTTAATTCCACCGTGAACCGGCCCGATTTATCGCGCGTTCCTGCGCTCGTTCGAAAACCGCCCCAACCGTTCCTCTGGATACTCGGATACTATTTTGTATCTCAGTTTGTGCATTGATACAAAAATTGTGCATCATCACAGAATGTGCAAATTTGTCGGCGGAGATCGAAGGAGTTTGTTCATTTCCAGTCACTGGAACTTAAATGCAGGGTGAGTTGTACATTTTTTGAGATAGGAAGAAATGTTTCAGACAAACGCTCATTGCTTTCGGGGGTCCATTACGCGGTGTGCATATACAACCTTTTTCAGGTGGACGTGCTTAGGAGATTTGACCTTTAAGATCATAAACGTAAAAAAGGATGAAAAATATAAATTCAGTGTGGGATAATCATACAACTTTTGCCTGAAACATTTCTTCGTATCTCGAAAATGTAGAAGTTATTTAGCTGGCTTGTATTAGGCGACTCACCCTGTATAAATGACGGTGGACCATTTATCCTCGAGTCTTCCGAAGCGAATGCTTAAAAGAATGAGATCAGTCTCGATTATACAGTCCTCAAAAGAATTAAGGGATCACCTCTGAGAACCCGAAAAATTGCTACCAGTTTACATGATCATAACTCCGGCCAAAATTGCTGCATCGATATCGTTAATCAATGGTTAGAAACCGTGAAATCTCTAGTTTCAGACGCTCTCTTTCAAATTTTTGTTATGTTGATTTTTTACAAAGTTATAGCGAGATAAAGACAATATCGACGGTCCACAAAAATTTTGTGCAACTTTGTAACATCACACGGGGAGAAACAAATTTTTTTGATAAATCGCGGTGATATAATTTGAAAGGGTTATCTTTCCTGTGTAAAATGTGTGGTTGTTGATTATTGTGCGATTTTTTTTATTCAGGTTATTCAACATTGAAGTAAATGTTGGCTTTTTAACTTTAACTGGCTCTAGGAAGCGAAAAAATTATCGTAGAATCTTGTGCGAAAAAGCAATAGAAAGAGCGTTTCTTTTTCTTCAAGGCACTTCTTTTGTTTTTTCAATTTCATTAACATTTCGATATACCAGGTGTTTCTGAAAATATGCTTAAAATATGCACAATTTCCATTTTTTCATTGACTCGCTGTATCTCGGTGAGAAATGATCGCAATACCATGATCCGAAAGTGAGATTGAAGCAGAGATTCTGCCGATTCGATTGAGCACTTCACGAACTCGCTGCGACAATTTTTTACCTATGGCAGCTGTGTTTGAAGTTGGGGATTCGCAGAAATTACCGTTCCACCTACAGCGGCTACCTGACATCCCTGTGTACACTACCGTCGGCGTTAGCATTACCCAAGACATACCGCGTGGAGGATGCTCGATCGAATTTATGCCTGTTTTGTGTGTGTGACACTGACTACTTAATTAAAAATTTGAATAACGTGTGTTACCACCTCGTTTATGAATAACAGCTTACACACAAAAAAAAGGCTTTTTTGCACAAGATTCTACGATAATTTTTTCGCTTCCTGGAGCCAGTTAAAGTTAAAAAGCCAACATTTACTAAAATGTTGAATAACTTGAATAAAAAAAATCGCACAATAATCAATAACCATACGTTTCACACAGGAAAGACAGCCCTTCCAAATGATATTAACGCGATTTATCAAAAAAATTTGTTTCTCCCCGTGTGATGTTACAAAGTTGCACAAAATATTTCTTAACCGTCAATGTTGTCTTTATCTCGCTATAACTTTGTAAGAAACCAACATAACAAAAATTTGAAACAGAACATCTGAAACTAGAGGATTCACGGTTTCTAACCATTGATTAACGATATCGATGCAGCAATTTTGGTCGGTGTTATGATCATGTAAACTGGTAGCAATTTTTCGGGTTCGCAGAGGTGATCCCTTAATTCTTTTTATTAAGGTATATTATTGAGTGGAATCAAACACAGTCCAGTGAAATAGGTAACTGAAAAATCTTTATTGTAAAACGGCTAATATGTATACCAGGTATGTCCTGCCTATACCGACTCTTGTGTCGAACTGAACAAATTCGCGTTTCGCGACTCGATCGTCGCTTTTGTCTGCTGATCGTCATTTCGACCACCGATCGTCACTTCGAGGTGACACACACCACCATACATCATACATAACATTGTAATGGCATTCTTGTATCTTGAGTTTTCATTTCAGGACTGTTTTATTTCAACACTTTTGAGAAGTGTAGTTCGCGGCAGCGGAATCGCAGGTGGCGGACTCGGTGCTCGTGGATTAACGAGAATGCGCGTGTCCCGTTCGGCTGGAAATCGATATTTTATCGAGTCTCGCAGCGTATCGGTGTCGTTCCTGGATCCTGGGTGGTCAGAATTCTTCGGCGGCCTTAAGAAAAATTCTCCCGGACGCGTTACAGGCCCGGCCGGGACAACGACGGGCGAAAGCGACCGGGGTTGAAGTATTTACGGTCTCGTCGAGACAATGCTCACGCACCGCGGATCCTGGCCGTACGCGGCTACCCCGGCTTCTTTCCTTGGCTACCTTGTCGGGCCGTACCGACACGCGGCCAGAAAAATGCCCGACCAGGCCCGCCTTCCGGTTGCCGTTTAAGGCAAATATCTCTCTGGTCCCCGGCCACACGTGGGGTCGTTACTTTTGTTCGAGGATCGACCTCGAGGAACCCTGACGCGGCACTCTGCCTTCTTCCTCCGGGGAACGCGAATTTCGGCGTGCTACCAGCCGGGACCTTGACTCTGATCTTTGATCCTTCGATCCCTGCACAGCCTCCCTTTGCTAGATTGCGGGGACGTCGACGTGGTGGCAACCGTGGCGTTTGTTCTCCACGTTCAATAAATTTTCTCTACCCTCGGGCTCTCTGCGAACGATTCTAGCTACCGCGCGCTGCTTAATCCTCGATTGTTAACGATGCCAAGCCGTGGATTGATCGTACAAGAAACAGAAGACAAATATTAAGTTCTTTCTCCTGATTTGAATTCCAAAGTCCCCACTGCTTCAAATTAAACCAACTCATTGTTCCCATAAAATCCGCAGCCTAGTAATAATAAAAAATTTATTTCTGTATTTTATATTATAAAGCACAATTGCGTCGGTGGAATTTGAAGAAGATGGGACTTTGGAATTAAAATCAATGAAAGGAGAAAGAACTTAATATTTCTGTTTCTTGTAATTGATGTAAGCCTCTGTGAGGCTGATCGAAGGAGAAGAAATATGGCTCATTGGCTCTCGCAAGCCGCAACAAATAGCGGACAAGGTGAATATAGATCCTAGAGAGGACTCGAACGGAGGATCTACGCGATAGGTGTAGATCGAAGGGATAGGGAGCACCATCGACTAGATAAAGGCCCTGTAGCCCTTCGTCGTCGGTCCGTTACTACGCGAGGACGTGGAAACGACGTACCCTCGAAGTCAGAAGAAGAATCAAGGAGACCATTATCCGATGTACCAAGCATCCAGCCGACCAAGCCCCCATTACCATTTATCCTGGCAGCCGAGTGCCGGAATCGGAATTCGTACTTTCGCGGGGAACGAACCGAGCGAAATTTATAATAACAAGCAGCCTCCACGTTGCAGTTCTTCTGTAATCGGTATCCTGGATTGCGAGGGATGCGCGCAGAACGACGTGAATCCTTCGGAACGATGGTGTCGTCGCGCGAAACTCCGAAACGAATCCAATCAGAATTATTGATGACAACTCGGTGCGAAGGTGGATCTCAATGTCGAGTTCGCACAATTTACATAGGGATTTTTGAGATCTTCCGCAACGTAGGTACATGGTAATTTCCCTATTTTTCGACGAAATTAAAATAGGTTCCTGTATATCCAGTTTCTCTACCTGCATTAGAGACTTGCATTACCTTCCAGTTTCAAAGTTTCCGCTAAATTTAAACAGGTTTTACCAGAATAATAGGTTTTAGATCATCTTTGAAACTCGTGTTAGCTTCCAGTTTAAAAGGTTCAATGATGTTCATCTTTGTAGACATAGGCGGCAATCTTCTCGCCGTTCATGTAAATTAAATTGATTCTAGAAAATCCAGTCGATTTACTAGAATTACGGTGACCACCAGTTCCAAAGATTCAGTTAAATTCAAACTGGTTTGAGTGGAGTAGCTACTTTCAATCCATCTTTTAAACTCGTATACCCGTTCCATTGCTTCATCTAAATTCATCGTCCTACGATCAAACTGCAACTTTCTTACCCTTTAATGCAATTATAGGTTCCAATTAGGTCCATGTTATCTCGTAATCCTGTACTAACTTTCAGTTCTAAAGGTTTAGTAAAATTCAAGCAGCTTTCACTGAAATTGTAGCCTTTTGGTTACTAGCTTCCAATTCTACAGATCCAATAAAGTTGAACTAGTCTTGAAGAAACCTCCGATTAATTTCTCTACATCCGAGCTGCAATTTTCCAATTTCTCGAAAAATTTTAAGACAACCACTAGATTCAGTCTATCTACTACCACGCCTGTGCTAGCTTCCGGTTCTACAGACTCTCCACGTAGTTTCAGCAGCTTCAAATTGCAAGACTGCATCGAAATTCATCATCCAGCAGCTGAAACAGCAATCTCCCTGTTTTCCTCAAGAAAATTTAGTACTCCGATAGATCTAGTCTACCAATCAAACTCGTACCAGCTCCCAGTTCTACCGATCCAACATAGTTCAAACAGTTTCACCGCAATAACAGACTTGATCCGATCAACTCCCATCCGGTCCCGCTTCAACGAAGTTGATCTTCGCGGGCAGCAATTTCGCCAACTTCCCTCGGCCATCATCCTCGCGGGATCATCCGCTAGGCTCGTATCAGCTACCAGCTCCCTCGAGTCCGGGTTGCTATTATACCTGGCTGCAAGAGCTACAAGGCTTCCCGCGCATCCAGATTACGATTCACTTTCGGCCTGGCAAAAGAAGCGGCCAATCATTGTCTCGGGGAGATTGCATTCCTCACCGGCGCGGTCGAGATCCGATCGATGCGATCGATCGATCGGCCGGCCTGCCGGCTGCGTAACAGAACACGGGACCTACGTAGACGGTGAAAGAAGAAAAGTAAGAAGGCTAATCGCGGGAGACGCCGCGCGCCGGGCCGGGGCTCCGGCGGGAATGAGGAAACGGGCCGAGGCAGACAATTAACGACGAGATCCGCCACCAGGAGTTTTTACCATGTTCCTTCCTCTAGCGGGATCCAGCCGCGCGATGCGGATAATCGCGGATGCTCGCTCGATCCCTCCACCGCCTTCCTCCCGTTCCCTCGATTCTTCGGGGATATTGCCATAGGACATGCCAACGAGAAAAAGGGCACCGCCCCGAAGGCTTTTAAAATCGACCGAGTGCGAAGAACTTCGCGGCGATTCGCGAAACCGCATGCTTCTTAGACTTTTGAAGTTAATAAATAATTGAATAATGTACTAGTGTTCTCGGCGCAACGGTCCAATCATATAATACCAGGAAAGCAAATTTTGCAGGTTAAATTAAACTTTCAACGTTTCGATCCATATATGGATCATTCTCAAGAAAGAAGAAAACTGTGTCTGAAAAAGTTTTTGAACAATAGACTTACGATTATTGTAATGAAATCGGATTGCATTTCTGTATCAATATTCTGTTTTAAATTACTCACTTGCTTTATGAAATTCTTAAAAACGAAATTGAAATATGTAAACACGTGTTGTTAATATGTCGTCACACAAGCTACTGAAGCAGAGACGTAAAGCCAGTAGAAACATTTGTGTGATGTTTAACAATCATACGATCGATAATTGGAAGAATAGTTAATAAATAATATTTAGTAAAAATATTTTCGGACAATATGTGCTTTCGAAGTCTCCGTGCCGTAATTTCGGGATAGACGCACCACATTTTGTTTTCTGTTTATAAAAATTCTATTAAAAAGAATTCAAAGTGTAGACAGGCATAGTTGAATTATTTATTTAAATCTCTCTAATAAAATACAACGTGAAATGAGTAAAACTTTTATATCAATATATTAGTATACTCGTACTGTTTAAGAAAGGTCGAAAAAGTGCATCTCTCCCTAGGGCCTGGGGGATGCACTCCTAATTAGGGATAGACGCACTCCTTTATTTATAGCCTCTTCTCCCTACTTCTATTCTTTTTTTTCTTTACCACACAAATTAGATACATAAATTAGTATACATTGTACATGTTTCATGGAGCCATTTGAGGCATTCGGAACAACAAATCCAATCTTCTTTAGATGTGGTTGAATAATAATTTTTCAAACATTCGATACAATGATTATCAGAATCTCCGGACTGTTTATGATCTCAGTTTTAATTTATTGCTTTGTAATTAATTGAAAAGGGGATGCTACTGACGAAAACGACTGCTTAGTAATACTTACATAAATTACTGGTACGTCTACCCCTAAATTGAGGGAGAGTTATACAAAAACAAGAATCAGTACAATAAATTTTGTCAAAAACGATAAAACATCGTAAAGGAGAAACCATTGTCACTATTTAAGTCGATACTGATAGTTTAAAACCATAAATAAGAACGTAATAACTAGACAGCATTTATGCATTTATGACAAAAATGAGTAGACGTAATTTAAGACAGTAATAACATCGGAAGAATTTAAAAATGCTATTATATTATCTCGTTGCAACTCAGGTAGAAAATTTTTATTTTGCATAGACATCCGCTGTCTAGTAATAACATTCGTAGTTACCACTTACAAAAATGTTTCGTCAGGAGTTCGGAGCACTAAGAAGTTTTTATGCTTCTGTTATACGTAAATGATGTCATACACGTGTTCTTCGGAACGGGGTTATTTGCATAGGTTAAAACGATGTAATTGACACGCGAGAAACAGTTTGAAATCGTCCTGTATTGCCACAATAAAAACTGGTGCATCTCTCCCGAAATGACCTTACTAAAGAAAAAGAAGCTTATTTGTTCATCGTATCCGTTCCTGCTAAAAAAGTTTCTAACTTTTTGTTGTCCAATATAATCGTTTTAAAAGATCGCGCGTAAAAGTGCACCGAGCTGCACATCGCGTTTGCGATCCGTCTTAGGTTGCTGCGTCGATCATAGAACTGTTGCCAGCTGTCGTCGATGAAGAGCCCTCCGCCTTCGAATGTTCTCCGGTGACCAATAAATGCCGGTTTTTCATGCCGAGCACGGGCAACTCGCTGACGAGCACTCGGCGCGATGTTTTACGGCCTTGTGTGTCATCTGCGTGTGGACACTTCTTAGAGGATTATGTGTCGGGTGATGGAAGATTTATTGGTCTTGTGGCACGCTACTGTTCGTAACCACACTACATACACATCCTTAGTAAATCGAGAATATCAAAGCACACCTTCTAAATTTAATTCCCCAGTTTGAAGAAAACTGTAATAATAAAAATAGAGTCACTGAAAATATTTCAATGAAACTAGGTTAATCACACAACAGTTTGAAACTATTAGGTCGGAAAGAAAGTTCTTGCGGTTTTTATTATAAAATCGAAATAACAAAAACCGCAAGAACTTTCTTTCCGACCTAATAGTTCCACTACCTCGAATCGAGCAGTTAGGTTGTTTCGGGAAGGGTCACAGGAGGTTTCGCGGAGTCGTGTGCTGAATCGTAGCAGCGTTCGCCATTGATTCCATAAATCACATGTTCTCCGGTGGCTGTTGATGGCTCGTAGTCGCAGGTTTTCTTCTCGCCTGTGCTGCGAGCGAGGACGCCCGGCCGAGATGGACCGTCGTCATCATCGGTCGAGACCGGAACACGCTCGTTGGCTTGCGGTGGAAACAAGAAACGCCGGTCTTGTTCTTGGTAATCGGGTGCATATAGTTGGAAAGCGCTCCGGGTTATGTAGCCCGGCGCATTCTGCCCACAAGAAACCACCGGCGTTGTTCTGCTCCTCCCCGCATCTTCGGGCTTACTTATTACCGGATGAAAGCGAAGATCGGTACGCGCAGGCATTGATAGAAATCTGCCGGATAAGAGATAAGGAAGCTTCGATTAACATTATCTACGGTCCACGCTCTGGTTTCCGCTCATGCGTTCTTTCATTTTCGATTCGAAGCTCTGGGTGGTCCTCGGCTCCAAATGTTTGTTAGTTGATCTAATAACAAGTCGTAATCTTGTACTAACTTTCAGCTCTGGAGATTTAGCAAAATCCAAACAGCTACTGGAATTAAATGTTCCTTTCTATCGATCGGATAATTGTTAAATACAAGATGTAATGATGCTCTCGGCGCACTGGTTCGATCCAACTTTACTTCAAAGTAATTTTGCAATTTAAATTAAACTTCCGACGTTTCGATCTGTGTTCAGATCATTTTCAAGAAAAATAATAACTGCGTCTGTGAATTATTAAACAAAATAACTAGTATCGACTATTGCCATCAGTAAATTAAACATTGAAAATCTAATTGTGTACTTCGTTACTCACTTGCTTAGTGAAATTATTTTAACTACTTTGGAACAACGAAACGCGTGCTGTTCCCATGCCATTACACAAGCTACTGAGACAAACGTGAAACTCATGAAACGGACGAATCAGATCATGTGGTGAAGCCACAGGATATTAAAGCTGTTTGGAAGAAACTGAAAAAACTGAACGCTACTGAAATTGTAGCGTTTGGGTTTATCTGTCAAAAAACCGAGACGTCATCGAATTGAAGCGATCTCTCGACGCGCTAGCGGAGGATCGAGTAGATTTCGAATCTATATACGCGTTCGTTGGCGAGACGGCTCGGGACAGGTCCGGATCGATTTCACGGGCGACCCTAAGAACAGAACAGAGAGGCGTTTATTCCGTGGACCACCCACGACAATCGGAAATGGTTCGCGAAGAGATTGGTTGGAAGGCACTGATCTAGGCGAGACGCGTGGATCAAGGATAAACGAAGAGCAAGAGAGGAGAGATAGATAAAGAGAGGCTCCATGGCCAGCGTCATTCGCGATTACCGATTACCAAGCCGATTTGCACCGTTGGCTCGTCGGACGATTAATTTCTGTAATGGAGTCGTACCACGGGGTGTATCATTCCTCATAGTTGCGATTCCGCATTAGCCACGATTCTCGATATTGAATTTACTGCGTTATCGAGGCTACATTGCGTTTCCATGGTGGTTCTCTGCGATTCGCCGCACTACGCCCCTGTAATTTGTTAATCGGTACGAACGCGCAGCAGCCTCGTAGATACGTATCCCCATCAGCTTCTCCTTTTTCACCACGGCAGTTGAATGCTTCTGCACGGTCGCCATTAAGCTCTATTCAGCTTGCGCTTGTTTTGCGTGCGACTCGGAAGGGAATGATAGCGAGCTCTCTTGGTTACCTTGCGCCTTGATGTGGGTCAAGCGATAGGTTCAGCGGACGGTCTAGGGTTACCTCCGCTCTCCGAAGTCAACGTGAATGCTAGGAAAGCTAAACTTACTGTTAAGCACCCTCCTATTGCTGGGATTAACTGATATCTAGTCGTCCCGCTGATTACCCAGATATTCCGCGGTTTACAACACGGATAATTAACGCTACTCGATTCCGCGAGCAATTTGTACTGCGAGATTAGTGGTCGGTAGCAGATAAAATATATCGACTAGGTTCGAAAGTCCGTATAAGGCTCTCGTCATTAAATTATACATCCTCCTTTCATTTCTAATGCCGGTCTTGCATTTCTAAAGGTGTTCAATATTCAAGTAAAAGGTTGAACAAAAAACTGGGAACATTCGCTTACTTTCCTTCGGAGCTGGCCGGTTCGAGGGAGGATAACGATTGCGATATACGCGCAACCGCTTCAGGGTTAAGCATCGTTGGGAGACACTGGTCTAGTTCGATTCGCGTGCCGGCATTAATCGGCGGCGATACTTTAACGACACTTTAACGACGCCTTAACGCGGCATGGTTCCAGCCGAGAAAGAGAGAGAGAGGGAGGGCCCAGCGCTCGCGGGGCAAATAGGAAACGAGGGACGAGACCGGGATATTTATTATCCTTCGGGCTCCTCGGGAACCCTCGGTGGAAGGCGCGAGCGTACGACCATTCGAATCAAGTTTTATAGAGGGTGCTGAGAAAGTCAACCGTCGTCCCCGAGGTATGTATCGCGTACCGATGTACACCAGCCGAAGCGAAGAAGAAGAAACAGAAAAAGAGCAGTCGCAAGGAGGCGGGGGCTCGCTCGCAGAAACGGTTCGTTAAAAAAAACGAACGATCACCCGAGGTGACTCGGCGGGAATTAATCGCGCGTAAAAATTGTCAACGATTCACTTTCATGAACCGTCCCGGCGCGTCACGAAAGATAGAGACGCCAGGGACGAGCACGACAGACGAACCACGCCTGTTTTTTTCTTCATAAAACGATGGAAACGGATCGAGCCGAGAACGTACGCGCGTCTAACAGCCGCTGATCAAGATTTAGCCGCAACGCCCACGACGTTATAAAACTTGCGAGTCCAGCTCGTACGTTAGGATTGTTTATTGCGGCGAGCTTCGCGTAACTTCTTCGACCCGGGCACCGTTCGATGTCTCACGTGTGGCAACACCTTCCACTTCGGCCACTAGAGGGATCCATGGACAATGCTTCACTCGCGGGGAATCGAATCGTCCATTTTTCTTCTCACCTAAGACGCTCGCGAGTAGCGGAAGCTGCATTGTCTTCACTCTCGTTGGTCGTCCAATTTCATTCCATAAAAATCTCTAATTTCCAGGATGCGTACTTCGCATAGAAATTCGAAGCCAGTAAAATGCTGACTTAAACTCCTCCTAAGTTCGCATGCGCTACAATATGCACCAATTCGAAATTTCTAAATTGATGAATTTGGCGGGGAATGGCCTGGAAGGGTTACCCTAGGTTGGTCGACAACTCATTTGACCGATACTGTTCTCATTGACGATTTGACCGTGTTAGTGTCGGCCAAACCATGTCGATGAGGATATTTGTCGTCGATTTGACCGTGTAGATGAAAACATAATGTCGACGAATGTTACTGTCGGTCCAATCGTTGATGAAAACAGTGTCGGTCAAATGAGTTGTCGACCAACCCAGGGTAACCCGGCCTGGAAACGTGTTGCTGGTTATTTAATTTAGCTAGTGCTGCTCTCTGCGCGCTTTTCCCGTTTCCCTCGTCAATTTGCCAGCATGTAGCCTAATTGGATTGTCGATATCGTCCGCAATGCTTCACCGTCGGCCACTTAATATCTCGTTCGCCGTTGCGTTCGGCTGCAAATCGGGTGCAACGTGTTCGAGAGCGAGTGGCGGCCTAGCGCCACTTCTCATCCAGCCTCCCCCTCGCGTGTCTGTCGGCCGTTCAATTGATCACCGGTGACTTATTTCGCGGCGGGGCCGGGAAAACACGTGCGAGCAAGCGCCGCGTGTAATACACTTTTGATTGTATTTAAATGCGATTTTAAACGCGCCGGAATAAGCCGCGCCACCATTCTTCGATCCGGCGACGCGTGCGTTAATCTACCGATTGCTAGCGATTGGTCCGTCATCCCACGTGTACATTCTTCCTAAAATCTGCAGATCGAACCCTCTTAAACGTGTGTCCATTGACGTTCATCAATTTATGAGTCCGAGTCCGATACTGCATTCTTGTTGCTTCTGTAAATCTGCATTCGACATAATGAAATAATTTACAGATGACGATAAGTCGCTGAAGAATATTGTAAAAGTTTTGATTATACAAGATACAAAAATTTAATCATCCTTTATAGAGTCTAATTGACCTGGAACACAGTGCGAGAGCGAAATTCACGGGTTTAAGCAGCGAATTATAATTAAATGCGTCCACTACGAATAGATATAACCAAGAATACAATTGAACTTTTTATTCATAATTAGACTGCCGATTTTATGTAGTTATGGCAAAAATTAGTAGGTGTAATTTAAAACAGTGAAAGAGTTAGAAAAATTTGAAGATACTGTTATATTATAAATTTCTATTTCACTCCAATTTTTGTCGTAGTTCATATAAAAAAATTTTCTACATAAATTGTCTATTTACAATGTACTGAATGAATCACATTAATTCCATTCCGAAGCGAATTTCAAAATCGATCGTAATGTTGTTAACAAATAATATTAATGTCATCGGTGCACTGGTTCGATCATTGAAATCTAAAAACAATTTTCTAAAAAAAATCTAAAAAAAACATTAACCTCGACGTTCCGATCTTAATTTAGATCATTTTCAAGAAATAATTACGTTTACTTTGTGGACAAGAGGCATGTGTCTTGTTAACCGGCATTTATAGAACACGTGTGTCGCTTTTTCAAAGAATATAAAAATTCTTGTTCATAAAGCAAACGCAATTATTTCTTGAAAATGATCTAAATTAAGATCAAAACGTCGAGGTTAATGTGACAATTTGCAAAATTGGTTTTTAATTTCAATGATTGAACCATTGCGCCGATAATATTAATATTATTTGCGAGTTTCAAAATGTTTTGGAGATGTTGGAGAATGTAGATGTACCGATCGGAAAGGTTCGAGCAATCGATTTCGTAGAAGCGAAATGGACAATTTCTTGGCGAGAATTCGGTTGCGCAATCGTCGCACGGATTCCCGGGGAATTCGAATGGTTAGGATCGCGTGTCGCCTCGTTGTTCCAGCGATTCATCTGGGAGCCGAGCGGAGCACCTGCGACTGCAACAACGAGCACAGACCTCGCGGCCGGATCGTGACATCGGCAGTCCTCTATTTTCACCGTTACGCAATCGGAGATAGTCGGCGAGCTGAGCCCCGGGAATCTTCTTCTCTTCCTGGCCGACCCGGTCGACTCGCTTTCGGGCTCGCCAGGCAAATGTCGTGCGAATCGCGCCGCTCGTTTTCATCTTCTTACGCGCCTCGTTGCGTCACATGCACGCCGACCACGTTCGCCGAGAATTCTTCTTCCCCATCCACGATCCATCGACGATCGATTCTTTTATTTAACCGTTAACATTCTGGTGACTCTGAGGCGCCACTAAAAATTGAAAAGAATTGAACAATTTTGGTCGATCTCGACTTATTAAAATTATGAAAAAAGGACATTTATATTCTGGGGATTAGATTAAATGAGACAAGAGGCTTCTCTCCTGTTTATACGATTCTGGCAGAGCAGTTTCCGCGAGCGTTTCCCTGGGAGCAGCCTATCTAACAAGTGGATCGTGGTCTTCTCGATCAGCATCTTCGAACGCGAAAGAAACCAAGGAATCCCATTCCGGCGTGGCCGGCAAGAAACGCGAATTCCAGGGTCCGCCTTTCTCGGACGGCCGGACAGTTTCGCCGGAAAGGTGATCGTCGACGGTGCGTTACGCCGCGTGGAAATCGTTGTTCCCGGTTTCCACCGTGGAGATAGTTGCTGGCTGTGGTTTTTGCGCGAGAGCTTGCAGGAGAAGCCAACAACAGCATCAGGCCACTCGGACGAGTCCTGGAAGCGGGATAGGAGGGAAAACCGGGGATCGAAGACGCCTGTTCTTTTCCAGGAAGAGACCAAACGAGGGAACGCGCGGCAGTCCTCGTCGAGGAGGAGGAAGAAGAAGAAGGAGGAAAAGAAGAAGAAGAAGAAGAGGAGGAGGAGTAATGCAACGGATAGGCCCGAAGATAAGTAGCGCGAACTGCGTGGCAGCGGACCAGCAGCAGCCCAGGGGCAAGAAACCAGCGGCAATAATAATTTACAGTACTCTTCCTCCCCCGGTTCGGTTTCTTCCTTTCTTGCTCCCGGTCTCCTTTCTCTCACGTTCTCTCTCTCTTTCGCAAGATTTTCTTCCACCTCTGCCACCTCCCCCGCTGCTCTGCTCGGCTCCTCTTCCTTCCCCATGGTGGTTGTTGCCAGCAATTCCATATTAGGACTCGCGCTGCCCAGGCTCTACCGCGATGCCCGCTATTGAGACGTAGTTACCCTTACTTATCCTGTCGGTGCGACCGACAGCAACCATCCCGGCAAGAAGAGGACGAACGAGGGAGGCTGTACACTCGGTATTCTGCCTCCTCTCTTCTTCCTCGTCGTCTTCTTCTTCTCCTTCTTCTTCTTCTTCTTCCTCCTCATTGTTTTCGATACGGTTCGGGGCTACGCTTTGTTCCCCGGCGATCAAGACGAGAACTCGGCTACCTTCGCTCTGACCGGTTTAATCGGCTTCGATGCTTACCGTTTCCGACGCTTCTCTTCCTGTCGCTTCCGCGAACCACGCGTTCCTCTTCTCCACTCCCTTCTACGCGTCTTTTGTTTCCCTTTCGTCTGCCTTCTCCGACTCGGACTCTTCTGGATCTTCCGAGACTCCTCACAGTGCGTCAAACGAACCGAGCCACGTATTTTTAAGCTAATTCGGGTGCATCGCCTTGAAAACATATTTCAGGGTCATTGAAATCGGTGAGGTGTACCCTTTAAAATAAAAATTGTCTGCATCGATTGCAAGAAATAGAAACCAAATTGAATGTTTTAATAGAGAAGAAATCATATTAGGTCGTTCGGATAGTCATTTTGTATTATCGAAAATGAGAGACAATTTTTCACCATTTGGAATCGGTTTTGTGACATTTTGTTCTATGATTCGTCTACAAAATAACTGGACAGCGTCTAAAATGCATTTTTATGCATTTATGAAGAATTTGACTGGGTGAAATGCAAAAGGGTAAAAGATTAGAAAAACTTCAGAATACTTTGAATTGAATTACATTAATGCAACAAAATCATTAAGGGGTGAAATTAATTTTTATTTTACTCCTGCTTGCCACAATCCATGCAGAACATTTTTATCTTGCATAACAATCCACACTGTAGTAATTATTATTATTATTATTATTATATACGGACCAAGGTCCTTTTATACAAATGTATACAGTTTTTTTACAGTACAACTGAAAAAAACAAAAAGAAAAGTTAACAAAGAAAAGGTCTTAACCTAAAATTTACATAATAATGGACCGCGCAAAACTAAACAAATACAGGTACGATTAACAAATAGTATTGCGCAATTTTGTTTTGAATACCTGTAACGAGCCATTAAAAAAATCAATATTGTTATAAAATATGTTAGAGCTAGCCATAATGCGATTTATTGGATTTATTACTCCATATGAGGATTTGGATTTTATTGTTTGAAATCCTGTTCTTGTTCTCAAAACTCGTTCAGATACATAGAAATTTATTTGCCCCAGGAGTGCTGGACAATCTATATTATTATTTAACAGATTAAAGATAAAGCTCTGGTCGGAAACCTTCCTTCGATCGGATAATGTTTCCAGGTTGACTGTGTTTAATATTCTTGAGTAGTTATGATCAAAGATTGACATTGGGTTGCTTGTCTTATATGCACAAAACCTGAGGAATTCATGCTGCACTCTCTCTAGCATGATTTGATATTTAACGCTATTCGGAGACCATATAATTGCAGCATATTCTAACTGAGGACGGACAAGGGTAATATATAACAACCTAAGTGTATGGATTGAATGAAAATCTGAGGAAAAACGAAGTATGAAACCGAGCATTCTTGAAGCGGAGTTGACAATGTGATAAAAATGGTTGGAAAAGTCTAAGGTAGAGTAATAACAAATAGAAGCAGTAGAAGAAGTAGTAATAACAAATAGAAGCAATACCACCGCTACACGGAAAACGAAATTACTTTTCGTACGACCTAATATATGGACATCTTAAATATTAAAAATTTTCCAACAATTTTGAATTTCATCTAATCAATTTTGCTATAAATTCATAAAGATCTCCAGTCTAATAATCACCAAGCCTTCTAATTGCGCTTGTCGCTATGCGCGACATGTTGGCTGCAGACAGAAATTACAGAAAACCTTCCACACGGTCGACCGTACCATAAAGTCATTCCAAGGGTCTTTTAACACTCACGTTTGTCTGTTCATTAAAATGAATTAACGAACACACATGTCCGTCGCAGCACGAGGAAGTCTACGAGACTTGTGAATTCGCGCTAAGTTACAAGTAAAAACGCGAAAAGATCGTGTAGCAGCGAAGGTGTTAATCAATAGCAGTTCCCGTACTACTGGAGAAACTAGTATTCAGGCAGTTTCCGTGAGATTCTTGTCGGATCCAGGAACAAAAGAGGTTCGTCTCTTCTAACGAAACCGGCAAATATCGCCAATAATGTAATCATTCACGGCGACGACGCCGACGCTCAGACGGTGTCGTGTCCCATCCCCGCCGCATAATTACAGAGGCTGCGAGCGAGCGGTTGTGCAAGGGCTGGGCGAGGCCACCGCATAGAATATTCAAGTCTCTTAAGTTTCTTCTAGTAGTAAATATTGTTATGCTAAGTGCAGTCGTTGTCACGCCTCCCAGGCCCCGACTGCGGGGCTCTTCTTCGTCCTCTTTGCTCCTTTTTCCATGCATGAACGCCTACCGTCTTCTTCCTCTCGCCGCCTCGTTCTCGTCCATTATTCTCGCCATTCTCTCTGTCCTCTCTCCATCTCTTCTCCCTCTTTCTCCTTTTCTCTTCTCTCATCTTTCTTCTCGGAACACGTCGTGTTTAGCTTCATCAACGACACTCTTCCTTCCGGATGATCCCGACCTCCAATCGCTCGATCGAACGTTTCAATTTGCTACACCGTTGGCGTTATTATTCTCGGCCAATTAACCATTCGTTAATCGCACACACACTTTAAATCGGAATAACTTTTATATGAATGGACCAAACGACTTTAATTCCTGTGTAAGACTAGAAGAATTAGTTTAGTAAATAATGTGTAAAAATATGTTGGAAAAATGCATTTGGACGGAATTGTGAAAAACAATAGTAAAACTTAATTTGTACAACTTTTTTAGCTGGCTCAATAACGTAAATTTAAAAAATGTGCTTTGTCAGCTGGTATAAATTATATACGCTCTGAAAATTTCATTGAAATTGGTTAATTGGTTTACGAATTATAAACGATCAAAAATGGTAAACCTTGCCACTTTATGGTACACTACAAATTACCACTTTTGATCGTTTATAATTCGCAAACCAATTATCTAGTTTCAATTAAATTTTCAGAGCGTATATAATTTATATCAATTGACCAGACACATCTTTTAACCCTTTGCAGTCCGCTGTCCCCTCTGAGGCACCACTAGAAATTGTTGTATCATTATTCAAAATATTGTTTACATTATTAAATATATCGGTATCTAATCAATTATTAAACATTTAGGTATTGTATGAGGTATTCTACCAATTTCATATCCATACAATTTCAAAAATCATAGGGAATGGAAGTATTCTAGATCGGAAGAAATGTTTAATTTTCCAGTTAAAATAGCGCGGAGTGCAAAGGGTTAAATTTTCGTTCTTGCCCCAGCTAAAAAAGTTGTAAAAATCAATTTTTACTATTGTTTTTTACAATTCCGTCCAAATGCATTTTTTCAACATATTTTTTACACGTCATTTACTAAACTAATTCTTCTAGCTTTACAGAGGAATCAAAGTCGTTTGGTCCATTCATAAAAAAGTTGTTCTGGTTTGAAGTGTGTGGAATCAGTTATGCTCCTTACGTTATGTTTAATACAAAAGGTTTTAAATAATCTACACATTTTGGTTGGCCACACAAAGCTTAAAGTACGCTGGCTTTCTCTAAAATTCGAACTACCATGTTTCAAGAGCACATTCCTGAAATATATCACTTTCAATCCGCGCAAAAAGAGCATGGATGTTCGGGACACGTTCACCGGGGATCCTCTTAAATAAACAAGGCGACGAGCGAAAAGTATTTCTATACAAACCGCTCTAGGGCAATTTGCCAAGCCGGCAATTTGATCTTGGATGGAAAAGAACGAAAATCGAGCTCCCAGTTCGATTGAAATCGGTATTCTCGTATGGCCGAGGCTCCATCCTGCGTTTACCATCAACGAAGCGACAAATCGTAGAGGGGTTTCGATGGAAACACTGTTATCCCGTCAACTGGTCGAAGCCAAAATCGGGGCTCTCCCGTGCAATTAACGAACGTCCGAAGTGCCAGCCGGCTATTTTCTTATCGGTGCTTCCGATCTCGATGTGTCGCGTCGGGATCGAGAGACTGCGATCTCGAATCCGTACGAACTGATAGTTATCGCGTGTAACTTCGAGCTTCCGACGCGACCAGACGATATCTTATGGTGCAGTGATACGGTGAAAAAAGTAGCGCGGAACGTTTCCGTCGTTTACATTCCCCGCCGTGTTATTATCGATTACGGTCGGCCGGGGATGGCTTTCGACAAAGTAACCTAATAACAGTAATTAACTGCTACGATCGGGATACTTTCTTGAGGTTCTTCGCGACGACCCCGTGTCTGTGGGAACGTGCATCCAGCCAGATTTTTACGATTGCTGTTTGTACATTCTTTCTCCAGCGATCCTAGCTTCTGTTTGCTTCTTCGATGACGTGCGTTGTGGCACGATTACGATAACCGTGGCCCCTACTTTGAAGGTTATATTTGTGTTCCTGGAATAATTTTAAGAAAAAAATATGTATATAACAAGTATCCAATGGGGTCCGTTTAGCTGGTAAAGTAGATTTCTTGTTTTTTATAAAACTGCAAATATCTCGGAAACTATCCGAGATATGGTAAAATATCAAGAGACCTTTTTTCTAGAAAATTGAATTTCCTATAAAAAAAACGTTAAAATGATGTTAAAATTCCATTTTTCACGAAAAATATTCACAAATAAAATAAAATAAAATAAACGCATACGAAAATCCACGAGTAATATGTCACTCTCGTTATACATATATGGGTGACCTTTAGAAACACTGGGAGCGTGTTAAGCACTGGGTGGATGTATGTGGTATTGTCTGTGTGGGGAGCTGCCTCCCTAATCGTAAAGTTTACTGTAGTTGCAACCAAAATTTAACAAAGGTTTTTCGTAACTATCTCGGAAACTAAGTCCGAGCGAAGGATAGATCTATTGACAAAAGTTGTTCAGAATGTTGTCCTTGACAACATACGTCAAGGTGAAGGTCATCCGAGTTGGGTCCCCTCATAGCTATATTTACCGGAGGCAGTTGTTCTGCAACTTCACCTAAATATAAATATACTCGGAAACTGCGCAGCTGATAAAAAAATGTCATAGGACATAAATTGTTGAAAATTTCATTTTCTACAAGAAAGGTCTCTTGATATTTTGCCATATTTCGCATAGCTACCGAGATATTTGCAGTTTTATGAAAAACAAGAAATCTACTTTACCGGCTAAACGGAGCCCATTGGATACCTGTTATACAGGGTGTCCCAAAATTCGTGAACTTCCCGAAAGGGGGTGGTTCCTGAGACTATTTCAAGCGACATTTTCCTTTGCAAAAATGTTATCCGCGGCTTTGTTTAGGAGTTATTAACGAAAAACACGGACCAATCAGAGCGCGACCTAGACGCGAGTTGCCACAATCAGCCAATAGACAGTTTGCGCGCCAGGCCGACTGTTTCAACTCGCGTCTAGGTCGCGCTCTGATTGGTCCGTGTTTTTCGTTAATAACTCCTAAACAAAGCCGCGGATAACATTTTCGCAAAGGAAAATGTCGCTTGAAATTGTCTTAGGAACCTCCCATTTCCGGGAAGTTCACGAATTTTGGGACACCCTGTATACACATTTTTTTTAAATGATCCCAGGAACACAAATATAACCTTCAAAGTAGGGGCCACGGTTATCGTAATCTCCCCTGCGTTGTTGATTCATTAAGCGGGTACATTCGTTTTTCCAGGATTGCAAGGGTACAGGATATGCTTTCTCATTTTTTCGATAATGAATCGATGAGGTTTTTCAGTAGTCGAAAGCGCTAGATACCTACAAATTCCTATTTTTCCGTTTACGAGGCGTAATTTGCATTATTCGGCAACGTAATTTGCACTATTCGGAAGCATGCAGCTGTTTTCATGAAGCTGCGACAGCTACTAGGGCTGTTACTTTTCCGAAGCTTCGACTCTTCGAAGATTCGAAGTCTTCGAAACGTATGAAGTTGCAACTTGTGAGTTTTCATATCATGTCACGAGTTTTGATCAATAAAAATATTAACACGTTGAGCGCCATGTCAGTCACCGCTGGCTGACACTGAACTTTCCGTTTGGACTTTTCGTAATTAAATTAAATTAAATTAAAAAAATTGCATTCTATTAATAAATTCCGGGGTCATATCACGAATGTACTTAAAAAATAATACTCTGCAAACAAAATTTTAATGAGTTTTATTAAATTCGGTGAAATCGGATATCGCAGGCTGAACGGAAAGAAAGGCAAGACCGGCTTGGCGCTTAACATGTTCATAAAAAATTTAACAGAATTTTGACAGAATATAAATACAAGCTTTGAAGCCTTGAGATCTTCGACCTTCGAAGGAAAGTAAGGACCCTAACAGCTACACTGCCGCTCAAAAGTATGTGGACACTTATCATGTTCATGAAGTTTGTGATATACAGGGTGTCCCAAAATTCGTGAACTTCCCGAAAGGGGGTGGTTCCTGAGACCATTTCAAGCGACATTTTCCTTTGCAAAAATGTTATCCGCGGCTTTGTTTAGGAGTTATTAACGAAAAACACGGACCAATCAGAGCGCGACCTAGACGCGAGTTGCCATAGTCGGCCCGGCGCGCCAACTGTCGATTGGCCGACTGTGCCAACTCGCGTCTAGGTCGGGCTGTGATTGGTCCGTGTTTTTCGTTAATAACTCCTAAACAAAGGCGCGGATAACATTTTTGCAAAGGAAAATATTGCTTCAAATGGTGTCAGGAACCTCCCATTTCCGGGAAGTTCAGGAATTTTGGGACACCCTGTATAATGTATATTTTTATTATCAAACAATATTTGTTGCTAAAGTCTATTATGAATATGTATGTAATGTATTCTAATAGTAGCAAAATAAACAATTTAGTTATTGAATTTTCTTAAAGAAATAAAAGAAAAACTATGGGATCACATAGATAGATTCGTCCGAAAACGATGTCCCAAGTCTGAAAAACATTTGTGGGAAATATTAGAATCTGAGTGGAACCTTATTGAAAGTGAAGTAATGAAAAAGTTAATAGCCAGAATGCCACGACTAGTAAACGCGGTGGATATGTAGACGAAAAGAAAATATAATTATTTTTTATCATTATCGGTGAGATATTTAATAAATTATTATTAAAACATGTTCTCCAATACTGTACGAACTGAAATACATACAAGATAATCAAATTTACCAAAGATATCATAACTTTTTTCAAGTAGATACAAGAATTAAGGAAGTGTCCACATACTTTTGAGCGGCAGTGTACATGCTGCCGAATAATGCACATTACGCCTTGTAAACGTAAAAGTAGGAGTTTTGAGTACGATCGCGGGCTAGATTGGCCTTCTATCTGTCGCTTTTGACTGTTGAAAAACTCCATGTTTGCATTATTGAGAAATGAGAAGGCCTACCGCCTTAAGAAAATATTAGTTTGAACCAAGACAGATCGTTTTCAAGATTTAGAAGATTGTACGGCACGTTTGAAAAAGGTGTATACCGAGCCTGAGATACCAGAGATTGTTTTAGAGATCCGATAGAATGCGAGCCACGGCAGATTCACTTGTCGCACGAGATCCCTGTTAGCTCTCGCAATTAGAAAGTGCGCGCGTACTCGCGCGATAATCGTCCCCGCGAGATATTATCGCGGCGATGTTGCATTTCGCAATCGAGTTTGCGCGACGTACTTACGCGTATCTTCGGCCGCGTCTCGTATTGGCGCGAGAGAGTCTAATGGCGAAATTACAATGGGCCCCGAGGAGCGGCGACGATCGAT
Organism: Lasioglossum pauxillum; assembly: GCA_933228785.1. NCBI lineage: Eukaryota > Metazoa > Arthropoda > Insecta > Hymenoptera > Halictidae > Lasioglossum > Lasioglossum pauxillum. The sequence continues at coordinate 15,445,425 of OW121700.1, forward strand.
CGATAAGTCGTGGTAACGTCCTCCTCCGTTCACTGTTATTAGATGCACGTATGCGGACGTATGTCGACGTGTCGCTCAGGTGAAACGAGGCTTCGCGGTACCTTGCAATTGAATTGTTCCTTGGTTGAGATCGCGGCTCGGGGGTTGATGCTGTCGGTTCACGCCCACTGGAAGTCCCTGGGCTTCTCCGTGCTGTTAACTAACAGATAAACATCATTTTTACTGTTCCGGACTTGCAGGGAAAAAATTACAGACCTGCTCTATGGAGCATTAGAGATATACTAAATTTTAGTAGAATAATGTTCCAGGAGCTAGAATTCCCTTCCTGCTCGATGAAGTAGTAAACATTATTTTCACTGTTCCAGAAATGTAGGAAACAAATTACAGACCTGCTCTATCGAGCATTAGAGATATACTAAATTTTAGTAGAATAATGTTCCAGGAGCTAGAATTCCCTTCCTGCTCGATGAAGTAGTAAACATTATTTTCACTGTTCCAGAAATGTAGGAAACAAATTACAGACCTGCTCGATCGAGCATTAGAGACATATTAAATGTTCAATTTTACTCGATATGCCTTTTTACCACGTTTTTATTAGCTCGCTTTCTTGTTTGTTTGTCTGTTTCTGGTCTGACAACGTAGAATAATGTTCAAGGAGTAAGGATTCTCTCGCAGCTCGATCAAGTAGTAGATACTCGCTAAGTTCACAACTGCTTGTCTCTTTTCTAGTTCCTCGACCCAGGAAAAAATAAGAAGGCCTCATTATAGCTTAATCAGGCTGTAGCTGCATTCGCTTCGTAATTGCATACTATCTTTCTGGTCTGACGACTTAGGAAGAAGATAACAAAGCTTGGTTGCAGCTCGGTCAAGATGCAATTACCTCAAACACACAGTTCATTCTACTGTGTGCTAATAAGTGTAACAAGCGAGTGGAATATTGATTATTATAGCATGAATCACTAATGGATCTCATACGTGTTTATCGTACCAGTTTGTAATCATAAAGAATGCTTCTTGGAATTAGTTCTTGAGAACAAATCTCGGCTTTTAATAAACACATTTCAGGAGATCTGCATACCGTAATATCTAACCGAAAAAAGTGAAAATAACAAGCAACATGCTCTCAGAACGATCTCGACAGTAAATAGAAAAGCAACACAGACTCGTTCCCTTCCTGATAAAATCAGTTAGAGATTACTCGCGGAAGTCTCCGGTTGGTTAAGAACTAGGTATATACAGGGTGTATAAAAAGTAATGGTCATCCGTCCTGGGGGTGAATCTACACCTCTGGATCTCAAGCCAAACGAAATTTAAAGGGACATTCGTCGCTAGACCCGTACCAAAAAAAGTAATCGTCTCCCTGTCAATTCGGATCATAAATTTGAAGTTGCAAAATTTGAAAGAATACCTTATATCCATTTTTATAAGAGTATTAACCCTATATTATAGAATGTTACCGTACCTCACCGTTCCTCCAGCGGATTAGGCGATATACCTGTAAAGGACGTTATAGCAAGCAAAAAACGTGCGACAACACGTGTGACGGACCCATCAAACGGACTATCCTTATAAATCACATCATTGACGACCGAAGACCATGCCAAAAAGAATTTCTTTGACAGTTTCCTCACTTCTCAACCTAAAGTTCTTCCGACACACCCCCGTCCATTTAACAAACGCATTTTCCCACCTAAATCCATCCTCAACCATTCACGAAAAACCGAGGTGACAACCGCAGTACTATTTTAACCGTGGTCGAAGTAACTTCTTCCCGTTCGCTGTCACGATTTTGGAAAATGTATTGTTTTGTGCGTCACACTTATTAAGATGTATTCGCGCAAATGGCAGTGTCCTGTTGATTCGACGGAGGAACAGAAGATTCTGAAAAATTTGTAAGTACCTAGACCTATTTTATAACTTAGGATTAATATTCTTATGTATAAAAATGGATATATTAGGTAATCTTTCATATTTTGCTATTCAAATTGATGAATTAAACTTCGTTGGCTTAAGGAAATCACACGATCATGTTCTGTCTCATCGACACGGGCGTGTAGGACGGATGACCATTACTTTTTATACACCCTGTACATAAAATCCGCATTCTAATGACAAGAGGTCGAAGCCAACACCTTCCTCGACTGAAATTGGTCAACGAACCTGTCCGTTGCCTAACGAGCAAGTCCGAGGAACGTCGAATTAGAAAGAAACGCCGCGCCGGTTTCTTTTTCATTGGAGCGCCGATCTTGCAGACAGCGGCAGCGTTGTAATTCCGCTGTTTGCTCGATCGGGGACCGATTACAGCACGAGACCGGCTCGGCTCCTCGAAGAAAGCATTAGCGATCGGGTCGCCAATAGGGAAACCATTACACACTTAAGCTACGGAGCTGCGGGGCCCGAGTGAAAGTCCACGCGTTACGTCAAGCCTCGAAACATACCAAAAAACCTGCACGCGCGTAAAAACCGGCGTGTGCAACCGTCCACGTGGGGAATCGTACGGCGATTGCGCAATTGATCGCGTATGCGAACAGGTACACGAAAGAATCGGGCAATCTCGATCGGATCGAACGACTTTGGATCTCATCCGATGAAATCATGTTCGAGGCTTCTAAAATATTGGATACGTATTATCTTAAAAATCTTCGTTTACATTTAACAGGTGAAATCACACATAAATTATTTATCACGAGAAATGGCTGTATAATTTCATACCTAAAATTTTTTATTTGTCTCGACATAAGAGACATCGTCTGCATCATCGTGCACCGGATTATTTATCACGTGAACAATTCTGTGGTTGTCAGGAAGGACGCCGCATGTCGCAATTTCAAAAAGTTTGAGTATATACATTAATTGAACTTTATAGTATAGGATTTACGTATTTACCAGAAAAAGGTCACGAAAATAAATTTGAGAGGCTCAAAAAAATAATGCAATTTAACCGACGTCCTATGTCAAACCATTAGTGATCAAAACTTTAAACGGCAATATCTCGAAAGTGAAAGTACGCGGCATGCGCCGTTCTTCCTGACAGCCACAAAATGCTCTTCCACAAGTTAAAGATTCGAATTCGAAGACTCGTCGAGCTTAAACGTTACGTCCGACATGGCTCTACAATTTCATACCTAAAATTTTTAATTTGCTTCGCCATGAGAGCCTGATCGAAGATAAAGGATCAGATCAAAGCAAGGGCTGCATTGTCGTGCACCGAATTGGAGAGTCACGAGGATCGGCAAGCGGCTCGCGAAAACGCATAAGGCCGGAACTCGAATGCTTGTATCGGATTGCAACGAAGACATTCGATCGCGAAAGCTGAGGCCAGACGACAGTCAAATTCTTGTTGGCCAGCCCGAGAGAAGAACGACGAGAAAGGGAGAAACATCGAGGAAGAGAACCGAAAAGAGAAGGATGGGCGTCGCTTTCTCCGGGGTTAGACGCGACGCGAGGTGACGCGACGCCTGTAACCCACGCACGGGCGCTTTATTATCCTTCATTATCGGGGCACAAATTATAATCTACAAACAGCGTTTGGCGTTTATGGTGGCAGCACCTATGCCAGCCGAACCGGTACCCTTTATTCCCGGCGTATATCGTCGAAGCCGTCGTCGCGGGCCGAACAATGCGCTCGTCCCACGCCAAAAGTTTCCGCGCCGCGCCGCTCCGTGCCGATCCGCTCGCGGTCTCTCGCGTGCAACACGTGTACGGGGTGAAACGACCGCGGAGAACGCACGCGGAATCTAATTTATTGGCGCGGCAACGCGCGAGAACCGATCCGAGCCGATCCGCCTAGACAATCGACGGGAAATTAAAGTGGCCGCGTGGGCGTAATTGCCGCGACACAAGCCCGAAGAGTCGCCCATGGGATTCCTTCGATTCGTTTGTCCCGCCTCTATGACGAACACCGTCGACTAAAGTTCGCGAAACTCGCTGTCAACTGCGATCGCACAAAAAATCGACTCCCCAGAAAATTTTAACGTTGTTTATTTTCAGTCGACAACCAGTCTGCCATAGCACTAAAAATAAAGAATGAAAGGAATCAGATTGCGGATGTTTACACGGATGTGCTCTAACAGTATGCGCGATGGTAGTTCCTCTATCATAAATTTGATACGGCTAACAGTAAAGGGAGGTTCGTTTAATATTTATTAAAAATTTCATTTTATTGCGGTTCGTGCGTCAGCGAATGCTCCAGGTGCATGAACATCCGCGGTTCGCTAATTACTCTTCCTTCTTAACTCCTGGATTCTCTTATGTGGAAAGGAAATGGGGGAGAATACTCATCAAGTTGAATTGCATAATCTTAGCATTGTTTAATAATTGAACGAACAGCGAAGATTCTATGAAAGTTACAATGTGGAAGATTGTATCTTCTAAATTGCCCTCGAAGAAAATGATTTAGCGTACTGGCGAATCGTTGGCTATTGGAAGAAAGAAGACAAAAAGGATGACATGAGAAGACTGTTTGCTCTTTCTGCGCAGAGTGGGTGTGGTTTCTCGAGTGGGTGTGGCTTAGTCGCTCTTTCTGATATAAAGAATTAAAGGGGAAATGAAGATCAGAAAGTATGTGGAACGACTAGGGCAGCATTTGTATTGGGAGCGCCACGAATCGCCCTCGGGGGGCAATAATATAAGATAAATGTCATGGGAGAGGGAAATGGAAAACTATAATAGAAGATTATAGAAGAGATACCGGCTTCATTACTGTCTCTTTGTCTACGGTGGGCGTGGTTTGTCCTGAGGAGGCGTGGCTACCGTGCTCCCGACGTCAATAGACATAGGAGAATGTTGCACAGAGCAATCGGCGTGTGTATCCATAGAGCTCAAGTCGGGTTTAATTAAAATTTTCGTTACACGCAGGCAACAGACCGAGGAATCTAATGTCCACATTGGAATCTCTCGAGCCTCAGAACGAACCACATCCTCTTACTTCTTCGACCGGAGACATCGCAAGTCTCAGATTTCGAAGTTTCGGGTCTAAAGCGGTCGGTCTTGTTCGGGGATTCTGCGGTTTCCGCGACACGGAAATCGATACACCGCGTCCAAAAGGAAGAAATCCCTGCGATGCGTGGCCTGCGACCGGGAAGCATTAGAGCACTGGCGAGATTGGGTTTCTCGAGGAGCCGAAAAATTTGTGGAAACGATCGAATTCTCTTGCTGAATCTGTTCGACACTTACATTGAAAGCATTACATTAATTAAAATAAATGTTGAAAAAATGTGGCGGAAGAATTTTTCCTGTCGCGGATACAATTTTCTTCATAAATTAATTTCCTACCGGTAGAATGATTCTGAACCAAGCTGATGTTTTACAATTCTTCTATTTTCTCGTTAACCTCTCTAGTTCAGCATATTTTCGTTCGAGAACGAGCTTGTCTGGCAGTACTCCGTCGAATAAAAGCTCTTACGCAAATGTGCCAAGTAATAATGGGAATATAACGCCAGGCTAAAGAGATTCAGGAGCGGGAGCAGACGGTGTTTAATGAATACAGGAGTCGAGGCGCAAGATCCTGCGAGCCGGGACAATCAAACTTCCATTCCCTCGAGGAGTGGGCCGACACAAAGCTCGGCGACGGGAATTGTTCCCGGTAAGTTTCCAGCCGACGTATTTCAATGGGGTACCGAACGAGCGGTTCTTGTCATTGGCACCCTCGTCCCACGAAAATCGGGAACGAAATTAAGATGTAAAGATACGGAAACGTCTGGCCACAAGGCTCTCGAACCTCGTTGTCCGAGGCGGCGACTGAACGGTCGCTCGATATCGATACAATCGTGTACACTGTTTGCCAGCGAGTGGGTCGAACGATTTCATGATCGATGGAGCGAATTAATCACGCCGCGCGCGCTCTCTCTCTCTCTCTCCAGACTGGACGAGCCTAATCGCTCGCGGAAGCCGAAGTCGAGTGCGATTATCGGTGATCGGGAGACATTGTTCGCCGGAAAAACCTGGCCGCGCCGCAATTAAGACGAAGAACACATTCGGAAATCAATATTCCTCTCTGAGGCGTTGTCGTTCGAGTATTGTATGCTAAGTATCGTATGCGATCCATTTTGCGTCTGGTGTGTCGGCTATTTTTATAGTTCCTTCCCCTCGAGCCCTAGCAACGTGCTCCAGCAATAATCGGAGCGTTAAGCCAGCCAGGAAGCGATCGCTGGATCTGATTTACCGAGATCTATGAGCTTTTTATTCTAATCGAACGTTTCTCGGAGGAATCGGAAGGCAAACGGAGGGAACCTGGGATTTTAACTTGGAGATTGATTAATTAGCGATTGATTAATGAGCCTTGTTCAACGGAGAATGTTCCTTTCTATTTTAACATTAACTAAGTCAGTATTGTATGCAATAAAAGTGTATAATTGTATAACAAATTGACGCGAGCTATTTTTTAAAAAATAACAAAAATTATGATCTCCTGCTAGTATTTATTTTTGTCCTATCTTTAAAACAAAGTCTGCAAAAATACCCACGAAGCGTAGGGTCTGACACGTATAAGAACGAAATCTGCAAAATGCGATGTTTATTTTCGCTGTTGCAACGCGTACGGGAATAAAATCTGCGAGCTAAGAATGCCAATTTTCGCCGGTCGAGGATCGAAGCGTATCCGCTATTAAGGCGTAATATTACAGCGTGGTTGAAAATAAGATACAAAATCGAATTGGCTACTTATACCGGCGACTGTGCAGAGAATGCGGCGAGCGCCTAATAACGTCGATAAGTTGCAAACGTCGGTCCCCGAAGCGTTTTCAATTATTCGGCTCGCGTCCGATGCTCGCGAACGGACGACGTGATCCGTGATTTGCAACAGAGTTTTGCACGGCGGCTCGGGGATCGCGATTACAAGCGCGTTTCGCGTACGCGCCTGCGCGCGATCCTCGACGCGAGTTTAACGAGCGGACGATCGGAATTAAATGCACCTGATCGACGCCGGTTTAATTATTGGCCGCGATAACCGGCGTGCCGATTCCTATCGCCGCGCCGGAAATTAATATTAATCGGAAGATGTTGCCGCGATTACGCTAAACGCGATGCCTAATGGAATTGGCCGGCACGCCGCATCGCGCCGCGCGGTTACGCGGATCCGCGATCCTTATCGGCGGATCGTGTTTTAAGCACTTTGTAAATGGTCTCGTCGGAATTAAGCGCTTCCTGCGATCGCGCCACGCGAATCGCCGCATCTGTCGTTCGATAAACCTATCGACGCATCGAATAGCTCATCAATTAATATCGCGAGGACCCGATTGCTCCGGGCAACGTGTTAATGTGTATTACAAAGTCTCTTGATTGGCAAAAATGATTCGCAGAAATCGTAGCTGCTAGGAATCGCCGCGATTAGTTCGCCTCCGTTTTCGAGATACAATTTAATGATTTGCTTATCGGAGCCTGTTCGAGAACCTTTTCGAGTCGAGTGCCGTTTAGGGATCGATTAATTTGAAAACAGGTACTCGAATCGCGGTGGAATCTAGAGGTGAATGAACTATTTATTTGTTTGGAAAGTAAGTTCTTGCGGTTTTTATTGTAAAATCAAAATAACAAAAACCGTAAGAACTTTCTTTCCGACCTAATAGTTTTGCTAGAAGTTTCCTTTTTAATCCAGTCTTAACTGCAAAGTCGTCGTTAAATCAGAAAGTTTGTCCTGGCATTACGTTGTGGTTTATTTAGATTATGTCATAATCGTGATAAAAACAACATTATTTACATCGTAATCTATTCACTCTCTTCAATCTATAATTGCGATTTATGACAACATAGCGATGACCCAGTGGTAACCTATTACATACGAATGAGGCGTATCGACGACGTCAGCATGAGTAGGAGTTTCACTGACACAGATTAATTATCACAACATTTGTTGAGCAATGGTAAAAATTCGCTAGTTGTGAGTGGTAGAGATGTGAAAATCTGAAACTGATCATCCAAGAGGGTCAACAGACTTTCCAGGGAAAGAAAGAGCTCGCTTCTCATTGAATGAACACCTTTTCCCGATCAACGCAGAAAAGTTAGTTCGCCGAAGCCCTTCTAAAATTAGAGACAGCTAGGCTAGAGGAGAACCGGTGTCGATATCGGCGCACAGGAAGACCTATCGTTCGCCAAATCTCTGTCAGCGATGAATGGAACGACCACGTTCGCAACCTACGAGCCTGGCAGACCTGTCGTTCTTCTGCGCGTGCCATTGTGCCGCGAACAAAATACACCACGTAGACAAGTCTATCCCGCCCCGTGGCCATTTTCTATGCAACCACGAGTTTCGAGAGACCGTGCGTGTCCCACAGTCGGCGTGGGTCGGCCATTGTTCTTTCCTTGGACACCGTTTCCCAGAGAAACGCTCCCCGCGCGACTGCGAAATCTCATTTGCGAAATGCGATTTGCCGCGCGCAATAATGCCACCCGGCTGATAATCGCCGAGAACCTCCTTCCACGTCGCGTCGGATCCTTTACCTCTCGGGTTCGTCGATTCCTCGAACCTTCCCGTTGCTATAGTTATGCAAAATCTGTTCTACCCTTAACCCTTGTGTAGCCAACCGGGTACCTGATTACTGCATTTCCTTCAACAACTTGTTAATGTTCCTCTGAAAGTATTACTAATTTTCTCTGAATGTCCATTCTTTGCTCGCTAGTATATTAATTTATAGTCGCTAATATAAAAGATTTTTAATAAGAAGCTTCCCTCTGCTATAGTTTTACAAAATCTGTTCTACCCTTAACCCTTGTGTAGCCAACCGGGTATCTGATTACTGCATTTCCTTCAACAACTTGTTAATGTTCCTCTGAAAGTATTACTAATTTTCTCTGAATGTCCATTCTTTGCTAGCTAGTATATTAATTTATAGTCGCTAATATAAAAGATTTTTAATAATCTAACTTATCTTTCAAATAAGCCACCTTGAGTGTGTTAGATCCGTAGCAATTTTTTGCAATTTTTTCTTAAAAAAGTATAAAGCTACATAAGTAATCCGTCTCATAAAAATGGCTCATTTTACCTGGAATTCTTATAACAACAAAATGATTGACTTTGATACAAAGGCAATTGAAGCGCGCGAATAAATCGCCACGGAAAGGTTAATAGAAATGTTCGTCTCATGAATGAAGATTTTCCCGCGCTTATCAAATGTCAGTAACAATCAGTGTCGTGCTGTCAAACGACATTTAGCATGTTCGCGTGTCTGAATATAAGTAGACAGTCAGTGCATCAAGGTGTTCGTCCCCGTGATCTTCCGAAGCGAAAAGGACACAGCAACGAGAAGAACAAAGAAAAAGAATAGTTGCGGAAACGCGTCAGCGGAGGCAACGATATCGAGTTTCTGGTCTAATGACATTCTCGTTAATTATGTTTCACCAGCGGGCTAATTACATCCGCGACGGTGCGAGCCGAGATTACGTAAATGCCGATTCCCAGCCAGCCGCCTTTTCGTGTTTCCTGCTGGGGGAATCGTCGAACTGAACTTCGTATGTGTATCTGCGAGTTCCTCAACTTCCCTCGTAGTTCTGCCGAACGATAATTACTGATTACACCCCGGGCTTATCTTGATAGTTTCAGTTTAACCTCTTTTCAATTAGCGGAGGCATTAAATTGGCCATTTATCAAGCTTCCTGCAGTCTAGTTTTTCCTTTCTGTTTGGCAATTCGTGACGTTGTAATTTATGAGCGCGAATCTCGCGAACGAGTTCTTTTAACATGTGGTAATAACATTTTCAAACATCAATTTCAACTTTTCAGTTCTATTAGACTGCGGGTTTTATGCATTTATAGCAAAAATGGGCACTTACAATTTAAAGCAACGAACGTGTTAAAAATATTTAAGGACATCAATGTGTTAGTTTCAGCTTAATAATATTTTCAGCCTAATTCTTCTAGTCTTGCAGAGAAATTGAAGTCGTTTGGTCCATTCATATAAAAGTTATTGTGATTTAAAGTGTGTGGAATTAGTTATGCTCCTTATTGTACATGCTGTCCTTCTCTATGTTCGGCTTTCGATTGAACTCTCGACCATTCGGCGCGATAGGCGCAGTCATAAAGAAATAATATCGGTATGCGATAGTTGTCCGTGCAGAACACAGGCTTGTTGACAAGAATCGCGACTTCACTGTATTGGGAAAAATGCCAACTGATACAGACTCGAAGGAAAAGGATAATATTCGCATTTATTAAGTCTCTCGCAAATCTGAGTCACTGTAGCCAGGCGAGAGGTTATTCGAGCGGGTGTAACAAAGAGAACCGAGCACGAAATCGCGATTCATAATCCCTCGGTGACAGATGGTTGGAAAGGGATCGTGCACAGCGAATCCCATTAATATTAATTACTGTTTTCCGCGGAGACGATGGTAGGGACGGAGAAAGGTATAATAGGAGCACGTTCCTCGCGTGCGCTGCGTGCGATATTTACATTGTAACGGGGAGCCGGTGTGTCGATGACCCCGCATCTTCGGTTATACATTCCAGCTCGTCGAACTGCTAATGCGATACTCCTAATTAGTATAACGAGGCGAGAGCACGCGTGCGCGAACGAGCGAGCGAGCGAGCAAGCAAGCAAGCAAAGCGAACGAACTACAGCGCGCCGCTCGCTCTATTCTTCTGATTTATTACCGTAATTACGTTTCCAGCTATGACGAGGCTTTTGTGCCTGGTTACCTCTTTCGGTTATATTGAGACGTTCGTATTCCCGCACAGAAATAGAATTCAGTGGAACTGGTCTTGGGAAATGTTCGATTCGGAGTAGGTCAAATCTCCGCGGGCTTCGATCTCCCTCACTGCTCCGGATGGATATCGATTCGAGACTACCACTTTTATTTTGTAACACCGACGAGGAAATATCAAGCTTCGTTTAAATAAATACGTAAGGGACTGTCGCACAGTGGTCCAAACGGCGGATTTAGCATAAGTCTAAACGCTACTAATAATCGATAATTCTGTGTTACATGTATTCTATACACATTAAGTAAGTATAAACAAGGCTAATAGAGTTCCGTAAGTTTATATATATATATAAATGAATTTTTATATTAATTTTAAACAGGAACTACGAGTGGCAGATGTGTCTTTGAGACCGATGAAAGCATAAACTACATATGCCATTTCTAATATTCGTAAAAAATTAACGCGTATAAGGGCGAATATCACTAGTATTTCCTAAAGCAAACTTAAGACATGAATTTCTTAAAACCTCTTCGTTTCACGTACTCGTCATCGAACTGTACCAGAAAAAATAAAATATCTTGCTAACCTGTATTTTTCTGCAAGATGGAAGCATAAACTACATATTCCATTCCTAATATTCATGCAAAAATTAACGCGAATACGGGCGAATATCATAAGTATTTCCTACAACAAACTTAAAAAAAAAATACTTCCTTGAGAAACATAATTTAAGCATTTCCGAAAAATTGATTAATTTTATTTTTATATCTTCCTAATGCTTCTGAACACGGCTATTATAATTAGAATCAATATTAACGTTCTAAACAATAAATTATAGTAATAATATTAAATACTATTTTTCATACTGTCACGTTCAACGTTTGCCACGTTTAACAATAATTGATTTGAGAAGTAAAAGTGTCGATTTTAACTTCTACAGAGTGTTGATGTATCAAATAGTATTAAATGCCTACTCCAAGTTTGGTTTTTTGACTTTTGCACTCCTAAATCGGCCGTTTGGACCACTGTGCGTCGTAAAGGTGGAACTTTCTGAAATGAAGTTAGGGAATTGATTGCGGATTAAGGGTGAAGTCGAGGCAGGAAAAACGCGGCATCGTCAGAAGTTCCAGTATCGAGCGGCTGCTCGCAGACAGGATTTTGCTATGGCGAGCGACGGCCTCTTCTCGGTCGACTCGAACGATTTCTATTACGTGCAGGCGCTGCGATCATTACCCCCTCGGCACGGTAATGTTCGGTAATCAGGTGTATTTTAACGAGTAGCCGCAGCGGTTCGCGGCTTATACTAGATGCCTTCTAACACACTCGCCGCGGCTGCGCTGGGGCAACGTTGCGCAGGTGTACAACACGTAGCGGCCGCTGAAATGCCATTTCTGAACAACACACGACGGCGATCGTTGCACCCGGCCCGAGCGAGAGAACTTCCTTCGACAACGAAGAAACTCGGCCTTCTTCTAACCACGCACTCTCTAATGTCTTATTTATGAGCTGATCCCAGCCGATCGGTTACTGTTTAGGGTTTTTCCTCCCCAGGGTGTTTCTTTCTCGAGAACGGATTCCGCGCTGCCAATAATGTCGCATAGTTGCGTGCACGGATTCCCTCGCGCCTAAACTCATTCGTGCCACTCGAGGAATCTTATTTAGAAGCCTCGGACTTTTTACCAATTACAGCCGATCGGAGAAGCTATTGGCACACTCGGCTTTTTCTGCGGCAACGCGAGCACGCAGGTGGCATAATTTCCTTACTGATCGACCCGATCAATTAGTGGAAGTTAATCAACACTCGGTACATTAGCAATATGTAAATTTTGAACCCGTTGAACTTGAATCTCTGGGACTTTCTGAATCTGTCAAGCTCACTGTCCCGAAATTTCAGAACTCCGGGAAATTGAAACCCCAAAAATAGCAACTCAGGGAGTTTTGGATTCTACACAAGTTCCATTACTGCAAGTCTCTGAATATAGCGTGCAAAAATTGCAGTTCATCTTCATCGAACATTCTGCGCGCAGCTTCTCGAAGCCCTCCCGTCCCACTTACTCGCATTTTCCACGAAAAACTGGTCGACAAAACCGACCCGATCTGGAGAAATGAGAAAGCGCGTTCCGAAGCACCCGGCAGTGTCGCGATAGTGACCCTGATCGAGGCGCGACAAGATTTGAAACTTTAATTGAGACCTTCTTTCGCATTATTCATCGATTTCTTTTCTGTGCACGGCGCGGCGTCTTTCTACTGATTAAAGAACGGAGATGGTCGTGCATACGTGCGCCACAGACCCGGTGTTTCGCTATCGATTCTTTTAATATCGTTCCCCATAACCGAAAGATAAATGACTTCCTCGTGTGCAGGTGAAAGTGATCCCGGTTCTTAAGTTAATTTGCCTTCACTTCGTTTTCATACTCGCCGCAACGGATAGCGCCGGTCAACAATTAGGAAACAGCAGATCAATCTCTTTCAGTTTCTCCATGGCGTTCCACTGATTCATCTACGATCCAAGGATCTATTGTTGTCCCTCTCACAGCTCTGACATTTCTTTTGGTTGCAGCACGTTCACCGCGAGATTCGCCTTGGATTCCTCGAACGAGACGACTTCGTCAGATCCTTGAATGTTTTGTTTAAGAACAGTCGACGCACGGTTTATGGTTCCCGGTATGTCCTGAAAGTCGAACATTCGCTAGACCCTCTTCTAGGAACCCATGATCACCCTCTGTCAACAGACTTTTACTACTTCCTCGTAAAACAGGACTAGCAGATTCGGACAAGCCAGCCTTTGCGTGTTCCAATAGGCTGTTCGTAACGTTCTGAGTTTGGCAAACAGCGTGAAAAAAATGTTTAAAATAGCAGTTTCGCAGGGAATAAACTCTGTCCATATATGTTCGACTATATTTAGATGAGAGGCTTATGCAAAAGTCTCGGCAAATAGTCGGACTATTTAAGAGGCTATCACTGTATTTGTTAGGGAACATACACTCACAAATAAGTCTCAGTACACCCTTTAAAACAGAATAACTTTTTTATAATTGTACCAAATGACCTGATGTTTTGTAAGCAATTAGAAGCATTGGTGTACTGAATGATGTGCAAAACATATTTTCTAAAAATTACAATTTACAAGGTTGCGTGCAAAAATAAAAAGGCACTGTTTAAAACTTTTTTATTTGGGCCCTTAATAAAAATTTAAAATATATGTTTTGTAGATCTATAGTAGTTACACACCTGCTGAAAATGTCATCGAAGTCGATTGACATACACACGAGCTACAAGCGGTTAAAAATGGTGAAAATACGACTTTTGATTAGTTTCTGCTTAAAATCAACGTCAGCCGATTTCGATGAAATTTTCAGCATGTGTATAACTAACATAGATCTACAAAACATATATATTTTAAATTTTCATTAGGGGCCCAAATAAAAAAGTTTAAAAAATGCTTTTTTTATTTTTGCATGTAACCTGATCAATTGTAATTTTTGGAAAATCTTTTTTGCACATCATCTAGTAGACCAATGCTTCCAATTGCTTACAAATAATCAGATAGTTTGGTACAATTACAAAAAAGTTATTCTGTTTTAAAGGGTGCACAAGTGTCCGACTTCCATTTTGATAATCTTTTGCGAGACGATGGTATATGGTTCCCTAATGATGTCTGCAAAATATTAGGTGTAGTTACTCAATAGTTTTAAAGATATAAACAGTTAAACTTTCATACCTTGTTGATATACCATGGTTTGCAGCTCAAGTTTTCGAAGTTCCATTAGCCATATCTTTAAAACTATTGAGTAACTACACCTAATATTTTGCAGACATCATTAGCGATCCATATACCATCGTCTCAAAAAAAATTATCAAAATCGAAGGCGGACCCTTGGGGTCCTTTCCTTGTAAAATATCTTTGGGATTTGAAGATGAAAGTCCTTCAAGATGACTTACAATATCTCGTCACACGTTTTGTTTTTTAGCTATAAAATTGCACAGGACGAGAATTACGCAAAATACTTGAGTGATTTGGAAAACAGTCAATTAGCAGCGCCTGGGAAAATTTCGTTCGACTGTTAGCCTACCTACGATTCGATCATTCCGACCCGCTGCCATCTTTCGTTAGCGGAGTAACAGTCGATACAGATCGTTAGAGGGACTATAGAGAATAATATTGCGCCGGTGAACGACGAGTAACGGCGAGGCCCGTAAAACTCAGCCCGTAATTGCTCGAAACCCACGGTTATGGTAAATGAAGTCAGAGCGGTAAACATTATTACCTGTTACCTTGGGTATAACAATATAATGGCAGCATTGTTACCGTCGAAGACACGGTCCGCGTAACTGGAACGAGGTGAAATTTCTTCGACGACCGACCGATAGTGTGAACCGACCAGGTGAAAACACACCTGCGGCTCGAAAATGTCGAATCCCGGGTCGTTTCCGTGGAATTCGCCGTGCTAAACATTTCGGAAGATTGCCACAATAAAATAATGACCGCGATTTTGTTGCGTTTCAGAAGAGCGGATTCTTAGTCTCACAATCTGTCGACTCGCGGGCGGCTTTACCTCTCCGGTGCGAAAATAATTGGCAGAAAAGTGGCTGAGCACTTTTTACAAAATCCCCTCTTTACTTGGGTATAAGTCCCATCAATTCTTTTTATAACCTATTCTCGTGACAGTTCAGTCTGCAACAAGAATATTTTCTCCACTTTAAAGTTAATTTTACAATATTCAAAAATTCTAGACAAATTCTGTCTATTCCTATGTTCTTATTAATACGGTAGTGATTATTGTGGGATTCGGCCTCTTATTTCTCGATAATACAAACACGGGGTGTTTCAGTAGTCAGAAACGCTAGATAAAAGATCGATCTAGGGCGCTATCTCTCTCAAAAGTCTTATTTTTTTGTTTACGAGGCGTAGTTTATATTACTCGGCAGCATGTACAGTGGGTGTACAAAGTATTCGTACACTTTTTAAAAACTAATAACATTTTTATAATTGTACCAAACAACCTGATTTTTTACAATCAATTAGAAGCATTGGTTTACGAAATGATATACAAAAAAGATTTTCCAAAAATTATAATTTACAAGGTTAAATGCAGAAATAAAAAAGGCATTTTTTAAAACTTTTTTATTTGGGTCCTTAATGAAAATTTAAAATGTATGTTTTGTAGATCTATGTTAGTCATACACATGTTAAAAATTTCATTGAAATCGATTAACATACACACGAGCTACAAGCGGTTAAAAATGGTGAAAATCGTAGTTTTCCACGACTTTTGATCAGTTTCTGCTTAAAATCCACAGAATCGTACATCTTTCGACGCTTGTTTTTTCCTGCGTCAATCGATTTCGATGAAATTTCCAACATGTGTATAAAGAACATGCATCTAGAAAACATATGCTTTAAATTTTCATTAAGGGCCCAAATAAAAAAGTTTTAAAAAATTCCTTTTTTATTTTTGCTTGCAACCTTGTAAATTGTAATTTTTGGAAAATCTTTTTTGCATATCAGTTTGTAAACTAATGCTTCTAATTGATTATAAAAAATCAGGTCGTTTGGTACAATTATAAAAAAGTTATTAGTTTTTAAAATACTTTGTACACCCACTGTAGCTATGAAAATAGCTACATGCGCAGTTGTATGCTTCTGAATAATGAAAATTACGCCTCGTATACGAAAGAATAGGACGTTTGGTGGCGATAGCAGCCTAGATCGATCTTTTATCTAGCGTTTTTGACTACTGAAAAACCCCGTGTTTGTATTATCAAGAAAAGAGAAGGCGAATCCCGCACCCTTGCAATCCTGGAATAAGGAATCTACCCCTTAACAAGAATAAGATGACTGAAATTGTCCGCATACCTGTTAGTTACATCACGCCAAAAAAAATGTTCCAAAAATATGGTTATGTTCTCCGTAGATCGGAGAGTCAAGTTCATGCACCGGTTTTACCGCGGCTCCCTCGATCGTCGTAGACAGATCGTCGATCGTTGTAGACAGATCGTCGATCGTCGGATCGATGCGTCCCAGTGCAGTGGTGCAGTCGTTGTGTCGGCCGTGTATACACGTAGTTCGCCTGCATTGCGACACGCCCAGCCACGAGAGCGACCAGGAAACGTACGGTGCAACGTGTGCAGTGTGCACTGTCTGTGCATCGCCGTCGCTGGCCGATCCTGCATAACGTATTTATGCGGCCCCTGGCTCGCCGATGCCGCGTACACCATTCGGCATCGCGTATTGGACATCACCGGCATTCCATCGGGGCCGGGATATGAATATACATACCTGACCGCGTGCACGGGATCCAGAGGATGGATGGCATGCTGCTCTCGATACCTCGTGGATCGCTCGGATACCCCTACGTTCTATTATTCGATCGTTCATCGAACACACCGGCACGGATGAATTAATATCTGATAGCGGAATGATCGATCGACAACGTACCCACTGGCTTTCGACTCCGTTAACTTGGGATTCCGAGACATCTCGGTTCGAAAGACCTACCACTTCAGAATGCTTATTATCGGACAAAGAAATTTTGAGAAAATCGCAATTGATTAGAATTGTAGAGGAAATACTGAAAGTTGCTTTCTACAAATTCTTTGCGGAGGCCTGTATCAAAGATTTTAGTAATACCTTTCGCAGATCTGTGCCAATTATGCACATTAAACCAGAGCTGCGGAGTCGGTAGACAAAACTCTTAACTCCGACTCCAACTCGTCTTTTTTTAACTCCGACTCCGATTCCGACTCCGACTTACCAAATTGAAAAAATACCTACACTGCCGCTCAAAAGTATATGGACACTGACCGTGTTCATGAAATTTCTGATATATAATGTATATTTTTATTATCAAACAATATTTGTTGCTAAAGTCTATTATGAATATGTATGTAATGTATTCCAATTGTACCAAAGTAAACTATTTAGTTATTCAATTTTGTTAAATAAATAAAAGAAAAACTATGGGATCACATAGATAGGCAAGTCCGAAAACGATATCCCAATTCTGAAAATATTTTGGGACGTCTTAGAATCTGAGTGGAACCTTATTGATACTGAAATAATGAAAAAGTTAGTAGCCAGGATGCCATGACTAGCAAACACGGTCATGAAAGCACGCGGTGGATATGTAGATGAAAAGAAGATATAATTATTTTTTATCATTATCGGTGAGATATTTAATAAATTATTATTAAAATATGTTCTCTAACATTGTACGAACTGGAATACATACAAGGTAATCACATTTACCAAAGATATCATAACTTTTTTCAGGTAATTATAAGAATTAAGGAAATGTCCACATACTTTTGAGCGGCAGCGTACTCAAAATAATTAAGAGTTATAATAAAACTGAGTAAATAGTTCAAATATCGTATTAAAGTCTAAGAATAAGGAACAGATAACTCCGATACAACACAACACGACTGTTACTTTCCCATTTTCAGGAAATAGTTAGAAAATACTACTACCATAACTTTAACTGTTTCTCTACATAGTGCCATATACAATATGTCTATACTGTAGATCGAATATTAGCAATTTATATATGTATACATAAATCTATTAATGATTTATAAACAAAAGAGCGAGAGTTGGAGCCGGAGTCGATATATCTTTTTCCGATTCTGACTCCGACTCCAGTGATCAGCAATTACTCCCATATTCCGACTCCGATCCCGAAGCCCTCCATTAAACAGGGACTGATGTTTCCAGAAATTGTGGGCCTCGTAAACTTCGTATCTGAGGAGTGTGAGAAATTCGTAAAGTGTTTCGACTTCTCCAATTTCCAATCTTGAGAACTTTGAACTCCATGAATTTGGAGCTTTCTGTTCTTTGGAGCTGTGTCTACTAACTTAAGATTCCAACACGTTCGTAGTCTTAGAATTCTCTGGCTGATCGATTCGCATGCAGACCAATCCGGCGATTTCAACGTTCAAAAGTGATCGAGCCGAAAAAAATCCGTGCTCGAAGCGATTAATTATGATCGCAGTCGGGAACCGATAGCCTGCAAAGAAGAAACGGCTCATTGTAGTGGCGGGAACGGAGCGGTGCCAGGTCATAGTATTCTCGAGGCGCATAATTGCGCTACACATCGGGGCCGGGTGATATCGTTGTCGACACCGGGTTATCGCGTACACGCTCCGCAGGCCCTGTTACCAGCGCGGCCGTCTCGGCCGAACAATGTTCCCAACCCGTTCAATTTCCCAAGACTAATTGTTTTCGAGTTCCCGATGACTGATTACCGAAGAATAAAGCCGGTCGGCCCGCGGAGGAGGGCCCCGTCGTCCCCGTTCCTCCTTCGCGTAATGCATGCTCTTTATTCTCCTCGACTCGACCTCAAGATTATCATTAAGACGTTGAACGCGCGAGGCACCGGTACTACCGGCGTGCACCGAGAGCACGAGAGATAGATGATGATGCCCGGGCACCAGCCAGCAGAGAGATTACCACGCAACCGAGGAGGAGAGAGCCTCGCCCCGTTCTTGCCCGGCAAATAGCTAATGACGGGATTAAATGAAACACACTTAACCCGGGGAGGAGCTCGGAGCTTTCATGGAAATGAGCCGTTCCTAGCGACAAACGCCCCGGACACAATGCAGAGGCTCAATCGCTTCCGCGTTAATTACGCTCCGCAACGGCGCAACGGATCATTGTTTCGCTATTATCACAGCAATCGTAGAATCACGATCACGGTCGTGATTTTTTAAGCTAGAGTGAACTTGCTCACTGTCATCTTAACTCTTCATCTCGACTGAATTATTTTTTTTTTAAATACATTAAGTATCATATATGATACGAGTAGACAGCGAATCTTCGTGCAAAATCAAAATTTTCTACTCGAATTACAACAAACTGGAATGAAATAGAAATTTGTTCTCTTTCGTAATATGTTTATTAGGGTGAAAATTATGTAACATGTGATTTCTTAATCTAGAGTGGATTTGACACTGTCATCCTAATTCTTCATCTGGACTGAATTAATTTTTTTGTAATACATTAAGTATCATATATGATATGAGTAGACAGCGGAACTTCGTGCAAACTCGAAATTTTCTACTCGAATTACAACAAACTGGAATGAAATAGAAATTTGTTCTCTTTTTCTTGAACAGTATTTTTAAATTCTTCTAATGTTTTTAACGTCTCAAATTCCACCTACCGATTTTTGTATATTATACACGTCGCTCCCAACAGATCCTGCATCCGCGATCGTGACTCCATTCTTTTTGACAGAGTCTTACTGTTATTACCACCGAGCAAGTGCTGTTGCAAAGCAGTTTCGCGAAAGAGCATTCATGATAGAAGAATATAAATCAACAGCTCGAATCCGAATGAACAAGACGGGCGAAATTGGCACGGACTCGAGGCGCGACACGCGAAATCACCGGCTAGCTACAAAGTAAAGCTTCGGTTCGCTCGAATAATAAATTAATCGTGATCAATTACGGAGCAGAGAGGTACAATCAGCAACCATTATAATTCGACTGCTGAATGGAATACGAACTACCTGTTACGCCGTGGCAGGGAATCGAGTACGGCGAGTTTCTGCCCGCAGACAGAAGCTGAACGAACGAACGAACGAACGAACCGATCGGAGTTTCCCGCGGCAGAAAGATCATCCTTACGCACCAGTCTCGCCCGGTCTCGACTATAATTGCGAGCAGGTGGCACCATTAATCTTGCTTGCGGCCACCGTAACCCATTTTCTTCGATCCGCCATCGACGTCGCGGATAATGAAATAACGGAGGAGCATGCCCGCAACTAACTCGAACGGATCCGAGAGCTGCGGGCGCAACCGACCGAATCAATTTCCTCGGGTTCCTATGATTTATCTGCGCCCCGCCGCTCCTGTCGCTAAATAGAAAAGCGCCGCATCTTCTCAACGACCC
This sequence comes from Lasioglossum pauxillum, assembly GCA_933228785.1. Taxonomy (NCBI): domain Eukaryota; kingdom Metazoa; phylum Arthropoda; class Insecta; order Hymenoptera; family Halictidae; genus Lasioglossum; species Lasioglossum pauxillum. The sequence continues at coordinate 15,465,946 of OW121700.1, forward strand.
TGTCGTGCTTTTCTTCTATCGAAAAATCCTCAAACAGGAGAAAATTGTACTACAACATGAAGATTTGGGAGTCTTTGACCTTCTATTCAAAGTCCACTCCAAGGGTGAGAAGCAATGGCATACTTTACTTCTATCGAAATATGCTCAAGCAGGAGAAAATTGAACTACAACATAAAGATTTGGGAGTCTTTGACCTTCTACTCAGAGTCCACTCCAGGGGTGAGAAGCAATGGCGACTTAGGTTTGTTACGGATGACGAACAGGTGTTCAATATCATCTCTGGCAGGAACCGTTGTAGATAAACGAACAGAGCCACCCTAGATACATCTACATAGCTGTTTAGTTTAGTTTAGGGCCCAAATATACGCACGGCCAACTGGACGTTGACAAAATACGAATGCTTACTCGAAGGGTACTGATAAGTACCACCCGTCATTGCAGGGGTATATAAGCCTTGCATTTCTACTCTCGTAGACTAGTACTATCGTAATCACGAATCGTGTCGCGTCGTGCTGCATCTCGGAAGTCAACTACCAGTGAGATCGGCCTAAACTTCCCCTTCGAATCAAAAGTTAACCGTATAGATTCCGCGAGTTCGGTGTAAAATCTATTAGGCAGTGATAAGGTTGCTCCGAGATCCCCACATTGCCAGTGCGTCAACACCGTGTACCCTAGTTTAGGTAACATCTTCTTTCAATTATTTCTATTCTAAATTCATTCCATTCGCGACAATTACACAATTGTAATACGAATTCCTGTAGTCAGAATATATTTGTGTTCTTTGATAATTAACGCAAATTCATTAAACCCATAATTATTGTCCAATATCCTAATCGAGTAATTGAACGTCGCCACACGATACAACCTTACTGCTCGGATTGTATCAATTAAATTATACTAGTTACGAGGCTTACTAATTATCCTAGCGACTCCCTGATTTCGCATCAGGTTCGTTCGCGACATTCCAATTGTCCAAACAGAGATTTATCCAACCTAGTGGCTCCCCAATTTCGCATTGGGTTCGTCCACGAAAACTATACTATCCTAGCGGCTCCCCAATTCCGCATTGGGTTCGTCCGCATTCTAACAGCTCCCTGATTTCGCAGCAGGTTCGTCTGTGCTCTTATCCAACCTTTCAGCGGCTCCCCAATTCCGCATTGGGTTCGTCCGCGTCGTTCTACAACCTCCTAGCAGCTCTCCGGTTTCGCATCGGGTTCGTCTGCGCGTCGCGCCATTCCTAGAGGATCCCTGACTTTACGTCAGGTTCGTCCTCGCTGTCTATAATCCTAGCGGCTCCCCAATTTCGCATTGAGTTCGTCCCCGTACCTTAACTAACAAATTGAGACCATATTCCTAGGATAACAACCCTTCGCCGGCCACTCGTGCTGCTCGCAGCCCTGGCTCGTAACGACATAAACATTTGGGAGTCTTTGACCTTCTACTCGAAGTCCACTCCAGTGGTGAGAAGCAATGGCGACTCAGGTTAAAGATGCAGAAAGCCGTGTTTCCGTCGCGTGGGCAGCGAGATCGTGGTTTCCCGCGCGGCTTCCCGTTCGATCCTCGAGGTCCGCGCGATCGATAAGTTACGAACGGTATTCCTTTCGCCGCGGCGACCTTCGCCATTCCACGATCGAATCGAATCTCGGGGGACCTTCGATCTCCGCCGCGATCGATCCCTCGCCTCGGTCCCGTTACTCTTCGCGCGTACGCACACCTCGATCCGCTCGGGCCCGCGCGGGAAAAGGCAGTCATCCTCGCGGAATGCACCTAGCGCGCAGCGACACACGCGCGCGAGCAAAGCTGAGCGGTGCCGAGAGCCGAACCAGAGGCGAGAGAGCGAGTCCGTTCTCCTCGTGTGTCTGTGTGTTTGCCGGGATGATCTCAAAGGTTAACGATGTTCCACGCTTCGAGCGTGGATGTCCGTCGATCGGTGGAAAAGGTGAGAGGGGAGGCCTCGATCGCGTGTCGTACGTCCCTGTTCAAGCTGTTGGTGAAATCGGGAAAAACGCAGTCGGGAACCGAACACACAGTCCTGTTTCCACCCCTGCGATCTTTCGAGGAACGTTTCTGTATTTCTCTCTGTATTTTTGTAATATTATTGTGTTTTCGACGTACACTACTGTGCAAAAGAAAGACGCACTCGGCCATATTTAATAGATAAGTTTGAAACATCAAATAAGAACACAGTAAGTTTTGAAAAAGGATTCCGCTGTTTAATTGAATAATAATTTAATACTTTAAATGCAATAAATCAATCGTTGTACAATACAATTTCACATAAAGATATTGTTTGTCTGTTATACATATCTTATAATTATACTTGGGTGCTTCTTTTATTTACAGCAGTGTATGTTCTTTTGTATGTGAATCTGCAATGCTAACTCTTTTTTATTGCGATCTCTCAATTAATTTACAATAGTGGATGAGGCCCTTGATGGTAAACGAGTTCGACATGCCTGCTGTACGGCCTCCATTATAAATAACACATGTTTTGCAAAGAGGGTTGTCTAAATTGTAGTTCATTGAATCTATCGAATCAACGAAGAACATCTCCTTTATCAGAGTTTAGAATTGCTAATATGTACGCACATCTGCAATCTGTTGATATATCGTCGAACCAGTGATTGACCTAACCCAGAACAGCTCTGAATGGAGTCGGAATTGCTCTAGTCTATCCCAGAGGTCACTCCAGCGTTCATCTCTTTAGCTATTCAAGCTCGCATGCCTCGTGACGCAATCGAGAGGGAACTGGGACGAAACTCTAGATAGGAATTAGGCCTCGGTGACGTGGGTCAGCGATGACGCGAACTCGGATCAGCTTGAATAACCAGTTAGCATTGTTCTGCTGGTGTCATTGTCCAAAGTGTACCCTCTCTTTTATCTCTGAACTTGCCGCACGGTCATTCAATGATCTCAATAGACTAAATTTTCTACGACATGCATAAGTACTCGATGGTGAATCCAAAGAGATCAGCTCGAGGCGAGTTCGCAGCTCGCGAGGCGTGAGCCAACTCGCGACTCTGCGGTGTCGTTTTCGCACGGTCGCGACCAGTTCCATCTGGAAAAGCAACGGGGGTCTTTACCGGGCGTATCGTCGTCGACGCTGAACGATCTGGTAACTTTTCATCGGTGGGAACAGGTCCCACCGGGGGAAGCTCGCTACGAAAAACGATCGATAAAACCGAAACCCATCGAGAGTCGCGAACAACGCTGAGCCACCGATGCCGTTCCCCCATCTCTCTCTCTCCCTCTTTGCAACTATCCGACGACAAATAGCCGGTGTTCTCGCCACGATAATAGGTTCAGGATAAATTGGAAACGACGAAATCCTCTGCGCTTCGCGCGCCATCCGATTTATCGGTTTGATTAACGGAACATAAGCGTCCATTCGCTCGAGTTAGGGCCAATCGTTTTAATAGATTGTCGATTCGTGGCGCTGAGCAATTAATCAATTCTGTTTTGTGGTCGGTTTAATTTAGGTCTAGCGCATATCGCTTATCAGAAATGGGATAAATCGAGTTGATTAGCAATTCCGTTTCCGCGCGGTATCTCAGGACTTCAGCAATTACAGAATTGCACCGATTCCGATACAGCTTCGCCAAATGCGTCGTTGCACAGATAACACTGTGTCGAGTAAAAAACAGGTAATCCTAATTGCCTTCTAACTCGATCGGAAAATGCAACGCTGTATCCGTTCGATATCCAGTCGATCCTCGCCGATCGATCCGATTTATCGACGGCCTTGATTAACACCGGTGCTCATCTACTCCCCGTTTATTGGCCGGCCTTCTCCGAGACGTTCCGAACAAGTCCGACTTATAATTGGATTAAGTTATGCCGGCATTAAGTTATAGCCGGTCGGGTAATATCTGCCGCGGGTTCCACGTTGTAATTTCGTCTAAATTGTGCGTGGCTCGAGCTGCTAGCCGGTCCTAAGCTCAATCTGGCCGGTCGATCTAAATTATGGCCGGCTCGTATAAATTATATCGATACCTGCGATACCTAGACACACGTGCAAGCCTGCGTCAAAAGCGATCCTCCTCCTGGATCGTATATTATGTCCGATCGAATTAGAAACGGTTCCAGATTGTTCCTGCAAACTTACAGTTTTCGTGGCGAATTGAAATACTATCTTTTGAGAATCTCTCCATACGCATAGTTGTCTCTGTTCTTCAGAATATCAATGCCCGTTCAACATTCCATTCCACTAGCGCATTTAATATTCATTTAATGAATATTACGACACGCGGAGACTACCGATCCATCGATTTTCTCCGAAGTAACTTTGTCGGCCATCCACAGGGGAGATAGGGGCTAGAAACTGATTAGAATACCAGGGATTTCCTCGCGGCGCAGCTCGGCGCGGTGCGAGCGACTCCTCCCCTGCAACGTGACGGAATGCACGAGCCGAGCCGAGCCTAGGTGCTTTTGCGCTTCGGTATAAAATGAGTTTACGCGTTGAACTGAGCCACGCAGTTTCCACGGAATTTCTATCAGTCTCGCACTAACGAGACATACGAAGTGAGCACGTTTTTCCGGGGATGCAAATTTTCATCGTTCGTCGCTTCCTTGTGGTCATCGCTCCACTATTAGCTCGTAAATAGACTGCGGATTTTATGCATCTATGATGAAAATGGGCACAATGGGTACAATTTAAAGCAGGCGACGCACAGTGGTGCCGATGGCGAATATAGCTGGACAAAATTATTCTAGCATTATTTTAAGACTTAAAGCCGTAGTTAAGTAGCTCATTGGATTCGTCTTGACATTAGCTACAACAATATGTAATAAAAAATACTTGGTGACATTTAAAAAATTAACATGATCATATCTTTTTATTAAAAAAAAGTTTTGTGAAATTTTTTTATTGGGATTTATAGATGACTGTGTATCGATTAACTTTTGTTGGAAACATTTTCTTGCCAGATTATCCGAAATGTTCAAAACATCGTGGTGACGACTTTTCATTGATTGCCAAAATTATTTATAATGTTTAATGATCCCGCAACGTTTTCAAATCATATATAATATCATTTTGTATTTGTTTAAGTATTATATATGTAGTTTCAGCTGCAGATATTAGTTCTCCGCTGCTAATGTCCTTCACAAATGTATCGATCCTTCTTTTCTTGCTCGTGTCAGAACATTCATCAAACTGTTTCATTGGACGTCCTCTACCAAAAGATTTCGCATCTACTGTTTGTATACTTTTATTTGGAAACTGCACTTTACCGTCCAACCACTGTTCATTTTTGTTTAGAAATTTAGTTACGCTACAGTAACTTTTCTGCCACATGTTCTCTAAATTTACGCAAAATCTATCGCACACTTTTTTAATACACTCCTTTTCATCAGCACTACTGTCTTTTAAATTAAAATAGTGCACTACATAGTTATGTACACAAGCACTTCTTTTAGCAACGTTCATCTCACTGCGCCAAACATGAAATACCTCCGCGCAAGAAATTTCAGCAGGCGCCACTAAAATGTAAAAAACAAAGAAGGTTGATACAGGCCAGCGAAAGTTTTTTGTACGATGGTTGTATCATATTCAACCTACGATTTCAGAGTGAAAGTATGACAAAGGATTGCTAAGCTTTTTTTGTAATTCTACCTAAAGGTAAAGCAACTTGCTAAGACAGAAAATATAATACTTTACAAATAATGCTGCAGAACTCAATTATTTACATCGATATTATTGGTTTTTCTGTGAAATATATAAGTACATGCCTTTCTTAGAACTATCCATATCCAACAAAGTAAAATAGGCACGTAAAAAATCGAAGGCAAAGTTCGTTCGGAACGCTTGAAACACGACTGACGCGTGCAATGGTTTGACACTCGCAAAAGCTCATGTTCTACCTGCTTTAAAAGAATTTTAAGTCCCAACATGTTTCGCGCTCTTCGAGATTCGTGATTCTTTATTTTCGTCCAGCTAGATTCGCGTTCGGCACCACTGTGGGACGTGTCAAAAATATTTGAGAACATCAATTTATTAGTTTCAGCTTCATAGGACAATTAAAAGATGGATACGATTTTTATTTGGCTCCTGTGTCCTACAATCTATGCGAACATTTTTTATTTTGCATGAAGATCCACAGTCTACTCATAAATCATCGAATTCAGGATCGATTTCCTGCAATTTTTTGTAGAGAACTTCTGGTATAATTACCTCCTCCCTTTTTTTTCGAGGCGAATTTCATGCTTGTTAGTTTCTTTAACATTCTGGAACGTGAGTCTGATTACCGTACCACTGTTTTTGGAAACCCTCAAATGGACACACACCTTTACACGTTGTTCGAGCATCGATGTAGACAATTTTTACGTCGAGACGCGCAGTCCAGTGATCGGAAAGTTGCGATTCAGGAGGATGAATCTGAAATTGAGGGTGTATCGAATGGGAGGATCAAGTAGAACGGGGCACGAGCCTCTATTAAGCCAGCTCTTCGATGTACGCTCGACATAGTCCGTGGATTATGCCGGGCGCACACGGGGCCTAGACGTGTCCGACGCGGCGATACATCATGGTCGGTGTGTGTCCGGCCGTTATGTATACGAGACCGCCCTGATCCAGGTTTTTCCTCTGCGCGCGACGTATTTATTAGCGGGAACGGTTCATTCGAAGAGATGTCCTCGCGCTCCGCGAGGATACGCGTTTTGATTTATCTCGGACGGCCGCTGCGGAATGTCATTAACTCGCCCGCAGTGATTACAGGCCGCGGACCCCGTAACGAGCGGAATTTATAAACTGACGTTTGTCAAGCCTCCTCGTACACGGGACTACACGCGCGCTTCTAGTCGTTTATAATTAGAAAAAATAGGGACATCACCACCCCCCTGGTTCCCCTCGGTTTGATACCATGTTTGAGTTGATTGGAAATTTAGCTCGCGGAAGAAAGCAACGTGGTCGGTGTTCCTTTGGAGAAGCTGAATCAACTGATGGAATTCTTTTTGCTGAAAAAGTGCATCGACGAAGTTCCATTGCTTTAGATTTGCTATGTCGCAAAGAAGCAATGTTAATCAGAAGGTTCTAATCAAAGGTATACCTTTTTCACAGGATTGGCATGGAACCTTCTTAAGGGTTGTTGTGATTGTCTAGTATCCTATACTAAAGAAAATGTTGTACCCTGAAACTGTGTTTAAATCGCGGCAAAGAAGCCGTCCAACGTTGCAGAAAGAAACAAATGACCGTGCCACGTGCACCACACGCTTGCAAGAAAAAGGGGCAAGAACCGAGCGAAAGACAAATAAAAAAGCAAGAAAAAAGACTGTGGCAGGTTGGGTTCTTCAGGTCGTCGAGAATCTGGTAGCAGCAGGTTTCTTTGTGACCCGGTTGCGGTGTCCCGAGTGTACCAGAACACGCAGATAAGATCCGCGCGGCTTATGTAAAACACGAGTTGTCGCGCCCCGCGGCGGTCTCTTCATCTTCCACCTGATCTCGTTCACCTCCCTTCTACCCTCTCGAGGAAAACCGTCTTACTCTTCCACCAGCAACAGCAGCAGCAGCAGCGCCAGCAATCTTTCGATCTTTCCGTGTTACGCCGAAGAGAGATACTCTTGCAGTATCGGCTGCAGCGCGCGTGTGCATCGTCTTCTCGAGAAACTCCTTGGTCCGACTTTGTCTTCGGCAGCGGAGCTTCATCTCCCGTCGACCGAAGGTCGTCTGGAAACGAGCGTGTTTCAAGGCTCGTAGGAACGTCCGTTCCCGACTATCCCTCCAATCCGGGGTCTAATTAATTGCGGCAATTAAAACGTAACGCCCTGGTCGAATCGCCGGCGAATTTACGGAAATTAGCGACGCTTATCGCCTCGGTCCTCCATCGTCTCCTGCCGACTTGCGCCGGGTAGATCTCGTATCGCGGATCTCTCGGACACGGCGGTGCGTGCCCTCGGTAATTTACGCGGACGAAAACCTGATCGTTTGTCAGAAGAAAAAAAAGAAATAACGTGTGGCACACGATGTGCAAACCGCATGTGCCCGTTCTTCTCGTCGCGTCCCGTAGAAGAAGAAGAAGACCTTGCTGAAGAAGAGGAGGAGCAAGCCTCGCGCGAGCCTCAGCGATTGACTAACTAGCTCGCGCCGACATTTCGACGCTCGCTCGATCAGGATTCTTTCCGCGGAGCAGCTTTCCTCGGTTCCCTCTCGCTATTATTGCTCCGCAATGTTTATTAACTGCGGTACACGCGCCGCTCGGCGCGGGCATTAATCTTCCCCGGTGCCGCGAGATAAGCGAACGCTCACGTCACTTCGAACGACTGTCTGCATATTATTTACGTCATCGATAAATCTTCTTAGCGTTACATTAACGGGGGGCGGCCCTGATAGAATCGTCGACCACGATTAATCGACCATCGGGCGGGGGCTGATCGACGGAATAAAGAACGAACGCGAAAACGGAACAGGGGAAACAAGAACGTTGGAGCGAGCGGGAGAGACCGCGAGGCGAGTTTCGGAGGATTAAAGGATGGATTCCCATTAAGGGAACACCGGGATCGATCGACACCCTTCTCTTTCCTCGTTGCCGTACGAGCTTTCGACTCGATTCCGCATCCTCGTCAGTCACGTTCGGATCGCCTTCGATCGACGCCGCACAACCAGAACCTCTCTCGACCTTCTACGATCTCTCTCTTTCTCTCTCACTCTATCTTTTTCTCCCTTTGTTTCTCTTTTGCTCTACGGGGACAGACCGGTAATGAAAGCAGCCACCGGCGCGCGCGAGCGCTCCGCGATACCAGCCGCAATTTGTAACCGGGGCGAAGTCAATTAATAAGGACATCGGCCCATTAATTCAATTGCGCGAGAATCGAACCGCTCCCGGCCACGCGGCCCCTTTTAAACGCCGGGATTTATTAATTACGAAATTTCAGCGTGACGGACCGATCAGAGAGACCGTGGTACACCGCGAACAAGAGTCCTCGGTAGATCTCGGTATATCTCGGCGGATATTCAATTATCAAGGCTATCGCTGGATAGCATCGCGGAGTCGTCTTCGCGGAGACAAGACGTTTCAGGGAAATTGCAAAACGACCGTTTGTCGTGGGTTTGGCCGAGCGAGAACGTTCTCGGGGCCTCCGTCGAGGGAAACTTAACCTTTTCAGCCATAACCTTTCGCGAATCGCCTCGCGGCGGACTCTGCCGGCGAGGAGACAGTGTCTTGGCGATGGTTCTGCATGCTGGTGGATTGGAAAATTCTTGAAATAAAACTTTTGTGGATTTAAAAATCGAATCCAAGCATTGCCGCGATGTCGTATCTCCTGATACAATGTTTGGGTCGTGTCCATCTGAGAGTTTCTGTCGACAGTTGCTCTCGAGAGTACTTCAGATATTTTTTGTGCAGCTCTCCGTTAGCACTCTCAATACCGTGTACTGTAAATCCTCATCTACTGTCCAACAGCCGTGTTCTGCACGGAGAGGGACACTATTTTTTTATGATTGCGTCTACCGCGCCGAGACTTGAATAGAGAACCGAACATAGAGAAGGACAGAATGAAATACGGAGCGCGTGGCCGAAGCGTGTCGCCGTCGCCGGCACAGTTCAAAGAATGTCCCATTCGGTGTTCCGATCAGTGTCGCCAGAAAGTGACCAAACCAGCACTCGAGGGGAATACAAGGTACCCCCTCTCTGATGGCCAGAGTAGAGTAATATGTGACACGTTGCGCGTGCGCGGCGCAACCCGCCACTATTACTCTACTCTGGTCATCAGAAAGGGGGTACATCATTTCACTGTGACTCCCCTCATCTGGCGACACTGGTTCCGATATCGTCCAAGATTTTTCGTGCGATGGATGGCCGCTGGTGGCGCTTTCAGCCTCAGTAAATTAAGATTCTCGATAAAATGCAGAATTTGAAAAGATTTGTATGATTTAATTCCGAAAAATGAATGTATAACATCTGTATTTGTGTATAAAATAATTCTAATTCTCGATCGTAAATGTTAACAGATTTGAAAATGCTTTCGGCGCTACCGTTTCGATCAATTACTACTTTATAGCAATTTTGCAAAAGATTTACTCCGACGTTTCGGTTCTGTTTTGAATCTTTATCAAGGTTGGAAATTTGCTTCTAAACAAAAAATATATATGTAAATATAATTTTCAATAACTATAATAATATGCTATATATTAATACTATATATAATATACTATATATTAATTAATATACTATAATAACTTTGTCTATGTCAAATTAAACATTTAGAATTGATGTGTAACGATTGCTAGTTTGAAACATACTGAAGTGACCGTATCGAACTTGAACAAAAACTGAACATATTGAAAAAACATTGTATTTGTGTATATTTTGTAACTTGTAGGACATGTCCTGAAGTTTTTTTTGGCCGGAACAGATTGGTCCGGTACTTCCGCGCCAATATAACTGTCTCAAGGCGCAGGGCGCAGGGCTCCACTACCTCGTCATCATAGATACGTTACTGTTTTTTCCGCGCAGCGCCACCAGCGGCCATCCATCGTACGAAAACTCTTGGACGATATCGGAACACTGTGTCCCATACGCTGTTATTGCGTTCGAAACTTTCATCGTCGATTAAACCACTAAATACAGTTGAAATCATACCGTGTTTGGTCTTGTTTTAATCAGAAGAATGCCAGAAATAAGTTAGCGAAAGTCCCATAAAAAAATAATGAAAATTAAGGAGATTGTACATTCGATTCATGGTGTCAATGTAGTGGTATTCACGCCGATATACCCGAGCCGAGATCAATCATCACCGCCCTGCGGCGCGGCGCGGCGTTGGCCGGCAGTGGAATGGATAGGCACTGGACAGTGATCGCACAGGCGACCCCGGACAGTAAATGAGGATTTACTGTACTGTTGGATGACCAATTATTTAGTGTTTGGTAAATAGTGACTAAGATGTTTTGAAAATAAGCCATCTAATAAGTCATCTATATACTCCCTATATATCTATATACTCCCTCTCCTTTTAAGCAACTGCTACATATTTAAGTTCGCGCAAAAGACTAAAATCAGATGTTAGAGGAAACCTCAGCACAGCTAAGACCTTACATTATTCAAATTCCTGTCTACCACAAATTGTCAGACTTTCGACGAATTATACCTTGTAACACGCTTCTCTTAGTTTGTGACCGGAGTTATAGTCGAGGAGTTTTATTAATAAACTAGTGTTTTATTTATCATAAACCTACAACATTTATTAACCCCTCGAATACGACAGTACACTGACGAATTTTTTTACTCCGAGATGGACACGTGCCTTAACTCGCAGGAACACGAATGTGGTCCCTGATTTTGGGCCGACTGATCGCGCGCGATCTCTGTAAGATCCGTCGATCCTCGTTACGCAACCGCGAGGCACGCGCGCGTGTCGCTCGTAGTACTCGCTGGTCGGGCTCGCCTTTAATCCCACCCACGCAATGCCTGGTGTGTACCGGTCGGCGTATAAACAAATAACAAATTGTAGTCGCCGCGCAACAAAGTGAGCCGAGCCGGGTCTCGGGAGCGTTGGACGTTTCATGGATCGCTGTGTACGGACGTCAAGTGTGGTTAATTGTACGGTCTCCATTCAGCCGTGGCAAGAACGCGGATAATAGAAAGTAAGACGCCGGCGTGCGAAGCGTTGTCTCGTATACACACGTACGTTCATCTACATGCATACGCGGGATTGTGGAATTTTCGTCGGGACCCCGGGCATTTCTAAATCGCGGATTTTATTGGCATCGATCGGCCGTAGTAGTTCGCCGGGCGGTTTTATGCTCGCGAAACGCGATCCACGATGATTTCGTGCGCTAGGAAACAAGCTAACGGTATGCCGCCTTTTGTCGTGGCTGTTATTAACCGCTCGGTGGAATTTAACGTCGCCGTTTCTGGGTTATAAATACGGGTTAGCCGGGTAGCTCGATTAGCTGCCCACGACTATCTGCAGTTGGATACAGTTCCGTCAGGCCGGCTGTTCGCTGCTGCGGTTCTTTTAACCAAACCGAATCGGCTGGATCGATTTATACCGGCCGGAATTGTTGCCAGCGTGTATCTCGCACTTTACGCTGCGGAGCTGTCGTGAACGATTTAACTTAGAATCGGCGGCGATTGTCGAACTGGGCCTGGCACCCGATTCCGGAAATCGAGAGCGGTGGGAAACGATTCGGCTCATGTATGATCTTTCTATAAACGCTATAGCAGAATAGAATGAATTTCCAGTGGCCGCAGTTCGTACTTATGTTTTGTATTCATTAGTTCCGTAACAGAAAGATTGCGATCCTCTGGGAATTGTACAGTTTGACGCAGAGTGAACTTTAAACTGCAGCTTCTGTCGCAAGAAAACGTATTCGAAGAAACAAGTTCGTCAAGAGACAGTGCTGCAACTGTAGATATTTGCCAACGGAAATCTTGCAATTTGAAGGAAGATCTGTAAAAACGGCGTGCCCGAAGATGGCTAGGAGCTCGAGAGAACGACGATGCAATCTAGTATTCCGCGGAAGGCCGAACAAGAAGCGTTCACGGGGTATTAATAAGCCTAAGCGAAGGATATTCTTCAAATCCGCGCAGAATCTCGTAAGAATCTCGCTCTAATGCTGCGGAAGCATGAGTCTGAACCGGCGGAGCCTCGGAGAAGTTGCATGAGTCGCGTGTCCGCGCATAATTCACGGCCGCACGGCGGCTATTTTTTCTTGCGTTCGGTCGGCGACGTAATTCTCGAAACGCGAGAGGGGCTCGTTCACTTGTGCATCATTCCGCGGGCGCGACCATATTTCTTCTCTCCTCGCGTGCACGCAAAAATTTACATTTTACATACGTCCCTGTCCTTTCCCTCTCTCTCTCTCTTTTTTCCTCTTTGTCGCTGATTTCTGCCCGCTCCTCTCCAGCATCCCGTCGTTTAATGTTCGAACGAGGCGAAGAAGCGGAGACGCGCGATTTAACGGAGATTTTTTCATTGCGGATCTTTTGCTCTGCGGCGCGGCGACGGCCGCGTTAACCGCGCGCGACTCGTCTTGTTTCACGCGCGGCGCTTGATTAAGCGGTATAAGCGGCCGCTGACGAACCTTTACCGTTACCGGGCTCTTTTATTGCCGGAGACAGGCTGATGAACCGCTTCCATCCAGGCGAAAATCTACATTCGACGGAATTTTCGTTGCGATGCATGCTGGATCCAATTCTGCTGCTGAGGGTTTCTGGAATTTTTGTTTGATTGATTAAGCAATATAGCTTTATGAAACTTCGCACACTTGTTGTTGAATCAATAAGGAACACAATGAAAAACTTTTTAGGGCATATTTGTAGCCTTTGCTCTTGGCACAGCTACACCGAACACGACTCGTTGCTTCTGATGCTTACCAAAAGTTTGTTTATTAACAGAAATAAAGTTGACAACAATGACGTTGGTGTTTCGAGTGCATTAATGGGGGAAAAAGTACTCATTTGCCAATGGAACCATTCTTCTGCTCGGTAGCTATCTGGAAAACTCAAGCGACAACGACTGGTAGTAGTTGTCGAAATAACGATATCTGTTACCGCATCGTGCGATCCCCGTAATCCCCCAAGATTTTTATCAGGGAATCTGGGGTTCTCACAGTCCGTGTGACGAAACCGATCGCCGGATCGTGACAATTGGGATCGTAATCGACGACGGAACTGGCGAAACAGCTCGTCGCTCGACGATAACGGCTGTATCTCTATCCGGGATCTATCCGGCTTGTTTCCAGTACAAAGAGGTCCCAATTAGATTACGAGATTACGATCGTCGTGGTACAAGGAGAAGAAAAAAGAAACGAGAGCTTCCGTATCGGACGTAGAAAGCGGCTGGAGAAAATATTCCTGGAAACGACGACGATCTGGCCGCGATTCGAGATCGCACTCGGACCGAGCACCGCCCGCGGCGATGGGGGTGATCATGAAGGAAACACTGGAAAATATTAAAAACAATTTATCAATTTAATTCTCTTAACCCTTGTACGCTCCTCAAGAATAGTTGCATAAAAGAGACTAGGATAATAATTCACCTACATTTGCTCCACAAGTGGAATCAACCAATTTTGTTCCATTTATAACGTCACATTTTAAAGAAATACATCTCACAACATAGACATTGTTACGGACGACGAACAGGTGTTCAATATCATCTCTGGAAGGAACCGTCCTAGATAAACGAACAGATCCACCCTAGTTAAATCTACATACAGTGGGTGTACAAAGTATTCGTACACTCTTTAAAAATTAATAACTTTTTTATAATTGTACCAAACGACCTGATTGTTTGTAATCAATTAGAAGTATTGGTTTACGAAACGATATACAAAAAAGATTTTCCAAAAATTATAATTTACAAGGTTACATGCAAAAATAAAAAAAGCATTTTTCTAAACTTTTTTATTTGTGTCCTAAATGAAAATTTAAAATATATGTTTAGTAGATCTATGTTAGTTATACACATGCTGAAAATTTCATTGAACATACACACGAGCTACAAGCGGTTAAAAATTGTGAAAATCGTAGTTTTACACGACTTTTAAGCAGTTTCTGCTTAAAATCCACAAATTGTACATCTTTCGATGCGTGTCGTTTCTTCCTGCGTTAACCGATTTCGATTAAATTTTCAGTACGTGTATAACTAACATAGATCTACAAAACATATATTTTAAGTTTTCTTTAAGAGCCTAAATAAAAAAGTTTTAAAAAATGCCTTTTTTATTTTTGCATGTAACCTTGTAAATTACAATTAGTTGCAAAATTTTTTCCGCATATCATTTCGTAAAACAATACTTCTAATTGATTATCAAAGGTTAGATCGTTTGGTATAATTATAAAAAGGTTATTAGTTTTTAATAGGTGTACGAATACTTTATACACTCACTGTAGCTGTTTAGTTTAGTTTAGGGCCCAAACATACGCACGGCCGACTGGACGTTGACAAAATAGGAATGTTCACTCGAAGGGTACTGACAAGTACCACCCGTCATTGCAGGGGTATACATATAAACCCTTGCATTTCTATACTCGGGGGCTAGTACTATCGTAATTACGAATCGTGTCGCGTCGTGCTGCATCTCGGAAGTCAACTACCCGTGAGATCGGGTTAAAGTTCCCCTTCGAATCAAAAGTTAACCGTATAGATTCCGCGAGTTCGGTGTAAAATCTATTAGGCAGTGATAAGGTTGCTCCGAGATCCCCGCATTGCCAGTGCGTCAACACCGTGTATCCTAGTTTAGGTAACATCTTCTTTCAATTCTTTCGATTCTAAATCAATCCATTCGCGACAATTACACAATTGTAATACGAATTCCTGTAGTCAGAATATATTTGTGTTCTTTGATAATTAACGCAAATTCATTAAACCCATAATTATTGTCCAATATCCTAATCGAGTAATTGAACGTCGCCACACGATACAACCTTACCCCTCGGATTGTATCAATTAAATTATACTAGTTACGAGGCTTACTAATTATCCTAGCGACTCCCTGATTTCGCATCAGGTTCTTTCGCGACATTCCAATTGTCCAGTCAGAGATTTATCCAACCTAGTGGCTCCCCAATTTCGCATTGGGTTCGTCCACGAAAACTATACTATCCTAGCAGCTCCCCAATTTCGCATTGGGTTCGTCCGCATCCTAACAGCTCCCTGATTTCGCATCAGGTTCGTCTGTGCTCTTATCTAACCTCTCAGCGGCTCCCCAATTTCGCATTGGGTTCGTCCGCGTCGTTCTACAACCTCCTAGCAGCTCCCCGGTTTCGCATCGGGTTCGTCTGCGCGTCGCGCCATTCCTAGAGGATCCCTGACTTAACGTCAGGTTCGTCCTCGTTGTCTATAATCCTAGCGGCTCCCCAATTTCCCATTGGATTCGTCCGCGTATCTGAACTAACAAATTGATACCATATTCCTAGGGTAACAACCCTTCGCCGGCCACTCGTGCTGCTCGCGGCCCTGGCCCGTAACAACATAAAGGGATCAATGATTTTACAGTATGTGAAAATAGTAAATAGGTGAATTTTTACCCTGAGGACCGTATAAGGGTTAAAATAACTTCCGAAACTAGCAGGAGTACCTACGAGTAGTGTCGTTCTTCTTGAACATCTAGCACAGATTAATTTCATAACAAACACACGACACAATATTTATTCAATCCGTAAAGAGCAACGTTACATATCAGTTTTCGAGATTGCCGAACATTATGGAAGCAATCCCAGTTCGTTAGCTATCGATATGAGACATGTTTCAGCAAAGTGTGGCATAGTTTTTGTCTCCGCGCTACCGTGTAAGAAACAATCGCGTTGAAAACGGCAGTCGTGACAAAGTATCGGTAACCGAGCGGCAATTAACCTTTCGAACGCGACTGACGTGACGAGGATGAGGACGAGGAGGTGGAACACGAAAGAAGCGACCGGCTGTCAGCTGCAGACACGCGGAAAAAATTGAAGAGGGATCACGGTTATTCAGGATCGCGGGACAAGCGCAAAAAAGTCGCCGGTTTGATTCTCTCGAGACGATAGCCGTGGCCCCGCGAAGATTACTCACCCGGAAGACACGAGATCTTCCGAACACCTGCCTAATTTCCCATTCACCTCGCTGTCTCGCGCTCGAATTGATCGATATCTCATTTATACGAGATCGCGAGAGAGTCTGAAAGAGCTCCTTTCACTGTTCCGACTGGGATAAACGAGATAATATTCGAGCAAGCTGCAGGAAAGACAGACATCTTCGTTGCTGGTCCCGGTGCTCGTTCGTTGTATTCATGGACAGAAAAAAATACGGAAGAGAAGGTTATTCGAGACAATTTGAAGAGGTGGCTTTGGTTTACGTGCTCGAAGCAGAGGGACAAGACAACACGCGAATATCCGCTCTGTACGGGATCCCGTTTCAACCCTCGTTCACCCTAACGGGCTCAACGCGAATTAATTAGTAGAGGGATTAAAGCGAATTCCGGAGTAAGAGTCGCGACTGGTAGAGGCTTGAGTACTCATCCTCGAGATTCGGTTTTACTGGAGAACTGTGTGTGTGTGTGAGGGGTGGTTTACCTTCCGACGGCGATGCTTAGGTCTCTTTAGACCGAGCCCGACGACGGTTTCAAGCAATTTCTTGCAAATACGAAAACGTAGATTCTTGTGTCTCGTCAGTGCTCAGCTGCGATTAGCGAGCCGCTGGAAAACACCGAGAAAAAAGATAAAGTTTAGGGTGTTTATCCTTATACCCTTAAATGAGGGGTTAGCGACTTACAATTTTTGGTGATCATCATTCATCTTAAAAGCATTGTTTTGCACACGATACGAATAAAAAATGTCCTCGAACCCGCTAGACTATGCTTTTCTTTTAAATGCGGAGCCGCTCGACAAATGATTTAACGAGATAATAATATGAGTGTCCAAAATAGAGGAAAATTCGAGAAAATACCCGCAGATTCGAATGTATTTTTCTGTCACTAAAAGACTTTTTTCACTGATGTGATGACCAGAGCGCTCCGCATTGAACCTTCCTCTTTAGAATGAGCCCTCAACCCCTGCCCAAAATCTGCTCAAATAAGGACAAAAAGCCGGGCCCCGCAACCCATGTTTCAACCCAAAATCTAGTAAGATTCTAGTTATTTGCTAGTTTTGTCACGTGACTATCCTATCCCCTTTCCACCTGAAAATCGGAAAAAAGTAGGGAGTTTTCAGAAAAGGACATATTCATCAAAATTACTGTTTTGTGAGAGAACTGAAAGAAATAAGGATTCGGATAACAATAACTTGTATAAAATAAAATATAAAAATGTCAACATCGATGCAATCTAAATGTTTTCTTCCTCGGTGAGTAATTCTTCCTCGACTGCGAGGTGCGAGCATCGTCGACCTTGAGATTTGATGTTGGAAAAAAGCGATAGGACTTTAGGCATCAGGTTCATCCTTGACACGGATCGCGACCTCGACGTCCGTCGGTGTCTTCGTCGTGTAATTTCCGGTTCGCGGAGACGGTCGCCGCGTCTGGCCAGCTCGATTTCGTTTTACGAGGCGAGAACTATTCGCCGACATAGTAATAAGGCGTTATTCTGGTGGAAGCACCGGTTTTACGAGTGGCGAGCAGCTGGGATCGTAACGGCGCGG
Organism: Lasioglossum pauxillum; assembly: GCA_933228785.1. Lineage (NCBI taxonomy): Eukaryota > Metazoa > Arthropoda > Insecta > Hymenoptera > Halictidae > Lasioglossum > Lasioglossum pauxillum. Next base: position 15,483,996 of record OW121700.1, read on the forward strand.
GCCCCGCGGCCTTATATTCGCTTATTGCGCGCGGAACGACGCGTTTCCGGGCGGGACGCCAGCGGGCCGCGAGCCCCGAGGCCCGTTTGCGCCCCGAAATCGGCGACAAAGTAACACCGGAAGATTTTATTCCCCTCGCCGCGGTTTTTACTGTCGTGCCGCGTTACGAGGCACTAAATTATCCCGGCCCCGCCAGGCCAATAAAACCGGCGCTCGACAAATAAACCCGCGAAATTACCGGGAACACGGGGCCTCACGGCCCATCGAAAATGGCCGATAAAAAGACCGTTTCGTTTCCTAGTCGCGAGCCGATCGCCGGGACACGTTCCCAACGACTAATTTACCGATCGCTCGGGGAAATGTAAATTGCGCGGGCTACGAAGAAACCGGCGGAAAAACGCGCCGCCGCGACGGAATGCGGGAAGGAAGCGATTAGGCGCATCTATCGATTGGTAGCTCGCGTTTTTATGGGTATTCGATAAATTTCAAACGCGATTTTACGGTCTTGTCTATTTGGAAAAAGTGTTAAAATCTTCCAGCTTTCCAGCTGAGAACTTGCTGATCCAAAATTAGTTATTACAAGAAAAATATGCATTATACAATATCGTCGATTGTGTGTCTACATTTACTCTAGTGTATAATTTCGTGTCGATCTGGGAGAGGCAACCAGCATCCATATTTATTAGACTCGTTTCGAAATCTTCATTAAGAGTCTGGTGTTGCGGGCCAAGAGGTTAATCGCAGTAATTAGGCGTTTATGTAGCATTCGCGTTGACACTGTGCGCGGAACGAGTTCGCATAAAAATGATAGACAATTCCGGAGGCCGTTCGAGAATCGTCGAGGTTCCACGGCAGGCTGTTATAATAGTCCGCCGATCGGCATTCAATTATCATATTATTAAACGAGATTGTCGTCCATCGGACAATTACCCGGTTAAATTGCCGGCTACCCAACACATTATTGATTCAAGCGCTGTGATTAACCGGTGACATTGGGTTTTTGTTGCAGCCGGAGACGGTACCCCAAGCGAGAATCGACATGACTCGCGTACTGGAGGTCGCCGCAGCCGAGGACGTCACCGGACATCCTTACAGCCTCGCGGTGACCTCGCCCGAGGGCGTCACCTTCGTGAAGGGCACGTGTCGCGAGGAGACGAGATGGTGGGCTGACGTTCTGCAAGTCTACTCAAGAAACAAGGTACGTTCTCGAGAAATTCATCTTGAATTCGACAATCAAACACTGAATTTAATAATTCAGACAATTAACATCCTTGCTATGTTCTTTGAATCTTCTTTGATCCAGTCACAATTTGATTTCTCCATCATCGTCACGATTGCGTAATTTTTGTGGACGTAGTGTAATGTTACATGGATCGGACAACATTTTTCTAATTACACTTATTTATCGCAACAGAATTTCGGCCAACTGCAGTTACACGCAAAAGTGTTAAATGACAATGTTTCTCGTCCGTACGATACACGCTCGGCCTTATTAAAGCCATTTCCGCTGGTGAGACAAGTCGGCCGCGGCTCTGGTATAGCTGCACGCGTAACAAGCATGACGCACAAGGATGTAGTAATGATTATGCGGCGCACCGTAATCAACGAATGACAGCGGCGGGCCCGTCGGGGGTTACCTCTTTTTCAGGGCCGGGCCTGAAAGGTGTAATTCGCTGCTCGAACTTGCCAAACGATTCGTACAATGTTGCACGAATCATTGTTCCCAAGTTTATCGCCGCTAGACGTGTATCGAGCTTCAAAAGTGGCATATGTTGCTTCGTAAAAGTGACAAAGTTATTTCGAACGAAATCTTTTAAATAAGTTACACTTGCAGTAATCGATCAAATCTTTTTCCGGGTGCGAGTTATTCAAGTTCGAAGCAAAAAGCGTCCTACTTTGGAATCCCTTAATTCAACTGTAAAATCTTTGATCTGTTAAAATAGGGTAACTGTATCAATTACTGCTGTATCGTGCTTTATTTCGATATTATTCCTAATTTATCATGAAATAATAATAATGATGTGTACACTCGCGGTAATAGGTACATTTAAGGTGGAAGGTTTTGCGAGCGACTGTATTTAAAACGACACGACGATAAGTAGTAAAACGGGGGTTGGTACTAGCAAATACCTGTATCATCGTGTGCAGTGAAGCCAACGCGAATCGGGGGCATAAAGAAGCTCGAATTAATACGTCCGCGAAAAAAAGGGCGCTCGAAAACCGGTGAGTCGAGTACATAATGTATACTTCCGAATAAACATTGTCGGTAGTTGACCAGGTAATGCAGGCCAGAGTGTGTCCGGTCGCCGGTTAATTCCCGCGAGTGGCCGGCGAAGAAACGAGCTCGGCAAAAGTGCGATAATGCTCGATCATTAGCGCGAGCTGTCGCGGCGTCACGCTCGTTACCGCGCGAAATAATGCGAGTTTGTACGTCGTCGACGTCGAGGCTTGCTCTCTCTCTTCGCTCTTCCCTCCGCGATTCACCGGGCTCTCAAAGGACTCGCTCTCGCGATGCCGAGTTCTTTGCTCGTTTCTTTTCGCCACTCGTTGCTGGAATAGAGAGCCGATTATGCTCGGCGACAAGACGCGCTCCGACCAGGGACAATGAACGACCCGACCAAAGTCCTCCGTGTTTGTTAATCCCCGGGGACGATTCAATTCGATTCCCAGCCGGCCGATTCAACCCGATCTGACAGCCATTCAGACCACAGAGGATTAACTCCGCCGATAGAGGCGTTTGTATTTCAATTAATTTTAATTGAGCACGGGCGACGCGCTTTCTAGCGGCCTCTTCCTACTCGCGGTCGAGCTCGGTCCTCTTTTTACGCAAACGAAGCCTTTCCATTCGATCAGAAGTGTTCAAAGTGTTCAAATATCCTACTTTGTAGAAAAAAACAGCAAAATCAAGGTCCGTAGTGTTCCAATATCCTTCTTGATAGAAAAAAAACAGCGAAATCAAGATCCACATTGATCAAATATCCTTCGTCATAGAAAAAACAGTAAAATCAAGATCCACATTGATCAAATATCCTTCTTCATAGAAAAAACAGCGAAATCAGGATCCACAAAGTTCCAATATCCTTCTTCATAGAAATAACAGCGAAATCAAGATCCACAGTGTTCAAATATCCTTCTCCATAGATAAAACTGCGAAATCTAGATCCACAGTGTTCCAATATCCTTCTTTATAGAAAAAACAGCGAAATCAGGATCCACAAATTTCCAATATCCTTCGTCATAGAAAAAACAGCGGAATCAAGATCCACAGTGTTAAAATATCCTTCTTCATAGAAAAAACAACGAAATCAAGATCCACAGTGTTCCAATATCCTTCGTCATAGAAAAAACAGCAAAATCAAGATCCACATTGATCAAATATCCTTCTTCATAGAAAAAACAGCGAAATCAGGATCCACAAAGTTCCAATATCCTTCTTTATAGAAATAACAGCGAAATCAAGATCCACAGTGTTCAAATATCCTTCTCCATAGATAAAACTGCGAAATCTAGATCCACAGTGTTCCAATATCCTTCTTCATAGAAAAAAACAGCGAAATCGAGATCCACAGTGTTCAAATATCCTTCTTCATAGAATAAACAGCGAAATCAATTTCCAATTTCTTCATGCTATTGGAGCACCTATTTTAAGGAAAATAAAACTTTTCTATTAAATTCTCAGTAAACGAAAAGGTTAATTACACGTTAAAGCAAGAGGTTGTCCCGAACGACTGGGGTCAACGTCTCCAAACTATTTTCTATCCCAGGCGACGAGAAGAAGCGTTCCCTATTCGCCGATCAATCAATTTCTTGCGCAACTCAGGGTCCTGTTGTTGTCGGGAGTTAATAGTAACGCTGCCAGTGACAGTCTGCCGATGACAGGGATACACGCTCGATCGTCGATCGACAGCGGCGAACACGGTATCGGAGGATCGTGCTCGCGCCGATCGCAGCAGAAGATAAAATCCTGTCTTTTATTGTTTCAACGGTGATTCGAGTGGGACGCGGTATTTCAAAATCTGTCCGCGCTTGTCGATCCTCGGGCAAATTGAATGTGAACAACACTGGGAGATGCCGATGATCGAGTCCGTTCTAGCAAATTTATGCAAATTTATTGAACGTAGTTTCGAAGGAATCTTTTCTTGTATGTTGGCCTGAGAACGGTTGAAAATCTTGTTTGTAGTGTTGACTCGATGTGAATGTATCTAGGTGGTGAAATTCCAACGCGTCAATCTTATGTCGCAGAAATTTTGTAATCTTTCTGGTATAGTATTGTTGATTTAATGCGAAACTTTTTTATGCTGTGAATGAAGATTTTAATACTGTTGGGACGAAAGTATTCGTACAACCTTTAAAACAAAATAACTTTTTTATAATTGTACCAAACGACCTGATTTTTTATAATCAATTAGAAGCATTGGTTTACGAAATGATATGTAAACAAGATTTTCAACAAATTACAATTTACAAGTTTGCATGCAAAAATAAGAAAAGCATTTTGTAAAACATTTATTTGAGACCTTAATGACAATTTGAAGTATATGTTTTGTAGATCTATGTTAGTTATACACACGCTGAAAATTTCATCAAAATCGATTAACATAGTGCTACAAGTGGTTAAAGGTGGTGAAAATCATAGTTTTTCGCGAGTTTTGATCAGTTTATGCTTAAAATCCACAGACTCTTATATCTTTTGATGCATGCCTTTTTTTCTTCGTCCAACGATTTCGATGAAATTTTCAGCATGAGTATAACTAACATGGATCTACAGAACATATATTTTAAATTTTCATTAAGGTGCCAAATAAGACATTTTAAACAACGCCTTTTTTATTTTTGCATGTAACCTTGTAAATTATAATTTCTGGAAAGTCTCTTTTGCAAATCATAAACCAATGCTTCTGATTAATTATAAAAAAATCAGGTCGTTTGGTACAATTATAAACAAGTTATTCTGTTTTAAAGGGTGTACGAATACTTTCGTCCCTCACTGTATAATGGAATTCCCACATTGTGAATCGAAGCAGAAATTTTACTTAACCCTTATCCGTCCCTTGTGTCAATTTGACACTGTTTTCCCGAGACAAGATATACCGTTCTGTTATTTGTAGGTAAATTTGCCTAAAACTTCGTGACTTTTATTGTTTTAATTTAATGCGAAACACATGAAATAAAAATAACTGTTTACCTTCTTATTGTTGTTTGAGTGACACATTCAGTTCGTGAAATGAGGGACGGATGAGGGTTCCAACCCTGAGAATGTGACATAAAAGTACCATTTAATTAAATGGGCAATTTTATCACTGTCGATGGTTAACTGAGGGTCTAACTTGTGGTTTAGAAATCAAACAGAACCGGATGAAAAGAAGATCGGTCTCGAGAACGAAGTCTCCTAACGAAGATAAAGCGATCGGATGGAGACCGTGGAACGCGTTCGCTTCGTGCTCGCGGATCATTTCGCAATTAACGAGGCTCGTTTAAATGGGATCGGACAGGTGTTCCGGCGCGGGAAGAGGCCGGTGTGCGCGCATCTATTTGGTTTCGCGATCGCACGACGCGGCGTTTGGTATCGCGCCGTTGCGGTGTCGAGCAGCTTTTACGTAGCTCCGAGTCCGGAGGAAGAAAAATAAAACGGGAGCCTCGTTTCCTGCGCGTTCACCGTTCACGTACGCTCCCGTGTTGGCGTACGTACTCGTATACGCGTCTCGCCTTGGCCTCGTAACGTAATCGTACGTTTACACCGGCCGGCAGGTCCACCAGCGACGCCGAGGTGTTTCCATTTGCCGATCGATCATTCCTTGCGTAACGGAATCGATCGAGCGCCGTTCGAGCCCTCGGACAATGCTCAAAGATCCACGGATTCCTCCGCGATCCACCGCATCCTCGATAAACCTGCCATAGAAATTCGGCTCGTGTCCCCTCGACGATGCTCGACCAGCGGTCCTCGCTTCGAATGCTAAATCGATCGTAAATTACGGACACGTGTGGGTATACAGCGGCTCGCAGACTTGTTCACGAAAGGCTGGGATGTTCATCTGTCCCAGTTGCAGGTGAAATTTGAAATTCCGGTGAATGCATCGCGAAAGAATGCTCTATAGAAAAATTACAAACTACTAGATGTCAGATAATAATTTTCTACACTCAATTTTACTCGAGGAAATATACGACCAACCATTTAAGCGGAGCTTCGGGAACATAAAGGTTGAGAAACGATTCGAATCGTTTATTCTAATTTCACTGATGGGAAGAATTGCCCGTGGCACCGCAGCCTGTACTTTACAGAACCGCGAGCGGAATAACAATTTGTTGCAGCGACTAAACGGCGAAACAAGCTCGAATATTAGTATCTTATCGCCCGGTGCTTTCCGGTGGCTTCTATAGGCCGGCTATCGAGCGCGCATAAAGAATCTAGTTATGAGACCGGTGCGGCGCGGCGAGCATCCTCAGGTGCGGCACTAACTTCGGCCGTTCTCTTAAAGTTCGCGTCCCCCTCGTATTTCTTCGAAGGCCGTCGCCGGGGATCGGTAAAGCCGAGTTACGCTCCGATCGTCCGTTTCATTCGGGCCGATTACGGGCCAGTTCCACTGATAAATTGATCGTTATTACAGGCGGGCAGCGGCTCGGTCCATCACAGTTTCCAGACGAGGCGCGGCCGGGATCCGCGAGCGCTTGTATCGCTCGTCCCGCTCGATTGAAACGTTCGTGTCCGCGTTTGTTCGCGTTCTTATGAATTATGCACGCCGGGAAGAGCACCTTCGCGGAATATTATCAGTGTTACTCTTATCTGGCCGTTATTACCGGCCGCCTACCGCGACCCAACCGGGCCGTACCCGTCCAGCCCGTACTGCCCTCGTACCTTCGCCCACGTACAAATTCTACGGCATTCCGGCCGCTCGAACGTCGACGCGGCTCGCGGGAAGATAATCACTATGATTTTTAATCGGCCCGGCTGCCGCTTAACCGCCGCAAAACACGCTGACGACGCGCCCCTTCAAATTTTCAAACGCCACCTACTCGTTTCTGTCATAGATCCATCAAATCAGCTGTCTATGCCAGTCGTCCACCGGCCAAATCGATTAATCACCTTTCCAGTTTTCTTACATTCCTCTGCTCGAACTGGCTTGACGCTTCAATAGGCATTCAAAGCAGTTTTAACAACGTACATACACTATTTCACCGATTTTATCTACTTCTTATTAGTTAATCGATTCGGCGAGTGAGCCGCTCATATATGAGGGAGACCATAACTGTTATAACAAAACAGAAAAAAGTCATAGATTAACAAGTATTTCATCGACTAAAATCGTATTGGTTACAAATAAGGATTAGAAGTAACCGAAAATTTTTTCTCTTGTTGGTAAATGTTATCGTTGAGAGAAATTCATTTCGATCACTTATAACAGTTATCAGTGAGAGAAATTAATTTCGATCGCTCATGACAGTTATCAATGGGAGAAGTTTTTGAATTGAATTGAATTTTGAATTGTCGATGAGAGAAATTTATTTCGATCGCTCATAACAGTTATTGACGAAGGATATTTTTAATAGTTATTATTAAATAGTGCAACTTTCAAATGGTACACAATCAATTATTTTATAAATTTTTTATTCGTAAAATTAATTGCTGCTATCAAAATTTAATGTGATAATTTAATGATATGGTCTGTTGATTCGTCTTGTTGTACGAAACCTTCTCAATGGACGACGGGATTGCTCCATCCGTTAAAGAGTAGACAACTCAATAAATAAGCAACCAAAATGAATTGTCTCATCAATAATTATTATGAACAAGTGAAAAGAAATTCGATCATCGATAACTGTTATGAGTAATCGAAATTAACTTTCCTCATTGATAACTGTTATGAGTGATCGAAATGAACTTCTCTCGTCGATATAACTGTGTGAGCAATCGAAACAGTTTTTCTTCATCCAATATTTTGGACACTAATAACTGTTATTTGTAACCAAAATGTATAAAAATCGATATTTTTTAATCATTTTGTTCTTCGAATTTTTTCTATATATTTTGTGTACATTATCTTAAATTTCTATAATAATCAACATTTTATTAACAATTTTTATCGTATTGTAGAAAATTTTAGAATAACTGTTATTTTTGGTCCCTGTGTAGAAGTTACAAGTATTTGGCACAACATTGTAGTATAGCAAGAAAATATTAACATTAAGACGCTCATTTTCTTCCTCCAGTGGATTTTATCAGTAGTTTGACAACTTTTAACCGTGACGGTGTAAGAGAAATTTCAGTAGATAAGATGAGACTATTAACACAGCAATGTATACCCAAGTGTGCCTTGTGTTACGGCTTCGTTTGAAAAATTGTGCATTTAAAAGAGAAAAGAAAATTTCGAATTCTATTTTTCTGTTGAAAAAAATTCAAGTCTTACGTTTAAATGTATGTATTTATGTTTGTTGAAGTAAGAAATTTTGTGGTTTGAATGGTCGCCCTTAAGATTAGTTGGTCGGAGCATTCCGTGCAATTTACGCTGCAATTTAACCGTTTTAACTGTTCCAGGGCCGGCACAAGCGTAACGCCACGTTCCCCGGCGGACAGACGACCATTCTTCAGGTCACACCGACGATCAGGAGTAAGTAATTCGTTGGGCCGTTCCGTTCCAGGCCGCTGTCCCTGTCGTTTACGCGGGCAATAATTCTCGAATGTACAACCAAAGGTTGCGCTTTCAATGGATTCGTGACGCAATGCCTCATCGAGCGACACTTACATCAACGTGCCGCGGCATAAATAACGCGTCGCCGGTGTTGAGACGTTCGCTGGAACCGATTCATGGCTTTCACATTGGCAGAGACGGAAAATAATTGTCGATCGATTAAAATAATGAGGACAAAGAACGAACGTTGCCAATGGATTCGTGACAATACGAACGTTTTCGCGGTTGAACTCCCTTCGGTTTCAGACTGTTGCCGCACCTTTTCATAGATTTGAAAAAAATACATATCAAACCTTCAACATCGATCTTTTCCACATAGAATAAAGGAGACACAGGACATGTTAATTCTAGTGCATTATTCATCACTTTTCTCTTGAACCAAATTCACTGCTCCTGCATCGCTCAGATTAAAATTTAACAGACGAATTCATCAAGTCCCAATAAATTCTCTATTAAGGGGGATCTATACCCTCAGATTTTGGGGTATTTATCAATGTTATCAACCTCTGTGCAGAAAAAAAGTTTGGTAATTACATTGATAAACACGCAACTGCATAATGAACACGAGATTGAGTTGCTTGCTATTTCCATATTCTATTCAGCTCGTCGCGAATGCCGTTATACAGGACAGGTCGCACTAATATTAGTGCCACCGATGAGAATATGTACCTCGTCTGTGTCAGTTTTGCTATGATTCCACATTGACAGCAGTGCAGCAGTGAAATGTTGCACAATATCGCAGCACTGATTGACAGTCCTTCTGACTAGGCACCATCTCGTCTAAACTAACTGAAATAAAATTGGCTCTAGATTGGCTCTACATCAAAGATAACATCTGTCTTCATGAACGTAATATGGGGAAATCTATGCTAATGTGAATGAAATCACGCGCGGCGATTTTTTGTCCTTATACGAGCATAATTTGAGCTGCACAAAGGCTCATTTGATAGAGGAAGGTTCATCACGGCGCGCTCTGCTCATCATATCAGTCAAAAAAATCTCTTTGAGACAGGAAAATACATTGAAATCTGCGGTTATTTTTCTAGATTTTTTCTCTACTTTGGGCACTCATATTATTAGATATAAACATAATCTCGTTAAATCAATAGCAGAGCGCGCGGTATTTAACCTTCCTCTATAGAATGAGCCCTCACCCAGCCATAAATCGGCTCAAATAAGGACAAAAAATCGATGCGCGTAAACCCATGTTTAGACCCAAATCTAGTAAGATTCTAGTTCCTTTCTAGTTACAATCCGAGGGTATAGATCCCCCTTAAGACTAAAATATGAATATCCAGACTAAAATTCGCCTAATTTCCAGGCAACACGCCGAATCCTCCTCGCCCGCGCTTCAACAGCTGCCGTTCGGAGCCCCGCAGCAACACGTGGATCCCAGAAGCGAGCGTACCATCGGACCTCTGCGCATCTGTGTTCTCCTCCTCGTCGTCTTTGGTGACCAACAGCGTGGTGACCACGTCCAGCAACTCGGTGCTGAGCAACGGCAGCTCGGAGACCAGCAACGATCACAGGAACAACTCGGTGTCTCCTCTAAGAACCAGCGCGCCTTTGGAAAATGGTAGCTCCAGCTATTTAACCCCGGCGCCGTCGACGTCCTCGATGAATGGGACAGTGGTCAGCACTGTTTATTCTACTACGTCGACCAGCACACCGTCGACGACAAGTTCGTCGCTGACGGAGAAACCGCCGATCGTTCCCATCGAGGGTAGGTCCAGCTATAAGGATCAGCCTGCGAGCAGCGCCTCGCCGCCGACCAGGGATAAGTTGAGAGCCGAAGACAAGGCCAGACGCAGAATGAATCAGCATGGGGAACGGGCGAACACCGGACCAGCCTGTTCCACCGAGAAACTAGGTCGGTACACACGAATATACGTAGAAATCCCCCCGGGGTGAGCTTGCTTGTAGTCCTCGCCGAGACACCAGTTCCACGACCGTCTCTTCCGGTTTCCTCTTGTAGCGAAGCGGCCCTGAGGCTCTGCGCGAGTCTCGCCGTTATTTATTTAGTCGTTTTCAAATGGATATTTTATTCAAGAGAACGTGGTTGTTGCTTCGGTATCGGTGGAAATTTCTATATGAATGAAATTGATAGTTGTCGCAGAACGATTCGATTGGTTCTGCGTGGAGATGGACAAGCGAGGAGAAATTCGCTGCAACGAGAGACTCTGGTAACACGATTCGGTTTTACGGCAACAATGGCATCCCATTCAATTGGAGAGGGAAACTGGGTCGGCTGAACGGCAACGATGATTTGCGCGGCGCAGTTAAATCGTACCTGACCCATTTTCTCTCCGACAATTGACGGTATAAACGGAGCAGTTAGTGTGCCGACGTCGCCATGAGGAATCGGCCGTGTGAACATTCAACTACCGCGGCTGTTCGCGATTAGCTGAGTAGCTAAGCTTTTGTCTAATTTTCCAGAATACGTCGCATGTCGCGTAATTTCGAGATATTCCTTTTTAAAGTAAATTGCATTATTTTTTTGAGCCTTTCGAATTTATTTTCATGACTTTTAATGCATAAACTCAGATTTTTTGAGATTGTGACATGCGGCGTTTTTCCTGACAACCACAGAGATCTCGATCGCAGTTCCTGACAAAATGTCTCGAACAATCTCGCCGCTAAACTCCAGTCATGAATTACTTTTCGATTAATTGGCGCGGTACGAATCGATGTAACTATTATATTAGACACGTTCGATTCGCGTACAGCCGTGGAAATAAATAACCGAACGGAAAGGTGTAAAAGATTTCTAGCCAGGGCCGCGTAGTCCAGCCCCGTGGCTGCGTTGCGCTGCGTGGAAACGAGAAGGCATTCCGTGAGGGAACCGCGAAGGCGGAATCATATCGCGATTAAAGGCTCGTAGCTCACTGGAAACGACAAGCTGACTTATCGCCGATTGGAAACCACGTACCACGGGGATACACGCCGGTGGTGGGAACGCCACAGCAGAAAACCCTTTGAATTTAATTGGAATCCCTTATCGGAGTAGAAGGGAGAGAAGGGTGGACGCCTCTCTGCGAGCCGTAGCGAGGCTGATTAATTTCAGCCGCAACGATCCTCCCGGTGGTAATGACAGAGACACTCCGGTTAGGATGTTGCCACGGTGCCCATTCGAACCGCAGGATCAACGAACAGCTTCCTTTCTGATTCAATTATATCGCCGGCCCCTTTTTCTGCGTCGCTCGAAACGCTTACGCCAAACGATATCTTTAATAACGTTTCTTGTCGTTCCCTTAAACATCTTCAGAAATGCAACTATAAATTCTGTACTATCGCGAAGCTTACAAGAAGTTCATCTCTTGCAATCGTTTTTAACGGACAAATCAAGTTCTTTCGTTGCCCCTGGGGATTTTAATTGATCAAGTCAGATTTTTGAAACACAAATCTTGTGTTTTCGCCAGGGAACAAAAATGACAGTTATTCTAAAATTTTCCATGATAAAAATTATTCATAAAAAGTTGATTATTATTGAAATTAATGTACAGAAATATAAAGTATAAAAATATAAAGCAAAAAATTCGAAGAACAAAATGATTTAAAAATATCGATTTTTATACTTTTTGGTTACAAATAACAGTTATTAATGTTTAAAAAATTGGATCCTTCTCGATAACTGTTATCGATGAAGAAAAACTGTTTCGATTACTCAAAGCAGTTATCAACCAGAGAAATTTATTTCCATCGGGCATAACAGTTATCGATGAGAGTTTATTATGATGGCTCATAACTAGACTGCGGATTTTATGCATTTATGACAAAAATGGGTGAGCACAATTTAAAGCAGTGGACATATTAAAACGATTTAAAGACATCAGCGTATTGGTTTCAGCTTAATCAGATAATTAAAAGAAGAAAGAAATTTTTATTTCACTCTTGTGTCTTGCAATCAATGCAAACATTTTTTATTTTGCATAAAGATCCGCAGTCTACTCATAACAGTTATCGATGAGAGAAATTTATTTCGATTTCTCATAACAGTTATCGATGATCGAATTTCTTTTCTCCTGTTCATAATAATTATTGATGAGAAAATTCGTTTTGGTTGCTTATTTAATTATTGAGTTGTCTACTCTTTTTATTGAGATGGAGCAAGCCTGTGAAATTCATTAAGAAGGGTTCGTACAACAAGACGAATTAACAGACCATAAGAACAACACAAAATCTGTTTGTTTGTCACGTTAATGGAAATATTGGAAATAATGAAAAGTATGGAATAATTGATTGTGTACCATTTGAAATTGTACTATTTAATAATAACTATTACAAATTTCCTTCATCAATAACTGTTATGAGCGGTCGAAATGAACTTCTCTTATCGATAACTGTTATGAGCGATCGAAAAGAACTTGTCTCATCGAATAACTGTAATGAGCGATCGAAATAAGTTTCTTTTATCGATAACTGTTATGAACTATCGAAATAAATTTCTCTCATCGACAACTATTATGAGTGACCGAAATAAACTTCTCCTATTGATTAGAACTGTTATACGTGATCGAAATTAATTTCTCTCAACGATAAAATTTACCAACAAGAGAAAATATTTTCGGTTACTTATAATCCTTATTTGTAACCAATACGATTTTAGTCGATGAAATATGTACTTGTTATTCTATGCCTTTTTTTCTTTTCTGTTATAACAGTTATGGTCCCTGGTTTTCACATTTATGACAAAAATGAGTAGGTGTAATTTAAAACATTAACCCTTTGCACTCGAATGGCGACTCTGAGGCGCCAGTAAAAATTGCCACGCCATTATTCAAAGCAGTTTTAATATTATTAAATTCGTCTGTTTTCCATAAATTGTGAAAAGCTCAACTGTTACATGAGAAAACAGGTTAAATTTCATGTGGACAATGTAAAAAAGATTACATAGAATAAAAATGATCTGATTTCAAAGAAATGATTTTAATTTTCGAATTTTAAAATTTCTTCGAGTGCAAAGGGTTAAAAACATTAGATGAATTTGAAAACACTGTTATATCATTTTCGATCCATTGATCATACTAAGAAACAAAATCAATTTTTATGTCACTCCAGTGGATTGCAAATCAAGTAGAAAATTTTTATTTTCCATAAAGATAGCGGATCTACATTTTCAGTAATTGTCCTGTACCAAAAGGAAGCTGAACGAGCATCTCTTACATAGTAATCACAAAAGAAACGATTAATGACGTTGCTGGAAGTAAATTGTTGGTTCACGATTGAAATTGCTATTGCTATTGAAGAATTCATTAAAAAAGTCCTCGCAATAGTCGAAGCAAGTTAATATTTCAACAAAACTTGTTTCGAGGATATGCGAAGGACGAAAAGTGGTCCACGAGGCATTCAAGTATCTTTCGGAAATCAGGATCCCAAGCGAGGATCGGCCATTGGTCACTGGCAGCGTCGCGTTCCTGTTGGTTCGTTCGCCAGGACGGCAATCTAAATGAAATCTACGGATGATCCAGGCCGTGGTAGGATCTCTCGGTGCGAACCGAGTGTGCCGGCAGATTTTCTCGGAGATTGTACGCACGCAATTACGCAACCACGCAGGAAAGGGAGGCGTAATCGCACGCGCGGGGCGGAATTCGCGAACGGACGCTGCTGCCTGCGAGGATAGAAAGTTGCATCTCGAACATTTCTGCCAACTGCGATATTCTCTGGCATTGTGTAGCTCACAATTTGAAACAGATCGTGTTTGTTCCGTTCAAGACGTTTAACTAATTACGTTACCAGTTACTAAATAGTTAATGCACCCTAATTAATCTTTCCAATCGTTAATTCCAAGTTGGTCCCAACGAAGAAGAAAGAAACCAGTAAAACAACGACGAGAAAGGCAGAAAATAACGAATGACAGTAAACGGAAGAAAATTACACGTGCAACCCGTGTAATAAAGCGCCGTAAGAACTTTTCCAGTGAACAAACACTTTCAATAACCATTTCTGAAAACGTCAGCCCCCGGACAGGAGAAAGTTTGTCACGCGATAAACTCGAATCGTCGATTACGAGTTCGTACCCGGTAGCGCGAACGTTTACCAAATTACAGAACCAGAGCGCGGTCACTATAATCCTCGGAATTCTAGAGTTTCGAGTAGAGGAAAAAATCATTTGTGATAGCTGAGAAATTACAGGTCGTAGTTTTTCCTTCGACAAGCGTTTCCCGTTAGCAGTAAAACGTCCCCAGGCACACGGTGTCATTAGAACAGGTTTCCGTGAAACGCATACAGTCGGATATCGGTCTCCGCGGGTGTCGCAATCGTACCCGATCGGAATTAGGCGTTTTTCATGGGGCAGTCGCGTTAACGAGCCGGCAAGGCAAGAAGCTAATTCGATAATGGCGCGTGAACAAATTGCATTGGGGTAACGGTGTAAAACGCGCAGTTAACGTCCGGGACTTCACCAAGGATTTGCGAGGAGCGGGAAAAAATGTATCACCATTGCTGACCGGTTTTCTAAATGGAATCGGTGAAAAATTTGCTCGCAGTTTTTCAATCGGTGAGTCGATTAAAACCCACGCGCCATTCGTTTATCGCCCGAAGCCGCGGACGCCCATTGAAAAATATCGATAATCAACCAGGCTTCGAATCGATCGCGACTGATAAATGTCGTTAATAAACTTCCTGCAGTTAGCGAGCGGTTTTTCTGCGGTGTTACACGCCGACCAATGGTAATGGCACAAGGGATCATAGCGCTCGCTCTTCCGACGCGTTTTTTTCCGCGATCTCGCGCGCCGGAATTAGCTCATCATCGGCAGTTTGCTGCGAGAGAGAGATATGAATTATGGCGGTTGTAGGATGCGTCTAATTTGCCGTGAAGATTGAATATTAACGCTTCCGCGCGCGGCAGGTAGTCTACTCGCCCCTAAATCCAGGGATCGCTCTCGTTCGCAGCTTTCTTGCTGACAGAACTGTTATGGAGTCGTGAAATTGATTTAAGGCGGGATGCCTCGGCTGAACGGGACCATTTACATACATTCTTTCATTATTAATAACATTGCTTCATTTTTATCAAGAAGGGAGAACGACAGTTTGCTATTTCGAATTAAATGACGAATAAAATAAATTGTGTGTATTTCAAGGTCTACAATTACCAATACATCGCGCGAAGATCGCAGATAGCGAAGAGGAACAAATTACAAATTGATTGATTTATTGCTCGGGTAGAACTAAAAGATTTTCAAGATAAAAAAACTCTTTGAAAACCACGCTTATATTAAAATGCACTAAAAAGGAGAAAATAATTTTTTTCCTGGTTCTCCATAAAATACCGAATCCAGTTAAATGATAATAATATTTTTCCCCAAAATTTTAAGCAATTAGTTCAACATTTCTTCTGTTATAAAATTAGTGTCGGAATAGATAGAAAAATTTAATATAAATTTAAATAAAATCATGACATTGGTTACTATAAAAATAAAAGCGTGGAGCGCCCACAAAGATTACGCCAATATAATCTAGCATTCTAGCGCTCCACTCTTTTATTTTGATAGCCACTAATTCCATATTTTATTTAAATTTATATTAAATTTTTCTATCTATTCCTACACTAATTTTATAATAGAAGAAATTTTGAAATAATTGCTTAAAATTTTGGGGAGAAATATTATTAATGATTTTAATCATTAATCATTAATCAGAATCAGAAAAAATATTATTTTCTCCTTTTTAGCAAATTATATGTCAAATTTTTTGATGCATTTTAATATAAGCGCAGTTTTTAAAAAGTTTTTTATATATTTTATTTTCTGCTTTTATTGTCATCGGAAGCAAGTGTGTATACAAAATTTCAGCAAGATGGGAGGAGGTTTGAAATTCGATTACAAGATTTTACGCATACAACAACAACAACACAGCAAGTTAATATAAGCATGGTAAAAAGAAAGTTTACAAACTCGCGAGACAAAGTAGTAGTTGAGAAAACTGCATCTAGCGGGAGGGAGCGCCCAAGAGCGAAAACACGGTGGAAGTAAGGGAATGTTGGGTGGAAGGGGTGAAATGGTGGATCGTCCACAACGTTATCAAACATTCGTGGAGCCGCGTCGCACTGGCTTAACCAATTAACTTCTTTTCGAAACGCGGCGGCGTCGAACGATCCCAACACGCCCCGGCCACCAGGGCCGTTAATTGACTGCCGACTAATTAATAACCGTGCTAGGCTCTCCCCCCGCCCGCGAGCTCAACCGACGCCCCGGTCCCTTATCTCGCTCGTTTATCCGCGTTTTTATCGATCTTCCATCGAAATCTAACCGCCATTACCATGCTAATAACAGTGTTTCCCGCGACGCCACGCGGCGCTCATCCAAAAAGGATACCG
Organism: Lasioglossum pauxillum; assembly: GCA_933228785.1. Classification (NCBI taxonomy): domain Eukaryota; kingdom Metazoa; phylum Arthropoda; class Insecta; order Hymenoptera; family Halictidae; genus Lasioglossum; species Lasioglossum pauxillum. The sequence goes on from OW121700.1 coordinate 15,500,994, forward strand.
CGGCCTCGGGACAATAGGGACCACGGGTGTAGATTGATTCGCAGCGATTCATCATTTCTGATGACTGCTGCTGGAAAATCCAGCCAGCTCCGCGATTCACGGCCGATCGCAGCGCAGGATTAGATAATGAGATCGGACCGAACAACTAGATAATTGGCTCGGGTTGCTCGGCCGTTCGGTTTCTGGAATTAAGAGCAGATGAACGCCGAAGATTGCACGAGCTCATGTTGGAAACAGTAGGGACTTTGTGGTTGCACGATGATAATGAACTCGAGTGATTGGCCGCTTGTTAATAGACCGCCGACGTTTCTGTACTTTCTGCAATTTAAGCACGTGCTCGCGAGGATTTGCTTTATGTATGAACGTGTTTGTACCCTTAGAGATCGGTTCTTTCGCGGCTAAAGTCATCGGTAGGTCGTCCGAATTCGGTGTTGTTTTGCGAACGACGTTGTGAGCTCAATGCGAGGATACTTGAAGATAACAGTGTCTGTTATGTCGAATTAGATGACGACGCCTGTCGGAGGATCCTGTTGGAGCACGAGAGGGAGAGAGAGGGTAAATTGCGGGACATCGCAGCATCATTGACGCAGCCACGCGTTCGGAGGATCAAGCCGAGGACATCCGAGCCAACGAGGGATGTCGTGGATGCTGCGAATGCGGCCTATCAGGATAAACTGGTGAGTATCAACCCTTTGGGTCCAAAAAGTTCCTTCTCATTCACTTCCAAATTTACTGCGGCATTATACAGGGTGGACAACGCAACGTGATCACCTTAAATTATTCTGCTGTTAATAGTTCGATCGGAATTTTTTTTATTTCATAATTATAACGTAATTATCAGACTGCGGATGTTTGTGCATTTATGATAAAATTTGTTGGGTGAAGTATAAAATAGTAAAAGATTAGGAAAATTTGAGAGTACTGTGGTGTTGTTTTTAATGCATCAAAGTCGTTAAGGGACGTATCAATTTTTATTTTATATCTGCTGGCCACAATCAATGCAGAACATTTTTATTTTGCATAAAGATCCGCAGTCTAGTAATGATAATGTAAATGAGTGACTATTGATGCAAGTTAATGTCGAGTCTGACCTAACCCAAGACCAGAAAGGATTAATTGCTAATTGAACACTTTGTTCGACGACCAGAAAGGGTCAACGCGAGGGTTCCTTAATGATTTTCATTTCTGATACAGATCAGAGGAGACCCAGACGGATGCGGCCTAGACATCTCCGGCATCAGATACTCCCCCACCTCGGAGCTGCGGGTCGATCTACCCGCCGAGGATCTACTGAACATCAAGAAAGGCTGGCTGATGAAGCAGGGTCTTAATAAGGTTCGTATCAAATTTAACATGCCCAGCCCGCATTCTACATGTATTTCCTAGACACGCTGATGTACCTGCATAATTATAGCGAAGTTGTCCTCATTCAGAGGGACTTATTGTCCTTATGTTTCCACATAATTGCATCTTTTATCAAAACGTTCTACGAAGAAAAGTTTGTTAGAATTTTTACGTGGATTGTATGAGACACTAAAATGTCACCTTACAATCGAGAACTGCAGTGTTCCCGCGATTGATGTGATTTTCGGAAATGCGGATGAGGTGACTCTTTTATCCCCGCTACTAGGGGATTTCCCCTTGGTCGGTCGGTCGTGCTACAAAGAAATGAAGATATTAGGGTGTTTAATTTGGGGCTTTATGATACTTGATGTATCATTCTCAGGTTTTGAATAGCATTAATACAATACAACAATTTCTCGCTAGGCACCGTTGTTTATCCAAGATCGTCGGTTACGATTTTTTTTATTTTCCTATATTTTATATATTTTATTGTTTTATAATCCTTCATGTCGATCGTAGATAGTGCAAATAAACAATTTAATGATTTCGGCGCCACAGGTTCGATCAAATGTTACTAAGCAATTTTGCAATTCAGATTGTTCTCGACGTTTCGATCCAAATGTGGATCATTTTCAAGAGAAATTTTGCGTCTGTAAAATACCGTAAACTATAGTAATTGTTCAACAGTTGTGTGTGAATTTTACAGACGCAAAATTTCTCTTGAAAATAATCCACATTTGGATCGAAACGTCGAGAACAAATCATTCCATTGTTTATTTATCGTCGTTTACACTTGGAAAAGTTATCCGAGAAATCTATGTTCGGCACACGTAAAGAAACGTGGTACCATTTCGTTTCCTGAGATTCCCGATACCCCCGAGGTTCTCACAACAATCGCGGGAACACTGTATACCATTTCAGTGAAGTTCGTTTCGAGGAACGGCAGTGAAAGAAGTATCACTTCTGTCCGGAGACGGTACGGCGAAGTTTACGAGCAGAAAACAGGATTAGTTTACAAACGCGTTTCCGTGGCTCGAATTAATTGCACGGTAGAATTATTCTTGGACCCTGGATCCCTGGACATAATCCATAGAGCGGAGGAAGGGCCCTGTCACGCGACGGGCGACAAAAAGCGGGGCCCGGAGAGCGGCCGGAGTCGGGTCGTTAAGGCGGCTGGACAGCGAACGCGTGTTCAGTTGCTCATTTTCCTCGAACCGGCGATTAATAGCCGTGCATAACGAATCGTATTGCGTCGCAGGAATGGAACAAGCACTGGTTCGTACTACGCGGCTGCGGTCTCATGTACTACCGAGATCCCTGCGCGGAAGATAAGGGTATCATGGACGGCGTCATAGATCTGAATACCGTTACCGCCGTCACGCCCCTTCAAGTCGCAAGAAATTATGGATTCCAGACCGTGGTGAGTGTGACCGGGGGAATTTCGCGGCCGGTGATTTACGGTAATTAACATTCCGCGCGAGCGGAAATCCAGTTAGGCCTTCAGAGGAGGCGCGACGTTGCTTCGCTACCGCGAGCACGAGCAAAACGACCAGAACAGATCGTACCTCGGATTCTGTGCCTTCAGAATTGCAAACTGGACTTCGAAAAACCTGGTAAATATTCGCAAGAAGCCTCCACTGGTTTCGATGAGTTTTTAACCCTCGTCCGTCAGCAGACACACTTCTTACTGGTTCTAGACAAGCAGTGTGTTCTACAAATCGCTTCACCCCTTGCCTTATGACTTCTTTCAAAACTAATTCGAACTATCTTGTTCTTTATATTTTGTGTTTGTTTTTCCATCATATTGACCTTTCACTGTTGCGTCGGTCAGAAAAATCAGGATTGAAAGAGGAGGAACACTTTTACAAGTTCATAATCAGAGGTGGCTCTTTTTTGTGAATATTTACCAAGAAGCGAAATGGAGGAAACAGTTGTCGAACATTGGTCTAGAGAGGGAGAGAGATGCAGTTAGCTCGAGCAGAGAATCAGCCAGCGGGTTTTGCAGCTCAATTGAATCGCCGGAGTTAACTTCCGTGCTAGGAGTGGCTGGAAAAAGTCGGTAACTCAATTTCGCGGTAGAACAGCTCGCGCGAGCTAGCTGCCTCTGCTGTTATTCGTGTCACTGATCTCTGTCATCCGGCACTGTCCCGCTGATCGACCTACATACAGACAATAGCACAGTTTTCCTTCACGCTTGTCCTTTTTCTTTTCGTAGGCTTGGGACGATCGAGGATCCACCGTGTTGTCCGCGGTCACGGCTGGCATACGTGCCAGCTGGATGTCCGCTATCAGAAGGGCTGCTAACTTGCCGGATCCTGACAGTAACGCGGACTCCATGACCGTTTGTCAGGATGGCCAGCAGGATAATACTCCGCAGTCGCCTACCACGTAAGTGACTCGATCTAGATTCATATTATTAGATTGTGGATTTCATGCACTTATGACAAACATGAGTAGGTGTAATTTAAAATAATGAAAAGATTAAAAGAGTTTAGCAATGCCGATAAAATAATTAATGAACAAAATCAATTTTTACTTAGCTTCTGTAGATTGCCATTGATGTTTAAAAATTTAATTTTGCACAAAGATTCGCTGTCTATATATTATAAATCGTATTGAATGCCCTGAAAATGCAAGACACCTTGCAATCGCTATTCAAGGATCTAGTATAAGGTTCTAGTATAAAAAGTTTCTAGTAAGTTCTAGTAAAGTTCTAGTATAAAATCCTTAACCGTGGACTGCAGAATATAATAAAAAATTTAAGAAACAGTGGTATAGCAAGCTACTGTCGCCTTCAATATCTCAAGTATTCAAGAATCTCTGTAAAACTCGTTTATGTATCACTTAGCTTCTATAGATTGCAAATGATATATAAAAATTTAATTTTGCACAAAGATCCGCTGTCTACACATTATAAATCGTATAAAATGTTCTGAAAATGTAGAGCACCTTGCAATCGCTGTTCAAGGATCTAGTATAACAAAATCCTTAACCGTGGACTGCAGAATTTATAAAAAATTTAAGAAACAGTGGTATAGCAAGCTTCTGTCGCCTTCAATATCTCAAGTATTCAAGAATCTCTGTAAAACTCGTTTATGTATCACTTAGCTTCTGTAAATGTGCAAGTGATGTATAAAAATTTAATTTTGCACAAAGATCCGCTGTCTACATATTATAAATCGTATAAAATGTTCTGAAAATGTAGAGAACCTTGCAATCGCTGTTCAAGGATCTAGTATAACAAAATCCTTAACCGTGGACTGCAGAATTTATAAAAAATTTAAGAAACAGTGGTATAGCAAGCTTCTGTCGCCTTCAATATCTCAAGTATCCTCAGTATCTCAAGAATCTCTGTAAAACTCGTTTATGTGTCACTTAGCTTCTATAGATTGCAATTGGTGTATAAAAATTAAATTTTGCACAAAGATCCGCTGTCTACACATTATAAATCGTATAAAATGTTCTGAAAATGTAGGACACCTTGCAATCGCTGTTCGAGGATCTAGTATAACGAAATCCTTAACCGTGGACTGTAGGATTTATAAAAAATTTAAGTAACACTGGCTTTGACAGTGTATTTCGAGGTCGTCGATACTTTTGTCCAAGGTCCTATCCCCAACAATTATCTTATCCAACAATTATGTATTATTAATACATCGCACGAAGATCGCAGATAGCGAAGAGGAACAAATTACAAATTGATTGATTTATAGCTCGGATAAAATTAAATGATCTTCAAGATAAAAAAAACTTTTCAAAAACCACGCTTACATTAAAATCCACTAAAAAGGAGAAAATAATTTTTTTCTTTATAAAACTCGTTTATGTGTCACAGATCCTTGACAGACCGCGAGCGAGACTCGGTGGTCCCCTCCACGTCGGTGACACCTCGATCAGTGTTGTTCTCCTCGGATGAGGAGTACAGGACCGCGTCCGAAGGCGGAAGGAGGGAGTCCGGGGACTGGTCCGAGGTGCCGGTGTCCCCGCCATTGGTGAGGAACGGGGACTGGCCAGGTGGATTGAAGGGTTCGAGTTGGTCGGACTCGGCGAATCACGAGTGGTCCGAGCTACCCCCGTCGCCGCCTCTGACCAGAACCGCGTTGTCCCGAGTGAAAGCTCGGTCGAGGTCTAGTTCGAGGTCCAGAGTGTACAAGAGAAGTCGCAGCTCGCCGCCCAGCTCGAGGAGGAGCACGCTGGACAGCGTGAGATCCGAAGACCTGATGATGGCTTGCTGCGAGCTGGGCGAGGACGAGGAGCAGACGAACGGGCACATGCAGAGCAACAGCTGTCTATCCAGCGCGAACGACAGCCCGTTGATCGTCGAGCTGCTCGAGAACCAGGTTTCCCTGTTGCGCGATCAGCTGGACCAGAACCAGTCGAATCACCCCAGCACGCTACTAGTCATTGTCGAGCGTCAGGAGAACGAGATCGAGAGCCTGAAGTCACAGCTGAACGCCGCGAGGACCGACGTCGCCAACGCAGAGAAGGAGCTGTCCAGGCTGAGACAGCAGAAGGCCGAAGCTTCCATCAGGGAGAAACAGGTGGACGAGTTGTTAAACACCATACAGAGGACTGAGCAACAGAGGAACAAGGACTTGGAGGACCTGGAGAAGATGAAAAAGATGTACACGAGGGACAAGGAGGTGCTCGACTGCAAGTTGCTGGAGACCGAGGCGATCCTTAGGGAGACCAGCGAACGCTGCGAGATGCTTACGAAAGAACTAGCATCGAGTCATAGAACGGTGGAGCATCTTCAAACCGAGATTGCTTCTTTGAGCGATCGGTTGTCGCAAGGTAAGTGGATCGGAAGAAACTAGAAGAATGCTACCAGATGAATAGTACGGTTCACTTGGTTTTTCTTGATCCAGGAATCGAGGAGAACGAGCGTCTATACACCAAGGTCAGAGAACTCGAGGAAAAGGGTGGGCTGTCTGCTTCGAGGGAACGTGGGAGGAGCTTCGACTCACTGAGCGACCTGACGAACATCGAGCTGGATCTAGACTTGAATTCTCTTGACAAAGAGAGGTAATTAAATTCCTTAGGTAAAGAAATCTCTAGGTTGACATGCGCTAATACGTTTCTTGTGCTTTATAGAATCATGGAGGAGTACGACGAACTCCGCAGCCGCTTCGAGAAGGCAATTCTGGAGATTCGTGCGATGCGGAAGGAGCTGCGCGAGGCTCACGCGATGCAGGATGCGTTGGAGCTGGAGATCTTCGCGCATAAGCAAGATGCAGCTAGCGTCAGTGAAACGAACCAGGCGCAGGCTCAACTGATGGCTGCCAGAATTCAGGATCTAACGAACAAGCTGGCCGCCAGTGAGAAGCAAGTGAGGACGTTGAAGCAGAAGTTGACGAAGGCGGAGGCCAGAGATAAGAGGCGGTCATTGTCGCTGAAGGGTCGCGAGTCCTTTCAGATCTCGCAGGAGATGGAAGACAAGTTGCAGGACCTGGAGAACAAGATCTGCGCGATCGAGCGGGGCAAGAGCATCGGCGCAACCGGCTCGAAGGAGTCGAGTCCTAATCCAAAGAAAGAGAAGAGGAGCAAGAACTTCGATCGCTCCAGGTTGCGCAGAAAGTCGTTGGACAGCGCGACGAGCTCCGAGCCGATGAAGGTGCTGATCAGGCTCAGTACGTTGGAGACCAAGGTGGCGAACGTTGCTGAGAACATGGCGAGCGACGCGGAAAAGGATAGCAGCGAATGCAGCGAGGTTAGCGCGTCTTCCACCAGTGAGGTGTCCTTGGAGATCATCGCAAGGCTGAGAAAGCTGGAGCGCGTGGTGTCTAAGTCGAAGAGACGGCTGGAGAAGTGTCTGGGCTCGACCCAAGCGGAGGACAAGGCGGAGAAGTGTTTGCGCGAGGTGAACGACATCCTGGATTCGTGTTTAGAATGTAAGAAAAGCCAAGCTAGCGCTCAAGCGACCGAGTCAGTAGGGGTAGTGGTATCTAGGCTAGAGACTATACTTAAGGATAAGCTGAGCGAACTCGCGGCAAGACGGCAGGCGCTCGCGCAGAACAGCCAGCTGGACGACCGGGAGAAGGCGAAGCTGATCGCGGAGCGGGTGGCGTTCGAGTTCGTCGTTCTGAGGCAGATCAGGTGCGCGATCGGCCGGACGTTCGACAGGAGTGCCGTTCTCAGTGAACTGGTCGAAACTAGTCAGCTTGCCTCAAGCCTAATGCGTAAGATTCACGGAACTAAGCCCAAAACCTACCAAAACACCAGTTACATTCAGTATCTTACTAAAGTGTTAGCGAATAAGTTAGTACTGGTCGGCGGTGCACCAGCGACCGAGGCCACGAAGGAGGTCTCTGCAGCTCGAACGGAGAGCCTCAACTTCCTGCTGCAAAAGCAACGGGAAGTGAACGAAATCGTGAGGAGATATAAGGAAACGAAGCTGAGACAGCTCGCGGAGGCGCTAGCCGTCGAGACGCTGAGCATGTCTGAGCAAGAGGATCTTGGCAAGACGGTCTCTAGCTCGAACAAGAAGCTATTGGAGGATCGACGGATCAGGGAGGCCTGGGCGTTGGCTCAAGAGACCGTGAGCAAGGAATTGGTGCAGTCCGAGGTGTCCCATGTGATCATGCGCTGTGGACAGATGTACGAGCAGAACATCACCAGCATCACCGACGCCTGCCTCACCTTCGAGGCAGCAGACAACATCACTCTGGAGTCCTGGATCGATGCGGCGCAGGCTAGACTCAGACAAGAGATGGAAATCTCCACTCGCGAGCTGTCGGAGACCTACGAGGAGTATCTCCGGCTAATGAAGAAGAATATGACCAGTGTGGAGACCAAGTACGAGTCTCGGCAGCTGTTGAACGACTACGCAGACGTGATCGCGCACAAAGCTTTAATTGACGCCAGGATCGGGCTGCTCCAAGAGAACGCGCGGCCCTTGATCACCTTCCCCGGTGAGACTTTCGTATCTAGTCTAATCCGAAACGACGAGCACCTGTCGTGTCTGCTTGGGGACGACTGCGAGTTCCAGAGCAATCCGATCCTTGACGCGGAGTACAGTTACCTTTACCAGCAGTTTAGCAAGGAATGCGAGGAGAGGATCTCGGGGAAGCGGGGCTCGAAGGAGCAGCTGAAGAACGTCAGCCAGAGCCTGTTCTATCTGGAGGAAGATCTGATCAACTTGGCCAAGCGAGTTCGCGGCAAAGACGGCGAGAAGGTCAGCTGCTGGTCGCCGAAATCAGCGGCGAACGACTGGTCCAGCGTCTGTGAGAAGTGCTCGCAACTGCGCGAGCAGATCAAGAGACTACGGGACCACATGAACAGCGTAGCGTGCAAGCAGTGCGATCAGCTGCAGGAGACGATCAAGAGGATCACCGCGGACCATCACGAGGAGCTCGAGACGCTCAAGAGGAACCAGGAGATAGATCTGATGGACATCAAAGGCGAGCTGGATAATCAGAGGCAGTCGTTGACGTCCCAGTACGAACACGAAGCGGCCAATCTCAGAGAGAAGGCCAGGAAGCTCGAGCACAGGCTGAATGCGATGGACTCTGAGCATTCCGCTCACGTGAACGAACTCAGAGCCGCCTATCAGAGATCTATGAGCGCAGAGTTAGATACTGACGCAGAGACACGCAAGAGGTACAAAGAGGAGATCAAACAGCTGCGAGCACTCTGTGAGAAGGGTCTGTTGGCTATGGAGAATTCTCATAGAAGGATCATCTCGGAGATGGAGGAGAAGCATCGACAGGAGCTGGAGAGTCTCAGGGTGGAGAAGGAGCAAGCGTTGTCGGAAGAGACCCAGGCTACTCTGGCGGCTCTGGATGTCATGAGGAAAGCCCACGAGCACGAAGTGCAGAAAGAGATCGCGAAATTCAAGCAGGAGTTTATTAAACAGGTGCAGGCCAGGGAGGATATCGGTGTGCTACATAAGGAACACGAGTAAGCCGTTTTGTCTATCCTCCTAATAGTACCGCAAATAACCAATGATTTGACAGGGTAGTAAACGTGTGAAATAGGTGTGAGAGGTTACAAGCGAATCTTTTGAGAGCTCGACATCTTCTAATGCCAAGTAGACTATAGTTTTGCATAGAAAGATTAGTAATGGTCCCTTGTCGATCTTCAGGGAAGAAATGGAAGAGATCAAGCAAGAGATTCTCTCTCTCTCCGCCAAGTACTCTTCGAAGTGCGTGGAGTCCGCGGCTCTGGAGGAGAAGGTAGGTTCCCTGACGAAGCAGCTGGCCCAAGCGCAGCAGCATATCATGCAACTGGACGTGAGGAACAAACAGTTAAGAGCACATTTGGTATTGGAGACGAACGACACCGGCGTGAACGACAAGATGCAGATGTTAAGAGGCCGAGAGAACGAGATAGCCGAGCCGAGGGAAGAGATTCACAGACTGCAACAATTGAAGGTAAACCAGCCTGGCTGCACACGTGTCCCGATCGCAACGTAGATGTGGTTAACAAAATGTATACTAAATGATTAACGCTGCCGCAATTACATATTATGGTGTTCTACCCCCGCCCCCTCAAACAGCTTTCCGGACGTTTCCAAGCGTAGCTTTTAGATCACGACAGACAAACTGACACTCCTGTATATATAGACGATAACAAGATGCACCTAGGTACAGCAAAGCTTTTGTGTTTGCAAGCTTCGTTCATTTCCGTTTCGATCATTGACTCACCGCTGATTAGGGGTCTCAAAGAAGATAGTGGGCACTCGACAACCTGTAGAGGGTTGATTCTTTGGCACGTAACCCGAAATCACTTAACAGTCGCGAAGGTTTTACTGTACCTACGCTGTCTCCAGTAAGTTTGGGTACACCTGATCCTATGTTTAAGAAGTATTCGAGGTTTTAATCATTCGAATTGTTCGCAGAGATGAACTGTTTTCGTCGCGAGGAAACTGACAGTGTCCGGTCGCTTTTCGACCAGATCTTGCGAGTGTACCGAAGCTTGTCGACCAAGTACCATAACGTGTAATTGTCCGCGTTCCCCGGGGGACACGTCACCCGACCAACGTCCAAATTTAACCCCCCATCAGCCGCACTGACACATATATTATTTTCGATTCTCCACTAACAGCATGGGGATGCCGTCGTTCGCGACACGTCCGGCGCGGCGTCGAAATCACCGTCGCAGAACTGCTCCGCGGTTTACTCTCCGCTTCGTGTCCGGGGCGGTCAGGAGCCGGTGACACGGTCGAGTAGCTGCGAGGAGCAGCAACGGCTAACCGAAAGAAACAGCGAAAGGTCGAAAAGCTCCTCGGTGTCGATGTTGCATAAACACCCGGCCGCGGACAAGCCGGCCGCCGCGTTCTCCTACAAGCTCGAGCGGATAAAGTCGGTCTCGTTGCCGTACTCGAGTAACTTGGTTAGGCCGGGGAGTAGTTCTGGCGTTCCGTCGCACGATAGGAAAGAGGTGAGCTTAGGGCAAAAGAGTCAGGAGCGTAACGGTCTCGCCTCGCCACTATGGGACAGCTTAAGGCCCAGGAGCGGATTGCCCCATCAGTATCAAGGTACAGAAGACAGATGAACCGGACACACCCGGTGATCGGACCGTGGGTGGCGGGGATCGATCGATCCTCTCTTGGAATTCGCCTCTATCGCTTTCTTGTAAAAGCCCGTGTACTGTCTTGCGTCCGCCACACCTCTGCTCTCGACGGACGCGTCGATTCATTGCTTCTCTCGCTCTCGTGGTTCTATTTGGTTGTAGACGCGAGGGTTGCCTCGGACCTCCAGCATGTCCAGAGTCTATCCCAGGATTGGCCTTCGTCCTTTTGTTTCTAATATTAACCGCGAAACCGTTCGACGACTCGTCTCTTCGCGATCCTCGTAGATCGCGAACCGAGACGACGATAAGCGAGACTAACCGGGTGCTTTATATTAACCGCTTCGACAACGATCGACCGCCGACTGACCTAACCGAATGTACCCGCGACTGACATTGTAACCGTATCGTTGTGCAATAATCTCTCTTCCTATCTCGTTCGCGCGCAAAACCTGCGGGCCGATTCACAAATCCGCCTGATAAACAAGCTAACTAATCGGAGACATGTACTATTAACGGTATGCAACGGTAACGCAATAGTAACCCTGCCTTGCGATGAATGTGATTTCCTGTACTCGTTGAATGTTTAATCCACGCGACTCGCTGTACGCATAATATCAAAAAGTCAGTGTGCGCGCGCGTACGCGCGGATACGAAACTCTCTCTCTCCGATATTGATATACCATTTTTTAGACGCAATATTCTGATACACCTTTTTGACACTTTTTACCGAGAACCTATTTTTGCAACCTGTTATACAAACGCAACGCTCGCGCGCGGCACTGACTATCCGCATCGATGATGCAACTATACCTGTAGGAGTAACGTCATTTAAACTGTTGGGAACATCCTTAGGTGTATAAGAAAACGGTTCGAGTCCTCTGTTCTGAATCGTATCGTCCACGAATTGTTTCAAGGACGTGGCAGTGTGTGAACCAAAGAAACGATTTCTCTTTCTCTCTTTCTCTAACTATTTATACAAAATAAAAACGTGGTAAAAATGATCGGCTCTTAAGAATTCACTCGATCATCTGTGGATGATCTAACACAGGGTAAGTGTCCACCAGATCCGCCGAACCAAACTATCATAGCAAGATCTTGGATCCTGGACAGTCTAACGTAACGGGAAGGAGTGTCCTTGAGCAGCCAATCAATTCCACTTTGCCTACAGCGTTCGATTTACAGCCGCACAGTTTCTAGGTGCTAACCAGAGATCCGTCTAGGTTCATACAAGCCACGTCCTTCCCTGATGCGACATGTACCTTCATTTGTGACACGAGCATAAGAGAAGACAGTCGAGGGGGAGGCAAACGGTGCAATCCTGGTAATCGTATGTCGGCAATTATTTCACACAAAAGGTGGCACAGCAGAGGCGCGAGTCGGCGGCGCTGGCAACCGGTGGCAGGACAGCAAGCAAGCTGAAAGGCAGCGTCAACCGGAGGCATTCAGCCTCCGTGCCGACGATCCTCGCTCGTCCCGCCTCACCCCGGAACCCCCAGCTCTCTCCGTTGCAGGTCCGTTCAGTTTCATTGACAAAATCACACGCGACTGTTATCACGAGATCACAGTGTTCTCAAGATCGCGTCGCCGAAGATCGCGTCACGCGTCGCAATCCTTCTTTCGCCGAACTCTTTGCACGCTTCCAACTTCTGTAGAATAATCTCCGAGGCTTCTGGTCGCTCGAAGTAGCTTGAGACTAACTCCGCCCGCTTTTCCGTTTAGAGTCTAATAACAGCTAGTGATGTAACTTCTAATCCTCTTCCTCTCAGGTACTCGCTCTTCTACGCGTCTCAGAGTTTCGTGCTTTTGCCGGTGTTCACTTTGCTACTTGAACGTCTACTATGTCTAAAGGATTGGCTCTATCATCTCTCGGTGTTCGCGCGGTTTCTAAGCTTGATATGAACGGCTCAGCCGATCAAAGCCACATAACATTGATCCGATTCTCTTTGCAGAGCTGATGAGGTCTCCAGCAGTGAGGTGGTCCAGCCGAAGTTGTCGTAGCTTGCCCCCCACACCTACGCCGAGTTACCATCACCCGCTCCACCCCCCACTGCCAGCGGTGGGCATGGTCGCCGAGAGGAAGAAACGTTTTGAACTCTAACCCACAGCTTCCATCCGGCTCTTTGCTACTCGTGTACAATCTTCATAGCTATCAAGATTCTGCGCCCTGTCATTCAACCATGGTGCTAGACCGGTTGCTCGTTCGCGTCTTCAAACGATATCGTCGTCATCCGATACATCATCCGCTCGTCACTGCCACGGCTTCCGGGATGAAACGACAGACTTGCTAGCCTAGCTCGTGTCAATTAAGCACGCTCGGGACCGGGCTCGTCGTTGTTAGACAATATTGAGTATGTTTATCAGGTAAACATGATACAATAGCCGGAACGAGGCTCGGGTCCCGACGTTAGCTGACGTTTTTCTTCGAGGTTCTATCCGGCGTCTCTGTCTTCGTCTTCACGACGAATTGGTCACCACTTTCTTCTTGGTTTCTCTCCCCCTATTTCCGGAGGACCCGTTTTTTACCACAGGAACTTTTGCTAAGCACGTTTACAAGGCTGCCGTGCAAAACGGCCGCCGTTTGATATGCATTTAGACTTTGATACGCGAGTTTTTTTCCGTAGGAACGTGATTAGTGATCGCCCCGAGCGACGCGCGTTTTTCTCGGGCATTACTCCGCTGTCGGCCGTTTCCGGTTCCGTTCATTTGCTCTAGAAACGTCGTTCATCATTTGTCTATTCGAGGTACAAATTCCGACTTGGTGCTCTTTACTCGTTCAACACGATCCAGCTAACTCGTCCGCATAAACAGTCGCACTCTTTGTTTGTTCGTACAATAGAAACCGTTCGCAGACGGAATCGGAAACGACCGGAAGTCAGCGAGGAAGGTACAGTGGAACGCCCTCGACCAAGACACTCACGACAGAAAGATATTTATTTAAGAAGAAAGAAGAATTTTGGAAATCTTAAATACAAGAAACTCTGAGCAATCCTGAAGAACCAGAAGCAATCGGCGTTCCGCTGTACCAAACGAGTCATGTGTACAAGTGTCGTGATAGCAAACGCAATGTAGGGCGTATACGTGTATCTGTGTGAACGCAAAATAGTTCGTCAAAGGTTTATATTATTTTTTCGGAACGATTTCGTACAATTACAGGATCCGTTCGCCATCTATGTAGTGACTCCATGGGGGGGCTAATTTGAAAGGCGACGACTCGAATGATCGTCTTCTAGGGAGGCTTTTGATATTATTTTCAGATTTGTTGACACGGTTGATCGCGGCTGCATGTCTCTATCCCAATTTGTTTTGTAAAGTCGTTTTTCGTTTTCTCTTCGCAGCTAGAGGACAATTGACAGGAATTATTTCGTCTATTTTCCAACTATATTTTATCTTTCTCTTCTTCTAGTTCGTTTTCCCTTGATCTTCTTCGTCTTCTCTGTCTCGTTATTTCGTTTCGAGGATCGAAAGAAAGTATTTTTACGCTTGTTTCGCTCTTGTTATGTATAGATTCTGCACATATATTAAATATTACGGCGTTGTCACGTTGCACTGTGTATTACCGCATTTCTCTCATTGTGTACATGTTTTTAGTGTTCGGAAGATCGCGATCATTTTTTTCATGTTAAATACTGTATAGTTTATGACGTTTCGATTCTAAGGAACAAAGTATAAATAGCCTAGGAATTAACCCCTTCCATATGAAAGTGGATTGTTTATATTATATGTTATTATTGTATTCTATATTATATATATGTCATTGCCGCCGTACTGGCGTTGATGACGTCCAGCATCACGCGGGCGCAAACAAAAAAAAAACGTATGAAGAATAATCGATAACAATACGGTTCATTATCTCTTTATGTAGAGTAATTACTCAGGATTGTTTAACATTTATAATATATTACGATTATACTTATTGTATTTGTATTATAATTTATAACAACGTTTGAAATAAAATATAGTAACCATTGACGTGAACATTCCATCTTTAAATCCTCTTTTCTTATACAAACCTTACGTTTGATGTCGTTTACTATTAGTCTGCGGACTTTATGCATTTATGATAAAATTGGTCACGTGCAATTTAACGCAGTGGCCATGTTAAAAACATTTAAGGACATCAAGGTATTAGCAGAGAGTACATGAGAGTGCTTACGCCGGGGGGTTGGCCGTGCCACTTTTATCAGCGCATTATGTTTAGCCTCGAACAGCTCCTACATCATCTTTAGCATGGAACAGAACCTACATCATCTTTAGCAGGAAACAGAACCCACTCAATTGTTATTAAATCTGCGGCATGGACACCGACGATCTTGTCATCATTTCGGTGTATATTTTATGTATGAATCTACAATGAATAAATAAAGACAATATAATAAAGAGGCGTGACTACGTATATATTTATTCAACCACCAATTTTTCCCGAACGTTCGACTTGTCGTTGAGTTGCACTACTGAATTTCGTGCCACCTCTTTCGATGTCATGTTCTCCTAATACAAAACTCAATTATCGAGATTTTTGAAATTTTCGAAGAATTTTGACCGTCTGGCTTGTGGTTTAGTTGCACTCTGAATTTCGTGCCACTTCCTCCGATATCATTCTCGAAGGAGGTGGCTCGAAATTCAGTAGTGCAACTCAACCACAAGCCAGACGCTTGCTTCTTTCTGTTTTCCACAGTTTCGCTATTTTTGCAATTCCGAATCAGTACAGTAACTCAACGACAAGTAAATTTTTGCGGAAGTCAGTACTATAGATCTACGACAAGTGGGACGTTCGGGAAAAATTGGTAGTTCAATTGTAAATTCATACATAATATGAATTGTAAATTCATACATAAAGTGTTTGTATATTGTACATGTACATAACTAATGTATATTACATTCTAAACATTTGTAACACGAATGTTGACTAGCTCGGAGAGACTCAGCACACCGTTAGACTTCTAGTGTAATGCTGCAGTACTGGGTGGTACGGACAATTATATTAGATACTGTTGACAATATATCTCGTCGATGTCCAGGCTAAAGATGATGTAGGATCTTGTCCATGCTAAAGATGTTGTAGGAGCTGATCCAGGCTACGCAGTAGAGTAGAGTTTCATCTTAATAAGATGATTAAAAAAATACAATTTTTATCCGTCTCCTCTGTCCTACAATCAAAGCGAACATTTTTTATTTTGCATAAAGATCCGCAGTCTATTTATTATAGAATTAGTATTTGATTTACTATAAAATTGCTGTACTATACTGACAATGAGCGACAATTCTATTGCCGTTCAAAAGTTTTGTTTACTCGCGCGGAATTTCTGCGCATGCCCATGGTTACGGAACGACTTACGTAGTACTTTTTAAACAGCAAGTTAGTCGTACTTCGTACTGTGTGGTGTGCAACAAGAAAATTGTGTGCGATAAAAATATTTAAAGAAAATGGAGCCATTGTTTCAAATAAATGCCGACGACTTCGATATTATGTTTGTAACCATAAAGAAGAGGCTAATGCTGAATAACGAGGACGTACAGGTATGATATTACATTTTTTATAATAAAAAATTAGGTTACTCGCCATTGAATATATTCGTACACTATATAGCAAATTATAACGAAATTACAATTTAATATTCGTGTAAAAATTTTAATTCGTATTGGAAGGTATGTTTAGTTTTAATTCGTATGAAAATTGTAATTGTTGCCAGAATGTACCCACAAAAGTACATGGAATATTTTATTATATTTTTATGAAACAGAGATATGCAATATTATCAAACAATGTGCATTGTGGAGGGTAATTAAGATAAACAGAAGAAGAGTGATCAAATTAGGATAGAAATAAGAGATATTTTATTACAGATTGTGTGCATCGAGCGGGTAGTTAACCTTTTCAAAGTTGATGGCGCTGTGAGCAACGAGGCGGTTCTTTCAAAACTCATTAAGTTCGATGTGCTCTCTTCGATATTCGAGATTCTTCATACACCCAGTGATCGCCTCCTCCCGTATGTTTTCTTACAATTTATAAAATACCCGTGTCCAAAGAAGTTTCTAATTAATTTCAAAATCATTAATAGGATGATTCTCGATTTTTTGAGTATGGTGATCGTATATCGAACATTTTATGAGAGTCATGTGGCAATGGATGCCGTAGATGCGATACTAAAAGTTGCAATTTGCGTTTCGAAATCTCGATGCAAGGAAAATCAGATGCTGGAAAAATTGGTTTCGGTTATTTACGATATACTGAACAGGTTACCAAGTTTTTTAACAATAAATGAAACTCTACTATTATTTATTTTTTAAATATATTTTGGTTTGTACTTCTTTGAGATCAATGTTTATGATCCTGTTGCATTCACAAAATATTCCGAATCTCTACATAATAATTCAGAACTGAAACAATAATCTTTAAATATGCCGGGTGAACCACGAATCGTGATCAGTAGAGATTACTCTGTCATTAGCAGTCCGATCGGAAATGTTTTTATCAGCTTTTGCATGGTTTTAAGAGAGCTTTAACATGATTATAAAAAATTTTTCGTGAACTCTTTTTTTTAATGTCTTTTCAAGGTCACCTTGAATATTTTGAAAATAAACATATAATTTTTTATGCCCATCTTTTAGAGGATTTCAAGGCGAATTCGGAAATGTATCATAACATTAAAAAAATTGCAAACAAATTGCAAAAAATTGCTTGTTTAATTTTTTTGTACAAAAAATGATAATTTATAATATATAATAATTATATATATGTATAATATAATATAATAATAAAGTTATATAATAATAAATGTTTAATATAATACATGATAAATATAATATAATAAAAAAGCTGTATGATACAATAATAAAGTTGTAAATAGCTAGCTGCAAATTGTTACAAAATACATATAGAATGACTCGCAAAATAAGTCAGAGTCTTTCGACACAGATTTTACTAATCAAAATTGTTTTGCGATTTCTGGTTTATTCTTGCTATATTAAGTTTCATCTCTCTTATCTTTTTACGGTGGATTTTATTCATTGTTGGTATAACAACGCGAGAATTTTCTACTGTGAATTCTCGCGAGATATTGTGTTTTTCAACTATGGTTACACAGAGCCGTGGAATTTCACGTGGACTTTGAGATGGTTTGCGTACCGCGACAAGTCCTCAGCCTTCTGAAATCTTTGATCTTGGAGGACTCGCTGGATCCGAGGTTAAAATTCTCCGTAGTCGCGTTGCTCAATATCGTTCTCGAACACACGGACATCAAGGATGAGTGGGAGGATGTCGCGTTCGAACTCTGCCACAAAGCTCTTGACTTAATGAAAGAGATCGTCGAGTACAGCGACGACGAAGCCTCGATCTCGCTTGCTGCGGATGCGTTGTGCGCTGTTTGCGCTTCCGGTACCCGGTAACTATAAAACTTCTACACCATTTTTCAAAAACGATCGTCGAACACTATCCAAAAATGATTTTATTCGCCAAATTCATCGCTTCCACCAAACAAACTCCGTGTAGAAATCATAAAATCGATACAGAAATTTATTATTCGGAATTTTTCTTCAGTATGTAGGGTCATCCATTCGAAACGGATAAGAGTATTAGATTCGTACTGAATTATTCACGATTTTGGCACTAAATTCAGCTAAAGCATACAAATTTTTAACCCTCTAAAGCAGGTATGCCAAATTCGTTTACCACCAAGGACCTCATTAAGTAGGGTAAAGTGCTCAAATATGAACCACTTTTTGTTGATGTCATTTTTTGATTATTTTAGAATGTTCTTTTTCGTCCAAAAAAATACCAGTTGTAGATGCATTTCCTCCCTATAAAATTCTGGGGTCAAGTTTGATCAAAAATTGATACAGCGTGGGAAAAATATATTTTTGTGATGCGTCATTTGCAGGTTCCAGCGAAAGAGATTCTTAATATGGTACACCTCGAGTCCCTAATATGACACCTAGTGCCATATACGGCACCCACACCAAGAATGTCAATAGCTATACCCATATTAGGGAACCCTTGGTAGTGCCATATTGGGAACTCCTCGTGGACTGATAATACTAGCTACTGACAAAGAGAAAATCAATTTCAGCCCAAATCAGTTGGCAAACATTAATGTAAATAAACTGAAACTACAGGTATGTTCAAACATATCAAAATCACTTACCTTCCTCGAAGAAGATACAATCGAAAATCTAACCACAAAAATATTCAACACGTGGAGACACAACTGGCGGTGGATCGATACTAAAATCTATAGAATAAACTTGTTAAACTATTGTTTGAGGATTTTCTCACTAGAGTGCGACTTCTCCTTTACAAGATATAAGGTAGTGCCATAATAGGGGACTATACCATATTTGGACACTTTATCCTATTATATATAAATTAATTCGGGGGTCACTATAAAAAAAGTATCAAATCAGTATAAATGTCTCGAAGAATAACGGGAGGTTGGTGGAGGCAAAAGTAGATCCGTTTTGAGCGGGTCACCCGGTAGGTTGATCGGAAACGCTTTTAGATGGGGAAAACCGTTTCTGCTAGACTGTGCTTAGCGGTGAACGAGAGCGCGGGAATGTTCGATAAAATTCAACAGCACAGGGCGGATCTGACGAAGTCTGTCTACTCGGCGACGATGAACACGCTGATACCCTACCTGAGAGTGAGTCCGGTATTACGTTACTTGGGGGGAGGGGTATCGAGGCACGGTGCACGATCGCGACATATTTAATTACAAGCGTTCAAAGGCCCTTTTATTTCCGGCTCGGCAGGACGGTCAGACGAACGAAACGGACAGGACGAAATTCCACAGGAACCTTGTCGTTAGCCTGAACAGCCTTTACAAGCTGCCCGAGTGCAACCACGACAACTTGTCGAACCACTTGACCGCCAACGGATACCTGAAGCAATTCTTGCTTTCGACCACCAGACTCCCGTAAGTCCCGCGCCACAAGCCGTACTGTAATTGATGAGACCTCGGCTCTGGAATTTTCCTTTAGAGACTCGGCAAACCAGCGGAGAAGACTCCGAACCATCCCCTTGGAACGTTTGCTGGCTTCATCAACGCGAAAACTATCAGACACGATGCTGATTGTATTAGTTCCCTCGGTCCCGTATCGTTTATTGCTTTGCTGTTTAGATGAAGGTTTCAGATAATAAGTCTCTGGATTCTCTAGTTTATAGATCAGGCAGTTCCAACCTATTCCCCTCCGACAACTGCAAGGTCCCCACCATCGAACCTCTTTACAATGTATGCGTGTGCATCGCGTCGTGTATCGCGCGGCACGCGGCTCTCGTGGTGGGAGTTTCCCACTACTATACATTATTACGATGAAGGTGCCTCGAATGGCTCCGGAGCTACTCGTTGGAACTGCCTGTTCTAGATTGTAGAAATAAAATTTATTTTCGAGATCAAGCTACGTTTGAGCCATAAGCGTTTGTTCTTCGAGCACCATTTTTAAGGTTCCCTGCGCAAAGTCGCTTCGTCTAATGTCTCTGGTCTCCCCTGGCTCTAGGGAAAACCTCCGTCGAGGCACTTGCGTGTTGCTGTCGCGTGTCATAGCGACTCTCGCCTCTAAATCACTGTCGATTGGCCAGTGGCCCGACAGCGCTTCCGCCTTCAACGATTTAGTGCACCGTGGGCTGCTCGACTTGCCAAAGGACCGTCAACGGTGGAACGATGTTCTGGCTCATCGAGAAAACAGCGCGACCGCTCTGATGACGCTAATTTATTATCATTTCCACGGGACCAGAGAGTAACGCTCCTCCTCTAAACGCAATCCAGCAACACATTATTAACGTCACAAACTGACCACTTAATCTTCGTCTTCCAGGCACGACATGATCTGCCTGAGATCCCTCATCGTCAGGATCCTGAATCTCTCCAAGTCCGAGCAGACGCTATCATCACGGGACCTCAAGCTTCTATGGTTTCTGTTCGCCGTGGGATCAGTGTATCATGGCTCGCCGAACTCCGAGCAAGATTATGGCAACGCTGTGAAACGATTGGCAGCCTGGTTGCAATTCTCGAAACTGCACGAGTGCTATACCCATCACATCGACCTGCTTCGTTACTGTCTCAAGTGTCCCGAGGTGCCTAAAGATTTGCGGAGCAAGACGATGGACCTCTGGCTGGTGGAGTCCGACGGGGACATTAGACCTTTGCTCACTCTGGACTGCGACAGTGTCGTTAGACACTATTTACTGGTACCATTCCCTTTCATCGGATTTCACAGTTGATGCGCCGTGACTCACGGTTATTCTTGCGCGGACAGCTTGTTGTACAGACCGGCTACTCCGACAAGATCATCGGCCTGGCGATGAAAGGCATTCGGCAGATGATGCGCGGTAATGGCGCGGACGGGATCGGCGAAATTGTTTGGCACATGCTGCCCAACCTTCTCTCCACTTACACACCTGATAAAGGTAGATAATCGGACATCGTTCGCGAGGATTGGAAAAGCGTTCGAGCGATCTGTTGTTACACATTGTTTATTAGAAGTCTACTCGGGTCCGATACACCTGGGAAAACATTTGAGTAACGCTCTACATGATTTTGGAAAAGGTTTAGTTCGCGCGATATGTATCAGATGATTGTATAAGTTCGTGCCCGATTTGAAAATAAAATACAATGGCTAAATTTTAAAGAATAAAGTTTTATTAATCAATTGTATAGTCACCATTCTTTTCTAGTTGTAGAAATTCTACAATGGTGACTTGCAGAAATTCTACAATTAGAAAAGAATGGTGAGTATATAATTTTTCTTCACATTCCGCTGTACAGTACAGTTTGCGATGTCTATGACAATCGGCCACGAACTTATGCAATTATGTAATACTTACATAGTACAATGTACATATTAGAAGTCTATTCGGACATTTTCACATAAAATTGAATTCTGAAAATATCGAAAGACGCAATAGTATGCAGAGGATCCACTCAATAATTGTGTGATATTTTCAATAGAACATGAAACATTGAAATTAAGCTTAAAGAGGTAGCCTCGTTCCCATCTCATTTCTTGATAATGCAAACATGGGGTTTTTCAGTAGTCAGAAGCGGTAGATAAAAGATCAATCTAGGCAACGATCGCCCTCAAAAGTCCTATTTTTACGTTTACGAGGCGTAATTTGTATTATTTGGCTATTTTCATAGCTACATGCGCAGTTCTATGCTGCCGAATAATATAAATTACGCCTTGTAAACGAAAAAATAGGATTTCTGAAGCAGATAGCGCCCTAGATCAATCTTTTATCTAGCGTTTTTGACTAATGAAGAACCCCATCTTTGTATAATATTACCGAGTAATGAGAAGCCGAATCCCACACCCTTGCAAACCCGGAAAAAGGTGTTTACCCTGTTCATAAGACGTATTCGCGAACTTGCAACTTTTATTTCTAACTTAAGTTTGAGGGCCCCAAAATTTTTACCGCTTGGGGCCTCCACTTGGCTTGAGCCGCCACTGTCAAATGTATTATTTTTTCGTTTACGAGGCGTAATTTGCGTTATTCGGAAGCATGTAGCAGTCGCAGCTTTATGAAAATAGCTACATGCGCAGCTGTATGCTCCCGAATAATACGAATTATTTGCTATTAATTGCTTGCGAATAATTCGTTGCCGAATAATGCAAATTATCGCGACCTAGATCGATCTTTTATCTAGCTTTTTTGACTACTGAGAAACCCCATCTTTTTATCATCGAGAAAAACAGCGCTAGCCCCTCAAAAAAGTTACTCATAGAAGTTGCTAAAGAAACTTAGCGGTCTCTAAAGAAAAATATTGATCGGCCAGAGCGCAGAACCTCATCGTTTCCCTTGAATTAAATGTTTGCCTCGCCGCAGACGAGCAGATCAAGGCCGTCCTGGAGCTGGCGAACATTTTCATTCCCGATCGGGTGTCCTCGAGCATAAAGAATCGCTGCGCGGACTGTCTGACGAGCATCATACTGAGGCGGGACTCGAGCCTGGGACTGAGGACGCTGGCAATCATGCAGTCGTACGTCTTGCTGGTCACGTCCGCGACGTCCAAGCCATTTACAAGTAGATGTTCCACGGAATTCATTCACGGGAGCGACCCGCAAAACGAACGAAAGAAAGGGTAAGAAAGGACAGCATCACCGACAACGATTCTCTTCGTATTGCAGTTCTCGAGAAATACGTCCGAACGCCGAACTTCTTGGAGGAATTGCTGGCGCAAGGATTCTCCGAGGAGACCCCGGAATTGTCAGCGGCGTGTCTGAAGCTGCTCGCGTTCATTGTTCACTCTCACGAGAAATTGACGTTCCAGGTGAGCGCGTGCACGTGGTTTCATAAATAATAGATTTTCTCGTTGTACTGTCCTGTCTCTCGTTTATTCTATGTTTATTCTCTTTTTGTCATCGACCCTCTACAGCGCGATAAGCCGTTGACGATTGACGTGCAGAGCTTGGCCGATTTGCTGTTAAATACGAGAAAATCTGTCCACTTCGCCATCAATGGGATGCAACTCGCGCTGGAACTTTTCACTCGAAATATTGATGGATCGCCTGTCAGGCTCGACGGAGTCGCGAGCAACGGGGCGAGAGGAGTGATCAATCTCTACGAGACTCTTTGGATCGTTCACGGGATAGTTAGTAGCCTCTTATTGTGTGGAAGCGATCCTTCTTCTTTCGCGGTTAAATTAAAAATTATGCCGCGAAAGGATGAGCTGACGTTCGACCCATCGAGCTTTTGAAGCGTCTCGTTTCTAATTTCCTATATGAAAGTCATAAAAATTTTTTATCGTAGTGGAAAAAATTGATAATAGATCACTTTGATCCGATCTGATAGTTCTAATTCATTTATTTTCAAATTTCCTATATGGAAGTAATAAAAATTTCTGGTTGTGGTGGAAGAAATTGATAATAGATCACTTTGATACGTTCAGATAGTTCTAATTTATTTATCTTCAAATTTTCTGTGGTTTAGAGATCTGAAATTTTTTGTTGAAAAATGTTTTTTCCACGGTTTGAGATATAGTAATCTTTTATTTATAGTTCTAATTTATTTATTTTCAAAAAAGTCATAAAAATTTTTGATCGTGGTGGAAGAAATTGATAATAGATCACTTTGATTCGTTCTAATACTTCTAATTTATTTATTTTAAAATTTCCTATATGAAAGTAATAACAATTTTTTATCGTAGTGAAAGAAATTGATAATAGATCACTTTGATATGATCTGATTTCTAATTCATTTATTTTCAAATTTTCTGTGATTTAGAGAGCTGAAATTTTTTTTTAAAAAATGTTTTTTCCACGGTTTGAGATACAGTAATCTTTTATTTGTAGTTCTAATTTATTTATTTTCAAATTTCCGATATGAAAGTCATAAAAATTTTTGATCGCGGTGGAAGAAATTGATAATAGATCACTTTGATCCGATCTGATAGTTCTAATTCATTTATTTTCAAATTTCCTATATGGAAGTAATAAAAATTTCTGGTTGTGGTGGAAGAAATTGATAATAGATCACTTTGATAAGTTCAGATAGTTCTAATTTATTTATCTTCAAATTTTCTGTGGTTTAGAGAGCTGAAATTTTTTTTAAAATGTTTTTTTCACGGTTTGAGATACAGTAATCTTTTATTTATAGTTCTAATTTATTTGTTTTCAAATTTCCGATATGAAAGTCATAAAAATTTTTGATCGTGGTGGAAGAAATTGATAATAGATCACTTTGATCCGTTCTGATAGTTCTAATTCATTTATTTTCAAATTTCCTATATGGAAGTAATAAAAATTTCTGGTTGTGGTGGAAGAAATTGATAATAGATCACTTTGATACGTTCAGATAGTTCTAATTTATTTATCTTCAAATTTTCTGTGGTTTAGAGAGCTGAAATTTTTTTAAAATGTTTTTTTCACGGTTTGAGATACAGTAATCTTTTATTTATAGTTCTAATTTATTTGTTTTCAAATTTCCGATATGAAAGTCATAAAAATTTTTGATCGTGGTGGAAGAAATTGATAATAGATCACTTTGATCCGTTCTGATAGTTCTAATTTATTCATCTTCAAATCTTCTGTGGTTTAAAGAAATTTTTCTTTGAAAAAATGGTTTTTCGCGGTTTGAGATACTATAATCTTTTATTGTTCAATGATATCAGTTTTATATGTTGACTAGGACTTTTTAAACAAATATTAATTGACGAAAGTAGGAATTTCTACCCAGATTCGCAGTCTAATTTATTCATTTTCATGATAGAGCGATTCAACACAAAGAGACATCGTGTACCAGTGTCTCGAGGGTGTGCTCAGGTTCTGCCACAAACACGTAGAGCCCTTGTTATATCACCTGTGCACCCTGATGAGCAACTACAATCTCGTAACATCCACGCTGAGGTCTGGTTACGTATCCAGCCACTTTCTGAACTTCGTCTCGACCTGGCTCCGTTTTCGGAAAAGATACTGCAACGACGGAGGACCTTGGACCGAACTATCCCTTGGCAGAACACCATTCGAGGACACCTGGGACCTTATCCTGAAGTACATGGACAGTGTAAAGGATAAGGCTGATGCTTCGCTGCACACTCTCCGATATGCGGTGAGTGATTTTCAGACAACTAAAGTAATTATTCAAAGCGATGTGATCGATACTTGGTCTATATTAATCAAAAGCCTAGGTGGCTAGTAACGTGTTTGCCACTGTAATCAACTATAGTCACCGGTAATTGATTTTGAACTGTTTGATGGAACTGGAACCCGGTTTAACCCAAGAATTAATTGCTTGGGGCAATATAGATTTGTAATGCTATTAATACGTAGATTAAATTGATGAACTGGTAACATTGACAAATTATTGAAATTTTGAATGTTTTCAAATCGAAAGATGTTCAATGAAGACTGGAATTGTTGAGTATTATTGTTACAGTGGCGAACGTGTTAGGCTTGGAGACTGTTCATCAACAATCTCATTGTAACTCATGGAAATGTTGATGAATTCATAATTTTTATTCGTTATTTTCTTGCTTCTGTGAATGTTAACTTTGTTACGTTAGAAAAATTATTTTCAGCTGTCACAATTCAAAGGATTGCCTGGAAGAGTCATAGACAAAACGAAGTTAAAACATAATATTACATAGAAAAATAAATTTGAATTCGAATGGTCAAGTAGTATTAGACGATTGCATAATTTCGTGCCTGATTTGAAAATAAAATTCGATGGTTAAATTTTAAAGAATACAACTTTATTATTCTTTTCCAATTGTAGAAAAGTTAACCATTTTTTAATTTTAATTTAACCCATCTTGAACCGAATCTGTAACCAATCTTTAAAATGTAGCCATTGAATTTTATTTTCAAATGGGCCACGAACTTATGCAATCATATAATATAATAATTAGTTGTAGAAAGGGTAGGCAAAAAGTATGATGCATCGACAAACTGGAGGCAGGAGTTTCTCTCAACAGTTTATTTCATCCGTGCAACATTGTTCGTAACATTACTTCAACATGGCAAATACGTGCGTACAAAAAGTAGAAAAAGATTATGC
This sequence comes from Lasioglossum pauxillum, assembly GCA_933228785.1. NCBI lineage: Eukaryota > Metazoa > Arthropoda > Insecta > Hymenoptera > Halictidae > Lasioglossum > Lasioglossum pauxillum. The sequence goes on from OW121700.1 coordinate 15,527,335, forward strand.
AGGACGAATTTAATTCGTCCGCGTGTGTGAACGCGTGCGCTTGGTTGTCTGTGATCCTGAAATATATAATATAGTATATAGCGTTTTCTGGTTATGCTAATCCGGTTCCCTCGGTTCTAATCGCTGGTGGCGGGACGGCATCGTCCCCTAAAAATTGTCATCATGGAACTGTTCTGGACGTAGTGGTCGCGTGGGCTGCGCCGGTTTTCGGCGTTCGGAGGTTCGTGTTGGCGGCTTGGAATCGTTCCCGGGGCCTCGTCTCGATTTTTTCTTCCCCGTCCATTTTCCTTTTTCTTTGGCTTCACCTCTTTTTCCCTCTTCCTCTCTTTCTCTCTGTTACTTCCGCGGTCGACCATTGCGCTGCATGAAGCAACCCTTGAACGAGTTTAATCTCACGTCGATCTCACCTTCTTCCAGCTAGAACCAAACCAACGTGTCCCGTTTATTCGATTCTTTCCAGCGAAGTCGCGGGTGGTCTCTCGCGTTCACATAATCGCACATACGGTGCATTCACACGATCGGATATACACTACCGTTCATAAGTGTTTAGGCACTCTCAATGAGAGCATGAAACATATAAAAACTCAGAAAGAATGTGAAAAAGAATGAAAAACTGAAATGCATATACAGGTTGTTTCGTTTATCTGATAACGGAAATATCTTGCAACGCACAGAAGTTACAAAAAAATTTGTTAACAAAAATTGTTCGGTATGAAGGGTAATCATATAGTCTAATTTCTTTTGAGGACTAGAATGGTGGGGAGGGGGGATTTCAAAGTCAAATTAAGTTTTTTAAATTGAATGTCTTTTTTTTATGCCATGGATCGATAGAGTATCAAATTCTTAGTATAAAAGTGTTGAACCTCACATGTCCCAAACCTAATAGTTAACGAGATATTATCCAAAGAAGAAAGAAAATTGTTTCGATAATATCTCGTTAACTATTAGGTTTAGGACATGTGAAGGTCAACACTATTATACTCAGAATTTGATACTCTATCGATCTATGGTATAAAAAATAGAACATTCCATTTAAAATACTTGATTTGACTTTAAAATCCCGCCTCTCCACCATTCTAGTCCTAAAAAAAATTAGATTATATGATTGTACCCTTCATACCGAACAATTTTTGTTAACAAATATTTTTCGTAACTCCAGTGCGTCACAAAATATTTACGTTATCAAATAAACGAAACACACTGTATAATTGAACTGCATTTTAGATAAGTATTTCATTTTGTTCTAATGTTTTTTGGTAAACGTAATTCTGTACCAATAATACATGAAAAGAGGAGTGTCTAAACACTTATGAGCGGTAGTATACTCTAATTGTAAGACAAATTCAGAAAATTTTCTGCTCTCTAGGTTCAACGTAAAAATATTGAAGTAAGGAGTAAGTAAGGAGCATAACTGATTCCACACACTTTACATCAGAATAACTTTTATATGAATGAACCAAACGACTTCAATTTCTCTGTAAGGCTAGAAGAATTAGTTTAGTAAATGATGTGTAAAAAATATGTTGAAAAAATGCATTTGGACGGAATTGTGAAGAACAATAGTAAAAATTGATTTTTACAGCTTTTTTAGCTGGGCCACTAACAAAAATTCAAAAGGTGTGTCTGGTCAACTGGTATGAATTATATACGCTCTGAAAATTTCATTGGAATTGGTTAATTGGTTTGCGAATTATAATCGATTAAAAGTGGTAATTTGTAGTATCCCATAAAGTGACAAGTTTTACCATTTTTTATCGTTTATAATTCGTAAACCAATTAACCAATTTCAATGAAATTTTCAGAGCGTATATAATTTATACCAGTTGACCAGACACATCTTTTGAATTTTCGTTATTGGCCCAGCTCAAAAAGTTGTAAAAATCAATTGTTACTATTGTTTTTCACATCCTTTACTAAACTAATTCTTCTAGCCTTACACAGAAATTGAGTCGTTTGGTCCATTCATAAAAAAGTTGTTGTGATTTAAAGCGTGTGGAATCAGTTATGCTCCTTACTGTATAGCAAAATGAGAATTCATAGCTATTATACAGGGTGGACCACGAAGCGTGATCAGCTTAGATTATTCAACCCTTATAGTCAATTATGTCTTAATGGTTGAAAGGTGTGATATGATAACAGTTTACTGTAAACGTGGGCAAAATGGAATGTAGGCCCGATTGTTTTATTATTGAATATTATTATTATTATTTTCCATTGAATAAGATTATTCCTTTATCCTAAAGAGAGTTAATGTATCTTTGAAAACAAGAAAGATATTCGTGGTACAAACGTTAGGTGACTCACCCTGTATATACTCACAAAGATTCGCAATAAGCAGAACAAACAAATTCACGTTTCTAAGGAAATTCGACGAATACAAGAGTTAATTTTATATTTTATTCTATGCAACGCTTGCCATATACAATTTTTTAATTAAACGTAGTAAATAAAAACCGTAAGTGGCAGAGGATAGACAGCGCAGAGTCGGGCGAATTTGCGATCTGAATGAAAAGTTCCGAACAAAAGATAAGGACCCGGAGTTATTTGTCCGACAAGGTGCAGAGCTCATTCTACTGCCACAGGCGACCCAGATTCTGGCCGTCTGACTATTTACCAACTCCGACTGCAGTTACTTCAGTATACATACGAGGCCGTGTCTACTCGTCCGACTAGGTACGGAATTTATGCTTCCAGTCTGACGCGTACTATCCTCGTTCTACTTGTCCAATTAGATGCGGTTTCGCTGGCGCGACCAGCTAAAAGTTTCGATTAGAGTTCAAGAATTCGGGCGTAACGTGTAATTAACTTTCGAAATTATTCTACCGAAGTTGCGAATCGGAATAGGGTCTCTCCGGAAAATTAGCAGAACAGCTACCGAATTTCCTCCATATAAACAGATCCTGTTAGACAACTCTACTTTAGTTCGTGTTATCTAATCTACTTAACGTGCTGACAGCCATATGATTTTTACGGGTGAATTTTACGACGATCATTTTCAAGTAATTCCTCTTTTCCGGGGATTACGCTTACGTATACGGCGATGCGCAGCATAAGTCCTGATTACCTGGTCGAACAGGTAAATCTCCTTGTAACAGGACGGCGAAACGCACTCTCGGATGCACCTGGTCTTAGCGATGTCGCTCCTCTCCGGCGGATGCATCTTGCAAGCGCCACTCTCCTCGCAAGCCTGCTCGAATTGCCTAAAGAGAAGTTCCTGCAGGACATTATAACATTTCAGTTAAACAACACAAGGTTCAACGCAAGCAAGAATATTTGTCGGGGACACAGCAGCAGCGGGATACAATTTCAACAATTTCTCCGAGTCTCCCGGAGATTATTAACTCCAATTAGTGTCCCAGCCAGTTCTATGATTGGTACGGCGTTCAATTTTCTTTCAAGACTCGTCTTCCCTCTGTATTACAAATGGACTTCGTGCTATAGCCCGGACAGTAATGCTGGTATTCCCGGCAAGTTTAATAACATCAGCACAACTTTCTGATTAATCTTTATACCGTGAAGCAAAGGGGATCATGGCGGCATTGTTATTAAATTTGAAGACCTTCCTTCCTCGGAAATGAGTTTGCTGGGAACGCTTTGGTGACCTTAAAATCTCGGGAAGCAATTTATCTTCACCCAAAGGTGTAAAATAAAGGGAGACGTCTAAAAATTAATGATACAAGAAGTCATCTAAGACGAGCCACCTGAATAACTTCTGATGTTGTTTGAAGGCCAACTTGGATTTTTGAAATGGAACCACACATTTTTAAACTCCTACGATTGTAGCCCTTCTTGAGCCCTTCTTGAATGAATTTATCGTTGAAATTGTCTCGAGAAAGCCTACAAACGTAGTAGTTTACAAATATGTGGTTCTATATACAACAGACTACCACAACTTTTGTCTGAAACATTTCATCCTATGCCAATAAATCTAAACTGTTATTCAGGTGTATGTGTTTAATTTCACTGTCCAACAAATTTCAACTTTTTTTATGTTTCGAATATACTGTTGGGTTGATATTATAGAGTTTTTCGCGCTGATTCCGAATCTGCCCTTAACTTTTCTCCTACACGCACAGTTTTTGAGAAACGTGACTTAAAAAAAACGTTTTTTTCAACTTTAAACAAATATTGTGATATTATTATAAAAGATATTGAATTGTGCTTTTCAGCAAAAGATTCTACAGACTTTCTATACTAATACTAATACATTATGATTGTTTAAACACGTTTAAACAAGCATTAAAGACGGAGAGACACCACTTTTGCACCAATTTTTGAGGATATTTTTCAATTTATCTCAAGAACTAAGGGTCCAGCGAAAAATCGAACTATACCACGCGATAGAGCAGACTTTTGTCTTGAGAAACCACCATTTCAAGTTTGCATAGTAGACGTTTTTTTCGAACCGGGAAGCAAAATATCTTCGCCCGACATGAGTTGCCGCCAGTGGCGCTTACCACTAGAACAGGCGTTCCACGGGATACAGCGCAGCGCGGCGAACGCCCGTTGTAGTGGTGAGCGCCACTGGCGGGAACTCATGTCGGGCGAAGATATTTTGCTTTCTGGTTCGAAAAAAACGTCGACCATGCAAACTTGAAATGGTGGTTTCTCAAGATAAAAGTCTGCTTTATCGCGTGGTATAGTTCGATTTTCCGCTGGTCCCTTATTTTTTGAGATAAATTCAGAAATATCCTCAAAAATTGGTGCAAAAGGGGTGTCTCTCCGCCTTTAGTGATTGTTTAAACATGTTTAAACAATCATATTGTATTAGTATTGGGTATCACCGGATTCGGGAAAGTCTGTAGAATTTTTTGTTGTAAAGAACAATTCAATATCCTTTATAATAACACCACAATATTTGTTTAAAGTTGGAAAATATGTTCTTTTTTTTCAAAGTCATGTTTCTCAAAAACTGTGCGTCTAGGGAAAAAATTAAGGACAGATTTGGAATCAGCGCGAAAAACTCTATGAGAACCACCCAACAGTAATTGTGGAACAAATTTGGTGTTGGACAGTGTTTTTTGCTGGTGGAATTACCGAATAAACGAAAGAAATATTTTACTGATATCGTCCTTTACAAAACGGTCTACGAAGATATGAGTTCGTGTAGATGTGAATGGTTTAATCGTCGCGAAAAGTTTCTAATTGCGTAACGAGAGTGCTCGGAATCGTGTTTGACCGAATCCAGTCCGTTTCCCGTGGCTGTCCGGTGTTCGCCAGGCTCGCATTAGTGCAACAAGTGACGAAGAAACGAATGTTTGCACGCTCCGGATTCCATCAAGTGCCCTCCTACAGAAGTTAGCGCAATCGATTCCGCGCGACTCTCGAGTGATCCTTGTACCAAGGACATGCTCGCTGGCACGTCCCATCGGTTTTCGCGGAGAATCAGCGTATCAGCAGAAGCGATACCATAGCGAAGCACGCCCTCGAGCACTTTGCCTGTCTTCGGGGTTAATGCCAAATCGATTTTACCCCTTTGGCGAAACCATGGCACCACCCGGTTACTGGATTCAACCCCCATGGGGACGCTAAGCTCATGTCCTGGGAGAAAATCCTTTCTACGCAATCCGTCCTCTATCCCTCTCAGATTTTAGGCAGATTCGATCGGAAGTTCCAAGCTCAGCAGTTAACACGAACGTCTTAGATCAACAATTTCGACTGTGACGACGCGGAACCACCCTCGGCAAGGTTGTACGCAGTCAATCATTCATGGCATCGGAGATTCGGAGATAATGAATTCTTATGATAGAGTAGAATATTTAAATTTTAATTTCGTTAAATGTTGTATGAAAATTGCACGACAATAATTGGAATTTTGAGACAACTCTGAATGGGAAACATCGCGAACAAAAGATCTCAAGCAGCAAATCTCTGTAACACCCCTAGAAAGCAAGCTGCATTGCAATATCCTGAATTGCTAGGTGCAGCAGAAATCTTTTGTATTTTGATTTCAATGGATCAAAAGCAATAAACCGCCATCGCAGATCCACCAACAATGTAACTACCTCTTAACAGAAATCCACTTCGGAGGTGTCATAAAAGTCTTTTATATTTCAATTTCAATTAACTCCATGCGGTAAATCTGTACAATTTCCCAACAAAGATCCTTGCTGTTGAATAGCTCCTAAGCTTAAATCCACTTTGTATCTGGCATGGAAATCTTTTATATCTCAATTTCAATGAGTCGAGAGCTACAAATATAACATACAAAGCCGCATACAACCAGCATCCCTTACACAGAAATCTACTTCGTTACACATAAATCTATTGTATTTAAACCGCAATGAATCGAGAGCTACACATCTTAATAATATTCTTGCAGAAATAACCGCAATCCAACATCGTACAGCAACGAATCGAAAGCTACAAATCTTTATAGTACTCCTGCAGATATAACTGTAATTCTTACTAAACTGAAGCATCACCCAATCATAAAATCACTTCATAGGTGTAATAAAAATCTTTTGTATTTTAAGAGGAATGAATCGAAGGTAATAAACCTCTGTAACACCCCACAGTTAACTGCAATTTGATGTCTCCTAAACACAAGTACACTTTAAAACTGTCACAAAAATTATTCATACAGCAATGAATCTCTACAGCATCCCCTAATCATGCATTCACTTCTTAGCTAGCACAAAAATCTCTACCCCTCCAATCGGCAAATGAAAAGTATTCAGAACTGCACTATACTACGATGCACCAATAGCCTCCACCATAGCTCATACCCCTAACATAGCTGACATTAAACTTACAAGGGGATGATATTCGAGCAGATAGATTCTGAAGCGATTTCGAATAGATAATGAGACAGAATTTTCATTTGTATTGCGGAATTCGTGTCGGACGGTAGATACAGCATCCCGGTGTCGTAAAATACTGCCTCCGGAAAGGCTACGGGTTGCCATAACCTCTACCAGGGGCGGATAGTGTCGCGGTGCGTGATCACGGTGTAGAAATGTCTGCGAACTTACATTCCTGGTGGTCTCCTTGTACGGGTACTCGGGGAATGTGAAGGTCTTGGCGAGGATTCCCGGCCCCAGCTGTAGGTGTCCGACGACGAGGACCAGTCCGATCGTGAACGCCACCCCCGGCGCCATGTTGAGCAGCCGGCTGCGAGATCAATATGATGGGGTGGCGCTCGGTTAGGTCCGCTTCCTTCCGCACGCTGTTGCCTCCGCGCCTCGTAAAAATGCTGTGGCCTCGGCCGGACCCCCTCGAACAAGGGGGTGGATCCGCGCAATCATCCCCCGATGAACCTGTCAATTTCTTTTAGCCGGTTGTACCGCGAAATTGACTTTTTCCGATGCCCCGAGACCAAACTCTGGGTCGAACAGGCTTTTGGCGCCCCGGTGACTTCGACGACGATCCGCTTAAGGTACTACCCTGATGGAACAGACAAGACCGATTTTTAAAAATATTTTCATTCGATTCTGGAACATTCAAACTACACTTCTTGAAAAATTACTTTTGCAATTCATCAAATTCACGAAGTTACTAAAGATTCTGGTTAAACATCTGCCCCCTTGGATTCGGTGCGACGATTTGGCTCCGTGGACAAATTGAAGTTTTCAGGAAATAAAGAAGTTTGTTTGTTTGGTTTTTGTCTGGTCTGTGGAAGCTACGAGGATCAGGTGTCTCCAAATGGTGAGACTGCGGCGAACCTGAAGAAGCTTAGGCGAAGTACAAAGTACTTCTGGAGCTGGGGTACATTGAAAGCGACTTCTGAGGCTACGAGTTTGAATATTTTTTTGGTGATTTAGGGGTGATTGGTAGGGTACCGTGGGGGATTGTGGACTCTTTTGTGGTAGGAAAAGTTGGCGAATCCGAATGGTTACTTAAATGTTTATAAGCAGGGACCATAATTGTTATAACTAAAAAGAAAAAAGTCATAGAATAAAAAGTATTTCGTCGACTAAAATCGTATTGGTTACAAATAAGGATTAAGTATACATAACCGAAAATTTGTTCTCTTGTTGGTTGTTAGCGTTGAGAGAAATTCATTTCGATCACTTATAACAGTTATCAATGAGAGAAATTTATTTCGATCGCTCATTGTTATGATTGTTATCGATAACTGTTATCAATGGGAGCAGTTTATTTCGGTCACTCATAATAGTTATTCGATGAGATAAATTTATTTCGATCGCTCATAACAGTTATCAATGAGAGAAATTTATTTCGATCGCTCGTAACAGTTATCAATGAGAGAAATTTATTTCGATCGCTCATAACAGTTATCGATGTGAGCAGTTTATTTCGGTCACTCATAATAGTTCTTCGATGAGATAAATTTATTTCGATCGCTCATAACAGTTATCAATGAGAGAAATTTATTTCGATTGCTCATAACAGTTATTCGATGAGATAAATTGATTTCGATCGGTCGTAACTAGACTGCGGATCTTTATACAAAATTAAAATTGTCTGCAACGATCGCAAAAAATAGAAACTAAATTGAATGTTATTTCTTTCTTTAATTATTTTAATAGAGGAGAAATTCTATATTGATATCTACAATTTTTAAAATTTTTTAACAATTTTGATCTTCAACTTCTCAATTTTGCTATAAATGCATAAATATTCGCAGTCTACTCATAACAGTTATTTAATGAGAGAAGTTCATTTCGATCGCTCATAACAATTATTGATGAAGGAAATTTGTAATAGTTATTATTAAATAGTACAACTTTCAAATGGTAGACAATCAATTATTTCATAAATTTTTTATTTGTAAAATTAATTGCTACAATGAAAATTTATTATGACAAACAAAAAGATTTTGTGTCGTTCTTATGGTCTGTTGATTCGTCTTGATGTACAAAACCTTCTCAATGAATTTCACAGGCTTGCTCCATCCGAAAAAGAGTAGGCAACTCAATAAATAAGAAACCAAAATGAATTTTCTCATCAATAATTATTATGAACAAGTGAAAAGAAATTCGATCATCGATAACTGTTATGAGCGATCGAAATAAATTTCTCTAATCGATAACTGTTATGAGTAGAGAGATGTCTCGCATCGAAAATTGTTATGAGTAGAAAGAATTGTCTCTCATCGATAACAGTTATGAGCAGAAAGAATTGTCTTCATCGATTGCAAGATATAGGAACTAAATTAAATGTTATTTCTTCCCTTAATGATTTTAATAGAGGAGAAATCATATATTGACATCTTCAATTTTCGAACAATTTTGAATTTCATGTATTCAATTTTGCTATAAATGCATAAAGATCCGCAGTTTAGTTATGAGCGATCTCGAAATGAACTTCTCTCATCAATAACTGCTTTGAGCAATCTTAGGTTTATTATTATTATTATTATTATTATTATTATTATTATTATATACGGACCGAGGTCCTTTTATACATATGTATACAGTTTTTACCGTATAACTGATAAAAACAAAAAAAAAGGACATAACAAAAAAAAAGTCTTAACCTAAGTCTTAACCCTCATCCGTCCCTCATTTCGCGAACTGAATCTGTCCCTCGGTGTCAACTTGACACAGTGGTAAAATATCGACGAAATAACAAGATAGAAAGTTATTTTCCGATATTTTTGTATTCAAATGGATGCGTTAACATCTGCATCTTAGTTTCTGCACAATTTTCGCATAAAATAAAGCGATGTGTGGGACATACTACTTGTTTGGACAAATCACAACGGGCACTATATATATTAGCATTCGGTCATTTCTCACATATGTGACACCGGGCTCGTTTTTTTGTTGGTGGAGTATGCATTATACGATTACTACAAGACGGTACAATCACTGTTGGTATACCCTTTATTTGTGCAACAAGTGCAGTCGCATTAGATCCTCGCGGTAGATGTGTGCGAAACGTAATACATATACGAATGCACCAAAGAATGTCCAATTTCAATAAAAAAAAGGCGTCGACGATATTTTTTATTTTTATTCCACGTTGCATTGAGTGAAAGAAATATTATAAAAGCATTGCATGCTGATATATCTAACATATTAGCAACATTTGCAACAATTGCCATTGGTCATCTATTTGTTTCGCGCTTACATCTGTATGTGCCCACCATCTCCATATCATCGAGGACATCGACGCGACGCCTCCTTTTATAGCGTTATAATATTTTATTATTTCAGGTTTTTTATCTACTTCACTACTCATTTGCTTTGACGTATGGTATGTACTAAGTAGAATAACAAATCGTCTTCTTTTTGTCACATAAGACACCATTGTACCTTTTAGTATGTGTTCAAAAACAAACCCCGAATGATGAAGTGGCTTCTTCTTTATATCGAGTAAAATTTGTGGAATTTCTTTTCTATTTTTTCGTATGGTCCCTACAAGCGTCATCTTTTGTTTTTGTAATATAATTACTAATTCGTGTGAAGTAAAAAAATTGTTACACATAACATTGCGTCCACCCAAACCTTCACCTACTTGTAGCACTACGCGTTGACGCTGCTTTACTTCTGTGTGGCAGTTTCGATCGCGTCCAATGTAAATTTCCATACTATATGAGTAATACGTTTTCTTCTAATTTAGAAAAAATCAATTTTCCTTCAATTTCCGAATGCCGTATAAATTTCTCATTGAAATAATGGTGATTGAAAAACTCCGCGACAGTACGTAAGAGTACATGTGTCATATTGACACACAGGGACTCTTCCGTAACAAATTCGACTTGCAGTTTTGACATTATTATTTTCCATGAATAATGCTAGGTATATGTGTTTCGCATTAAAAAAATAAAAGTCACAAACTTTCGGGCAAATTTACCGACAAATAACAGAACAGTACCCCTTAATTCGCGAAAACTGTGTCAAATTGACACGAGGGACGGATGAGGGTTAACTAAAATTAACATAAAAATGGACCGCGCGAAACTAAACAAATACAGATATAATTAACAAATAGTATTGCGCAATTTTGCTTTGAATGCCTGTAACGTGCCATTGAAAAAATCGATATTGTTGTAAAATATGTTAGAGTTAGCAATAATGCGATTTAATGGATTTATTGTTCCATATGAGGATTTGGATTTCATCGTTTGAAATCCTGCTCTCGTTCTCAAAACACGTTCAGGTACGTAGAAGTTGATTTGCCTTAGGAGTGTGGGACAATCTATATTATTATTAATCAAATTGAAGATAAAGCTCTGGTCGGAAACTGTTCTACGATCAGACAATGTTTCAAGGTTGACTGTGTTTAATATTATAGAGTAATTGTGATCAAATAATGACATTGGGTTGTTTGTCTTGTATGCACAAAACCTGAGGAATTTATGCTGCACTCTCTCTAGCATATTTTCATATTTAACGCTTTTCGGAGACCATATAGTTGAAGCATATTCTAACTGAGGACGGACAAGGGTAATATATAGCAACCTAAGTGTATGGATTGAATGAAAATCTGTGGAAAAACGAAGTATGAAACCGAGCATTCTTGAAGCGGAGTTGACAATGTGATAAAAATGGTTGGAAAAATCTGGGGTAGAGGAGAAGTGAATTCCTAAGTCGTTAACATTTGTTATTGAGGATAGAATACAGTCATTTAGATGGTAAGGATATATAAGAGGAGAGTTTTTCTTCATCGATAACAGTTATCGAGGAAGCTCAAATTTTTTGGACACTAATAACTGTTACTTGTAACCAAAAAGTATAAAAATCGATATTTTTTAGTCATTTTGTTCTTCGAATCTTTTTCTTTACATTTCGTCTACATTACCTTAAGTTTCAATAATAATCAGCTTGTTATTAATGATTTTTATCGCAGAAAATTTTATAACAACTGTTATTATTATTAACTGTTAAAATTTTATAACTCCACGTGTTTATCTAGTTGATCCGTTTGGGGAATTTCGAGACGATCGAGCTGATCCGTCCGAGACAATACGTTTAAGCAAACTGGGATGCAGGAGTACGAAGAGTACGAAGACAGGGTCGCGGAATCCCCGTGCATCTATGTTGCTGCACGCGCTGGTTCATCGATAAATCCGTGGCGTCGCGGCCCGGCTCGGCTATTTTGCATAAAACGTAACGGAGTGTATGCAGCGGAGCGGGTTGGCATTTATCGTCGCGATGCATGCGGCCGAACCAGACGACGTTTTTGTTGGGGCCGGTCGTTCCGCACCGTGTGCACCGAAACCACCCCCGCCCATTAAATCGAGATTTCGGCCGGTGATTAGCGGCAGTTTGCCTCGCTTCGTCTCGCCTCGCCTCACCCCGCCTCGCTGCGTCCAACCAGTCGATAGATTTTACCAATAATTTTCCGTCGGTCCGTGGAATTTCGATTCGAAGGAACCTGTCGTGGTTTTCCAGCTACCCTCCCCTCGCGCTCTTCTCCATCCCCTTGTTCTCCACGATCGAGATACTTTCCATTGTCTTGTACCTTGTTTCACCGTCGGTTCTCTCGCGGAAGCAGAAATTTGTGAAATTTAATGCTCGATACGAAATCCTCTTTTGTTCTTCCGAGACCGACGCTGTCTGATTTGCAGGCGAACCGCCGTGTCCCGCGCCGGAGAAGATCGTGAAATATTTTTAAATGGACGCGGAGTAACCGCAATTTTTTCGTTTCTCCATGAAAGTGAAATGTTCCTCAACTGTTATACAGGGAGGTCCGTTTAAATACGAACACCTCAATATCTCTTCAGGTTATTGTGATGCAAAAAATATTTGTTACTTAATGTGTATGGTATCAACGTACCAAATATGTGGCAAGAATATTTTTTTCCGAAGATCATTTTTTTGGTGTTATGAAGGACATCGGTTTTTTGATACATAACTACATTTTTATTTTATTGTATCGTGTAACTGATCGAAAAATACATTTAGATATATATAAAAACATGAACTTGAAATGAACTTGATCTTCGAAAATTGGCGTTCCTTTGCGTGGTCCATGTCTTCAGGATATTGTTGCAAAAAATATTTGTTACATAATGTGCATATTGTCAATGGACCAAATGTCGTGCAATAATATGTATAATAATATGTAAGGATGACTGATTCAAACACACGATGTCTGATTTAAAAAAACATTTATTTCTTTCGCACGCGCCACGACGACAACGACCTGCTTTTTCGCTCTAGCTCTTTTAAGCTTTTTCCGCAACGTAGGCGGTTCCTTTCGATAACCAATCGCAATGCTTATTTTCTAAAAGGCGACAGGGTGAGGGAAACTGGCCAGTTCCTGGAGGTACCCTTGCCTTGAGCCCTCGTTGTCTACCTAGAACCCTTAACGGCCCGCACTTGGTCTGCAGATGTTTTACGGCACGTCAACGGCTATTGGGACCTTTAGCTAAAATATGAGATCTCTAATAAATTATCATAAAACATAAAGTTCCGCTAAATCTCAAAAATAGCCTAAAGTCACGTCCGCGCCGTAATCATAAACTGCATCCCTGACCGGCACATGGTACCCTGTTGCGGCCCGCATGGGCCGCTGGCCCTCGAATCCCTTACAACTCGGCCAGCCTGACGATTTAGCCGCCCCGGCTAAACTTCTACGTTCTTATGGTAGTCATCTTCCTCCGGGGTTTCCAATTCTGTGTAGGTGACCTGCCTCTTAGACACCTGTGCGTTGTTTCTTTTAGGGCAGTTTGGTAGCAGGTGACCCATTTCCCCGCAACCAAAGCAGCTACCCTTTTCCCTCGCAGGTAGTCGACAATCCATTGCTCGATGACCTAAACGGTTGCAGTTATAGCAACGGCTATCTGTCTTCCATCCTGACAGCGATCCTCCGGTCGTGATTGTGCCTTGCTGATTTTTCTCGGCTGTTGACCTGGAGTGATTTCCCGTACCGCTGGACAATGAAATCTTTCTCAAGGCCCTTAACATATCCGTGGCTGTTTTGAACTCACACATCCGTGCCTGGTTCCGTATATTGTTTTCAGGAATGCCATCTATTAGATAATCAACCAGTTCTTCTTCTGGCACGGGAACTTTGTTAGCTAATACTATCTTCTCGTGATAATATTGCTCGAACGGTTCAGTATTTTTCCACTTTCTACTTTCAAATTTTCGCTTCATTTCCAACCGGGTTTCTCGATTCCCAAACATGGCCTCCATTTTGTACAGAAGCATATCTGTGGGGAGTTCCAGATGTTCACTCCTTGAATGAAACCAATTAGCGGCTCTCCCTTTCAATTTTGTCCCTAACAAAACTCTGGTTGCATTGTCATCCAACTCATATGTTGTGGAGAGTATCTGAAGCTGTTTCGTCCAGTTTTGGAAATTTTGCTCTTCACCGTTGAAATCGCTGATCAATTCCCCGATTGACCTGATGTTGGCGTTGAATCTCGTGGTAGAACTGGCTGTCGAACTAGGCGAATTCCTCAGAAGCTCATTCTCCCTCTGAAGTAGCCTAATTTCTCTCTCCATCAGCTTTTTCTCCCGCCGCAGCAACTCCATCTCTCTTCTTACTAGGTGATCGGCGGTGGTTCCAGTTTGGTCTGGTTGCCATGACGGTGCATCTGGACGCAGAATACTGCTGTTGAGTGGTGTGTTCTCGTCCTCGCCATCACCCTCTTTTTCTGGCGTTGCATCGGGAGCCCTTTCGTTTTCCCATGCCCTGTTCGGGAAATTTTCGTCCAGACGCTGCACTAACTCTGCCTTGTTTCCCGATGTAGGGAGACCATGCTGATGTAAAATTTCCTTCAATTCCTGAACGAGGAATTGACGCTGTACTTTTCCCGTTGCGTAAGCCATCTTTTACTCAAAAGTTTACTTGAACGAATCACACAAAATGTCACAAAGATGTAAGTCACTTCCAGAAATTATTCGGAAAGTTGCTCAGAAAGTCACTCAGAAAGTCACTCAGAATGTCACTTAGAATGTCACACAGAATGTCACTTAGAATTTCTCGGTTGCCGTTGGCCGAACGTAAATGGTAACTACTGCGAATATCCGTAATACTTCAGTTCACGATCCCACTTCTGAAATTTGTAAGGATGACTGATTCAAACACACGATGTCTGATTTAAAAAAACATTTATTTCTTTCGCACGCGCCACGACGACAACGACCTGCTTTTTCGCTCTAGCTCTTTTAAGCTTTTTCCGCAACGTAGGCGGTTCCTTTCGATAACCAATCGCAATGCTTATTTTCTAAAAGGCGACAGGGTGAGGGAAACTGGCCAGTTCCTGGAGGTACCCTTGCCTTGAGCCCTCGTTGTCTACCTAGAACCCTTAACGGCCCGCACTTGGTCTGCAGATGTTTTACGGCACGTCAACGGCTATTGGGACCTTTAGCTAAAATATGAGATCTCTAATAAATTATCATAAAACATAAAGTTCCGCTAAATCTCAAAAATAGCCTAAAGTCACGTCCGCGCCGTAATCATAAACTGCATCCCTGACCGGCACATGGTACCCTGTTGCGGCCCGCATGGGCCGCTGGCCCTCGAATCCCTTACAAATATGACCTTGAAATGACCTGGATCTTCGAAAATTAAAGGTTTGCCTTCAGATCAAGATCAAGGTCATGTTATTATACATATCTGAATGTATTTTTCTATCAGTTACACGATGCAATAAAATAAAAATGTAGTTATCTATCAAAAAACATCGATGTTCTTCATAACTCCGAAAAAAATGACCTTTGAAAAAAATATTCTTGCCAGATATTTGGTCCATTGACAATATGCACATTATGTAACAAATATTTTTTGCATCACAATATCCTGAAGAGATATTTAGGTGTTTTATACATATTCTAACTGGGGACGGACCTCCCTATTTAAACGGACCTCCCTGTATACATCGAAATTTATTAAACGCGGCTGGATAAATAATTGCGTCGCATATTATTGTGGAAAAACATCTCATCTCAATTCGTAGAAATGGATCCGCGAAAAAAAGGACGCGAGTAAATTTAATTCGCGTGAACGTGCTCGATGCGGAATGAAAATTTTTATCGGCGATCGCATGTAACTAGTCCGGGATTATTAAACTCCGCTCGAAATGCAGTTACGCGCCGCGGGGGATCGGGAAAATGCAAAGTACGGAAGCGAAGGCGGATTTCGCGGACTCGAAGCTCGAAAATCGCCGAACGTTCTCGCAGAGGAGACGTCGATGGAAAATTCGTTTGACTTCCCGGCCGGCTCAGCACGGTCTGAAAAATCCGAAATTGACGGCGGCTTTTTAATCACATGCTCGCCAGTTCAAACATCGAGGGCAAACCGATGCATGATGCACGATGTACCCTCCACCGACGCGCTGTGCGCCGCTCGCGATTAAACGCGGCCACCGCGCGAAATTCCATTGATTTACCCGTCCGCCTGCCGCGCTGCAGAACGCTGAATCGTTTAGTGCGAGTTTTTCCGGAATAATTCGCGCCTTTGACGGTATTGACGCAACCATAGTGTCTACCGGAAACATTTCCAATCGAAACTTTGATGTCCGATCAACTATTTGACGGTCCCCGCTTTGTCTGATCGGTGACGGAGTATATTTCACCTGCTGAGTCATTACCTAACAGGATCCAGCTAGATTAACGTGATAACTGTTTTATGTTTTATGATTTAATTTGTCTAACAATATGGTAAGGCTAGTCGGTCATCTGGAAGGTTTTCAGCAATTTGTTTCTTAGCATCTCGTCCAGTCAATGAATGCTCATAAGAGGGGTGTAGAGGGAAATGGAAGGAACACAATTTTTAACTTTGGGGCTTTGTTTGAACTAGTTAGGAAGTAAATATACTAAATGTCCCTACTCCTAGGAGGTGAGCGGGTTCAGGGGGACACACGTAGGAGGTCCTTTTTTTCGATTTTCTATGTGTCCTAGCAATAGGACCATTCTACAGGGTGTCCCAAAATTCCTGAACATCCCGGAAATAGGAGGTTGCTGAAACCATTTGAAGCGACATTTTCCTTTGCAAAAATGTTATCCGCAGGTTTGTTTAGGAGTTATTAACGAAAAACACGGACCAATCAGAGCGCGACCTAGACGCGAGTTGACACAGTCGGCCAATCGACAGTTGGCGCGCCGGGCCGACTGTGCCAACTCGCGTCTAGGTCGCGCTCTGATTGGTCCGTGTTTTCGTTAATAACTCCTAAAAAAAAACGCGGATAACATTTTTGCAAAGGAAAATGTCGCTTCAAATGGTCTCAGCAACCTCCTATTTCCGGGATGTTCAGGAATTTTGGGACACCCTGTATACAAAAGTAAAGCTGATAAAATGTGCCATAAGATTGACTTCATTCAGTTTTTCGCTACTTCGCATAGTTTCCGAGATATCCGCGCACAAAGTTCACAAATTGTGAAAAAGAAATTTTTGCCCCACGTTTTTTGCCTTATTTGACTAGCTAACTCTTCAGCACAATTAGTGAACTTTGAGCGCGGATATCTCGACAACTATGCGAGATAGCGAAAAACTGAATCCAATCAATCTTGTAGCACATTTTGTCAGCTTTAATTTTGTATAGAATGGTCTTATCGCTAGGACGCATAGTTTCCGAGATATAAGCGGAAACTCTCCTACACCCCGCTCACCGCCTAGGAGTGGGGACTTTTAGTATGTTTACCTCCGAACTAGTCCAAACAAAAACCCAAAGTTAAAAATTGTGTTCCTTCCATTTCCCTCTACAACTTTCCGTTGACTGGACTAATCGAGCCATTGCCATTTCTTTAGTAGCCCGGCCTGCAGCTAACATGTGGCATACAGTAATTGGCACAGTTAGAAGGTTTCTTAACTTATGCATTCAATAGGGGTGTGCGAGAACCCGAAATATCGGGAACCCCATAGTCGGGACGAGTCGAGAAGAGGTCGAATCGGGTCGGGTCGGGTTCCCGAAACTTTCGAGATTTCCAAAAATTTCGAGATTCCCGCAGAAATCGGTTTCCCGAAAATTTCGAGAATATGACATAAGACACTCTTGAAAAGAATTCGTGATGGACAACATTCTTTCAATCTCAAGAACATCTAGAATAAAAAATCCGAAACTATGAATGTATTCATTAAAACGAATATAAATGATTACTGGGTTCTCGAAATTTTCGGGAATCCTGATAAATTCGAGAATCCCGATTTTTTTCGGGAATCCGGATAAATTCGAGAATCTCGAAATTTTCGGGTACCCGTCCCGATCGCGAAAAAATTTCGTGTTCCCCTCCCGATCCGATATTTCGGGTTCTCGCACACCTCTAGCATTCAATTTAATCTTCCAGGTTTAAGAGACTGTATCGTAAAGTTCAAAGGGCTCTACTGAGACATCAGACGAATCCTTAAAACGATGTGTATCCCCATTCTACTTGGACGTCTTCAACGTTCAAGTAAACCGTTTCTTCAATCGAACCAAACTTCGGTGATTTATCAATCTGATCGAGCAGAGCTTCATTCCATTGCCGAGTCTTTAAACAATCCATTACGTTTTGTTTTGACCAAAGACAATACGTATTCTACTTCGCTCACCATGAATGAACGGTTATCTCGAATCCAGCTGACAGTCATTCTACTTCTCCAATTACATCAGACTTCTATTTTTATCTATCTGATGTTGAACGGCCTCATTCTACTTGTTTGTCGTCGGCAAACTCGTTATCCTTTGTCTCGTCTGTGACATTACGTATTCTACTTACTGAACCATGTGTGTAAACAACGTATACGTGCAAACAGTAGTCTATTGAATCGCCTGGACGAACGTGAGTCTCTTTCTTTCACATAAAATCTAACTCTTTTCATCTGTCTGACAGTATGTGTGTTATCCCTTCCCACCTGTCCGGCTCAGACGACTATAATTTCGTCAGTCGTTGTATTATCACCTCGTGCGAGTGCATCAAAGCGATCGATGCCGATTCAACTTGTTCGGCTGAACTCCGATAAAATTTACGCTCCCAGCTTGATTCAGTACCATCATTCCACTTGTCACACTAGACACTTCTCCTTGTCCCAGCGTTGACTACATTCACGCCCATAGTTCACCCTGTCCGACGAGTTACAGAGACCCATTCTACTGGCGCACCATACCGGCTCAATATCGTAACGCGCTTATTCTACAATCTTGGAGCCAGACAATTTCTATTGTGCTCCTCTGTGCAGATCCTATTCCGTTCTACCTGTCCGAGTATGATCCTTATTCCGTACGTCTGGCTACACGAGTCTCCATTCTAGTGCTCTTCTCGAGCATGAAACGATAGCTCCCGCGGTTTCTCCCGGAATTCGAGGTCAATGTTCAGCCTCCTCGCGTTACCTCCGACGAGCTATCGACGTGCTATCCAGACAATTAGATCTAATTAAGTGAAATATGTCGTTTGTTCGATGAACCCTTTGGAACACACGCTCTGGCACAATTAGTGAACTATGAAGAATAGCGAAAGGCAATCTTCACTGAAAATGTCGAACAATTGAAGTGAAAAACTGTTTTACTTCGATTTTAAGATTATATTAGGTGTGCAAATAAGTTCCTTCCCCTATTTTCTCTACGATCATAACTGAATTCGAATTACTTCCCGGTTGTGGCGCCATCTGAGAGAGCGTTCTTTTAGCTTCAAGAAGAGTGGTAATGAGCGCTCTAAGAGTTTCCAGTCCTACGCAACAACTTTAAAGAATATGACGTGCGAGAAGCATCACTTGCGTCACTGCTTACTCTTTGCATTCCAGCTTACGAAATCAGCTGTTGAAGCTACTGAAATGGTTTGTGCAGCACTGGGAGAGAACACTGTATCTTACAGACTATGCAAAAAGTGGTACCAAAGATTTAAAGCCGGTAATTTTAATTTCGAAGACGACGATCGTTTAGGTGCACCGAGGAAGTTCGATGACGGTGAGAGTTACAGGAATTGCTCAACGAAAATCCGACCCAGACGTAAGAAGAATTGGCAGAAAGATTGGGAGTCATCAGACAAACAGTATCTATCCGACTGAAACAATTAGGTAAGATTCAGAAGGGAGGGCAATGGGTCCTACATGAATTATGCGAAATGAATAAGAAAAACCGAGTCGAGATTTCTGCTGCCTTGCTTTCACGGCATAAAAGGAAAAGTTTTCTGCACAAAATTGTTACTGGGGATGAAAAATGGGTCTTATATGACAATCCTAAACGACGGAAATCATGGGTTAATCCTGGGGAACTGTCGACTTCAGTGGCAAAACCGAACTTACATTGCAAAAAAGTTTTGCTGTCTATGTGGTGGGATTTCCGAGGAATCATCCATTATGAGCTGCTTCCACCTGGAAGAACAATAACTGCCGAATATTATCAAAATCAATTAATGAATTTCTACGACCAGCTAGTGCAGAAACGGCCGTTTACTAGACAAGGAACAAGACACGTGGTTTTGCAGCACGACAATGTTCGGTCACACGTTGCAAAAGGAACGCGGGACACAATTTATGCGTTGGGATGCGAAGTCCTGCCACATGCGGCATACTTTCCCAACCTGGCCCCGTCAGACTATTATCTTTTTCGGAGTCTGCAACACCACTTGTTGGTGGAGCACTTCAGCTCAGAAGAAGATATCCGAAAATGTATTGACGATTTCAAAGCCAGCAAGCAGCCGTCATTCTTCACAGATGGAATTTATAATTTACCCACCAGGTGGGGAAAGGTTATAGAATGAGGATGATTACTTTGAGGCGTAATCTTGTATCTGATATTTATGCAATGAAATCTTAAATTTGGAAAAAAAGAGGAAAGAACTTATTTGTACACCTAATATTTCTGCGAGCCACCAGAAGACAGACCCTGAAACCATTGATTTTGTGCATTCATGATAAAAAAGAATTTACGAACTTATTTTGCAATCATCTGACAAGTTAGTCTTGTTTTTATCGTTCAGTTTGCAGCAGAGGGTTATTGTGTCTTCTTGGAAACAATTATAATTTCATTTATACCTCTTTTTAAAATCATACGGGATCCTGTGGATGCATGGAAGTTCGGCGGGAAGTTTTGGTTCCCACCGATTTGACCCACCTGATTTACCCACCAGGTGGGGAAAGGTTATAGAATGAGGATGATTACTTTGAGGCGTAACCTTGTACCTGATTTATGCAATGAAATCTTAAATTCGGAAAAAAGGGGAAAGAACTTATTTGCACACCTAATACATCTTAAAGAAATCGAACAAACATTCATCAGAAGAGGTCGAGTTTCCGTGAAAATGTATCAAAATTTCGATTCGGAGCGCGGCGCTGATCAAACGATAACAACTTTAAAGTTAAACCAGCCCGGCTGGGGCCGCGTTATATCAATGGACGTGCGTGAGACCACAATGACGTAATTACCATTCGCAATTGCCGGAATTGTCGGCAGGGTGCGAGCCAGCCGCAGTAAAACACCGAACGATCCCTTTAATCCTGCGTTCCTTTCGTTCTCGTTTCCTGCTCGCCGATGTAATGTGCGCATTCTCTCTCCCTCTCCCTCTCTCTCTCTCGCTGTGCCTCCTCGTTACCCCTCTGTCTCTCGGTGTGCAAACTAAACAAACGTCCGAATTTATTCCCGGCTGGGTAGAATTTTCTGAGGGGTGAAAAAAAAGGTCCGTCGGCCGGAAAACAAAACCGGCGGAATAACGAAAAAACGAGAGGCAAAATTCGCTCGAGTTCACTCGTTCGAACGCGTTAGCATCGCGGGGCTGCACGCGCGCACCGGCAATTCCCTTAATCGTCGCAATTGGATGAACCGCCGCGCCACGCCCGTCATCCGCCACTCAATTACTGTGTAATTAAATCAACTTTCGTCACGGTTTTCCGCCGGCAGCGGCGGCGACGCCGGAATCACCTCCGAATAATGCATTCACTCTGGGACGTCGAACTACCGTTCGAAACTGAATAATTACAGAACGAACCGGTTCGAAACCGCCCTGGGTTTCAACTTCGACGGCGCCGCTCCCGCGAATAATATCCATTCAATCGGGCCGCCGAGGAATCCTGCCGATTCCGCCGTTCGTTATTTTGATACGCCTTCAGCCAAGAGAAATTTCCACCTCGTCTCCATTTTACATATTTTTCGCGTGAAAGTCGATTTTCAAGATAAACGCGCGTCGTAGTCAGAATTTTAAATTATCAGTTCTTTTACGATTTTCATGCGTTTCGCATTTATTACAATGAAATTGCGTAATCTTGTTCACTCGGAACACATAAAGGGCTTTACGAAATTGCTTTTAGTTTCATTTTATGGAAACGGTTCGCGCAGGGAATGCAATTTTCTGTCGTTGTGGGTCCGCCAAATTTGTTAAATTATTATAATTTGATATACTTTGAACTGGTACTAAATCGCCTTAAAACTAACCGACCGAATAGTATTCCTTTTCAACCCATTTTTCGAGCAACTTTTGCTGATATAATCAAAAGAATCTTGAGCAACTTCGTTTCGAGTTGGAGAACTTTATCCAAAATGCGCAAATGAATGTGTAACTAGAAGATTATTCAATAGAGGAGAGTAGGATGAAAAGATTCATTATTTTTAACATAATGCCTATGAATTAAGCACTGTCAATGTCAAGAACTCCTCCGCACCGTTCGTTTCCCGCGCATTCGAAGCTTCCTCTAATCGCACGCGATAAAGACGATTTACTATCGCTGCAAATTCATCAAAATGAAAAACGTCGCGGTCGAAAGTACTATGTACAAGCAACAGCATGCAAAAAACGTTGGTGAAAAGCATGGCACATCCGTGCAGGACGCGTCACGCGGCACTTCCTTTCCCACAGATTGAAAATATAGATCGCTCGCCGCGATACACGGGACACGCTGTATAAATCAATCGCCGGGGCGCGCGGCGGCGTGATAAATAGTGAAATAATAGCGACGCGACCGTCCGTTCTCGAAAACACGACAAAAAATGTAGAAACAAAATGGAACGGGCAATCCATGCGTCAGGCGATACAGTTCCACGGAATTGTCGGGGGTGTCTCGCGACTAAGGGCTCAGCTGGAAGATTCTTCCTCGCGATTGACAGAGTAAATAAAGAAGAATGTCAACAAGACCCGTACAGTGATGTTCATTCGTACCTTGTTCAGTTCGCATTCTCTTCAACAATAATTCATTCACAAAGAATATATAAAAAACTTTTTAAAAACCACGCTTATATTAAAATGCAGTGAAAAGGAGAAAATAATTTCGTTCCTGGTTCGTGAATGAAATACCGAATCCAGTTAAATGATTAATCATATTTTTCCCCAAAATTTTAAGCAATTATTTGAAAATTTCTTCTGTTATAAAATTAGTGTCGGAATAGATAGAAAAATTTAATATCAATTTAAATAAAATTATGACATTGGTGACTATAAAAATAAAAGCGTGGAGCGCTAAACTATATTGACGAAACGCTTGTATTTTTATAGTCACGAACGTCATGATTTTATTTAAATTTTTTAAATTATTTAAATGACACTAATTTTATAACAGAAAAAATTTTGAACTAATTGCTTAAAATTTTGGGGAGAAATATTTTTCTTTCTATTATTAATCATTTAACTGGTTTCGGTATTTTATGGAGAACTGGGAAAGAAATTATTTTCTCCTTTTTAGTGCATTTTAATATAAGCGTGGTTTTTAAAAAGTATTTTTTATATATTTTATTTTAACTGTTATTGTCATCGGAAGCAATTGTGTATACAAAATTTCAGCATGATTGGACTGTGAAAAGAGCTTTAAAATGCGATTACAAGATTTTACGCATACAAAAACAACACGGCAAGTTAATATAAGCATGGTAATAAAAATGAGTTGAGAAAGGAATAAACATAAAGATAAAGTCGATTTTAAACATTTATCAACATTGTTAGCAGTTTACTTGATTTTTCAGCTTACAGTAGCATTTATATATGAAGTAGAATTGACGTGTCATGAACAGACACGTCAACAGCTTCTTATTGAATAGAACAAGATCAAAAATGAAGCACCATATTCACGGAAAAATATTTTCTGACCGTATTGCCATCTACATACATAAAATATCGACGCACGCGATCGGATTATTCGATGCGAGAGGAGATCGACGCGATTCACCGTTTCCCAATACCCGTCGATCGGGGGTTTTCCTTTTATGGTGTTTTTACAGCCTTTAGAACGCATTCTATGTGTTTGCTGGGCATTGTTTGCCGTTGGCAATATTACACTGCGTGAAAAACGTGGATTTCTCTGTTGAAATTGCAAATGAAGATACGCATCGGTATTAGTTCAATAAAATACGTAGGGAATAATCATTCGAGCTCTATTTCGCTCGAGGCTGTTTTCAAATTTTCTATATTCTTTTCTGTTGCTTTATTATTTGACGCATTCGTGATAAAGTTCCTTAAATTAAAGAAGCGTGGTTGCTATTTCTAAAATAAGAATATCAAAGTTGTAGAAAAGGTTCGTTATTTCGAATCGTTGTTATCGCGTTGATTATATGTGAGCATTGAAAGGGCACTGAAAACTTCAAAGAAAATATGTAAATTTGAAATATACTTCCAGGCAGCTCAGGATTCAAATATAGGTAATTGTTACATGTTTCCCGTCGAAAATAACCGCACGAAATGCGTCAGAAATTGTGCACGAACCTCGTAAATAATTGCACTAAAACTGGAAGAAAAATTCGTCAGCAGTGAATGCTAGACAGACAGTAAATAGCAGACGACGTGATAAATCAATGAAGCTGGTTTCAAACTTTGGTTAAAAATTTCAAGTACACCACACTGGAATGCAAACGATCGTGAAGATCAACAGGAATGAAAATTATACAGGGTGGGTCGCCACATTTTGCCACCTCAAATATCTTTGTTGTTTTTGAAGATACGTCAAATGTCTGAAGGACAAAGTTGAATGGTAAAATGGGGCTTATACGATATAAAAAAAATTTTTGTTTTTACGTAATTTTTTTTAGAGATATGAAAATGACCTTCATTTTTTAAAATGGAATGAGGTATTTTTTAATATATCAATCGATACAGCTGGACATTCGTTATAAAAAAAGTACTAACCTATGTATGTCGAAAAGTTAGTAGTTCAGAAGATATTTCAATTTAAATAACTCTAAAATACCATTACTGTCGTACTAAGACGTTAGTGTTTACATACTTGTGTAACGTCTTAGCACGACAGTAATGGTATGTTAGAGTTATTTAAATTGAAATATCTCCTGATCTACTCAGTTTTCGACATACATAGGTTAGTACTTTTTTATAACGAATGTCGAGCTGCATCAATTGATGTATTAAAAAATACCTCATTCCATTTAAAAAAATGAAGGTCACCTTCATATCTCAAAAAAAAATTACATAAAAACAAAAATTTTTTTGGTATCGTATAAGCCCCATTTTACCATTCAACTCTGTCCTTCAGACATTTGACGTATCTTTAAAAACAACAAAGATATTTGAGGTGGCAAATTGTGGCGACCCAACCTGTATAATTCCAAATTTATTTACGCGTTCCGGTTCTCCACGTGAAGGTTACGGCAGCATTCGAAGAGGAGGCTGCAGTAAAAACTACAGCGAAAGCAGAAACTACAGCGAAAGCAGAAACTGCAGCGCAATCGAGCCCCGGCCTGTCATAATAGCGCTTAATGGCCCTCGCAGAAACTTGGCAAACATTGTAATTTGTGGCGACAACCGGGGAATTCCTCGATCATTATCCAGTTCTCTAATTAAGCGCGACGGACTGCTTGATGCTTCTTAATGACTCGTATTTCTGTCCGAGTGATAGTCCGCACATCCGAACAACGATCAACACTGTGTCTCCCTATATCGCGCCGGTACGAGTAAAATAGAAATATTTAGACTGTCGTCATTGTACAGAGTCCATGAGAAACAACCAAACTGCTGATGCATTTCAATCACAGTTGGGCATTAATCGATTAAAATTTTAATCATGATTGATTGATTAGTATGTACGATTAAAAAAATAAATCATCGACGATTGATTCAATCGATTGATGAAGTTAATCGTTGATTAAAAGAAGAAATCATCGAAAAATCGACGATTGGTTCAATCGATTCATGAAGTTAATTGTCAATCGTTGATTAAAAGAAAAATATCATCGAAAAAAGAATCATAAAAGCACTTATACAGAGTTTGTATTGTATATAGACCAACTGACAATACACCTAAACTCAGTTTACATTTTTTTCAGTATTCATACAGTTTTGATTTCGTATTTCATTTCGAAATTTCAGCAGTTAATCATTAATCAATCATCCGATTGACGATTAATAATTGTTAACCGCAACTAACGATTAATAAGTATTTAATCGTTGACCGCAATGGACGACTAAACTAGGAGATTAATTGTTAATTACGATTAACGATTGAAGTAGAAATTCAGTCGTCAATCGTTCGTTGATTAAATTTTTTGCCCAACTCTGATTTCAATGTTTTCTATAATTGAATGAAGGAAATGTACATTGCATTCAGAACAGACCATTCTTCTATTATTATTATTTCATGATAAATTAGGAATAATATTAACATGTTCGCTACCACCGTCACAAATATGTGACATCCATAATCTGACAGTTCACTTAAAAACAGTCAAATTAATTTTATGCACTTCGTTGTTTAAAGTCATAGTAGAATGCATAATTTTCAGGGAATCCGTGACTTCTTCTGCTAAACTGTTTCGATAATTCAAAATTGGGTACGTTGCATTTAATAAAACTTTTGAACAGGGTAAGTAAGCAACGACACAAATGCTGGTAGCTAACATGTTAAAATAAAGTACGATCGAAGCATGATACCGCAGTAATTGATAGAGATAGCCTATATTAAATATGAACAAATACTTGTTTGATCGAAGAGTAATGGGTCATGCAACTCCTGGAGAAAAAAATCGAAATTTTATTTCGAGTTGACCTTTCTGGCCGTTTTTCCGCGGTCTACAATTATTAATCACGTCAGTGCAGCTGTTCGAATGCAGCTGGCCTGCGCGTTATTCTATGTATGTACGCCTCTCCCCGTTATATCACAATAGAGATTTCCTCGGAAGGCGCGTTGTAATCCGGCCGACCTTGCGAATGAATCAGAATCGCAATCTACGAGAGTAAAAACGTCAGCGCTTTATCACGCTCGTCTAAACAGAATGCTTATACATATATTTCCGTGGCAGCCTCGGGTAGATTACGTTTACGAGGTTCGTTAGGGAGGTCCGCTGCGAATTCGAGTTAAAATAGAACGAAACTAAGTCCGCGGGACAGAGTCGCGAATAAAGGCCGCGATGCAGAAAACTCACCGGGAGAGATTACAGGCCGTGCCAAAATGATTGGACAGAGTTACGAGCGCAATACCGTCAGGATTAACGAGTAAATTGTTTCCCCAACCATTCATCCACATTTTCTACTGTTATCCTATGCCACGAATTAAATTGTTCCGTGCGAGCCGAATTTATTTCGTTCGCATATTTTCCGGTTTGGGTGTCGTTCGATGCCGAATACGATAATATGCAAATTGCAGTAATAAAGTAAGGTTTGTTACTATTAGAGTGTTAAACTTTGTTCAATCATAGCAAACAGGGCTTCATAAAATGATTAAAATGATCTTAAAATTCAAATGTATTGCTATCTTGTTCTCTGCTGAATTCATTTGAAAAATTATTCTGATATATTACATTCATTTTTGTTCATGGAATTTATCAAATTTCAGTATTAAACAGGGTATGCAATGGTTAGTAGGAAAATTGTGAAAAATTTCGCGATTCTTTTTCAGCTCTCATTAAAACGTGGAAAATATGTATAAAAACATTGAGGAATTCTATGGCTACATATTTGTTGAACCTGATGCGACGGATGCGAATTAATTAAAAAGAAAATCAACAAATTGTAGGAATATTTTTCGACCTTCATTAACGCAGAGAGAAATATTTTCATTAACAAAGCATTGGGCGAGCAAAACATTGTCGAAGATTTAATCATTGTCAAAGAAATTATAAAGATTATTGAATACTTGAAGACGCAAAGGCCATAGAAAATTGGGACCAGTCTTTTCGGAAGGTCCTGTACCTCGAAAGAACCCATCCGACAGTATCTCGACGGGGAACTGGGCCACGCTAATGAAAAGTTGTCGCTCGGCGATTAATTCTGCTCGCGAGACGATCCGCGATTCGGTCAGGCGAAATTCTGTGTCTGGTCGCGGGGCAGGATCACGAGGATGAAGGTCGGTGCTCGCGAATATCCTGGCACGACTCGGTACGTGTAATATCTGTTCGCGAATGATTCTGTAGTAGTCGCGATCGCTCAGGTCGCCGTGCTATGCCGTCGTTTGTCAAACGTTTGGCGCGCCGCCAGGACCAGGACCGTGTGCACCTGACCCCAAGTGCAACAAGTACAATTAGGGAAAGCAGAACTTGGCCGCGCACTGACCTGCGCACCTTGGCCGCCGCGCAATCGATATACAGGGTGACATTCGATATGTTATTCCGCATACGTTTTTCTTCCGATACTCGACTCGAATTGACCAATTCAATGGAAACCTCGAATAGAGTCTCCGGTCTATACAGGGTGTCCCATTTGATGTTTCGTTCGCATTTATTTCCCAAACTGTGTCTCGTAAAAAATATTTCAAATGAAACTTACTCCGTTTCGGAAATCTTAGGAGATCTTAGGTGCTTGCGAGATTTCAAAGTGGATATATAGGCAGTGAATTCGTCTCGGGATAGGCTACACGCTTACCCAAATGAAAACATACAGTACAACAGAGTTTGGAAAAATTTAATCAACGATTGACGAATAAATTTCTACTTCAATCGTTAATTGCAATTAACAATTAAACTTCTACTGTAGTCGTTAATTGCGGTTAACGATTACATTCTTTTCAATTGTAATCGTCAATCGGATAATTGATTAATGATTAACTGCTGAAATTTCGAAAAGAAATACGGAATCAAAACTGTATGCATATTGAAAAAAATGTAAATTGAGTTTTTGTTGAGATATATTTCTGGCAATTCTCCATCTTCGCTCTCGGTCTCTCTCTCCATCCTTATTACAATTTATGAATAGACCGTGTGGCGATTACCTTCATCAATCGATTGAATCAGTCTCCGATTTTTCGATGATTTCTTTTCTTAATCAACGATTGACAATTAACTTCATCAATCGATTGAATCAGTCTCCGATCTTTCGATGATTTCTTTTCTTAATCAACGATTGACAATTAACTTCATCAATCGATTGAATCAGTCTCCGATTTTTCGATGATTTCTTTTCTTAATCAACGATTGACAATTAACTTCATCAATCGATTGAATCAGTTTCCGATTTTTCGATGATTTCTTTTCTTAATCAACGATTGACAATTAACTTCATCAATCGATTGAATCAGTCTCCGATTTTTCGATGATTTCTTTTCTTAATCAACGATTGACGATAACGATTGACGATGAACTTCATCAATCGTTTGAATCAATCGTCAATTTTTCAATGATTACTTTTTTAATCGTAGAAATTAATCAATCAATCTTGGTTAAAATTTTAATCGATTAATACCCAACTCTGCAGTACAAGTGTCAGTTAAAAAGGTTTCATCAGTTTTACAATAAAAATAAAAATTCGAAGGACGACGTGAAACAAAGAAATTTCGCCTGGCCCTAAACGAAGCATAATGCTGGCAGAGGGTTGAAATATAACTTGTACGCACAAGTAAATGGCTGCCACTGTGCTTGACAGCTTGTACAGAGGATCGGACGCTGCCAACGAAATTTCTGCTGACCGGTTACGAAGGAAGGAGCAGCTTGTCTCGGGCCGGCGATCATTTTCCGGTGGTTTCACCGTCCCGGAATCGAATTTCACCGGTAGCCGCGGCGATTAATTAAATCGTCTCCCACCACCCTCCCCGTTGTGAATTTTATTCCTCGACGCTTGGTATTTTATCAATTCGAACGGCAACGTGCACGCCACGGTGAAAATTAACCGGCCCACGTTCAATTGCCCCGAATCGTCGCTGAAATCTCGTCTGCAGGCGTGCTCCGCGTAATTAAAACACCGGGGTATGGGGCTGAACGCGAAATAATGTTTGCACGGAGTTTTATAATTGATTTCCGAGAGGGTTGTAATTGCCGGTGGCCGACGCGCGGCGAAATGCAAGTTCCAAGGGCCTCGAGGGCCTTTGGTCGTGCTGAACCTTCACTGTAGACGATGGATTAATCTTTTTCATAGTTTCAGAGGTTGCTCGGTAGCTCGAGGATCCTGTTCGTCGGTGGATTTTATATTGCTTGCAAAAATGTAAAAGTTGCTCGGGATCGAAACCTTCGATTTCAAACTTTAAACTGGATTTGTGCGAAACTTTGTTTCTTTATGCTTCGAGCTTTTCTGGCCAATTGCTGGAGCTGTTAGCTTGCGACTATATGCAATCGATGCTCGTTTCTCCGAATGAAATTTACTTTTTTATAAATGACTGCAAGGCAGTTAGCATCGTGTCTTTTGTATCTTGAATGTATTTACAAGTTCTGGATATTGCTGATCAATAGACTGCGGATCTTCATGCAAAATAAAAATTGTCTGCACCGATTGCAAGAAATAAAAACTAAATTGAATGTTATTTCTTTCTTTAATGATGTGTATAGAGGAGAAATTATATATTGACATCTTCAATTTTGAAAATTGTTCAACAATTTAGAATCTCATATACTTAATTTTTCTATAAATGCATAAAGATCCACAGTCTACTGACCAAATAACATTTTACAACAATATATATACACGATGGCATAAATAACCGAATTAAGATTGGAACCAGCAACACTGCAGCTGTAAAACTCTTTTATTTCGGTGTGAACAACAGCCTCGGATTTCCGCAACCGTGTTGCTCCGGCCAAGAAAATGGTCTAAATCATTTAAAAAACGGATTTCAGTAGGGAAATTGGGCAGCAGCGTTGGTAGAACTTTAATTTATTTATGACGACCCAGTTCGAGCGAAGAAACGCAACCCAGTGGCTGTATTTGAAACAAATGGAGGAAGTTCCAGCAAACAATGTAGCAAAATAAAGCAGGTGGCCTAGATCGCGAAGACCGAACTTTATCGCCGTAGAAAAACAGTGGAGCAATACAACAGATGCTGCTGTAGTAACATACTAGACTCGCGCATCTCTGGGTCGGCCATTCATTTCCCATCAGTCCAATATATTCTCGTCGCGTGTTTTTCAAAAACGAACTTTATGGAAAAAAATATTAGTACCGCGTCTTCGTCAGCGGCGGGGATTAACACATCAAGTACTCGGAGAAAAGTTTCGAAAGAGATTACCGTGGCGACCGTTTATATTTCAATTTCACCTGCCTTCACGAGCTTCCATTAAATAAATCCATATTAAACGAAGCTCCGATGGACGGCCAGCTCGTTGAAACTTCCGGAGCGAGCCTTGCCAATGAACTGCGAGCAGCCCGGAGAAGACCCAAGTTTCCGCTCCGTGTTTTTTCACGACCCTTTGATCCGTAAACATTTCGATCTCTCGCGATTCCTGAATTGCTAGAAATAGTTATTCTGCCACGCCCCGCTGCATCTGCCTTGGCAATTAGCACGGGTCTCAATGAAATTTCCATGGGAGGCAGCTGTTGGAAAAGTATTTGGTATTTCGACCATTTCACGCGATCCGAGGATCATTAAATTTCAATTGGAAATTCCTCGTTTTCCAATTACTGTGGATTCGAGTAATTAAAAAAGCTACCATTTGTACGTTCATTTAAACGCGTGCCCCCATTTTCTGGACCACGTGCTGAATTTTTAAAAAAATTGTAAAATGTAATTAAACGAAGAAGTATATTAATAAATTCCTCGTAACATTCTTACAGTTTGAATAATTGTGCAAGAAAATATGAGAAACAAGTGGGTAATGTTGACTAACTGTGCAGTGGTTCTAGTGTTAAACTTCCCCATCAGGGTTGGTAAAATATTCATCGAGAACCGAGAACCGGAAGGCAAAGCAAATATAGGTGAACAGAGGGGAGTCAGTAATGAGCGGCTTGGTTCGCGAAATATTCGCGTGGTCCCGCGAGAAGCGAAAAACCCGCGTGATTTAACACTTTCGCCGGAGGGCTGTCGCAGCTGCGGACAAATTGTGAGCCGCGGAGTAAAATTGCACGTGACCCGCGGCTAATTTATGCCACGTTCGCGTAGCCTCGCCCGACCGGTATTAAAATAATAAACAAAGCGCGAGAGGAGTCCCGTGACAAGCGGACTCTAGCCGGGGATCCAGCGGCGCAATTACTGTGATTACTTTGATCACGGGAGAACAATCTCTGGGCGAAACGAGGCTCGCTTGACGAATTAATTACTCGTCGCTGCTACGTACTCATACGAGCGCAATTATTGTCTGCAATTATTTAACCGAATTTTTCAACTGCAACGCTCGCCACTGTGAAATTTTAATCTTTGCGCGATCTTCAAACACGGTTGCGCGAAGTGTCGTTCCTTAATTTTTACCACGCTTATATTAGCTTGCCGAGTTGTCGTTGTCGTTGTTGTATGCGTCAAATCTTGTAATCGAATTTTAATTCACTTCCCGATGAACTATAGACTTGAAACTTTAAACATACCTCAGAACTGGATGACAATGCAATATTAAAAAAAACAAATTTAAAAAAAACTGTGCGTTCACAAGAAAAAAAATTTTAATATTAACCATCACATCTCGTCGCGCGACGCTCGGTAGTACGTCATCGGGTTCAGCGATCCCCACTCCGCGTGCCAGCGCTCCCTACTCCACTACGCGTTCCCATTCCGGCTCATCCCCACTCCACTGACCCATTTCGCACCGACGGAGCTTAGTTAGTCAGTGTGGTGTTCCATTCATTCAGTTCCATTTCGGACAATTTCGGACTCCATCAAGAGACGTCGTCTCTCGGAGTCATCCCCTCATTCTATCTCGCGTATTTCCATATCTTGCGTTTCCATATCTTACTATTTCATACCAGTATTACTATGTCTTACGTTCCATTTAATAAAGACTAAAAAGTAGAAAATAAAAAGATATATTTAATAAAAACTGTTTAAAAACCACGCTTATATTAAAATGCACTAAAAAGGAGAAAATAATTTTTTTAGACATTAGTGACTATAAATAAAAGCGTGGAGCACCCACGAGGATTACATCAATATAGTTTAACGCTCCACGCTTTTATTTAGTCACTAATGCCTAAAAAAATTATTTTCTCCCTTCTAGTGCATTTTAATATAAGCGTGGTTAAAAAAAAAATTTTTTTACGTATTATTTGTAAGAATAAATAATATGTTTTCATAATGGACCGACTGTAATTCTTTCTTAATGAATGAATAAATGAAAGAAAAAATATGTTTTCCATTCTATGTGTTTGACTTATGGTTAGAAATTTTTTCTCTTAGTATGATTAATAACTTGAAAATATTGTTCTAATATTTTTCCTGTTTTAAATTCCATCTGCTCATTTTTGCCAGAAATGCATAAAATCCGCAGTCTGCACATGGTTCGCATTTTAAAAGGATTATGTATGGAATTACATTTCATTCGAGGCTTGCGTTCCGAAAGAATTGCAGGTTCAATTTCATCGTCGATAAATAATGTGTTGAAATACGAATCATCGAATGTAAATTTCAATCGGATAGCGATCGAGCCCGACCCACTTTAACTTTTCCGTTTTGGTGCGGTATGATGAGCTCCGCAAATCGCGATTATTACTCGTGATGTAAATGATATGTTAATTATAACGCGGTAACGCGGGAGCGCATCGATCCGAGCACAATGACTGGTGAAACGAAAATATTGTAGGAACAACTGGGTTAACGGAGGGATCAATCGTGTTTCGTTTGCGCAAACAGCCCTCACACAAATCATCGTGGCCGCGCAGGACCACGTGCGCGCGTCCGCGGATCGAACTTCCCCGCGCATTTCCTCAGTTAGCGAATCTCATTACCGGAACGCATTGGCCGACGGTTGGTGAGTGTCATATAAATTTGCAACACAATATCGCTTTATCATGGCCTGACAGTCGTGGGATGAATTATGGCGAACGAGGGTAGGAGGGACGCAGACCGGCGTCAGACTACGCGAGAGAGCGGCGCACGTCGACGGCGGAAAAGTGATATCTACGAAATCGTTTAGCGAACAGACCCGCGGAATTGCGATGTGAACGCGTACGTGGACGGGTCCGCAATTCTCCGGAGATTCGCGTTTCCTCGAAATGGAAACAAACGGGCGAGATGGAGCTCAGAAATTCGGCTCGCGCGTCGCGTCGCGGCGTTCGTGGGAAAACAACCAAACTGCTGATGCATTTCAATGTTTCCTATAATTAAATGAAGAAAATGTATATTTATCGCGCTCTATAAATTATCAAGATTTTTCGCTGAAAGAACGATGCAGTAGGACTCCGATTAACCGGCTTGATGTACAATAATGTACATACAGGGTGTCTCAGCTGAAGGAGGCCACATAAATGTCTCCTTTATTTTTAATGGCACGAAGAATAGTTATGGCATAATTTAAATGGTATCGAAGGAGGAATATCATAGAAGAACAATTTCTTTTGCCCAGTTATTTTTTCATAGTTATTTCAAGGTCATCGTTATTTTTTTATCGGAAAAACTTATTTTTTTTATTCCATCTTATAGCGGATGAAAAATACATTTGAATATGCTTAAGTCATTAACAAGATGGAATAAAAACAAATAAATTTTCCCGATAAAAAATAACAATGACCTTGAAAAAACTATGAAAAAATAACCTGATAAAAGAAATTGTTCTTCTATGATATTCCTCCTTCGATACCAATTAAATTATGCTATTACAAATAAAGGAGATATTTAGGTGGCCTCCTTCAGCTGAGACACCCTGTATAAAGAAAATGTACATCATACAGTATTTTTTATCGATAAATGTCCCAAATGTCTGGGCGACAATTGCCCCAAAACTATCTCCACTATTGCGGGGTGTATCCCCTTGAGGGGCCGTGAAGCTCGAGAGGCCTCGGTCGTCGAGAAGTATGACTCACGCGGCTCGGGTATATCGGTGTGACCACACTAATCGAATGACAGAACTTCTTTATTCTTCATTATTTTTTTATGGAACTTTCACCATCATATTCGTGGCATTTTTCTAATGAAAATGATACCGAATATGATATAGTTCCGATAATATTTACTTGTTTAATGAGCGATGAAAGTTTCGAACACTTTCTTTCCCATATCCTGTCCTTCTTTGCGTCGAAAACCTTCATCGTTCACTATACAAGTAAATATAATTTGAATTATATCATATTTGGTATCATTTTCATTAGAAAAATGTCACGAATATTTTGGTCAAAGTCCCATCGATAAATAATGCAAAATAAAGAAGATTTGTTATTGGATTAGTTATGTTTACAATTCTCGGCGTCCGAGGCCTCTCGAGCTCCGCTGTCCTTTTCTACGTTCGGCAAAAGTCAAAAAATAGTATCCCTGGCGGATAGTTGTCCCTGGGCAGACCCACGTTGGGGACAATTATCGATAAAATATTGTACTCCAAAAGAAATTTTTCATTTTTAAGAATTTATTTCCCTATTTGTTTATAATCAGGATCCGGTTAATCGAGGTCCTACTGTATTTCATTTTATTGCATAATAGTAAAAGACTGTCGCAAGAGTTAAGACAGTGCTTTTTTCCACATTAACGAACTGGAAACAACAATGTAATGGTTGTCAACTTTATTTCTGTTTACGAACAAACTTTTCGCGAGCACTAGAAGCAACAAGGCGTGTTTCCCAGCGGCTCGCTAATCACAGTTGAGCACTGACAAGACACAACATATTGTGTATCTCCGAGCACCGTATCATAAATACTCGTTGCAGCCATGGCAGTAAAGAACGTCTAGAATGACGAATCCTCGCGGGGCGGTAATTCGTATCAATTTCAATTTATATAGAACCGTTCCCAGAAGCAGGGAAATATCGGTGGAAAGACGGCGGGAGGGCAGAGAGGAAGTTCGTTCTAGAATGTGAAAGGAATACGAGGCGCAACGCGGACTTTAGCGGAGTTATAAACTACGTGGCGGAAAATCGTGTCAGCCGTAGTCCGCCCGGTAGCTGCTGCTCAACTTTCTCGCACTGTTAAAGCAGCTTTTTTTCTCTCCATCGGAGGAGAGAGACTTTCACCGGGACTTCGTTTCGATTGATGTATGATCAGAGATTTCTTCGAGATCCACGCGCTCGCCTTCCCCGTCAGATTTCCCGTCGAATGTCGCGACGGAGAAAGATATTTCCTTTCATAATTCGTGCGACGTGTGCTTGATCCGACACTTGCTGGGAAACTCGATTTCTGCTTGATTCGAATGAACGACTGTCTAAACAGAACTGGGAAATTTTTTAATTGCGATCTGATTGATTAATGGTTCCGATATTTCTACGAATTAATCGAGGAAGAACTACAAATAAAAAGCGAATGTAATCGCTGAGGAATTTTTAACATAGTCTAAAGAAAGACAGGAATCTCATGAAGACTTTATACTAATTTTGCCAAGCTGAGGAGTGGTATACTAAATTATTCGAGACACAGACTAGCAATCGCTTCAGCAGCTGCTAAGATTCATTGATCTCAAAGTCTACCGTCATACCAAGCCCTCGATCAACGTTTCCAGATTTATCCGGGCAATCTAAACATTCCTCGGCCTCTTTTCCACGAATCTCTTGCATCTGAGTGCTCCGAAGTCGGCACAATGCCGGAAGCCTGTGTACGAAGTTGATCGACACCATTTTGAGCATTTGTTATAACTTTCTACACGACACCCTTTAAAACACACCGGACTTGGTCAATCAAACAGATCACTGACTAATTACGAATTAAAATATGATAGTTAGACAATATAAATTATTGTGTTGGCAAGCAAGTAATTTCGGTATTTTAAGGATGTTCTGGAGGTGCAATGAGAGACAAAAGTACAAGAAATTTGAAATCCATCAATATACTGGCAATAAAAGCCATTCATGAGTATATTTTGCATTAAAAAAATAGATTAATTTAAAAAGCTTTCGTTTAATTAGTAAATTTCATGTTATATTTATTTTTTAATCAAATTGTCTTCATATTATAAAAAATTGTAAGTGACTTTTGCGAATAATTGTACCCACTGACTGTAGCTATATTCAGTGGTCTACACAGTTGTCGCGTTTCCATGCTAGTGAGATGACAACACGATAAATTTGACGTTTTGCAACAGTTTATAATTTTTTGCTCTGTAACTGTTTAATGAATCCTAATACATTTTGAACATAATTAATTACATAATTTTTACTATACACAGGGTCTACGCGTTAAGTTATGTCACAATTTTTTAGGCACTTCCGGTAGTGCAATTAAAAAATGTTTTAAACAAAAGTTTATCAGTACTTGGTGAGCTACATTTTCGCATATCCTTAAATCTGAAAAAATGCTTTTTACATAAAAAAGTAAAGGTCACCTTGACTTTTTTAAATGGTACCATATTTTTTTGACGTCGAGACGAATTCAACAGTTTATTATACTATGACCTTGAAATGACCTCAAACTCAAAAATTTTGTGCAAACGTAATTTTAATGAAAAGTTATTTCTTACAAAATAAATCAAGTTACATCAGATGTTTGAACTGCGATCCACCTATGATACAGAACTCCGCTCTTTGTATTAGATTTTTCGTTGTTGCCACAATTAGGGCGTCTCGTTTTATGTTATTACATACAGTTGTTATGCGTTTCCGAAGTACTTGAACACGATTGATTGTTGTATCATATACAACGGATTGCAGATATCCCCAAAGATAAAAATCCAACGGAGACAGATCCGGAGAACGTGGTAGCCAACTAATTGGACCATACATTCGTATCCAACGATATCTGAACTTATTATTAAGATATCCCCTAATTATAATAGGTTTGTGGGCAAGACACCCGTCTTGTTGAAGGTACATATTGTTCCTAATGTTCAGTGAAATATCTTGCAATAAGGACGCAACTAACTTGGAGCAACTAAGGACGTCCATGGGACGTAAATTTCGGATGTCCCAGGGACGTTCATTGTTTTGTCCAAGGAGCGCCCATGGGACCTAAATTTCGGATGTCCCAAGGACGTTCATTTTTTTGTCCAACAATGCTATTATAATTACGTGATATCTTAATAACAAGTTCAGAAATCGTTGAATAGGAACGTATGGTCCAATTCGTTGGCCACCGCGTTCTCCGGATGTCTCCGTTGGATTTTTATCTTTGGGGATATCTGCAATCCGTTGTATACGACACAACAATCAATAATGTTCAAGAATTTCGAAATCGTATAAGAACTGCATGTAATAACATAAAACGTGATGCCCTAATTATGACAACAACGAAAAATCTAATACAAAGAGCGGAGTTCTGTATCATAGAAGGTATATCGCAGTTTGAACATCTGATGTAACTTGATTTATTTTGTAAGAAATAACTTTTCATTAAAATTACGTTTGCACAAAATTTTTGAGTTTGAGGTCATTTCAAAGTCATAGTATAATAAACTGTTGAATTCGTCTCGACATCAAAAAAATATGGTACCATTTTACCGAATTTCTTTATTAAAGCGATGAACTTTAATCAATAAAATATTTTCTGATTTATTCTTTTTGGCAGAAGATCATCGAAAAAAAGGGAGAATATCTTATTTATTAAAATTCATTGCTTGGATAAAAAGAATTGGGCTCCACTTCACCTTAAAATACCGAAATTACTTTCTTACCAACCCAATAATACTCACGAACAATAATCATTGTTACCAAACACAGTGAAGACCTGTTCGAACTTTCAACCATAAAGAAACGCTATCAAACGCAAGTAAGTTGTCAAAAATCGCAGAAGGTAAACGCTCGTAGATATATATTCCTGTGGCAATAGTGATCGCGGCAATGATCGTGAGAAAGCGAGCCTCGACACCGAGTCGCGGTATCATTTTTCTCATCGATAAAACGCGTTTCTCCGATATCATGGCCTGAAAACGGCCGAGGAAAGTCGGAGTCACGGTCGGTTCGCGAAAGATCAATAACATCCCCGGAACACGGACGATCTTCTTCTCCTCTAACGACGTCTTCTTCCGTTGGGAATCGGAACCGGGGAACTGTTCGCGTCGGAATCCTGCGGTTTATGCTGACATTTACCGTGTCATTGTGATCGAGGCGCGGACAGGCCGCCGCACGTCTAATTACGGTGGGATACGATTCCCCGAAGAATGACATCCGTATGAAATGGAAACGAGTCGTTGGCGAAACAATGGTCGCCGTTTTACAAAAAGAAAGAACAAAAAGAGAGAGAGGGAAAGAGAGAGATAGTGTGAGAGACGGGGAGGAAGGAGAAGTCAGTAACGCAGATTCACGAGCGCTTTTTTTCCACGTTAACGCGACCGCCTTTGTTCGACGAACTCCTCCATTCGACGCACGCATGCGAGTGTTTATGGGAAAATGTGAACAAAATTATTTTTTTGAACCAGTGGAGACAAGAGAGATGCATTGAGATTGTAAATTCAATGTTGGAATGAATTACTTTTGTGTATGAATTAGACGAAAGGCAGATGAATATATTCTTACAAGATTAAATGCGGATTTTATGCATTCATGATAAAAATGAATTTAACCCTAATACGTTCCTCAGGGTGAAAATTCATCAATTTACTATTCTTACATACTGTAAAATAATTAATCTCTTTCTGTTTGTGTTGTGAGATGTACTTCTTTAAAGTGTGACGCTATAAACGAAACATAACTTGTTGTTTTAAAGTGTCAATTAAAAATAGGTGAAATATTATTCTAGACTTTTATATCCAATCATTTTTTAGGAACTATGAGGGTTAAGGATACCGTCACAAAAAGGAATTTCGATCACATACTTCTTCTGCAATCATCTGACAATGTAGTCTTGTTTTAATTGTTCAATCTGCAGGAGAGGGTTATTGTGTTTTTCTTTTTGGAGACAATTATAATTTCAAATTTACCTTTTTTTATGCAAATGCAGTTCTGTCTGTGAACGCTATTGGAAGTGGATCGTTCGCGAATAATCCAAGTTTTGAGTGGGCTGTTACGAGCCGGTTCCCGTCCCCGCGGAATGTCCTCCGCGCATTACTCGCCGATTACGTGGCGTTAATTCGTCGCGAAATTTTGTTTTCCCTGGCACCGTAGCGCGAATTAAGGTCGCCATTTAAAATGTAAAACGCGTTGGAATATTGCGCGCGCGGATTCGCAGGATACGTATTTCGGTGACGAGTGGTTCTTGTGTCGTTCGAATGGCTCGTTGCTTTTTCGCGAATTTTATTATCCCGGAGCGGTCGGACGCGATCGCTCGATATATCGAGTTTCCGGAGAAAGGATATTGCTAATTTTTGCTATGATGCAATACGGGGAATTTCGATGTGCCAGTGTCGATATGTTCATCTGTCAGTAGTCAAGCGCACGTTGAATTTTGAGAATTATTTGACCCTCACCGTACAGGGTTTATAAAAT
Source organism: Lasioglossum pauxillum (assembly GCA_933228785.1). Lineage (NCBI taxonomy): Eukaryota > Metazoa > Arthropoda > Insecta > Hymenoptera > Halictidae > Lasioglossum > Lasioglossum pauxillum. The sequence continues at coordinate 15,567,654 of OW121700.1, forward strand.
GTCATTCGTTCTAGAGGTGAATCTGCACCTCTGGATCGGTGGACATTTGTAAGAGAAACTTGCCGCAAAATTGTTTTTAACAAAGAAAATTGTTGGTAAAGTTTGTTTTTACATGAATACCTTCTACAGTCCCTGCTCACTTTATTAGACTCACCTGAAGAATTGATGCTTTTTGAAATCCTATAAGGAATTCAACGCTGTTTTCAACCTATGGGGTAATGATTTCGTACTACAAGGTTGCCTTATGGGTTGCCTATCCAAATATAAAATTTTCTTGCAAGAGCAAAAAATCCCCCTTTTGCCATGGCCCGGCAATTCACCAGACATGAATCCGATTGAAAATGTCTGGAAGTGCCTGAAAAGAGAACTGGCCAAATAAAATATAACAACAAAGACCAAGTTGATAGAGAGAATAATTTATCACTGGCACCATAACGTTATATTAAAAGAAATTGCACAAACTTGCATAGATAGCATGCCCAGAAGAGTTGCGGCTTTAAGAGCAGCTAAGGGCGGATTAAAGAAATATTAGTGTTTCAAGAATTATATTGATCTATTTGTGTTTGTATCCATTGTTTTTGTAAAATAAATATATGGAAAATTAATTGGAAACATTAAGTGATATTTGCATAAGGCTACTATACCCATTATTCATGGTAAAACTCGAAATATCATAATTATACAGGTGAGTCTAATAAAGTGAACAGGGACTGTACTCATCGAGAAGAGAAACGGTTTGACAGGAGCCACATGTCGCAAACAAATAGTTGTTGAGATATAAGCTGTTAAAGTTTTTGCAAAATTTGATTCTGTGGAGTTATATTAATATTCGGACGCTCTAAAAAAGACGATAACTTTTTTAATATTGTACAATGCAATTTGAACATTTTTGGGAAGCTAGAGCAATTAGTTTATTACAGGATGTGAAAAGAAATTTTTACAAAAATTGCAATTGATTGGAATTGTAGAAACAATACGTTTTACAACTTTTTTATGTGGGCCTATATTGAAAATTTAAAAAATACGTTTTGTAGATCTGTGTGAATTAAACATATTCTGAAAATTTCGTCAAAATCGGTCAACGTCGCAATGAGGTACAAAGGATAAAATAAGATAAGATTCATAATGTCAAGCATAGGTACTTACAAATTTTTCACAATCTTCTGTTCCTTCGTCAGATTAAGTGGACACTGCCATTTTCGCGAATACGTCTTATTAACGATGAAGCACAAAACACCACACTTCTACACAGTCACTGAACACTACACAACACACTTTCCGAAATCGTGACAGCGAACGGGAACAAATTACTCCGACCACGGTCAAAATAGTACTACGATTGTCACCTCGGTTTTATTCTTGAATGGTTAAGGGTGAATTTAGGTGGGGAAATGTAGCGCCTGTTAATTGGACGGAGGTGTGTCGTAATAACTACAGGTTGAGAAGTGGGGAATGTGTCAATGAAATTCCCTTTGGTATTGTCTTCGGTCATCAATGACGTGATTTATAAAGGTAGTCCGTTCGATGGGTCCGTCGCACGTGTTGTCCATCTGTCGGGATTAAAGTTATCGGAGCGGGGTGGTTGTAAAATAATCGGCCGGTTCAGAACCGATTCGGATGCGTTTTGATCCAGGTCGGAGTAATTTGTTCCCGTTCGCTGTCACGATTTCGGAAAGTGTGTTGTGTAGTGTTATTCAGTGATTGTGTAGAAGTGTGGTGTTTTGTGCTTCATCGTTAATAAGACGTATTCGCGAAAATGGCAGTGTCCATTTGATCTGACGGAGGAACAGAAGATTCTGAAAAATTTGTAAGTACCTATGCTTGACATTAGTATCTTATTTTATCGTTTGTAGCTCATTGCGACGTTGACCGATGTTGACGAAATTTTCAGAATATGTTTAATTCACACAGATCTACAAAACGTATTTTTTAAATTTTCAATATAGGCCCACATAAAAAAGTTGTAAAACGTATTGTTTCTACAATTCCAATCAATTGCAATTTTTGTAAAAATTTCTTTTCACATCCTGTAATAAACTAATTTCTCTAGCTTCCCAAAAATGTTGAAATTGCATTGTACAATATTAAAAAAGTTATCGTCTTTTTTAGAGCGTCCGAATATTAATATAACTTCACACAATCAAATTTTGCAAAACCTTTAACAGCTTATATCTCAATAACTATTTGTTTGTGACATGTGGCTTCTGTCAAACCGTTTCTCTTTTCGATGAGTAGAAGGTATTCATGTAAAAACAAACTTTACCAACAATTTTCTGCGTTATAAACAATTTTGCGGCAAGTTCCACTTACAAATGTCCACCTAGAACGAATGACCATTACTTTTTATACACCCTTACATTCAAGATCGAAAATTTTATTCCCATATAAATAATTTTAATCCCATATAAATTTATGTTGAAATTGATAAAAATAAATTATGAGAGAAGTTCCTTTCATACTGTTCCTCTTCTCGATGAGTAGGTGTTGATGAGAAAAAACTTTAACAAACAAACATTTTCATTGATATAACAGAGGTGTGGATAGTAGAGAAGAGAGAAACTTATCTACGAATTTTTAAATAACTACTCGAAATATTTGGCTAACGTAGAACAGCTCAAATTTCACATTTCTCCAACGATCTGAATAGTTTCTAAATTTGTTTTTACGAATTCAGAAAATCCTGAATTCTATAAGATGAAAATAGATGTTCTTAATACTTCATTTACTTATTTTCATCATAAGTGCATCGGATGCAGTCGGTTTTGGTGTACCGTGTATCGTCGATGATCAGAATCCCTTTAACGTCGCGAACCCGTGTTATGGTTGACCGTGTCGGTGCCAAAACAGGTAGAACGTGTGCTGCGCGTTTTAATGTACAGCTGCCCGGTTAATTTAATTTCTGTCCCCACCGAGCGCATCTGTGCTTCACCAGGAACACAATTATGTCCGTCGAGTTCTCATTATGGATGTCGTCGAAGAACAATATCGGCCGATATAATCTGATTTCGTTAACAATATGCGTAAACGAATGCGGCCGGCCAGCTAATACGATGTTCGTCGCGGGATCGTCCATTGCCGTTGAAAGCCCGGCTTCGAAATCCGTATAAACAGAGTGCACCGGAACTAGCAGTCAGCATGTGTGTGTATACGTGTGTGGATGCACCAACGTGTTGCATGGAAGCCCGACCGAAGTGCACCGTTAACGCGCTGTGCGAGCACCACGTTCTGTGTCACTAATCCCGTTAATTAGTTTTGATGCTTCAACTCTCCGCGACTCCGAGGCGTTCGAGACTCGGGATCTGAAGATCACAAGGTTTCAAAGTCTCAAAGGTCTAAAGCCGCGAGGTTTTAAGGCCGCGAAACTTGGCGCGATCCACTACGAGATCTTCCGACCCTCGAGCTTTTGAGTTTCCTTTCCAATTTGTCTTTGCTACCAAGTTCCACGAGCTTTCATTATTGGACGCTCGGGCTGCGAAGCTCGGTGCTCTGACACTTTTCGGATGTGAAATTTTTAGTTTTTGAATTCTGGTAATACATCCGGAATTGTTGATTTTCACGTTCTAAAATATACGAGCTCCACATTTATTTGCCTCTTAAGCTTTCGAGTGTTCACAATTTATAGGTCCGAAACTTTTGGATCGATAAGCTCACGGTTAGTAAATTCTAAAAGTTTTAGGATGCACGATTTTAGGTTTACGAGCTCCAAATACCGGTTCAAGCTTTTAAGCTTCCAAAATTATTTAGCTTTCTCACTAGTAAATTCTGAAATGACGGGTCCCCCATTACAAGTTTCAAGATTCCGAAAAATTGGTGGAAAAACAACTTTTGAAACCAGAATACTCCTTCAATGGAGAAGGAAACGAACTTTTGGGTCAATTTAATATTAGGTGTGCAAATAAGTTCCTTCCTCTTTTTCCTCTACGATCATAACTGAATTCGAATTACTTCCCGGTTGTGGCGCCATCTGAAAGAGCGTTCTTTTAGCTTCAAGAAGAGTGGTAATGAGCGCTCTAAGAGTTTCCAGTCCTACGCAACAACTTTAAAGAATATGACGTGCGAGAAGCATCACTTGCGTCACTGCTTACTCTTTGCATTCCAGCTTACGAAATCAGCTGTTGAAGCTACTGAAATGGTTTGTGCAGCACTGGGAGAGAACACTGTATCTTACAGACCATGCAAAAAGTGGTACCAAAGATTTAAAGCCGGTAATTTTAATTTCGAAGGCGACGATCGTTTAGGTGCACCGAGGAAGTTCGATGACGGTGAGAGTTACAGGAATTGCTCAACGAAAATCCGACCCAGACGTAAGAAGAATTGGCAGAAAGATTGGGAGTCGTCAGACAAACAGTATCTATCCGACTGAAACAATTAGGTAAGATTCAGAAGGGAGGGCAATGGGTCCTACATGAATTATGCGAAATGAATAAGAAAAACCGAGTCGAGATTTCTGCTGCCTTGCTTTCACGGCATAAAAGGAAAAGTTTTCTGCACAAAATTGTTACTGGGGATGAAAAATGGGTCTTATATGACAATCCTAAACGACGGAAATCATGGGTTAATCCTGGGGAACTGTCGACTTCAGTGGCAAAACCGAACTTGCATTGCAAAAAAGTTTTGCTGTCTATGTGGTGGGATTTCCGAGGAATCATCCATTATGAGCTGCTTCCACCTGGAAGAACAATAACTGCCGAATATTATCAAAATCAATTAATGAATTTCTACGACCAGCTAGAGCAGAAACGGCCGTTTACTGGACAAGAAACAAGACACGTGGTTTTGCAGCACGACAATGCTCGGTCACACGTTGCAAAAGGAACGCGGGACACAATTTATGCGTTGGGATGCGAAGTCCTGCCACATGCGGCATACTTTCCCAACCTGGCCCCGTCAGACTATTATCTTTTTCGGAGTCTGCAACACCACTTGTTGGAGCAGCACTTCAGCTCAGAAGAAGATATCCGAAAATGTATTGACGATTTCAAAACCAGCAAGCAGCCGTCATTCTTCAAGGATGGAATTTATAATTTACCCACCAGGTGGGGAAAGGTTATGGAGAATGAGGGTGATTACTTTGAGACGTAATCTTGTACCTCTGATATTTATGCAATGAAATCTTAAATTTGGAAAAAAAGGGGAAAGAACTTATTTGTACACCTAATATTTCTGCGAGCCACCAAAAGAAAGACCCTGAAACCATTGATTTTGTGCATTCATGATAAAAAAGGATTTACGAACTTATTTTGCAATCATTTGACAAGTTAGTCTTGTTTTTATCATTCAGTTTGCAGCAGAGGGTGATTGTTTTTTTTTTAAACAATTATAATTTCATTTATACCTCTTTTTAAAATCATACGGGATCGTGAGGATGCATGGAAGTTCGTCGAAAAGGTTCGGCGGGAAGTTTTGGTTCGCGATAAGGTGTTCGCGTCGCGACGCGCGCAACACGGCGGCGCTCGCGGACGGCCTTTAAGGTCGGCGAGGCCGAACGACGGCAGAATCGCGCGAGCCACTGTGCCAGTCGGACACGGACAGTTTCGCACTCGTTTGAATCGGTTTCGTCGTGTACCCTCCTCGAGGGCACCGTGAGATCTCCATTGTCATCGTTATCGTCGTCGGCACCTTTCGAAAAAAGCGGTTATTGTGTGACATACAACTTGTGCAACTTCGGGCAATCCCGATCAGTGACACTCGTGTTGTTTTGCCGTCTTGTTGTTTATTGAAAACAAAGCATCAGGCCGCCGCCTAGTTGTTCTAACGATCTACGATATTTGTGCTTGCTGTAATAATTGTGAACCGAGATACCTGTGAACGAACGGTGTTTTTGTTAGTGGTGTTGTCAGACGAGTTGCCCGGTTACAATAAATTCGCCACTGGATCATCTAGGGAGCTTTCGCTACCTTCGGGATCTTCTTCTTCGGTGAGTGAGATCCTCCTTCGATCGCTCGATCCTTTCTCGCGGGAGAAACTACGGTCGATCGCGGCCTCGTAAGTGGACCAACGGGTTTCGAGAGGGAAATTTTATCCTGCGCGATCACGCGTCGTGGGCCGCGTATGTGCGACCGATTCTTTTGCGTCTTATGAGGTTTCCAGGCGAAATTGCATTTTTATCGCTGTTGCGTTCACTCGTGGCGTTGGAGAGACTGTGGTGATGGTTTCATCGAAGTGTCCTGGACATTTTTTGATGGTGTGATTTTTTTCTAATAATTAATATAATAGTAATTGGAAAGATCGTGGTGCTTGTTTTATTGGAGCGTGCAGGATATTTTATTTTGTGCGATGTTGGATTGTATGTTAACAATTGATTTTCGAGGGTCTTAGAATTCTCTAAGAATTGTCCTCAGTGTTTTTATAATTGAATACTAGTATTTTTATATTTCCGCGAGTAATTAGAAGAATGCGTTGCTGGTAATCATTGAAACGGAAATTTTATCCTGGACGATGATGAATCGTAAATATTGACGACGCGCCATCGATCGTTCAAGATTTCCCAATGCGACACAGCATTTTTACAATTTTTCTGTGAGCTTCTGCTTATTCGCGAGGAGTAATTAAAAAACACAGTGGTGCTTAATTTAAAAAGAGTGCAGTGTCTAGTGGAGGCGCTGTTCTCACGAAAAATAATTGTATCACATGTTGCTTTACGTGTTCTCCGTGGTCCGACCTCTTAAACTCCATCCTGCCGGAGTATGAGGTAGAACCTTGAATGCTCATTTAAATTCGAGAATGTTTTTCTATCATGGGAGTCGAGTGGTAGCAATTTTCAGTTGATGTTCAAGTGTTCGCAAATTGCTTCGAACCTGAATGGCGTGCATTGTGAACAAAATTTGCGTTACGGGGTCAAGGATTGTCGAGTGGTTAAAACACAGTGATTGAGGAAGCAATAACAATTCATGGTACTAATTTCTGGGTGATTAGATTTTATGCATTTTCTCGTTCGCATAATGTTGGTGTTATCTAGTGGATCTACACCTTGAACCGTTAGAACTGTAATCCTCCGAGATTACAGAGATTATTTACCTTATTCGGGAAAATTTTATATATCAGTTTACATAATTTTCCCAAGATGTTTTTCATTCTCTATTTCTAATATTGTGTTCAATAAAAACGTTGAATAAAATTGAATAAAACGCGTCTTGCCATGGCCCAACAAATATCATGTGCCAAGATGAAGTATTAAACGGTCTTCAAAGTAGGATGAACCCATCAGAATAAACAATAAATTTCGCACGACATGTGACAGTGAGCTAACAGAAACTCGAAGGGTGGCATATTGCGTAGCGAAAAGCTCGATTGAGACAGTTGTCCGAGCAATTGCATCTAATAACTCGTCGGCACGCGTGACGCTGTTGGCACCAATCTGCTCAATACTCGTCTCACCGAAAACATGTTTTTTTTTTAAATCACGATCCTTTTGACAACTGTCCAAATCCACATTCAGGCGCGTGCAACGAGTATACTCGTCGCGAAGAAATGACTACATTTCAGATAATATTCAAAAGTACTTTCAGACAAGAATGAAATGGAAAGTACACATAAAACATCGGAAAAATGTACTTTTGAGATTGAACGTAGATGCCGGCGCGTCTGTGTGCGACACTATAAGAATCAGGCTACACAGCTAAGAGGTTAGCATCGGAATCCAGGATATTCGTGAGTGACGGGACTTTTGTTCACGCCCCAGTCAAGCGATGATTTATCGGTCTGGAGAACGCGTTGGATCGTTGCCCTCGAGCGCGTTCGTCTCGCGTGTTTTTGGTCCCCCAATCCCCCCTCCTAACGTCGCGACACTTGCATAACGTTCTTGGAAACCTGTGGCGCCTCGCGGAAACCCAATCAGCTTAATAACTGCAGCCAAGATGGAGGAACCGGCCCGTCAACTGTTATAGCCGATAAATTGGCTGTCGTGCGTGCGCCATGTTTACAGGTTTAGCGTCCAACGAATAATATTTCGTCTTCTCAAATATCAGGCTCAATAATCAAATCAATTTTTATCTTCTCGCCTATCAGGTGCAAGTAACATTTATTTCGATTCTCTTTTTGTGGAGATTAAGTATGAGGTATTGTATCGATTTCATACTCATAAAATGAAAAAATCGTATACAATGAAATTATTCTAGGTCGGACGAAATGGAAACAATGGGTTGAAGCTATTTTTCTCGAAAGACTAGATGCGAATAAAAGTCATAAACGAATTTCCCTTTATGTCGATCGTAGATAGTGCAAATAAACAATTTAATGACGTAAAATTTCTCTTGAAAATGATCCACATTTGGATCGAAACGCCGAGAACAATTTAAATTGTAAGATTGCTTAGTGAGTAACATTTGATCGAACCTGTGGCGCCGAAATCATTAAATTGTTTATTTAAAAATCATAAAGATTCTGAGGAAATAACAGTACGATTAGAACTTGAGAAATTGAATGCACGAGCCTGATATTGTATTGAAAATAGCCGTATATTTGCGCGAATAATCTGCTTAATTCTCGCATGCTAAAGCCTCTTAGGAATGGCGGTCCACAGGGTTGTTCACACCCGAACATAAGTATCGTTGTTAAGTTTTGTTTTCGCAGCGCCTGGCTCGCGAGATGAAAATTTTTGCGTCGTTCCCGTTGTAAATTCGAGGTTTAAATGCGGTTTTTACCGTCACCGTAGCATCCCGTACCGTTTGTTACCCGCAAATGTTTATTAGGCGACCAACGCTCTAAAGCTGCGACCTATAAAATGGAAACTGTTTTTCGCGTTGGCGCGTGCATAAAAGGGACTGTCTCTCGCGACTTTCGGTAATCTGAATTTAGGGGAACCATCAGCTGTGTAATTGTATTCACTAAAAATTTCTATACCCACCCCTCGTCGCTGTGGCCCACGGAAATAAAAGATCGAGAAGTTTAATTGGACAATTCGTTCTCGAATTTCGCTGAGTGCAGGCCTTAATCCTACGGTCCTCAGTCGAGCTATTATAGTATTTAATCTTCGTGCTCTTTTGTGACTCGTTTCAATGGGATATTTAATTTTTTGGCGATTATTTCTCGCGAATGGTTCGCGGAATTTGGTACCGGCGCTTTTCACGGATTTTAATTAGCAACGAAGATGTGGCGAATGGTTTTATATTTGCTCACGTAGTAAAATATCACACGACAACTACTTTTTTTCTTGTCTTCATACAACGAATAATTTAACAGTCAGTAATTTTTTCGCCACTGTATGTTCTTCCATTTAGTTTCCTTGACCTCATTTCTGTGAATAGTAAGTAATTTAATGTGTGGAAATTCTATTTCTTCGCGGATAAATACTAAATGAATTAATTTACCGAGTGGAAAATTCGAGGCAACATTTTCGCAGCTTTTGTTGACGCGGATTGTGTTACCATGCATATTGAACAGCTCGGTGAACGGGTTAAAGTTCGATCAAAATCGTTCACAGCCAATAGAAACTTCAGTTTCGAAGTAACGCTGCGCTGCTTGCGAAATTGAGTATCGAATAAGAGACATCAGATTAATATTAAGTTTCCACGGAGCAATGAGACGGTTGACTGACTTCGACGAGGCAAATTGAACTTAAATCGAATTAAATCATCCTGAATTAGTTACCGATCCGATCGTCAATGGAAACTGATGCTGGCGACGGTCATCCGCAGCATCTTTTCCAAGCAGCAAAAACTTCTTGGACTTATTTCTATATCCTTTTGATAACAGATGTAAATTTTGGAAAATACTACATTAGGAATAAAACTCTTTTTATAGGGAATCATTGAATTCACGCGTAAATTTCTCTATTAAAGAAGGAAAGTTTCTCGAGGATAGTATTGACTCGAACATAGTGTGAGGATTAAAAAGAAGGAAGGAATCATTGCCGCAGTTTTCTCGGTATCAATTTAAATGAAACCGGCGTATATCTAAAAGTCGATTAGTTTCTCGTCCCGCTCGAAAGGATTACGCCTGTGTGCCGGAGTTTACCTAATATTTTGCTCGGGGCGTTGTTTGCTGACAAATGCACGGCTATAATCGTAATTCTCCGTTGCTGGTACGGCCAATAAAGCGTTAATCTCTCGGTAAAGCGTTGCAATAGCTGTTGCGAGGCGACGGCGACTAATCAATTCGCGAAACGTATTCCTATTTATTGCACGACCGCCGCTCAGACGCATCAATTGTACAACTAAGATGATTGAGAAATATTTACGAGGCCACTGGGATACATTTCACCGAGACGTATCGATAAATCGCGTCATCATGAATTCCACCGCATCCCGAAAACCGCGCAACCTGCCCCGGCCAACGTGCACCGAGGAATTATTATACATTGTTGGAAATGTACGAACATCCTTAGACGGACAGTGATGAAAATGTATTTTTCCCTTTAATAATTTTAGATACTCGAAAATAACGCTAGAACTAGCGAGCACTAAACGCAGCTGGCATACATTGCCTTATGATAATGACAAACTTGCATTTATTTAGATTTCGTACCAGTTTTGTTTAAATACGTACTTGAATGGAGAAGTCCACTAAAAAAATTTCTCAGTAAAACGTATTTATAATTTTAAAGTTTTCTAAGAGAACAAATCAAGAGCAAGTCATTTTGACTCATCCGGTAGTTCTAGTGATAATGTAACAACATCGCATTCTTCCAATATATTTTTAAAATTACGAAATCATGCTCGAGAGAGTTCAGCATAAATTTCTCAGGTTTTGTTCATATAAGCTAAATAATCCAATGTCATTCTTCGATCATGATTAACCACAATGAACCTGGAAACATTGTCTGCTCGAAGAAAAGTATCCGACCAGAGCTTTATTTTTAATTTAATTAATAATTATATTGTTTGTCCCTCTCTACTTGCGCAAATCAATTTTTATGTACGTGAACGTGTATTGAGAACTAGTGCAGGATTTCAAACCCTTAAAGCCAGATCTACCTATGGATTAATTAATCCAATAAATCACATTATTGCAGACTCTAGCACTCTTTATAATCGTATTGATATTTTCATCGAATCTTTGCTAGGGTTGCCAGAAATGTTTTATCCAAATATAGAAGAAATAGTGAAAACTGCAATTATGTATATATGAGATAGGCCCAAAATATAGGAGTTCAAGTAAAAGAGGTACACAACACATTTTAAACTTTTTTATTCAAACAAAGATTTTTGAAAATTCAAATATGATATAGAAGATCTGGCAACCCTAGTCTTTGCACATGTTTAAAAAACAATTACGCAGGATTATAGGATAATACCATATAGTTTGTATCATTAGTTTTTGTGCATGTCGCTTCTATCTTATTATACGAGTAGTATTTCATTGGTTTCTACTGTAAACATTTATGCAAGAGGTTTTCGGTCTGTTTATAATAAATAATAATAATAATAATAAAAATGTAGAGTAAAGAATTACCAAAACCAACACCACGAAAACAGTCATCTTCCTCCACACATCAATCTGCACCTGCGTAACTAATAAACATATTACTCGAAACAAGAGTTACACCAGTAATTTCGGTTGCCACGACACAGAGTAATTGCATAGGCCATGGGCTAACGCGGCATAGTTGCGTGAAATTAGAATAGTTCGCGGCAATCGAAAGGAAAGTTCGCAGCAGTCAAAATTGAATTTAAGCTGACGAAACAGCGCAAGCTCTACACACATTCAAGCTAGCCTGCATCCAAAAAAAAAGGGAATGAAAAGCTGCGGGCGCTCCAGTTTCGAAACCGATCGATATTCGACAGGGTCCTGGCTACAGTCCTTTCGCGAACGCCGTCGTCCTGGGGAACCGAAAAACTCGACGGAACTGTCGCGATTGGAAAAAAGAGAAAGAAAGAAAAGAACTCGTTTTTTCTTGGCGGATCGGTAAGAAGAGCGGTTTCGGGCCGGAGCGGCGCGGCGGCGCGCGGCGTGCTAGGAAACCGGTATTCGTAGAAGGTCTTTGCTGTCTACGGCTCGGTCCGTGAGGATCGAGGATCGAGAATCGAGGATCGAGGGCTCGATCGTGTCTGGCGTGGCGCGGCGCATCGCGACGTGCAAGAAGTTGACTGACTCGCGCGCGTCGACCGCTCCTCTTTTGTCGACGTTCCAGATCACGTTCGACCGGATTTCTGAAGGACTGTGTGCTCTCTCGCTAATGTCTAAGGCTTGGCCGAGCGATATCGATGGCTACGGCTTATCCGTTTTCCAATTCGACCGGTCTTATCCGGCGGCTTATCGCCGGCGAACCTATTCCATCGTCTTAAGGCGGCTATCGGTGCACCCGCAGGTCCCCGATGGCTGACCTTACCACGCTAATAGTGAAACTCGCGGCGCTAAAACGATATCTCTGAGCCACTTCCACCGGAATCCACGATATCCATTCAGACAGTTGCGTCCCTCTGCCGAAGAATTACTGCCAGCGAAATTGGGGCGGACGTGGCCGTGCAATATTTGCCTCGGAAAGTCGGAAAAATGTCAAGTTCGAAATTCTGCGTAAGTCTGAAGAATAAGGTTTCAGTATTGTTTATTTATTTGTACACTCCCAAAGAAACAGACTCGTGTTAAGATTATGCTAGCGTGGAAACTCTGTGTAGTGTGTAAAACATACCTTCTGCGAATATGTAAACAGAACATGACACGAACAAAATGATAGCACACTTGAAAAATAAAGATATATATTTTATACAACACAACTATATATTTCATGGAACAAAAGTATACATATTTCTAATAATATGTGAAACCTCCTTTGTTTTCTATGACTTCCACCATCCTTTTAGGTAAAGAATTATATACAGTGGGTGCACAAAGTATTCGTACACCTTTTAAAAACTAATAACTTTTTTATAATTGTACCAAACTACCTGAATTTTTGTAATCAATTAGAAGCGTTGGTTTACGAAATGATATGCAAGAAAAATTTTCCAAAAATTATAATTTACAAGGTTACATGCAGAAATAAAAAAGGCAATTTTTAAAACTTTTTTATTTGGGCCCTTAATAAAAATTTAAAATAGATGTTTTGTAGGTCTATGTTAGTTATACACATGCTTCAAATTTCATCGAAATCGATTAACACACATACGAGCTAGAAGCGGTTAAAAATGGTGAAAATCGAAGTTTTAGACGACTTTTGATCAGTTTCTGCTAAAAATCCACAGAATCGTTCATCTTTCCATGCGTGTCGTTTTTTCCTGCGTCAACCGATTTCGATGAAATTTTCTGTATGTGTATAACTAACATAGATCTACAAATTATATATTTTAAATTTTTATTAAGGGCCCAAAGAAAAAAGTTTTAAAAAATGCCTTTTTTATTGTTGCATTTAACCTTGTAAATCACAATTGTTTGGAAAATCTTTTTTGCATATCATTTCGTAAACCAATGCTTCTAATTGATTATTAAAAATAAGGTCGTTTGGTACAATTATAAAAAAGTTATTAGTTTTTAAAAGGTGTACGATTACTTTGTACACCCACTGTTGTTCTTTAATTTTTGCCTAAATTAAATTTTCATTCATATTTGAAAATTGTCCGATTTTGATGAATTTAAAATATGTTAAGCAACATAAACAGTTAATTCTTACTATAATAATTTTAACAAGCAGGAAAAAATAAATTAACACTTTTAAATAGTTGTAACCTTTCTACTGTTTTAAATTGCATCCACTCATTCTTGCCACAAATGCATAAAATCCGCAGTTTAATGATGAGGGTTATCAAAGAAAGGTTTCAGTGATTCTCGGGTCGTAGAAAAGTCGTCTTTACATAGTGATTTATTTTCTATGTTGGCAAATGACTCACCGTGGTCCTTGGTCACCTTCGTTTCTCAATCTGTGATCCGTGCCGCCGGTTTCGCGCATTGTCCTCGCGAAATCGCAGGTTTCGCAGGTTTCGCAGGTTTCGCGACGCGCCGTAGAAAGTCATCGGTGTTCAAGGATCGCCGTCGATTCAATTCCGCTTGCCTCGCTGAAGAAAATAATGATAGTAATGCCGGTCGCGCACGGCTCGCCGCGCTCGCGAACCTTCAATCATAGCAACCAGCATTTTTCGTCGGAAATGGAAACGCTCGAGAACCGTGCCATCCTGAAGTCAAAGTCGGAATTGTTCGTCGTCCGTAATAAGCGAGCCCGGTGTCTCTCGGATGAGAATTATGAAAATAATGTTATAAAATTGTAGCGCACTCCCCAAAAACGAGCACGTTGCCCCTGATCCCTAACCACTATTTTACTAAGAGGATTGCACCAGAACCAACCCCTCGGAGCCTCCGAGGATTTAGCTATTCGGTTGCCTGTTATTAACCTAGATTTGACTGTCGCCCTTGCTGAAGGACGATTATGCATCTTTGCGATCTTTTATATTATTTGTTCTTGTCGATGCAGCTCAATATCATTTAGCTCACGTGATGCAAGAATGCTTTTAATCTAAAAATACAATTGAACTCATCCAAATTTCTGGAACAATACAGACATTGATTAACATGAGTTAATCCAATTTCCATTTTCCACTTCAACAGGAATCGAACAACATTTCTCATTCAAATAGCTTAAAAGTTTTACAGCGAGCACAAACAGGGGCTCGGAATAAATGCAAGTTTCATTATGAATTCATATGGAAATATAATTGTGTAACAATTGCATAAACAATTATTAAACGAAACATTCGCGTGCGATCGATAGAAGGGTCATCCAACCTGTGCTCCAGAATTTCGGAGTACTGCGATTTTCCGCGACTGCAACCGAATGCACTTACGCAAATACATATTTTTGTTTTTAAGTATTTCTTGATGAACCTTTCACCGACATATCCGTGAGATATTTTTCATTAAACCAAGACTGTGTCGTGCTTGTACTCAAATAATTCATCAAAAACAAAAATGTTTTCCTACCGAATTAGTAATGTCTCGTCGATGCGCATATATGAAGACATTACCGCAGCCGGTTGCAGCTCGCGGCGACTGAGCAGAGCTGAGCCGAGCGGAGCCGAGCAGAAGAGCGGCTATCAAAACGGAGCAGTGAAAGACGCGGGAAGGAAGTCGGCTTCGGAAGAGCAGCATAAAATCCCGGGGATATTTTCCCGGCGTTGATCCTACGGCGGTGCGAATGAATTTTTGCGAATCTCGCCAACGAAAACGCTGGCCGATGGTAAATCCATCTCTTTCGCGGGGAACTTGGTGGTTTCGACGGGACAAGCGGAAGCCGGCTTAAGCGTACGCGAGCGGAACGCTCGGGAAATGCTCGCGAGACGCGCGCGTAGGCTGTTGCGTCCCTCGCGAGCTTCGGGATCAGCTTGATTGTTCGCGGAGCGGAGCCAAACCGTGAAAAACCCGCTCCGTTTTTCTGGCTGGCACGCGGCGTTTTAGCATCTGAATCGAGCCGGGTTTGCTCGACGTTAAATGCTCCGGAGCTTTTTGTCCACCCCTCTGCTGCACTTTCGGCTTTTGCACACCGTGTGTCGGAGGGAAGGTATGCTGAAAGCACTTTGTACAACGTTGACCTTCGCTTAAAAGTTTTAGGCGAAGTCTCCGTTGAAGGTCGTTTTCTAGAGCGGAGATCTATCCCATTTTTATTACCACGTTTTTATTAGCTCGCTTTCTTGTTTGTTTGTCTGTTCGGTGGCAAATTTTGCAATTGATTTTAAACTCACTTCCTGATGAGCTAGAGACTTGAAATCGGTTACATGGCTCAGAACTGGATGACAATGCATTATTCCAAAAAAAAAATTTTAAAAAGTCTATCCGTTTCGGAGATATAACAATTAAATATTTACCTGTTCACCCCCCCGCGAAACCTACGTCATCGCGTTCAACGATCGCCACGCCGCGCGACAGCGCTCCCTACTCCACTACCCGTTCCCTCTCTCACTCATCCCCACTCCACTGACCCGCTTCGCACCGAAGGAGCTCAGTGTGCATCAGTGTGCGTCAGTGTGCGTTTGAGCTCCGTGCGGTGTTTACAAAGTCACTACGTATTATTATACTATAATGTTTGTTTACCAATCGAAGGGACAGTTACACCGAGATTTTGGGTCGAACCTTTATCTTTGACATTTTACCGCGGCGTTTCGATATGATGCGGTCGCAATACCGTCTGAAATTTACTACATGTCTCTGTTATAATCTCGAAATAATGTCTACAAAAAAGGAGCAGTTCGTTAATGATGATTTTCCCAGAGAAGTCGCCAAATCACCAGGTATGCCATTAAATATTTTACCACGTTTTTATTAGGTTGCTTTCTTGTATGTCTGTTTGTCTGTTCGGTACAAATTTTACAACTGATTCTAAACTAACTTCTCGATGAGCTAGAGACTTGAAATTTTAAACATAGCTCAGTACTATATGACAATGCAATATTTAAAAAAAATTTTTTTAATTTACAACAGCCTACGCGTTTAGGAGATATAAACTATTAAAAATTTAACCGTTACACGTCCCCGCGCGACGACCGGTAGTGCCCACTCGGTCCCCACTCTGACTCATCCTCACTCCACTGACCTGCTTCGCACCGAAGGAGCTCAGTGTGCGTTCGAGCTCCGTGCGGTGTTTACAAAGTTACTACGTATTAGTATACTATAATGTTTGTTTACCAAGTGAAAAAACAGTTACACCGAAATTCTCCGTCGAACCTTTATCTTTGACATTTTACCACGGTGTTCGTTTTCGATATGACGCGTCGCAATACTGTCTGAAATTTACTACATGTCTCTGTTATAATCTCATCAAAATGTTCTAAATCGATTGTAAAATTTCACACATACAAGACTAAAAAGCAGAAAATAATTATTTAAATAAAAATAAATTTTTTAAAAATACCACGTTTTTAAAACGGACTAAAAAGTATAAAATAAAATTTTTAAAAACGCCACGTTTAAAAGACCGACTAAACAGTATAAAATAATTTTTTCAAGCCCCATACAGATTCCTAATCCTTGAAAATTTTTGATTGTAAATTTCTAATAGCTAAGAAAATACTTGTAAGATTTAAAACGAAAAACGTGGGGCGCAAGATAATACATAGTAAGGAGTGTAGAGAGTAGCTGCCGCTGAGAAATCTCGTACAACACTTCATATCATTTGCAGTGCAATAAAGTTGTTAGTGATTTAGTGTTCATGCATCAATTATCTATTGCATGCGCCCCGCGTTTTTCGTTTTAAATCTTACAAGTATTTTCTTAGCTATTAGAAATTTACAATCAAAAATTTTCAAGGATTAGGAATCTGTATGGGGCTTGAAAAAATTATTTTATACTGTTTAGTCGGTCTTTTAAACGTGGCGTTTTTAAAAATTTTATTTTATACTTTTTAGTCCGTTTTAAAAACGTGGTATTTTTAAAAAATTTATTTTTATTTATTCTTTCTGAATACTGTCGAGTGTCTTACAAAAAGTGTACAATATTTGGTAAAAGTGTATTTGGTAAAAGTTTTTGTACCAGTTGGGGATGGGTTCAACTACCTCGCAAACAAGTTCGAACTTTGATCGATTGTTTTCGAACTCTCTATAAGTACTTCGAAAAACAGAAATAGTACTCCTAAATATACCTATTTCAGATAGTTTCGAACCTTTTACAAGTACTTTGGTAAACGGAAATAATATTGTGTTGGCAAGAAAGTAATTTCGGTATTTTAAGGTGAAATAAAACCGAATTTCTTTATTGAAGCGATGAACTTTAATCAATAAAATATTTTCTTATTTATTCCTGTTGGCAGAAGATCATCGAACAAATGGGAGAATATCTTCTTCATTAAAATTCATTGCTTGGATAAAAAGAATTGGGCTCTATTTACTTTACCTTAAAATACCGAAATTACTTTCTTACCAACCCAATACTTGCAAGTATATTCGAATCTTGGTCGAACAGATTCGAAATTTTTATGAATATCGTACCGGAAATTCTCTGATTTTTCTAATCATCATTTTTGTTTACCTTTAAAATCAATTATGTTGCCCTCTTATGCATAATTTAATTCAACATGTATAACTATAATTGCATAATCTATCGGAAATATTATTCTTAAATAGTTACGAATTTAATAATGAAAGTGCTTAAAACCTTTTATGCAGTTCTGATTTCCAAGATTCGAGTACTCCTCGTGAAAGATTCGATTCCTTTCAACATCAAAGTACTCATAAATATCTTTTCGAAACTTGTAAGTATTCTTTCCGAGGTTCGATATCAGTTTGTATAAAATGAATACTTTTTAGATATAATCATTGAAACATTATTGCTTGTAAGTAGTAATCGAAACCCATGAAATGAAACCTAGTTATTGAAATTGACTCGGATTTGTGAGTACATATTTGAACTTGATCCGTTTTTTAAACGCACTGTACAATGCAGTTGAGACGGCATTGTTTTTGACACGTCCTCTACATTGAAGTTAAGCTAATATTATTTTTTAAACGTCTTCTGCGATGAAATTGACGTGTCAGTATTTTTTAAACGTCCTCTACAACATTATCTCAAGTAGTTTCTCTTTAAAATAATTCTGTCGTCCGCGAATCGACAGTATTTGGCACAGGGCAGCGGAAAGTTCGTTCGTTAAAGAATTGCGTACTCGAATCCGCGGACAGGTCGAGGAAAAACAATGGGCACGAGGCGGCGTGTAATTGAACAAAATTGTCTTCCGTTCTGCGTCAGCTCAGAGGGACAAAGAATCGAGAAAGAAAGGATCTATCGTTTGCCGGACGACTGCTCCGGCTAATTGAGCTATCCGGGTCAATTAGCTGTCCATCTCGCCGAGTTCAATATTCTAAATGGCCGTCGCCCGTGATGGCAGCTCCACGTGCTGAATTTGCATGCGGGTTCGATCCATACACGCCGAGACTGGGGGCCAAATGAATGAGATTCTGGCTGCCGCTACACTTGACAATCTTGTCAGACTCCGACACCTGCAATCATCCTCCAATAATAACGAATCACGTCGATTTACCCATTATTTATTTCGGTCATAAACTCAAGATACTTTCAAGAGAAACAATCATAACGTAAGTTCATGTTTCTTTACATTTGAAAAAGAATTATTCATTCTCGAGGAATAAAGATGCACTTTGATTATTTGATACATTTGGAAAATGTATTAATGAGTAACTGTCTTAATGAGCTCGATTAACAGATTCTCCAAATTGTAAATAATACACAGATTTCCTGAAACTGTTTTTGTTGAATGTTAAGCTCCTTTACAATTAGATTCTTTGTTTCCGTCGAGAGTCCTTGCTTGAATTCAACGTCCGAGACGAAGCATGTAAGAAACTTAAAGAAAATCTCCTGCTATTCATAATGTAGAGTGCACGTCATAAAATAAAGTAACATAAAATGAAGTTTGTCTTAACTCGACTCTCGTTGCTCTGAAGAGGTCTGCTGGCAAAGAAAGGTTCTGACCCTCATAAGCTTCTTGAGATTCACAACTACGTTCTGTGCGTGCACAAAAGCTTGTCTCTGTAGTGATTCATACTAAGTAGATTGCAGATCTTTATGGAAATGAAACAATGTACCGTAAAACCGGCACGCGGGAAGGGATTAAACATATGAATATGGTAGATCGGATATTATGGGAGCGCGGTAGGTTTCGCACCGTTCGCAATTTATTCGCCGTTTTTCCCGCGAGAAAATTCCGGCGAGAGAAGCAGTAGCCTGGTATTTCCGATCGGTTCGGCACAGTCAGAAGCAAGCACAAGTGGAATCGATTAACCCGCGGATACAGGAGACGCGACACAACGAGCAAGCGAGTGCAGCGGCGATGCAAGCTGTTGCATCCTGGTGTATCCACGACCGGCGCAGCTGCTCGCGCACGTGGTACCCGTCAAGTCGACGGACGCGCGACGTAATCGATCCAGAATTTCTGTCCACCTATGAATCTTTTATCAGAAATCAAATCGCCAGTGCTCGCTTGTTGATTGTTCAATCCGCGCCATTATCGTCGTGGGCCGAGCGACGCGAAACTCGTTGCATTTAATGATCGCCGGCCTGCGGATGTTTATGCAAATTCGCAGTTTCATAGGCGAGTTTAAAGAGACTGGAATTAAATGGACGTCCATTCCCCCTTGGTTAATGAATTCGCTGACGTGAACAAGGAACAATGTTTTATTAAACGTTCTCAGTGATTTTGCGTTTTCCTCATTTCGAAGATTCTTCAGGCGTACGTTTACTGCGGTATTTTTTTCCAATGAGATTAAAATACTTACAAATATATTCTCGTAGGTGAGGCAAAGAAAATTGTCAATCATTCTCAGATTCTTCAGAATATATATTGCGATTTTATACACTCCCTTTTCCTGAAACGATTTTCCGATGATCGCTGAGCAGTTTCCAATTTTCTTTGAGGTATTGTAGACTGGATATTTAATTAACCGACCTGCAAAGGGAACTTTGAGGATCCCGGCTTATTAATTTAAAGGTAGTTTGCACACAGGAGAACAGTCTTATTTTGTTTCCGTATCGTGAACTGTAATTACTGGTCCGCGGGTGAACGAGCATCAAACGAGAATGTAACAAATTTATTTCTTTGGCTACATATTATTTAAAAAAGCAATGTAAAACAGTTACTTCTAGTGTTAAGGAATTTTTGGTGAGCATTTCTGTCTGTTTGGGAGAGCAATTTGGATGTTTCACGAAGATCCGCAGTGCAATAGTCCGAAGGCTCGCCAAGCCCGCTGCAGAAAAGTTTTTCTAAGTCGAAGTAGCACTTATCACGGATCTAGAAGAAGCCGGCCGGAATCTCGATGGAGTAATCTCGATTAGAAGCCGTGTAAACGCCCGATCGAAAAAGTTTCAACGAGTCGGGAAGACGCCAGCTCCTCCGACGCGGCGTGCTGGAAATCGCGCAGATGATTAATTACTTTCCACTTACGTGGACCCGATGAGTAGCGGCTTTACCGCCGCGCCGGATACCTGATCAAAGAGGCCCCGGGACGCTCCGTGAATTATTCAGAGCATCATAATCTCACTTATCGGCGCGAGGCGCGGCAGCTACGAAAACGACCACGCGTGTTTTTCTCTTCTTCTTCGGCGAAATTGCTCCCTAAAAAATTCATTCATTTGTTTGTCCCAGAGTTCCTTTACAGAAGATCACGTCCTACAGATCAACTGTCCAAAAAGCGCTGCAGATTGTTCGAATTCTTAACACTGGAACTACCGAAGCCGCCATAATTACGGATTCCAGATTGTTTATTTTACAATTGAGATTTATGACAACAATTAGTAGCTATAACTTAAACACTCTGTCTTCGAGACTGGACGCGAATAGTTCCTCGAGATCGAGTAACATTCAGCGAAACTCGGATAACGTGTCTGTCTATTGTTCGCCGTATCTACTTACAGCAATCGCGGACGCTATCGCAAGTTCTCAAATTTATTTTTCTCGAACACAACCTGCGTACGATTTATTAAACCAACTATATAATTAGGATAATATCTCTGTAAAGCTAGACGAATTAGTTTAGTAAATGACGTCTAAAGAATATGTTGAAAAAATGCATTTGATTGAAATTGTGGAAAACAATAGTAAATTTTTACGACTTTTTTAGCTGGGCCAATAACGAAAATTTAAAAGATGTGTTTGGTCAATTTGTATAAATTATATACGCTCCAAAAATTTCGTTGAAGTTGGTTAATTAGTTTACGAGTTATAAACGATCAAAAGTGGTAAAAATTGCAATTTTTAAAGATTTTACCTTTTTACCACTTTTGATCGATTATAACTCGTAAACCAATTAACCAAATTCAATGAAATTTTCGGTGCGCATATAATTTATACAAGTCTTTTAAATTTTCAATATTGGCCCAGCTAAAAAGTCGTAAAAATCAATTTTTATAATTGTTTTCCACAATTCCTACCAAAAGCATTTTTTCATCGTATTTTTTAGACGTCATTTGCTAAATTGATTCATCTAGCCTTATAGAGAAAAAGAAGTCGTTTGGTCCATTGATAAAAAATTTATTCTGATTTAAAGTGTGTGTGATCAGTTCTGCTCCTAACTGTATATGTTTTTTTAATTCATAAAAACAATTCTACAGCATCGAAGTAACTGATTTAATAAAACGTTCGAAAAATATTAGAATATTAAAAGGACTTACTGTGCACCATCGAAAGTCTAATGCAGCTTGATCAGCGGATGGATCATTGTTGCGAACACGATGAAGCGTCCCTGAAAACAGGGTAGCGTGCAGCTCTCACGACTGAATTGAAAAGGCAAAAAAGGGAAAGAAGACCTAGACGCGCGTTAACGCGGACGAAGATTAATTAATCCGTGTGCGTGAACAGGAAAGGGAGTTTCCGCGGCGTCCCGGAGTCATTAGCCGTAATTAAACTTAATAATCGAAGGGTTCGCGGGCGGGAACAGTCTGTAGTCGTCGCGAGACGCGTGCTCGAGACGAAAGACAAAGGGAGAGAGGAAACAAGAGAGGAAAAGAGAGAGAGAGAGGAAGCGGGGAGAAAGAGATAGGTTCAAGTGCCTCGGCGAAAGCAGCTGTGTAAACGTGATCGTCGATGTTATGCAGAGTTACGAAGTCGAGTATCGACTCGGTTACCGATCACCTGAGAGACTGCCACTTCCGTCGCGGACAAGTTCGAGGCAGTTGCAAAACTCCGTGCCACCGATCCGCGAGTCTGCGTATTTCGCACGTATGTGTACGTGTGTAGATATATGTGTACACGAAAGGGAGAGAGAGAGAGAGGGAGTGTTAAGAAGGGAGGGTCTCTCGTCCTGAATTCTCGTTCCGCGCGTTCTCATTTTATGGAACTGCTTTCCAACGACGCTAAACAGAGGACTTTGTCGAGAGTCGACCAGGCCGAGGCGATCTGAACCAGTACGCAGCTTTCCCGACTAAATTATAACGTTCCACAGTGCTAATGGATCGTTCAAGGCGTCCGGTATCGACTGCTGATACCGGAGTTCGTTTAGGTTCACTTACAACCGATCGCCGATCACGATTTTCGTACCGTTATTACCGTAACTACGTCAGTGATTGCACTTGAGAGGTCTGGTATCAAAACTTGCAAAACGATCCAGATATTTTCTGTTCAATTCCTGATTCTACTCCGTCGACGTGTGGACGCTAATGTATAAACTGTGGATTTTATGCATTTATGACAAAAATGGCCACGTACGATTTGAAGCAGTAGACATGTTACAAGTATTTAAGTACATCAACGTATTAGTTTCAGCCCAATAGAATAATTCAAAGAAGAATACAATTTTTGTTCGGCTCCTGTGTTCTGCAATCAATGCGAACATTCTTTACTTTGCATAAAGATCCGCAGTCTACTAATGAAGCTGAAGTAATTGTACTTTAAAATTCGACCAAACAACATGAGCTTCTTTGTTTAGAAGCTAGATTTTACTAAATTACCGGTGAAGAAATTATTCAAAGAATTGTAATTCGTCGCAATCGTTAAGGAAATGTGAAAGGTCGGATTTTACGACCTGCTTATCTTAACCAGCATACTTAATGCAAATTTAAGAACACCATTTCGTAGATTTGTATCTTTCATACACACGCTGAAGATTTTATCGAAAGTCACAGTTTTTCTCCGGTCTATAAACGCGACGAAGAAGAAATTCATTCTAAAAGAATGAGTGTACCTTCGAACACACCGTGTCCACGCAATACAAACATTTCCAAATCGTTTCAATTATGAATTTCGACTTCAGGTCCCCTAACATTCCTGGATACTCGCCCTCCCCTACGTAAATCACGCCGGCAATAATTCTTCTGGCTGGGAACGCTCATTTCGCGTCCCTCGTGTAGGAACCACCTCCGGTTCCAGACACGCGAAAAACAGTAATATCGGGCAGATTTCGGCTCGAGCACAGTTTTGCTCCTCTATAAAACCTATACATCGTCCGAGGAGCTTCACGTGTATCAACACGTGGGTACTTATCGGCCTCGAGTTGCTATCGGTGGTCTTGGCATGCCGAAATGAAGTCACAGATATACGACATTCTCATAACATCGGGCAAATGTAATTCCAGGTATTGCGTTCAGCTTCTTTGTCCTCACATCGCAGTTTCGATTTCTATCACCTTTTATTTCAGAACATACAGTCCTCGACGAAATCACAAGACACCTAGCATATTTTTAAATTTCTTATAATTAAAGGTAGAAAGTGTACACTCCGTTGTATCCTGTATATTATATACTATGTCCAAAGTAAACGTGTAAAATCTTAGGATTGTATCGCGTACCATAGCGAAATTAGAGAAAGATATGTAAACACGGTCTGAAATTAATTCGACAAAAGTATAAGACACTAACAGAAAAATGTTTGATTATTCAAATAAAAATACAAAATTAATACTTTGTGATACCTCCCTTGAGCTGAACTTTAGAAAACCCTCCTTCCTTTCGACATGTGACATACGTCATTCTATTCGTTTTGACATGCTGAACACAAAATGTATGTGTCATTTTTGGCTGAAATGAATAGTTTTCGAGATATTCGCAAAAAATTATAGCGGAATTAGTAATGAAAAATCATGCGATCGGAATTAGTTAGGGTTAGGTGGTGGGGGCGGAGAGGGGGGCCCGACCACGCATACGGAAATCCAAGAGTAGTCTTTCAAAATTGAAAGACCCTGTTTTCTCTCTCATCTCCGCAGCGTGTTTAGAAGCAAAATATAAACAAACGCCGCGCCGGGACAGGCTTACGTTGCCGCAGAGCGTGCAGGAATACGAAAAATTCAATACAGTATTAGCGATAGTTTTTTGCGAATATCTCGAAAACTATTCATTTCAGCCAAAAATGACACATACATTTTGTGTTCAGCATGTCAAAACGAATAGGATGACGTATGTCACATGTCGAAAGGAAGGGGGGGGGTTTCTAAAGTCTTATCCTCCCTTGAATTGAATTACGTCTAGTAATCGCTTCGAATAGTTTTATATAACTTTTTGATTCGTATTTGTTCTAAATGTATCCAATTGTGATTTATACTTTCTTTTGGTTCATTTACGTTATTATATTGTCTCCCATTCACGTAGAATCGTCTTGACAAATCTCCCCACACATTTTCTATAATATTTAAATCGGGAGAACGAGTGGGCCATTCCAAAATATTAATATTTTTTAAAGAAAAGGGTTGTTTCACAGATTTTGCAGTATGGATTGCTGCATTATCCTGTTGAAAAATATAGTCACAGCGCGCGATACGAGCTGCAGGCTTGTTTAACTGATATGTTATTAGTTCAATATATTTATTACTATTCATCCGACTTGATAAGAAGTTTATTTCTGTTTTTCCATAGTAACCAATAGCGGCCCATACCATAACACTGCCACCATCCATTTGACGGCAACTGAAATGGAGTACTGCCTTTCTGCAATCATGAAAGTAGTAGGCCCAGCCGTGTCTGGACCATCTAGATTGAATTTTTTCTCGACACTACAAATGACTTTTTTCCAGTTTTTCATTCAGTGGACTTGTTCACAAGCGAACTTTAGTCGTGCTGCTTTGTGTTTCTCCATTAAAGATGGCCGTTGTTTTAATATCTTCCGTTTAATGTGTTTGCTTCCTTTTGAAATGCGATGTACATTTCTTATATTTGTTTTCATACTGTTTGTGTCCTTAAAATTCGACGCTACACGCAAAATTGCACGTTTATCACGTTCGGAAGTAACGCTAGGTCTTCCACTTCCTTTCGTTTTTCCATAAGCACTTGGATTTTTTAACACATTATATGTATATCGCACCCCTACTTCTGTTTAATAATTTCGCAATTTTATTAATACTGTACTTTTCCGAGCGCAACAGAACGATTCGATCGAATTCACTTTTATCTAACTGCTTTCCCCGATCCATTATTTATTTTTTATTGTAATAAATGTACTTATAATGTAAGAAAAGCACAAGATTCAACGTCTGAATACGTTCGGAGTAGAACACTTAATGGTAGAAGTCACATGATTGGAAAATAAGCCAAATGTCTTATACTTATGTCGAAGCAATGTCAGTGCGTGTTCACATATCTTTCTCTAATTTTGCTATGGTATGCGATACAATCCTAAGATATTGCGTGTTTACTTTGGATATTGTATGTAGTATTCAGGATATAACGGAGTGTACACTTTCCACCTTTAAATATAAGAAATTTAAAAATATGCTAGGTGTCTCATTATTTTGTCGAGGGCTGTACGTAACGCTTTTAAAAGTCTGTTCCCATTACGAACAAAGTGTCGAACTAGATAGTTCAACATGAAACATCGCGCCTGCCAGGAACTATTGTAGTTCGACGATGTTAGCGTATCGAGGAGCACTTGGCTACTTTGGGCTACGGACCACACTATAAACACCTCGATCGTCAACTTCGCCATAACAAAGAGGCATACAAGGGGGTGATGAGAGAGAGAGCGAGACAGAGGGAGGCAAAGCGTCGCGTCGCTCAAATCGAGTTACCGTGAACAAGACCGGCGACATCTAGTGTCTTCAGGACACGAAGAAACGCAATTTCCCGGAAATTCAACGGTGCACGGTCGGCAGGAGATAAACAAGAGCTTTGAGAGGATCCAGGAAAAATTCTTTCTCCGAGGAGTCCAACGGAAAATAGAACCTCTCTCTTGCTCCGAACGCTGAACCCTCTTTCCTCTCCACGAGAGCATCGTTTTCGAGAATTATTCTCGACATTTATGAACTCGCCGGTTTGAGATACGTTATTTGGTGTAGTCGCTGTGCGCATTGACTGCGAGTGCAAATAGCGCGTGCGAGAATGTTCTCCTGTGAGTTGCATAATTTTTCTGTTGCAATTATAAACGTGAGGATACTTTTTCGATTCTTCACTGTAGGAAAATCTTGTTCGTGATTAACTGAAGAAACACAGAAGGTTGTTAACGTATTAAGGTCGTCGCTCACTAGAACGCCCCAGCGCCCACCCGGCACCGCGCGGCCTCAGCTGTTTTGGATTTCTTCTATGTATTTTAATTGATGTGCGCACATCCATTTAAAATACATAGAAGAAATCCAAAACAGCTGAGGCCGCGCGGTGCCGGGTGGGCGCCGGTGCGTTCTAGTGAGCGACGACCCTTATTGGCCTTTTTGCAGCGTCGTTCGCGCAGCCCAACATCGACCTCCGTTGTTTCCGCATCGTCTGAGACCCGATGAAAAATGCATACGACGGAAGCTTTTTTCCCAAAGACGGACCAACGCCGATGGCTCCTGTAGTCTTTTATCGTCGGTGTCAAGGTTGCCCGCGACACTCCACGAAAAAAAGGAAGCAGGAGTGTATCACGTTGGCTGGCGTTGCGATTGAAATTCACTGAATAATTGATGCGGTTGTTTCGTGCACGATATGCAGTCTCAAGGGTACCGCGGACACAGAAATTATTCGACGATCCTTTCCTCCCCGTGTTTTTCCCTTCGATAAGGCGCGATTAAAGTGACTTTCGGTGGTCGGTACTGGAGAGGTGACACTTATACGGTGTACACGCTGTTCGGATTAGCCTGTGGTTTAGTGGCATGTTGTGACTGACAGAAAGTGACAATTTGTGGAACGGAGCGTGTGCATATTAAAGAACTTAATACACATTTTTTAAATCAAATGGTATTTTGGAAACTGGTTTGGTAGATACATTTTTTAGAGTGAATCGTCCACAATTTTAGGGTGAGGTTGCTCAAGTCGTATCCCTCAAGAAAAAAACCGTATGGAACTTAGGATTTATCAAATAAATAGAAATTAAACGTGTTATTCTAAACTTGTGTTAATATTGTTGTTATTTACCATAACGAAATTAGAAAATCTACAGGGTGGTCCATTTATCTTGAGACGGTCATTTATTACGGAAACCAGCAGGAATATTATTATTTTTCGATGTAGAATATGAATATGAAATAAAAAATATGGGTTTCCATTTGAAAAAATGAAGTTGCCCTTCATCTGACCTTTAAAGGGCCATTATGGAAAAATGTGCATAGCGCCATTAAATGTGCCCCTTCATATGAAGAATATTTTATATAAAACATTTTTTCATATTCCTGCTGGTTTCCTTAATAACACTGTCCAACAGCCAAAAATCCTTTCGATTCTCACTGTGCGATTCTTATAGAGTTTTTCGCGCTAATTCCGAATCTGGCCTTAATTTTTCTCCTAGACGC
Source organism: Lasioglossum pauxillum (assembly GCA_933228785.1). Classification (NCBI taxonomy): domain Eukaryota; kingdom Metazoa; phylum Arthropoda; class Insecta; order Hymenoptera; family Halictidae; genus Lasioglossum; species Lasioglossum pauxillum. The sequence continues at coordinate 15,595,697 of OW121700.1, forward strand.
ATAGTTTTTGAGAAATTTGGGTTTGAAAAAAAACATATTTTTCGGCTTTGAACAAAGATTGTGATGTTATTATAAAAGATATTGTATTATTCTTTACATAAAAAGATTCTCTAGACTTTCCCGAATCCAGTGATGTGCAATAGTAATACATTATGATTGTTTAAACATGTTTAAACAGTCATTAAAGACGGAGAGGCACCACTTTTGCACCAATTTTTGACGATATTTTTGAATTTATCTCAAAAAATAAGGGTCCGGCAGAAAATTGAACTATACCACGCGATAGTGCAGACTTTTATCTTGAGAAACCCCCCTTTGAAGTTTGAAACGTCGACGTTTTTACCGAAACAGAAAGCAAAATATCTTCGCCCGACACGAGCTGCCGCCAGTGGCGCTCACCACTACAACGGGCGTTCGCCGCGGCGTATCCCGTGGAACGCCTATTCTAGCGGTAAGCGCCACTGGCGGCAGCTCGTGTCGGGCGAAGATATTTTGCTTTCTGGTTTGGTAAAAACGTCGACGTTTCAAACTTCAAAGGGGGGTTTCTCAAGATAAAAATCTGCACTATCGCGTGGTATAGTTCGATTTTCTGCTGAACCCTTATTTTTTGAGATAAATTCAAAAGTGTCGTCAAAAATTGGTGCAAAAGTGGTATCTCTCCGTCTTTAATGATCGTTTAAACATGTTTAAACAATCATCATGATTTAATATTGGATATCGCTGTATTCGGGAAAGTCTAAAGAATCTTTTGCTGTAAAGATCAATTCAATATCTTTTATAATAACATCACAATATTTGTTCAAAGTTGAAAAATATGTCATTTTTTCAAACTCAAATTTCTCAAAAACTGTGCGTCTAGGAGAAAAATTAAGGACAGATTCGGAATCAGCGCGAAAAACTCTATAAGAATCGCATCGTGAGAATCGAAAGGTAAAAAAAGTTTGAGTTTGTTGGACAGTGTAATTGACTGTCTCAAGATAAATGGACCACCCTGTATATGCTTTCACGTAAAATAAACTAAATCTTGAAAAACTTACATCGGTACGACTAAAGGAACCGGGTTTCCTAAGTCGTACCACCTATAGCCTAAGTCGTACCTGAGAATTCAATTAATCAACAATAATAATTAAAACGTATTTTTCATTAATCTGTTTACATGACACATAGGTATTCAGTTAGTACAAACATCACATAAAAATTTTTTTGTTCTTTTATCAACTCCAGCGCATACATCGTGCACCCATGATTTGCATTTCAAGCATTGAAACATGTTTTCCTCTTGATCTTCTCAACAAATAAAACAAAACCAATCGCTTTTCTTCTTTTTAATTTTTAATGCCAACTCCTTTTTATTAATTACTGCGTTTCTTTTATTTGCCCCTTTTTTTATGTTTTCTTTATTCTGCGTTGACGTTATTTCGGCTGACGAGGTAGTACGACTTAGGAATCTCATATGGGTACGACTTAAGACACGGCACAAGTTAAATTTAAAAAGTAAACATAACCTAACTGAATAAAATTAATACGATATCGAATCGACCAAACGATTATGTAAATTCTACTGAATTTATATTTAATAAGGAACATAATTTTCAATAATTTACTTGCAAGATTGACTACCAAACATATGCAGAAAATTATAAGAATATTGGAATAAACCTACTCGATGACAGGATTTATAATGAGGCTGGTTTATGACAGACAATAATACGTAAAGCAACTTGATTGACTCAGATGTATATTTGGTTGCCGTTGTATGTGCTATTGTCGCCGTAGTTCGTTCAACATTCAAGTGGTACGACTTAAGCACTGGTACGACTTGAGCAACCTTACCCTAATGGTTGTTTTCAAAAAATTGCATTACTACATTAAAGATAAATATGGAATAATAATTTTTCTCAGCCTTCGGACATCATAAATTGGTGGACAGGCGCGTTTTGAAGAAACAGAAGGTCCGAAGTGATATTGATCGGCTAACCCGTGCAAATACTCGTCGCGTCGGTCGGGTCGAGTAATGGAAAAAGTAATGAAATTAGTTCGGAATACGTAGGAGACACGAGGCGATAGGCAGGTGCATTTCGTCTCGGACGATATGGGAGAGGCGGACAGAGAAATTGTTTGCGGTCGCCCGGATAGCGGGACACAGGGAAATCTAATATACCGCCATTACTTTCTATCGATTATGCTGCTGCTTCATCGCGCTCACCGTAATAACGTAATTTGCGGTCCCCAGGAAGTGCATCGCGGCACTTGACGTATACACAGTCTCTCGCTCTTGATGCACTTCGACGGTGCAGTCGGCAGATGCGTCGCGGTCTACGGCAGCCTCAGGGACATCCATACCACGGACCATGGAGCTTTCTATGGGGGAACGTTCACGGGAACTTTGGCCGAGCGATCAGGTGCAATTTTAATCAATTGCATTTTTAAACGGCACTTTGGAACGCAATGCAACACGTGCTGGGAATAATGAAATTGGTCTTAAATTGAAGCTGAAATGTTAGAGAATAATAGAAAACTAAGGGGATAGAACGGCCAATAAGTTTTCGCTTTGAAATTAATTACACTGTCCAACAAATTTCAACTTTTTTTATCTTCCCTAATTACTGTTGGGTCCTTCTTATAGAGTTTTTTGCGCTGATTCCGAATCTGTTTTTAATTTTTTCCCTATACGCACAGTTTTTGAGGAACATGGCTTTGAAAAAAAAACATATTTTTCAACTTTAAACAAATATTGTGATGTTATTATAAAAGACATTGAATTGTTCTTTATAGCAAAAGATTCTGTAGACTTTCCCGAATACATCGATGTCAAATATTAATACATTATGAATGTCTAAACATGTTTAAATAATCACTAAAGGCGGAGAGACACCACTTTTGCACCAATTTTTGAGGATGTTTTTCAATTTATCTCAAAAAATAAGGGTCCAGCGGAAAATCGAACTATACCACTCGATAGAGCAGACTTTTATCTTGAGAAGCCATCCTGTCAAGTTTTAATCGTCGACGTTTTTTTCGAACCAGAAAGCAAAATATCTTCGCCCGACATGAGTTGCCGCCAGTGGCGCTCGGGACGAGATACGGCGCAGCGACGGGATACGGAGCGGCGAACAACCGTTGTAATGGTGAGCGCCACTGGCGGCAATTCATGTCGAGCGAAGATATTTTGCTTTCTTGTTCGAAAAAAACGTCGACGATTGAAACTTGACAGGGTGGCTTCTCAAGATAAAAGTCTGCTCTATCGCATGATATAGTTCCATTTTCCGCTGGACCCTTATTTTTTGAGATAAATTGAAAAATATCCTCAAAAATTGGTGCAAAAGTGGTGTCTCTGCAAAAGCCTACAGAAACTTTTGCTATAAAGAACAATTCAATATCATTTATAATAACACTACAATATTTGTTTAAAGTTGAAAAATATGTTTTTTTTTCAAAGTCATGTTTCTCAAAAACTGTGCGTATAGGGAAAAAATTAAAAACAGATTCGGAATCAGCGCAAAAAACTCTATAAGGAGGACCCAACAGTAATTAGGGAACAAATTTGGTGTTGGACAGTGTTATTGGAGTTCGGCCATTATAACGCGTCGCTGAATTTTCTGTTTTGAAGAAGTATTGAAATATATTCACATATTTTCAAATATTCCAATGATTTAGAAATGAGATAAATTCGCTTCTCATTTTACATTTTTTAATTGAAATTTTAATTTTCCTGGTTATTGCGTGTTCTGTTTCGCACGGAGTCTAAATATAATGTCCAACGCCATTCTCTGGCTATCGGGCTTACCCCTGTCTCGCAGTTACAAAATGTAGGACATTTCTCAGCGAAAATTGTTTCCCTTACGACGAGGGTGATAAAGTGGAATTTACGACTACTCGTCAAGAACATCCTATCTGAAATTTCAAATAAAGAAGTCCCGCGTCCTGCATTTCCTCGACAGAAGGACAACCAGTTATGAAAGACGGTGGCCATAACTTCGAACATAATTATCTATTTACTGCGAAAAATAACGAGATAGTTATAGTCATATACCTGAAGTGTCATTTTTCAATCTGACGCAGATTTTTCAATACGACAAATTTTTGAGGATACTCTAAACGTCATGCAGGTTATAACCAAACAGAAAAAGATCTGCTTTTACAGCATTTCGAAGCAGAAATTCCATTCGAATCGCAGCGTGTCTCTGAAATTCCTAGAAGCCGTGGTCCGAGCGGTTTCTCGAGCACACAGATAAGCTCACAACAAATTGCAACTATATTTCCGGGCGGTGCGGTGGTTGCGTCGTCGAGGATGCAGCGGGTGCAACAACGAGGCATTCATCTCTTAGAACGCGAATGCGATCGTTCGCGGACTCATGCGCAGAGTGCCCGGGTTACTCCTTATCAGCGTCATGCACACACGCGTCTACACGTGCCTGCTCGGCGATAAGCGCGACGAAACGTCACCGTGTCCCCGAGCACCACGGGAACGCGTCTAATCACCGGGAAACAACGAACAGCGCGGTCCCTGTCCTCGGCATCTGCATGCTTCTGACACCGAAGACGTTCGTCGTCGACGAGAATTTAACGTTGGTCCCCAGAGGTCCTCGAGTTGAAGACGACGAGCACGTGTTTGCACCTGGCTGGCCCGCAGCGGTATCTATTATAAACCATTTCAGCTCCGATCCGATTAGAATATGCCCTGCTCAAAATCAGTCTTGTGTAAAACGAATCTAGTTTTAGATTCTAATATTGGCACAGGTTTATTGTTACAGGTTTTGTGCATATAAGACAAACAACCCAATGTCAATCTTTGATCGTGATTACTCTAAAATATTAAACACGGTCAACCTGGAAACATTATCTGATTGAAGAATTGTATCCGACCAGAGCTTTATTTTTAATTTGATAAATAATAATATAGATTGTCCCGCACTCCTGAGGCAAATCAATTTCTACGTACCGGAACGTGTTTTGAGAACGAGAGCAGAATTTCAAACAATGAAATCCAAATCCACATATGAAGTAATAAATCCTTTAAATCGCATTATTGCAAGCTCAAACATACTGTATAATAATATTAATTTTTTTAATACCACGTTACAGGCATTCAAAAGAAAATTACGCAAGATTATTTGTTAATATCGTACCTGTACTTGTATTTGTCATTTCTTATGTAAATTTTAGGTTAAGACCTTTTTTTTCTTTTTGTTATGTTCCTTTTTTTTATCAGTACTACTGTCAACAACTGTAAACGTTTGTATAAAAGGATCTCGGTCCGTATATAATAATAATAATAATAATAATATTATTCCTAGTTTATCATGAATAATAATACGTGTATACAGGGTGCATCACGAATCGTGATCAGTAGAGATTACTCTGTTATTAGCTGTACGATCGAAAATGTTTTTATCACTTATACATGGTTTCGAAAGACCGTTCACGTAATTACAGCAAATTTTTTGTAAAAATAAATTAAAAAAGAAATTTTTTGCAATCTTTTCTGCAATTTTTTAAATGTTACGATGCATTTTCGAATTCGCCTTGAAATCATCTAACACAGGCGTAAGAAAATTATAGGTGTATTTGCAAAAAATTGAAGGTGATCTTGAAAAATCATAAAAAAATGAGTTGACGAAAAATTTGTTATAATCACGTGGAAGCTCTCTTGAAACCATGCTATACCTGATAAAAACATTTTCGATCGGATTACTAATAACGGATGAGTAATCTCTACTGATCACGATTCGTGATTCACCCTGTATTTTAGTAGATAGAAACAAAATTGTTGACCCTCAGAACCCGATAAAACATAAGAAAATATTAAAAGATAAAATCAATAACATTTTGTGCGTATCACTGCGGACGAGAAAGTGCCATGTATTAATTACTGCGCACCCATTACTGCGGATTAGAATTCGAAATATACAAGCGTATACATTCTCATTCGCGAATATACATTGTCATTGAATTCTACAAATTGGTACAGGGCAAAATATATATTTCGACGTGTTTTAACCTCATTGCGAAAAAATACCAGAGTAAAATGTACACAGCGAGGAGGAAACGCGTCGAACCGAAGCTGCGTACTTGAACGGAACAAATAGCGGCCAGCAACGTGTTATTTTCGATTCGCGGGTCTCGCAAAAGCGGCGAAACGGCGATCCCGCGGGTTCCGTTCGGTGAAATTGCAAAGGTCGAGTCGAGGAGTCGTAGCCGGGAGAAATATCGCGGTCGAGGGATCGCGAATGGAAGGAAATCGGCCGCAAATGGCAGCTTTTTCCCGGTGTTTTATAAACTGGAGGATCCAATTTGTCCGTTCGCGTTGAATGCCAGACGATTTTCCTGGCGGGCAGGTAAGATCGAGTGGCCTTGTAGACCAGACCAATTCGCAGAGGGAATCGACGGTGCATCGATCGAGGGCGAGGATCGATTCCTCGACGCCGCACTACCGAGGCGATTCGCTTTAACGCCTCTTTCCCTCTCTGTTTCTCTCGATCTTCCTCGAATCGTCCAACAGGAACGTGAATTATCGAGCCGCCGAAGAATTACGATTCCCAATTGGCGAGTAAATTCCACGACGTGACCGCTCCGCTGGCTGACGGACGTCGTCAGCGAGACGCTTTTCATTTTCCTTAAGTGGGTATAGATGGTATATAGAGTGTTCAGTGGCGAATAATTTATTAATTCGTCCCTCTTTCCTAAGGAATTTACTGATTATTTCTACGCGAACGATCGAGAAAGAAGAACGAATCGACGTACGTTCTTCTTTCGAAAAGAATCTCCTCCAATTTTTATGCATCTGCTTGCTTTTATAAGTAATGCATAAGCTGTCGATCTTTATGCGAAATAAAAGTTTTCTACGTCCGTTGTAAGGAACAGCATTTACATGATAAAGTATTCCTACTTTTAATAATTTGAACAAGTCAGAAATAATAATGCAACGATATTCCTAACTTATACAGTCTCGCCATAAATGCATGAAAATCTGCAGACTAGTAATGAATAAATTACTGTAAGAGACGTACACATAAAATACGATCTATCATGTATATGGTACGCCATTATCTACGATATTACCGATTTACCTAAAACACCACACAATTGGTCAAAGAGATTTTTCGACCTTAACACTCGAGAAGCAGGCTATTATATCGCAATTGTCATTCTTAATTTTCGTGTTGGATCCTTCAAAATATTTGGCACAGATAGCGAAGCACCCAGTACGAAGGAGATGGAAACACAAACTGCGTTTGCCGCATAAATTCTTCTTTGTCTTGTGCCACGAAGGTGCGCGGAGGGTTTCATGAATACGGAACGATGGAATTGTAGCGTTTTGCTGCACGCCGGCGACAATCTCTGCGCCGCGTGCAGCAATGCGGCAATTCCTTATGAAAATATCAAGAGATAGGATGGAAACGAGTCACGAAGTGTCAAAGAGATTACAGAATAGAGAGATCGGTTTTCTTTTAGATTTCGAGAGGAAGCTGGAGAGACGAAAGCTTTATCCAGAAAGATTGCACTATCGTAGCAGTCCATCATCGTTGTTCTGTAAAGTGAAATCTCGATGGACTCGCCTATGCAAGAAGAGGGACAAAATATTTGTAATAGGCTCTGAATCTTTCCGATTGCAATAAAAAAGAATCAATTCACAAGAACAAGTACAAAGTATGTTAAGCCAGATGATTTGCGGTCGTGCAAAAATTTTATGCACACTGGGAGTCGGTGAATCGTCAATGGAGACGCGGCGTGGATGGCGCGAGATCAACAATCACGGCACAGATTCGGAACAGTTTCGACGTTGGTGCGACGCAGGTGCGAGTCTAGGTATCACGTTCTCGGAGCCAGCTGCGTTTTCTCTCTTTGCCCCTTTCCGGGGCGCATCCATTCATCGGTCGGATGGGCAAGACGCTCCATTCACCTACACGAAATGAATGAGTGTGGCGTGCGCGCGTGGCCGTTTTCCTCTCGGTGCGACGTCTTTGCATACGCCGACACGCGTATCCCGTGATTCAGCCGGACTGCCGCGTTTTCCTTCGGCATACCTTCACTTTTCAGGCTTCTGGCCTTTGAAGTCGTTCGTCGTTCGCGTAGAAGTTCGTCTCCGTATCTCCTACGCCATTGAAACCTGGTGAATATGGACGGCGGCGATACGGGAGACTTGCTTCCCCCCAGACGACACAGGATAAGATAGACGAAAATACCCAGGATGCCGCTGTCTGATTGGTGTCAGACGTCCCATTGACGCGGGATCGAATGGAGCACCGTTGCCCAAGCTGATTTGAAATCTTGCTGCGTAGTTCGCTCAAGGTGGGGCGTTTTATGCAGTTTTTCTGTTTGCCTGTGGCATATGTCACAAGTGGTGCGCGGCTATACGCTGCTTCTGAATGAATCATGCTGTCACCGAGGCTGATCGTTCCCCGTTATCGTTCATTCGGGAATGATGGCTTCGTTAGAATTTATTGCTGATTTATTGCTGGTCGATCATGACGATTCAAATTCTTGCGGAGTGGGGATTGTATCTGGGTGGTTGAACTCTCGTGAACTTTGGAGTCCGTGAACCTTTGCGTTCTTGAGGTTCTTGGTTTTTGACCTTTCGCGTTTTTAATGGTTCTTGATATTGTGGATTGTGGAACCATTGGAATCTGCGGTATTGCGGTCCTTTAATGTCGGAGTGTCCATGGAATAGTGAATTGCGTTTCACAAATCCTTGTAAATATTTTCCTGCGTTCACAAAAATTGAACTTCATTATTTTAAGGATGTTCTGGAGGTACAATGGGAGACAGAAGTACAAGAAATTCGAAATCCATCAATATATTGGCAATGAAAGCCATTCATGAGTATATTTTGCATTAAAATAATAGATTAATTTAAAAAGCTTTCGTTTAATTAGTGAATTTCATGTTATATTTATTTTTTAATCAAATTGTCTTGATATTATAAAAAATTGTAAGTGACTTTTGCGAATAATTGTACCCTCTGTTTGTAGCTATATTCAGTGGTCTACACAGTTGTCGCGTTTCCATGCTAGGGAGATGACAACACGTTAAATTTGACGTTTTGTAACAATTTATAATTTTTTACTCTGAAACTGTTTAGTGAATCCTAATAAATTTTGAACATAATTAATTACATAATTTTTACTGGATATAAAAAAACTGGAGTTACTAGTTGCGTTTTTTCAAGATTTAAATAGGATTTGAAGTGTTATAAGAAGACGTGTTAAAATGTGCAAATTTTAAGTTGTTATAATTCTTAAGGATGTTCTGGAGGTATATAAAAATGCAACAAAATTTTTGAAAATTTGACAAGATATAATTCTTACTAAATTGATGCAATTACCAAAGTTTGGATTCGATTCACTGCACCGTTTAAGAATTATAGCAACTTAAAGTTTGCACATTTTAACACGTCTTCTTATGGAGAATTCATAAAATTCCAATTCAAACCCTATTTAAAACTTGAAAAAACGCAACTAGAAACTCCAGTTTTTTTATATGTAGTAAAAATTAGGTAATTAATTATGTTCAAAATTTATTAGGATTCACTAAACAGTTACAGAGCAAAAAAATTATAAACTGTTACAAAACGTCAAATTTATCTTGTTGTCTCTCACTAGCATGGAAACGTGACAAGTGTAGACCACTGAATATAGCTACAGAGGGTACAGTATTCGCAAAAGTTTAATGCAAAATATATTCATGAATGGCTTTCATTGCCATGTATTGATGGATTTCGAATTTCTTGTATTTTTGTCTCCCATTGTACCTCGAGTACATCCTTAAACGGTGCAGTGAATCGAACCCAAACTTTGGCAATTGCATTAATTTAGAAAGAATTATTTCTTGTCAAATTTTCAAAAATTTTGTTGCGTTTTTATATATCTCCAGAACACCCTTAAATGTTCTCTCGAAATAAAATCGTTTCGTAGCCGAAAATGGCCACTTTCATCCCGTTCTGTGCCGGTTCGGCGAGCAGCGAGCGAAAATCGCAGTGCCGGGCCCCGCGGCTCGACAAACGAAAGAAACTCGGCTCCGCGAATTTGTTTAAACAGTGTCTGGGGGCTGTGCCCGAGGTCCCAGCGCGTTTCCCGCGTAATAAAACTTTCGTCCCGGTCTCCGCAGAGCAAACCGGAAGTTTGCCGCAGAGGTACGCCCGTCCGACGACGACGTTCGCGAGAAACTTTAAAGTCCTGCTGCGTTCAACGGTTGCATCCACAGAGAGAAATATCTGTCTCTCTCTCTCTCTCTTTCTCGTCCCCAGCATCTCTCCCACTCTATTTTACTCTTTCCCCCTGTCCGTGTAATCTCGCAAATGGACGGGTTGCAACGAATTTTGCTGGGGAATGTTTAAAGCTGCCGGTGCAACAGGGAAAATCGATGCGATTGCCGCATTCCTGCGATTTGCATCGGGGCCGCGGAAGACACCTTCGTTTCAATGGACGATGAATCATCGCGGCAACGTGCATCCGAGACGATTATATTCATGAGTCGGCGGCGCAACCGGGCAATCAGGTTGTATCGGCCGCCACGGGAATTACAAATTTCGCGGGACGGCAACGCCGGGATCGATTAACAGGCGTATCGTGCGCCCGGATTTTATTTGGGTCGCGTGCGACGATCACTCTCGATCAGGCGAACGAAGGAAATAATGATTTTATCGTCGGCTGCCGCCGGCACTGCGGTTCTCCGTGTGATTTTTACACTCACGATCGGATGTTCGCCGTGTTATGAACTCTTTTTTATTGGAGCCACGTTTTGATGGATTCTCCATGCACAATGCCATTGCTTCGCCCACAAAACTGAAGATTTTCATCACGTATCGCATTTCCTTAGCTATGTACAGTTACTCGAATTAACATTCGGACGCTCTAAAAAAGACGATTACTTTTTTAATATTGTACGAAGCTAGATTGAAGCCAGAGCAATTAGTTTACTACAGGTGTGAACAATTTTTTTTCGAAAATAGCAATTGATCAGAATTGTAGAAAAAATACTAAATTGCATTTTACAACTATTTTATGTGGGCCTATATTGAAAATTTAAAAAGTGCGTTTTGTAGGTCTGCGTCAATTATATGCGCTGTGAAAGTTTCGTCAAAATCGGTTGATGCGGGAAAAAACGACAAGCATTGAAAGATGTAAGAATTCTCAGATATAATATGTAGGCCGAAAGTCGTCAAATCGGCAATTTTTACCATGTTTGAACGTTTGTAGCTCATTGCAACGTCGACCGATTTTGACGAAATTTTCAGAATATGTTTAATTCACACAGATCTACAAAACGTATTTTTTAAATTTTCAGTATAGGCCCAATAAAAAAGTTGTAAAATGCAACTTTTAGTATTTTTTTCTACAATTCCGATCAATTGCTATTTTTGAAAAAATTTCCTTTCACATCCTCTAGTAAACTAATTGCTCAAGCTTCCCCAAAAAGTTAAAACCGTATAGTACAATATTTAAAAAGTTATCGTCTTTTTTAGAGCGTCCGAATATTAATTCGAGTAACTGTACGTACGCTTGGTCTCAAATGAAGAAGAAACATTATCTGTGGAAGAAATTTCTGATGTATTTTTGGATGAAAATTAGTAGTAATAATTTTCAAATATTCTTATAATATACCGGGTGAGTGATTTAAAGTGAAACATACGTATATCTCGGAAATTAAGCATTTTGGAGAAAAATGTTTCAGACTAAAGTTGTATGGTTTTAAGAGGGACATAAAATGGTGTCATTGATTTGTCCTTGGACAGTCGTTTAAAAATAACGTGAACGTCATCTTCAATTTCATAAACAAAACTCCCTATTTCTTTATTGCATGTTCTTGTAGCTTGTTCTGAGACCTTTCGAAAACTATAATAAAATATTTTTTCCTTAAATATATTTCATGTTACGAGACTTGAAAGTGACAATTAAAATATTCCACTATTGCCATGCTTTTTCATGGGTTCTCGATAATCTGAGGAAAAAATGTTTCCAACGAAAGAGGAACAGTATTCAGACGTCTACAAATTTCAGTATATGAAAGTTGGAAAAAATTTATTTTTGCAAAAAATGGAGGTGAATTTGATTTTTTAAATGCTAAAATGTATTTTGGATTTCAAAGTCGAATCCAACGGTATATAATATTATAACCTTGAGCCGATAAATTACGCTAAAATAGTTTTTTTCACCTTTTCTGTGGCCAAATAGACCACTGTGCATAGTAATATTCGGACACTTTTAAAAGGACGATCGAATAAAATGTTATCTCTGTCTATTCTTTTAAATTGTCCTTAGTCATATTTACGATAAATGCATAAAATCCACAGGCTATTCATTATCCATAAAAATGTGTTCTCTTTCGAGTGACAATTTTGGAAATCGAATTATCTTACACAGAAGACTCCATTGACGTTTCCAATCGCAATCGTGGGCGATAACGAGCCAGTTGCATCGAAGTTTCATCAATGAATCGGATGAATGCACGCCCGGCTAGACGCCGCCATTCATAAATTCCGCGTTATTAGAAGCGCGGGCTCTTTGAAACCGATGAAAAGGACGAGTTTCAGCCGCTCGGAATTGCGTGCGGATGATTTCATCCGTTTTACGCGAGTTTGCATACGTCCAAGGCCGACAGGAATATCCGCCAAGCCTCCGGAGCGCGTTGCGTCTGGCCAACGCGTCGACATTCCCGATATACGCGCGAGTTTATTGCAATGGGAAGAAACGCGAATCGTTTTCGTCGCTCCGTTCACTATATACATTACTTACTTCCAATCGCTATGTGACTTTTACTAGCAACAATTTACCTGCCTTTTAACGCAGAAGAAATTAATTGGCCTAGAGAACTCAGTAAAATGTACTATTGAAAATGTTTATAAAACTGAAATACTTCGGTCAAAATATTACACGATGTATGAGAGTCAGTATGCTACAGGTGAAAAGCGAATTTCATCATACCTAATCGATAAAAATCGTTCTAACGACTACGAAATCGATTTTCCTACAATTTTTATCGTCGACGCGATCAGCCTTCTTTACATTCAGCCTTCGAACGTGCAAGGAGCAGTCGATTTATTTCGTTTTATATTCAAATTTCTCTGACGCGTTGGAATTCTTAAAATACTAGAAAACGTGTACGCCGACGAAGATTAATACCTATCTCGATATCAGTGTATGGGAATCTTCGAAAGAATATGTTGCCGCGTGTGTGGTCTACAGTAAAAATGACCAATGAAAATTTACATAAACATTCGCAGTCTAATAATAATTCTTATGGTAGCCTCGCACGTAACTTCTCATGCCCAAGGTGAGCTAAACATGACATCGTGGAAATTGCTGTTGTGATTGAAATTGCGTTGCTCGATGCGCGAGCTTCTAATGCCAGTCGATAAATCAGCCCGGAAATTCTCCAACAGTTGAAGAATGATCATCGACGTTCGAGGAATTTCGTTCGGCAAATCGGGATTCCGTTGATGCCAGCGGGCTATAGTGAGCTGGACAGCTTGAAGAAGTGACCGCTATTCAACATTTCATCGTATATTCGAAACTTGCCACCAAAGAATTTGAAAAGTCACTCGAGGATCGTGAGTCGGATGCGCTACGTGTGAACAACAAAGAACTTCTGCTCACGGCAACTGTTAAAAACGCAACGACGAAAAATGGAAACGCGTCAGTGTTTACGCGTGGCGCATTGAGAGACACGAGAGATTTCCGGGAACAATTTAATAAATTCCAACCTGCGGGAGCATGCTGTAAGTAACGAGGAGCGAGAGTTGCGCGATTAAATTATTTCCTCACCCCTGTAGCAAACCCGTACAACCGAAACGGTTACCGCGCCACAGTTAATTGCATTTACTCTGTAATGCAGTTCTACAAAAGGAGGAAGGTTCGTCGAGATGGGAGACGGAGTAGAGGTCTGCGCATTAAAAAGAAATTCCACGGCGCAGAGATTGACGTGAATGTCTAACAGACCAGCCCGTGAAAGCTCATGATGCCACCGGGCTCCTAAGAAGCTTACCACTTACGCTTTTGCTTGTCCTATCGATGCGACGGTTTCTCTCACAAAGAGTCTTTTCACGCGGGACGTTCGACAGCCGTGTCCATTCGCGCGTTCTCTTGGCAACAAAGATCACTCGCTACGAGTTAATTGCCTCGTGCAAGCAATTCTTTCGTAATTCGGAGGGACGTGTATTAATTAAAGGACTGTCGTAAAGACCGGGACACGTTTTCTTTTTTAGCCATGAAATTTTATGGGATATGACTTACAAAAAGATTTATAACGTTGGAGAGTCTGGAGAGTGAACTGTCCCTTATTAATTAAAATAGAAACCAATGCTATTTTTATTCGTTCAAGCAGTGGATGGAATTATCAACAAAACATGTTACGTGTAACGCAAAAGATGTTCGATCAACAACTGACAAATTTTCCATTTCATGCACACTTAATTCTTCATTTCGCTCAACCAAATCCACTTCATACATTTTGCCTTTCACTCATTATGTTTCTTTCTGATTCTCACCACGAATATCCACGCATTATTTACATTAGAAACAGAAAACCAATGAAAGGAATCAAACTAAACAAATCTACCATGTGTGTCTCAAGAATTTCGTTAGAAAGATTACAGTTGCTGACTCGATTGCAAACGATCGAGACAACGATCGTTTGGCATGGAAGCCGATGGATTGTCGTCTCCGTCGAGAACCCAGAGTAATCGATCATCGACCGGCAACGAACTGGGTTAATAATGGTGTACGAGAAGGAGAGAGCAAGCGCGTACTCGGTTGCGTAAAGGCAAACCATTAGCAAATTGAACGCGATATGCAATTACACCGGTCGCTGGTGCGGCCCGGCCGGTCAGTCTGCCAGCATGGCATCAAGTTTTCACGGCTGTTTGCACTCTCTCCGACGACGAACAATAGAACGAATGGACGTGTTCTAGTGAGTGGAAAAAAATCCTATTAACGATCCGATGCGTGTATACTGCCTGGTGCATCTTCTCAGACGTTTAGATTCGGGATTATTGAGGACAATCACAGCTTTAAAACTGAGTGCATCGAAATTTTGAATGTTGAAGGGCAATTTTCCTTCAAAAACGGACAACCCAATCAAATTAATAAGATAAAATATTTAAAATGTGCAACCTGTTTCATTTCTAAGTTTACCTTTATCAGCTTCGAGGAAACAAATTTTGAGCGTGTTATATGTGAAGTACGCTGTTATATCGTCTTTCGCTTATGAATAAATCATAAGGTTGGGATCATATTATGTTGGGAAACAGCGCATTTCTTCCGAATCAGCATAGAATGATCTACGAGCTTTTTTCCACCTCGAATACCCGTTCGGCTAAGCGACGTCCGTCTCCGATACGAGTCCGAACCGCGCGATACACGTGAAAGCTCGCCGGTGCCGCGTTATCGACCTGCGTCCAGCGTATTTAATTACGTGGGCGTTGTTCTTCGCAATCGGCGCCGATACCGAGGACTCGGTAACATGTGGATCTATTTCCTCATCGTGGCAATTTTATTGTCATTTTAATCAGAAAAATGCCAGAAATAAGTTAGTGAAAGTCCTGTTACGAGCCAAGCTTCAGGCAGCGATGCGGGAACCGAGGGGAGTTTGGATTTTAGAGATATCTTGAGCCTAGGTAGGAAGGGTACACATAGGACTGTCTATTTCACCACTGAGTCGCCTCGTGTGGAGCATAGGAGTGGACTAGCCGATGTCTATCTCACCACCGGGTCCCCTCGTGTGTGGAATATGGAAAAGTGGACTAGCCGATGTCTATTTCACCACCGTCGCCACTGTAGGTGTACACGAGGACTAGCCGATGTCTATTTCACCACCGGATCGCCACTATAAATGATAGGGTCGTGGTTCCGCTGTCTCGTAACTTATTGATTTGAATAGATACACCTCGAGCGGTAAAGGTGTATCGTCGTAGGATACTAGCTACTGGAAATTCGAAAAGGAATATGCCTAATGGGATTGAACTCCGAATAGAGTAATACAAATACAAACAAAAACATTCTGTAAACAGGAGCCAAGTTCTTATGGCCGTAAAAAGTTGTGAGATCAAACAAAATACGGCCAAGTTCGTTAGCTTAGAAATACCTCTTGCAATACTGAAAAAAGCGTTTGTAAAAATTAGTTTAAAAGAACGTATTTAATTTTTAAAGAGATGCATGAAGGGCTAAATTATTCATACTTGGCCGCTACCTAATACCTTTTATGCCCATTAGTTTAGAAAGTAATGCATGTTTGTTTTACTGCCTATTTATACCTTGTGACGTTGCAACTTTTGCAACGGAGCTTGGCTCCTTAATATTATAATAACTTTGTCCCGTTTAATGTTTATGGTGTTTTTTTCTTTGTTAGTTGATTATTTTTTCTAATTGCAGGAGGTTTTCTTTTTCTTTGTATTCTTGGTTTTGGAATTTTAGGGTCCGGTATTTGTACTTCTTCGATGTGTGGCCGTTACTTTTTAAACTAATGGCCATAAAAGGTGTTAGGTAGCGGCCAAGTTTGAATAATTTAGCCCTTCATGCATCTCTTTAAAAATTAAATACGTTCTTTTAAACTAATTTTTACAAACGCTTTTTTCAGTATTGCAAGAGGTATTTCTAAGCTAACGAACTTGGCCGTATTTTGTTTGATCTCACAACTTTTTACGGCCATAAGAACTTGGCTCCTGTTTACAGAATGTTTTTGTTGGGATTTCATCACTTTTTGTTGAAATTTCATCAATTATCAAGTTTATGGTTATTATTACTCTTATCCCTGATTCATTAAATCCTAAACATTTTTTATCTTTAAGGTGGACATTAAGTAAATTAATAAATGCATGTTCGTTTTACTACCTATTTATACCTACTTGAAACTGTGTCCCGAAAAATCTAAACAACGCAGCGTCGATCAAAGGAAAAAAATTCTTTTCTAATCTGCAAGACAAAATCCAAATTCAATGTATCGAAGAGTAACACCCTGCCAGCGACGCTCGGATCCGTTTGCCCCCCGCCGCTATAGACGATGCTCGGTGCAGTTTCTTTTGTTTACGTTAGAGCGATTGTTTTTTTCATCAGTATTTGTTGCGACTTCGAAGCTAATAAAACGTATACTTATGTAGGTACTTTGGGATTATCCCGCCGACCTCTCAAGAATTAGTTAGGGATAGGTGGCGGGGGGCGGAGAGGCCCGGCCGGCCCGCCCACGCATACGAAAATACAGTTTGGAGGAAATGGTCGAAGGAATAATCCCAAAGTATACTTATGTATATGTTATGCTGCTATGTTCTATCCTACGTACCTATTTCGTAATGTTTTTTTTCAACCCTCTAATGTCTAAATTTCGAACTTTGATAATTATTCCTTTGATAGTTTGTTATAGTGGACCTATGTACCAAATTTCAAGTTTGTAGGTCAATGGGAAGTCCCAAAAGGTTTTGATGATCTGTCAGTCAGTCAGTCAGTGACAAATTTCGCGATTTTTGAGGTCCTATATCTCGGAACCTACTAACGTTGGAAGATTAATATTTTGTCAATATTGAGACATGATAGCACTTAACAAGTGTACGAAATTACATCTCTCCATCTACCTCCAGTGCCGAGTTATAAGCCTCTAAAAAACGCCTAAGTTGTTTCGTGTAAAAGGTGGTAGTGTAAGAACTTGGCTGGTGGACTACCGTGCACCTAGATGATATATTGTTGATAGAAAAAGGTTGGATACAAATGTTTAGTGTAATGTGTCGCGGTCTCGCGGACTAAATTCTCTCAGTTTTGACGCACCGAGAAATGCGGGGGCGATCTACTACAGAGTGGTAGACAAGAGCTTTAACAACCGATCTAGCGCGAATTGACTTTCGACGTGGAACGGTACGTACTGCGCGTATTCACTTGAATCAACCCAACTAAAAAGGAAGATTCATACCCTTATATAGTACCCAAAATCGGATCTAGCGATGGTGGGGGCCACGTGCTACTTCTGATTAGAAATGGATTCTTAGAAGTTACATTGCTTGCAAGAACCCCTCTATGATTCGATTTTGAGTAAGCCCTTTGTTCTTAAATAGGCCCTCTGTTTCGACACATATCTCCGGAAGAGTCAAGAGTCACCAACGGTAGCTTCTGCATACGTAACATCCCATAAAAAAACTAGAGGGCTATTGTTGCTCGCTCGCTTCGCTCGCTCGCGAGTAGGGTTGTTGTTGCTCGCTCGCTTCGCGAGCTCGCGGGCAGGACTGCTCTTGCGAGAATGTTAGTGGTACGCATGGCTAGTAGGGCCCACAGCTATTAATGTCTTTCATTTTGTGTGTGACTCTCCACGAGCCACACAAAGAACTTCCCGATTCGTTAGTTGCTGTATATTATTATTATTATTTATTAAGTGTACGTTTTAAGAAGATTATACGTTTTCAGGGAAATTCAATAGTTTTCTACTTATCAAAATGTTTGCTATATGGCGTCGCATTAAACCAATATCGTATGCTCGTTGCTCGCTTGGTTTCTTGTTATAGCATACTAATGTTGCAAAATAAATTGTCTTAATTAGTTTTTCGCAAACGATACAACTCATCATTATCCGGGTTTGCTGTATTGATCTTGGTTTTCTTCGATACTATTAATTTAAATTTTCTCAAAATATATAACCCGCTCAATTTTGAAACTCTGCTCAGTGCTACATACAACATTTGTAAAGTTCGTATTTCTGATGTTTTAAAATCCATACATACTTTCTCGTACGTTTGTCCCTGACTTTTATGCATCGCAATCGCTTCAGCAGGAACCACTGGAAATTGACTACGTGTGATTTGTTATTTTCCTTCACTCGAAATATTTACTTGATTCGATATTTTTTTATTATTGGTGTTAAATTTTGATTTATATTTGCATTTTTCATATAATCACGATAACGAGTTCTTACTTTCACTCCTACTATGGCCAATTGAAAATCTAACCACAATATAGACGGAATTTTAGTATTTTCTTGAAAAGTAATAAATTTTAATATTCCGCATGCTCCATTAACCAATTCGTCTTCAACGTCAATGTTATTAATTATCATATATTTTATATTAATTTTCAATTTAATCTCAGTTAACAATCCGTTTTGAACTGATTGTTTATTTAAAGATTGTAATATAAATGTTTTTGTACTTTCATCGATATTCTTTGAAAATGTATTCTCGGCGATGATTAACTCACTCTTGCATTGGAATAATTTTCGATTATTGTAAGTGGTTACATTAGCATTAGTTGCATAATTGGAAAAAACATTTTTTTTAATTAAAAAAAAACAAGAAAAATTTTTTTTTTAATTTTATAAAAAAAATTTTTTTTTAAATATATATATATATAGTTACGTTTACTTCTTCGGTGGATACGCCTTTCGTATAAATTGCAATGTTTAATCAACTCCTTTCGAAAAAAACTAAAAAACTACTTGACCAAAATGGACCAAAATCTAATCAGCTCTAAGTTACAGCGGGGCACATCGATTGCATCATTCATCATTCTGATCGCGTTGTTACTTTTTCAGAAAACGTTAACGAAAAATTTGATTACATAGAAACGGCCATACGCACGCGCGCACACACACACACACACACACACACACACACACACACACGAACATTTTGCTGAAAATAGTCTAAAATGACTCCAATGACCATGAAACGTGAAGATCTGCTAAAAAATCGATTTTCGATTTTCGGGGTAATTACAATAACTTCCCTATGAAATCGGGAAGTTAATAATGAAAATTAAGAAGATTGAACATTCGATTCATGGTGTCAATGTAGTAGTTCACACCAATATACCCGAGCCGAGATCAATCATCGCCGCCTTGCGGCGCGGCGCACAGTGGGGAAAAGTGACTTGCCTCGCTTCAAAAAGGAATAACTTTCGATAGAAATGAGGTAGTGCGATGAAATTTTTTTCAAATTAAAGCTGAAACTTTGCAGAATATGGGAAAAATAGGGAGATTACGGTACTAACGGTTTTTAACCTTGAGAAAATTCGTTAAACTTTCACAATTTCCAGAAAATGTGGTTTTCTGCGTTACCACGGGCAGAAAAAAATTTTTTAAATTTTTTCTATATATCATTTCCCGTAGATTTTTTCACGCTGATTCCAAATCTGGTCTCAAAATTTGTATACGACTTCAGAATTTTACTAGAAATCGTTTTTGTGAACGAATTGTTTAACGAATTTTCTCAAGGTTCTAAAACGTTCGTACCATAATCTTCATATTTTCCCATATTCTGCCAAGTTTCAGCTTTAATTTAAAAAAAATTTCATCGCTCTACCTCATTTCTATCGAAAGTTCTTTGATTTTGTCTCCGATTTGGACGAAAGGTCCCACACTGTGAGGCGTTCCATGGTATACGGCACACAGTGGAACTTACGCCTCACAGTGTGGGACCTTTCGTCCAAATCGGAGACAAAATCAAAGAACTTTCGATAGAAATGAGGTAGAGCGATGAAATTTTTTTTAAATTAAAGCTGAAACTTGGCAGAATATGGGAAAATATGAAGATTATGGTACGAACGTTTTAGAACCTTGAGAAAATTCGTTAAACAATTCGTTCACAAAAACGATTTCTAGTAAAATTCTGAAGTCGTATACAAATTTTGAGACCAGATTTGGAATCAGCGTGAAAAAATCTACGGGAAATGATATATAGAAAAAATTTAAAAAATTTTTTTCTGCCCGTGGTAACGCAGAAAACCACATTTTCTGGAAATTGTGAAAGTTTAACGAATTTTCTCAAGGTTAAAAACCGTTAGTACCGTAATCTCCCTATTTTTCCCATATTCTGCAAAGTTTCAGCTTTAATTTGAAAAAAATTTCATCGCACTACCTCATTTCTATCGAAAGTTATTCCTTTTTGAAGCGAGGCAAGTCACTTTTCCCCACTGTGCGGCGTTGGCCGGCAGTGGAGTAGGTAGCCACTGGACAGTGATCGCACAGGCGACCCCGGAAAGCGATTGACGATTTACTGCATCTCACTTCTTCGGAAAAATAAGTACGGATGAAAGGTAACTTCGGTCCATCTCTGTCCGACACTCGAGTGTCGTTGAATTACAAAGTAGTTAGGAACGGTTGTTACGAGCCCTCGATCCTCTTGGAATATTCATTGAAGAAGCCGCAAACCGATATCGGTGTTATTTCGAGTATCACCTGTTAGGGTAGCCGGTCGTTGTCAAGACGGTATAGAATACATTTATCAGCTTTTCGCGCCGATTCCGGTCGATCTGCAATCGAAACTCGATCTCCTCTAAACGCTTCAATGTACAACAGGATGTTCCACTATTCACGATACAGTCACGAACCCTGTAGATTTCACGTATAAAAATACATGCGAAAAAACATCGTACACAATTGTGACCAGAGTTTTCGTGGAAAAATCAGTTTGAAAAATTGTCTGGCATGTTTAACGTTGAATAGATATTGGTTATCCTGTCTATTCATGGCTGGTCGTGTACTTCTCTTGTGCACTCGTGTTCGGCGAACATACAAAGCCGATTTCAGCGGAAACAAAACCTCTTGTAAAAATCCGTGCCATTTCACATTTCAGGATTACATGGTTAGCTTTCGCGTAGAAACATTTTCCAACGTGGCACACGAACCAGAATACGAAATTCTGGAAGCCGTGTGGGTTTTAATTGAACGTTTTTACGTCGGTAATAGAATTTTCGCTGTGATATTTTACACATAATTTAAACAACTTTTCAACTACTTATTGTCACAATCACTGCCCTCCTGCTATTTTAGACTGTTCTACACATATCTATGCATTCAGAAAAACCTGAAATTCATCAAATTAAGTTTATCCTAAACTCTGTAAACTTATTTTGGCAAATCTTTGGCAGCTGCAGAACGCTAAAAAAAGTTTGAAAGTCAAATGCATACTCGACGCGTCACGTCATTTAGTCTAGGCGTTAGGCGATTTCGATTGAACGGCGTAAATCGAGGACCGGTGCTCGGAATTCGAATGAACGGGCGCTTCGATTTCATCCGGCGAAGTGCAGTAATCAATTCGTTAAACAAGTAGGCGGTTCATTTTTCATTCGAATCGAGCCGTCGATATAGAGAGGAACAGAGAGAGGGAGAGAGAGAGAGAGAAAACAATGGCTACCACTTTCCCGACACGGGACGGTACGTTAACGAAACAGCGAAATTTCCCGGCCGACGATTCCGTGTTAATGCACAAGCCATATGCAATTTGGCATATTATTCGGCCCATTAGCTGCGATACTGCACGTTCCGGCCGTTCCGATCGTATCAATGACAAATTATTTCTGCGCGAACGAAAAAGAACAGCCGTCTCGGAAAATTGGCGGGGAACGATCGCGAAATAATCGCGATAATTCTTCCGTGAACGATTCAGAAACGATAACAGACCACGTTCCACCGTGCAATTCTTTTTTTTTTGTTTGAAAAATCTGCGGTCGTCACGGCGGTCCAAGAAAATGTGCGGAGAGGATGGTGGCCCAAAGGGAAATCTGGCTATGCACACATTGTTCTTTTTCTACCTCGGCGTCGGATCTGCACCGTAGAACCATTTAATTAGAAGTCACTGTTTCCGATGTTCTGCAAAACTGTGTGTTCAACTGTTTTTATATCACGGCCCCGGCGAAATTACGCGAACAGATGGGGTCCGCGTGGAACTAACAATTTGCGTTATAGGATTAATTACCGCTCGACTGCGGATCAAATGTTTTCTGTTTCGAACTTTCCCGTTTCGATTAACAAGTATCTCCGCCGTTGCTCGAATCCGAAAAAATTTCCCTTCGGCTTTTCCATTCTATCCGAACACTGTGTTGGACGTGTACAGCACCGGTCGAAAGTTACGGATTGTTTGTTAATTTTCTGTGTAATTTGATCGCGGTGGGAACGTCCTGATTTCCGGTAGATAATTACAGTTCCGTATTCTTTTAATTAATAATTAAATTAATGTGAAAACAAGAAAGAACTTTCGCTGATCAGCGTCTGAACTCTTCAGTTGATTGCGAGGTCCACTCGTCGACTCGTACGCCTAATTCCAAGAATCGCGGCGCAAACACTTTGTTACTGGGAATTGGCGGCCCATTAGACGATCGTAAGGGGCGGAGGGTGGCGGCGATCACGATAAAGTAGAAAAAAGAAAGAAGAAACGATTAGACGGGCAATTTGCGACGGACGATGAAGGTCCATCGATATATCATAAGGAACGAGGACGTGGAGGGGCGCATTTACTTTGCCAGGTAATTCCGCGAGGGTGGATAACGTACGAAGGGTTGCTCAAGGGGATCGGCCCATAAATTCCCGCAGCCGGTTCGGTGGCCGCGGTAATTGCTCGTTTCCCTGGTTATTCCCGGGGCACCATGGCGCGTAGACGTCGTCACTGACCCATTGTGGTCAACCCCGGGGTCCGCGTATAGATTCCGGCTGCATTGTGGGCAATATGCCGCGGGTAATACGCCGACTCGCATGCTACTCTCTCTCTGTGTACCTCACTCACTTGTTCTCTCATTCTCTTCCTCTCCCTTTCTCCCTATGTTTCTCTCTGTTCGTTTGTCTATTAGCACACAGTTCCGCTCGCGGGCTCCGCTGCAAAATTCAAGCGAACTCCGAGGAACTACGCAACGGCAACGTTTCTTTCCTGCCGACGTTGGGCAAGCTTGCCACTGCTTTGCTACGAACCCTGTTCACCCTCGCCGGAGGTTGTGTCTTGAAACATACCACATACGACCCAGAAACATACCACCGCACAATCGAGTATTTGCCTCGGAAAATTGGCCAGAATACGATTTTCCCAATCTTGTGCAAGATGAAAAATTTTGGCTGCTCTTTACATTACCGGACTCAAACTTTGTGCCTTTCTCCTACGAATTATAATGTATTTGGGATGTAATCCAGTAGATTTGTACCCGGCGCGGGTGCAGATCTAAGTTTCAAACCTCTAGGATCAATAGTTGACGAGTTATGGTCGCTTAAAGTTGAACATATTTCCAGTTTCTTGACACGTAAGGGCGCCGCCATATTGGTTTGTAGTGACTGCGGCTCGCGGTCGTCACTACAAACCAATATGGCAGCGCCATTACCTGTCAAAAACACTGCAGATTGCTCGACTTTAAGCGACCATAGCTCCTCAACTATTGATCCTAGAGGATCGAAACTTCGATCTGCATCCGCGCCGGGTACAAATCTACTGGATTACATACCAAATACACCATAATTCGTAGGCGAAAGGTACTAATTTTGAGTCCGGTAAAGTAAAGTTTACCCAAAATTTTGGTTGTCCGAGCTATTGGAATGTATGAACAACAGTGTATAAAATGGTGGTCTACTTAATTTATTAAATGGCACTATGTATTCTTTATTGTTGTTCACTATGCATGCATTGCTCCAACATTGCTCACGCAAAGAAGCTGCGAGCAAAGCTTGATAGCGATAGAGGTAGTTTTAAGAGCATTTTAGGTATTCTTAGTTATCTTAGTTCAAGCTGAAATCGTTAAAATACAAGGTTTCGAATTTTAGGTTTAGAATTTTGCATTCAAATGAAGAACAGTTTCTCACTGCACAAGCTGGTTTTCACTTCAAATTGCCGGTCAGCAAAGTGTGAAAATAATATTCCACTGTGCACCGCTAACAGTGAAATGCTTTTTCCCTTTCGCGTTTTTATTGAACGCGATTACATACCTTTCCGCCGAATACGACGCAGTTTTTGTAAATTTAGCAGCCAAAGTATGCCTCTAAGGGTGTCAAAACACTTTCAAGTAATTTATGACAATTTTAGCGAATCCCGCGACATGTGCTCACGCCTCGGGGCGACGCACGTTGAACTCGCTTGTAACAGTTGCTCTCGTATGGTGCGTGTAGACACAACGAACGAATGTCCCTTCAACCCCCACTTCAACAAGCTCGTGCTCGTTGAAATGTCGCGCGCGGGCGAATGTTTAAAAGGTTCATTATTCCATTCCATGTTTTAATGAATGTGCCGTATCGCCGTATGTCGAAATTATGTGTCGAGCGGAATATTCGGCGAAGGTAGCGTTTGTTCCGATTTATAAAATCGAGTAAACATTTTTCGAACATTTAGAACACTGCGAGTTGTATTTTCACGAGCATAAACGAGTTCCCGTTTGAATTTCAATTTTGCCGGAGCGAGCACCGAACGAGCATTCGTTCGTTTGGTTTAAACGCACTATCAGAGAGCGGAACAATGTGTAAACAATATTTGCAGAGAATTGTACAGGTGCGCAAGTTGCTCTCATAAAAAATTTCATAAAGTCCTGTATCAAAATGACTAAATGTCATTTATCTAGATTTTCGCAATTTTCAGAACGAACACGATTTAATCAGTTTCAGTGATGGTATCTCAGTAATTTCAATAATTACAAAATCAGAGAGGTGAAATCATTTGATCGGCAGTGGTATGTTTACACGGCGGTAATTTTCTTGGTAGATTCCCCAATGGCGCTAGCGGCAGTCGAACCCAATCGACACTGTTGCAAGCTCCAGGGAAATCACTTTCAACATTTGTTTAGAAGCAAAAAAAGTACAAATGTATAAAATTTCTCTGCGAGCGATACCGGTTTCTACGTTATGGGAGTAGACTCGTTTCCAGGATTGCAAAGGTGCGGGATTCGCGTTCTCATTTCTCGATGATACAAACACGGGGTTTATCACTAGTCAAAAACGCTAGATAATAGATCGATTTAGGACGCTATCTGCCTCAAAAGTCCTATTTTCACGTTTACAAGGTGTAATTTGCATTATTCGGCCTATTTTCATAGCTATATGCCCAGTTGCATGCTTACGAATAATGCAAATTATGCTGCCGAATCGTGCAAATACAGAGCTGGGGAAAATAGTATTTTAAATAGTAAATAATAAATAATCCTATTTATTTTAAAGTATGCGTTCAACTTTGAAAATAAAATATTTTATTTGATGTAATAATTTTTTAAAATAAAATAATTTATTTGAGAGAGGCAGTAATTTTTTAAAATAGTAGATGAAAATAGTATTTTATTTGAAGAATATATTGAAAATATTTGTATTTTGTCTTTGTTTTTAATTTTAATTTTAAATATTATTGCTGAAAATAATGGTTCGAATTCAGTAAATTTATGAGTGATTATGCGTTTTCTCAGAGTATTTTAACAATGCAAAAAGTAAAATATTTTATTTAACGTTTCAGATTGTTAAAATAGAAATATTTTATTTTTTGGATCAAATTGTTGAAATAGAAA
The DNA here is from genome assembly GCA_933228785.1 of Lasioglossum pauxillum. Classification (NCBI taxonomy): domain Eukaryota; kingdom Metazoa; phylum Arthropoda; class Insecta; order Hymenoptera; family Halictidae; genus Lasioglossum; species Lasioglossum pauxillum. The sequence continues at coordinate 15,621,901 of OW121700.1, forward strand.
TATTTTATTTTGAGGTTCAGAGTGTTGAAATAGAAATATTTTATTTTCGAAATTGTATATCTTATTTGTAATACTATTTTCTTTAAGCAAAATAATATCTACAATATTAAATGGTATTTGAAATATATGTTTCGCCAAATAACGCTCATCTCTGTGCAAATTACGCCTCGTAAACGGAAAAATAGGACTTTTGAGGGAGATAGCGCCCTAGATCGATCTTTTATCTAGCGTTTTTGACTACTGAAAACTGGAAAAAGGAGTCTACTTCTTTATAAAAATTTGGAGCAGTTGCATCGCGGATACTTTTGAAGCTTTTAGAGAGAACCACCCTGTATTGTATTGTTTCTCGAAACGTTCTGTTGCCATTAATCAGAAGATAATTCGAATGAGAGAAGGGAGGAATAAAGAAGAACGAAAAGGAATAAATCGAAGTAAAACAAAGCAGTTCATGCTACATTAAAATCGTAGATCCCTCACGAATAGAATCAAAGTACAGAAAGTCGGAAGATTTTCAAACTGGTGTTGAAATGAACTTTTGTAACGATTTCCGTAAACCAAGTGAATCGGTGGTACAACAAGCCAGACCACAGAGCGCAATGTTAATGGTCAAAGGGTTCGGCTGTGGAAATAATTATGATGTCACGGGTAACGGAGACGCACCGGCGAGCAATTCGCGAATTAACATAGAGAACGTTGAAAATCGCTCGGCGGTCAAGCAGCGTGCGATTACAGGGTTAATTACCTACCCCCTCCTAGGGAAATGAAATCGCGCGGTTTAATTGGAAATGAGCATCAAATTCATCGGAATAACGTGGCGAATTTTCGTGATCTCTACCGATCGTGGCAAACGGAAAAATTCGCGGGCGGAAACGCGAAACGCACGTGCAAATATTTTTCACCGTCGCGTCGACGCGACGGTTCGTTCCCCTTGGCGACGGCGCTGCTCGATGGTTGTAACGGTGCGTCGACGAGCCGTATGAAACGGAAGAAACGGTGGGGGAGAGAAAAAAAAGGTTGTTGCGACGGGACAGATATTTCGTAGTGGCGGCGGCTTTGTTACGGGGGACAAGTTTTGTTAAACTACAGCCGCGCGCGCAAACATTTCCCGCGTTTCCACACAGACGCAGCCGGTCCGACGAGAAATCGCGTCGGGGGACTTTTTTTATTTTTTTTCGCCGACGCGCGCGTCAGCCCAACGCCGCCGATTCGAAAATGAGCTCGATTGTACGTCGCGATGACGCGGCGGAAAATACGCGCGTCTGGAACACCGCCGGAAAAATCCATCGGCCGTCAGCCTGCCTGCGAAACGTTCATCAATTTTGCGGAACGATTAATCCCCCGGTGGTGCATCTTCCTGTGCCTTGCTGTTCGAATCATTCTGTATACGTATTTCACAAAAACCTGAGTACATAAATAAAAATCATAAAACTAGTACGCTGTTGTTCGTATATTCGAATAGCTCAGACAACCACATTTTTTTGGCAAGGAATCCACTGTGCGGTGATGCGTTTCAAAGTGATTTTAATTCTTGAACACTGTGCGGCGCAGTTTGCAATCCACCTAAAACATCCAAAATCATCGCACAATAACCGCAAATTACCCATGAATGTGCGCAATGCAGTCTGAATAGCCCGAAGAGCCGGGAACCATCGGCGTCCATTAAAATTGTCGGATTTTTTGTTGGACGAAACTTGGGAACATTCATCGTTACGTATTTTGCGAGTGGGGGTTCGAATTTCGAGGAAAAATTGTAGCGGTATTAACGAGTTTCATATCGATGGAATCGGCGACGATACTATTCACCGATTTTCATTGGCGCGGACGAACAGGAATCACCGTTTGTCAGACTTTCGACGTACTTTTCTCCTAATTGGCAGGGCGGCTCGTTAGTGGTCCACCTCCCTGTTTCGTCCCTCTCCCATCCCCTTCTACCCGATGTTTCCATCCGGTCGTTATTAGCGGGGCCACACCGGCTCGGAATATGATTTACCGGCGCCGTCGTCCGTTCAAAAAGCGGCGAACTTCGTTACGGCGGTTTCGAGTTCGATTGCTTCGTAACTTAATCCGTTCGCTCGATTACAAGGTAATCGACGCCGGTTCCACGGCGCCCGAACTTCTCGAACTACCTGCTCGAGGCGGAACAACGGGACACCGGGAATTTTTCCTATCGAATGACCAATCGATACTCGTCCGATAGTGCCTCGGAAAAACCGCCGATGAAAAGCGCCGCGAGTCCTCCGCCGTACGGCCGTAACCGATTCAACGAGCCGAGCCAATGACCGGAAACAAATGAAACGCTACGGTCGTCCTGGGGGGAGCATAACCGCCCATCTTCAACGGCCTGTACCTCGTTTGTTCCCTGGCCTTCGAATCGTTTTCACATGCAAGCAACAGGGAAACACAAGAATCTCGCTGTTCCACGTCTGGTTCGCAAATATTGGTCGGGGAAGAAGTTTTTTCGTATTTTAATGCAGAAATGAATCAAGCTTTTTCCATATTGTTAATGAAGATTATTAAATCAAGTATGTGCCGTTTTGATCGACCACATTTTGCCATTTTTCAGGTAGAACCATAATCCCGTCGCTGTAGAACTGTGATTTCTGGGCGAAGAACTATGACACGTGATTTCCACAGGCCTCTTTTGAAGTCAACTTCACACCATTAAGAGAGTTCTGTAGAGACCGAAACAAATGGTAGACTGTTGGTGTAATATCATGACTATACGGTGGCTGCATCAAAACTTCCCAGCCAAGCTCTCTTAATTTTTGACGTGTCGCCAAAGATGTGTGGGGTCTGGCATTATCGTAATGGAAGACGACGCCTCTCCTGTTTATCAATTCTGGTCGCTTTCTCTCGATTGCTTGACGTAATCTTTCCAGTTGTTGACTGTAGAGGTTAGAATCAGTCGTTTGACCGGATGGCAGCAGCTCGTATTGAATGATTCCTTTATGATCCCGCCAAACGCACAGCATCACCTTTCTTAGCGTCAATCCTCGCTTTGCCATGGTTTGCGGAGCTTCGCCTCGCTTCGACCACGATCTTTTTCCTACATTATTATCGTACGTGATCCATTTTTCATCGCCTGTAATGAGCCGTTTCAAAAAAGGTTCGATTTTGTTTCGTGTTAGCAACGACTCGCAAATTGAAATTCGATCCATTCAATTTTTCAAGGTTAACTCGTGAGGCACCCAAACATCGAGCTGTTTTTTGTATCCAGCCTTCTTTAAATGGTTCAGAACTGTTTTGTGGTCGATGTTTAGTTCCTTCCCGATGTCACGACTGCTAATGTGCCGGTTTTGCTCAACTGTTTGCATGATTTCATCGACTTTTTCATTGACGGGTAGACCAGAACGAGGTGTATCTTTGACACAAAAATTTCCAGATTCAAAACGGTTGAACCAACTTTGTGCCACACGTACTGATACTGTATCACGTCCATAAACATCACAAATTTTTTTAGCAGCTTGGGTCGCATTCTTTCCTTTTTTGTAATAAAATATCAAAATGTATCGAATTTCTTCTTTGTTTTTACTCATTTTCAAAACGTAATAACTTTTGACTAAATAAACGAATATCACAATTTCTTGTTTGTAATTACTAGACAGCGCATTTTATGCATTTATGACAAAAATGGGTACGTACAATTTAAAACAGTGAAGGCATTAAAAAGATTTAAGGCCACCAGTGTATTAGTTTCACCTTAATAAGATCATCAAAAGAAGAAGGAAATTTTTATTTGGCTCCTGTGTCTTGCAATCAATGCAAACATTGTTTATTTTGCATAAAGATCCGCAATCTAGTAATTACTCTCTGATATGTCACCTTTCAGACGCCCTCAAGTAATGCCAGATCCGATTAATATTAACAGAGTAATCACATGGTAACTCCATCTATCGGGAGAATACGAAGAAACTTTTTCCCCAACCTAATATTTCCGACGTTTTTGATCAGCAAAAATATTTTTGCACATTTCATAGTTATTGAAGCAGTTGAGACGTACTTACAATTAGTTTCAAAGACAAGACACAGGTTTTTAATAAACCAGTATGAAAACAGGTAAGCAGTTTTACCAAAGTTTTGATTTTATTCGTTGATCGAGGGTACGTACGTATGCATAAACAGGCGCAATTACTCGGATAACTATCATCAGCAGCGCGATAAATCCTAACTCTTCGGTACTTCATTGCACATGCATCAAGATAATTCGATTCCGTAGAACTTTCGCGGTTGTAGATCCGGCAATCAACGAGTCGCAGCGAAAGCGATAAAGTGTTTTTAAGCAGGCGGTGTATTTATAAAAATTCAACGAGTCATATAAAGTCCGCAGGCTCCCCTCGAAAAATATACTCAGCAGAAAAAAACGCCTTCGTCAGCTGACAACCTGAAGCCATTAAGCTCTGATACTCATCTGTATGTCCTGTTGGATGCTGCACAAATTCGGCGAATGAACTGTACAGCGAGCTTGAAAGACTTTGTCGCCGCTTCGGTTTCCCTCGCGTAATTTCGCCGAAGGTTAACTTCCCCCGGTGTAATCGTAATTTCCATCGTTCCACATTCGTTCCTTACGAACGCAACGCGTGAACATTGAAAATACCGTGCTCCCGGTGTAATTACTGGATCGATAGTCGAGCCTGCCTTTTCGAGGTACTTTCTGCAGCCCTGTGTTTAAAGGAAAATCGTCGGAGAAACGAGCAGGAAAATCGCCGTTGCCTTTCGATGAGGAGTCAACGAGTTAAGAGTTGCTTAAGGGCAGAGGCGAGCTAATATCGAGGCTCACGGACCTCCAAGAAAAGATGAACAGACCGACCACTATCCGGACTGCACGGTACATCGTGTAGTCGATTTTTCAAAGAAACCCTGAGGTACAACCATAGTCGCGATAGGTAACCTCAATCCCACTAGACCGCGGACTTTATAAATTTAAAACGGTGGGAAGATAAGAAGAATTTAGGAACGTTCGCTATTTTCAGCTTGCAAGGATCTATAAAGTTGTGAAGTTGTGATCCATGCTGTGAATATTTATGCAAAATACAAATTTTAAAAGGCGACCGTAGGAAACTGGAGTTTCTTTTTTCTTTTAATGAAAACCGAATGACAAACCGAAGGAATTAGAGTTGCTGCGTTAAATTAAATCGATACCAATGTGTACAGTGAATCGTGTTCTACATACATTTGTGGGTACAGATAAAAGCAAGTATTCGAATGCCAGATATGTAAATATGAAACCGGAATTTTTTGTATAGAAAATACACGTTTATTGTATGACAATGAATACAAAATAGTATATTCGAAGTATTGCCCATCGGTAGCTATACATTTTTCTCATCTCTCTTACAATTTGTGGATGCCACATAAAAAAAACTGTTCCTCTTTTGAGGCAAACCAGTCATCGAGCCATTTTCGTACATTTTCGTAAGATGTGAAGCGCTGTTCAGCAAGTGCGTGTCCCATCGACGCAAATAAGTAATAATCGGATAGAGACAAGTCTTGTGAGTAAGCCGCATGCGAAAGTATTTCCCAACTAAACGCCTCAATCGTTTCCTTTACCCGTTTTGCTGTGTGATGGTGCATTATCACGAAGCAAAATCACTTTGTGTTGCCTTTTTTGATATTCCGGTCGTTTTTCACGCAAAGCTTGATTCAAATCGATCATTTGTTGTCGGTAGCGTTCACTATTAACAGTTTCGCTAGGTTTTAGCAGCTCATAATAGATCATACCCTTCTAATCCCACCAAACACAGAGCATTGTCTTCCGTCCATAGCGATTTGACCTTACAGTCGATGTCGATGGTCCGCCGGGAGTTACCCATGATCTCTTACGCTTAGGATTCTCGAAATATATCCACTTCTCATCACCAGTCACAATTCGATGGAGAAATGACTTTCTTTTGTACCTGGCGAGCAGCATTTCACAAGTGGTTTTTCGGTTTTTCTGCTGCCTTTCATTCAGTTCATTTTCCCATCTTCTGAATCTTTCCCATGGCTTTCAAACGTATGGATACGGCTTCTCATGTCACATTAAATTGATCCGCGAGTTGCTGTTGCGTTTGAGCGCCATACTCATCCAACAATGCTTGCAAATCGCTGTCTTCAAACTTTTTCGGTGTTCTTCCATGTTCTTCGTTTCTCACTTTAAAATCGCCATTTTTGAATTTTTTAAACCACTCAAAGCACTGTGATTTACCAAGAGCATAGTCACCGTAAGCTTCGACAAGCATTCGATGCGTTTCTGTAGCAGTTTTCTTCAAATGGAAACAGAAAATCAATGCTGTCCGCAAATCGTACTTTCCAGGAACAAAATTCGACATGTTCAACGCTATTAAAAACTATGCTGTTGTATGGAACTTGTATGGTTATGAGTTGAAAATCTTTACCATATGTCAAAACAAGAAAATGGCGTCACTAACGCGGTTTGACGGTAACTACACTGACAGCTAGAGCCACCTAGGTGCAAATTCCGGTTTCACATTTACAAACCTGGTAAATTAGATATCACCTGCTCGGACAATCGAGGTTCCACTGTATCGCGAATTAAACAAGTACTGACCCAAATTGTATCGTGTTTGGACTAATTTTACTCAGAAAACAGTCACGAATAAATCAGTGAAGATTTCCTAAAAATTCGAAGAAGGTTCAAACGATTTAATCTAATAGGCAGAAACAAGATATTTTCCGGTAGCAAAGCTTGAAAACCCTGAAATTCCAAGTGCAACGTCATCCTTGCAGCAAATACGCAACGCTGCTCGTCCATCCATGATAAGAGTGAGCTCCCTTCTCATTCCCAAGGAAAATATGGCATAACGGCAGCTGGGCTAGCAAACAGACAGATGTCCCAAGATGGTCTCCGTGATCCTGGTCACGACCCAGATCCCCGCTCGACCCAGATGTTTACGATCCATCGTTCGCCGCTGGGGACTGCTGGGTTTAGTGGCGCGTAAGTAACGAGTCTGGCTGTCGAAACGGCGTTCCTGCACTTTCGACGATGAGTTTTGGTTAGCGGAGGGACGACGAACGCGTCGTTGACAGTACCGTGGCCCTGTCCGCGACAGTCGCGCGAATCCTCGCGCGCCAACTCTCCCGTTAATTCGATCGTTTGTTCCCATGGAATTAGCCGGGGATTCGCGAGAGACAGGTTATCCCTCCCTCTCTCTCTCTCTATCTCTGGTTGTTTATTTTTGTTAAAGATTTGCGTGCCCTGCGGCGCATCGGAAGCTTTGTTTAGGGCGCGCAGCATCCACGCCGTTCCCGCGAAGTTAGTGCTGCAGGTACAGGATTTGACGGCACCCACCTGGAGCTTACGGATTCCGCTTGGCTCAGGTGAAACGAATTAGCTGGCTCCGGGCTATTGTTCTCGGGCCAGCGTTGTTTGATCATTGTTATGCAGTTTCGCAGCATTAAACAGCTCGGCGATCGCTTAACTGGAATCGAATCACTTATAAACCGCAGATACTCGTGTGTTTTTGAGCAGCCGAGAACCACTTGACCCTTCGCAGTCGGAGAAATTTTAAGTTGAAAATTAAACGTTTCTTCCGATCTAGAATAATTCCATTGCATATACAGTAAGGAGCATAACTGACTCCACACACTTTAAATCAGGATAACTTTTTTATGAATGGACCAAACGACTTCAATTTCTCTGTAAGGCTAGACGAGGCTAGTTTAGCAAATGATGTGTGGGAAATATGTTGAAAAAATGCATTTGGACGTAATTGTGAAAAACAATAGGAAAAATTGGATTTTTACAACTTTTTTAGCTGGCCCAATAACGAAAATTCAAACGATGTGTCTGGTCAACTGGTATAAATTATATACGCTGATATATAACTGATATAATATAATATATAACTGATTCCACACGCCTTAAATCAGAATAACTTTTATATGAATGGACCAAACGACTTCAAAATCTCTGTAAGGTTAGAAAAATTAGTTTAGTAAATGATGTCTACTAAATAAGTTGAAAAATGCATGTTGTCGGAATTGCGAAAAACAATATTAAAAATTGATTTTTACAACCTTTTTAGCTGGTCCAATAACACAAATTTTAAAAATGTGTTTTGTCAACTGGTGTAAATTATATACGCTTTGAAAATTTCATTGAAACTAGTTAATTGGTTCGCGAATTATAAACGATCAAAAGTAGTAATTTGTAGTGTACCATAAAGTGCCAAGTTTTAAATTTTCAGAGCGTATATAATTTATATCAGTTGACAAAACACATTTTTTAAATTTTCGTTATTAGGCCAGCCAAAAAAGTTGTAAAAATTAATTTTTAGTATTGTTTTTCACAATTCCCACCAAATACATTTTTTCAACTTATTTATTAGACGTCATTTACTAAAGTAATTCTTCTAGTTTTACAGTGAAATTCAAGGAGTTTGGTCCATTCATATAAAAGTTATTCTGATTTAAAGTCTGAGAAATCAGTTATGCTCCTTACTGTAATCTTTTTCATTTTATGGATATGAAATTGATATAACACCAATAATTAAATGTGCAGTAATTGATATAATACCTCATACAATAATTAAATATGCAGTAATGGATTAGATACCATCGACAGCGTAATCATTCGAAGACAAGCCGTGATTTTCGGACATCGCTGTTAAAAGTTTGCTGGCAGGCTGACCGCAGGGTCTTGGCCATCGGCTTCGCAGATTCCAATCTCCTCTGTGTATTCTGTTATATTAAAATGCAAAACGCGGGTCTTTACGGGCCGGCCGCGGGCAGCAACGGGCGAATGTGTTAATAATAGAGAATCTGGGTTGTTTCAAAGCAACGGGAACAATAATTGCTCGGAACCCGCGCCGCGCTCCGCTTGGTATTCGATGCTCCTGGGACCGTCCGAACCAGCTTTCTCGCGGTTCCGGAATTTCCTCGAAAATCGCGGCCCGCTTTGCCGGCTCCGGGAATTCCTTGGGAAAATTTCCAATTTGCGAAATGTATCCTGAAACTTCACCCGCGAGTAAAATCCCGCCTCGTCTCTCGCCCGGACAGTTTCCCAGCATTTTCATTATTCCGACGACGACGGCGACTCGCCGAGAAACGTCCCTTCCCCCCTTTTTAAACCAACCCCTCACCCGTCCCTCGTTTTCCTGTAGTCTGACCGCTCTTTTAAAGTAGACACGCGCGTCTAAACGCTTTACTACACAACCCCTTTGCGGTGCGAAGAGCATTCTTTGTTTTCCATTCCGGCGTTCGCGACTGTATCGCGTAACTAAACCGCATACTTTGAACATTGCGTGGACACCGACCAGCTCTGGAATATTATCCTTATCGAGCGTTGCGACGTTGCACGTAATTTTTGCAGAGCAGACGGCTTGTTGATCGTTGTCGAACGATTCAAAGTTGTTGAATGCCGCAGGACGTTTTGCTTGTTTGCGCCGGGCTTTAGTTTAGCGGCGGCGAGTTCGCGCTGCAATTTCAAGTACACTTTGAACTGTTTAACTCTCGCGTGTTCCACGGGAATGGTTGTGCGGAACCATCGGGGTAATACTTTAACGCGTTCTGTCGAACAAGGAACGAGAGGCAGCATTGTATGATTTGAACGTGATTTTCCATCCGATACGTTCAGTGTACCATAACTTTCGAATTTTTAATTCATCCAATTTCATAGCCGCTTGGATTTCACGGAATTTTTCGAGGTTGCTAGATGGGACAACATTATCAAAAATCGGAACGCAAATGCGACCGGTCGAGGGGACTATGAACCAATCCAGGATCGATCGATCGAGTTAACTACTATTCTGCCGGGATCACGTTCTCGCATCCAATCTGGTCGGCATCCGCGAAACAGGAAAACCGCAGATACCAAGGAATCAATGCACGTGCATAATAGCAGGGGCGTCCCTGTTCCCCTGACAATGCAGCGAGTGACTCGAACGCACGGCAAACGGACAGATTAATGCACCCCGGCGCGGCGGTGCAGCCGTGATGCGAGCGCATCGTTGCACACAGGCACACACGGATACACAAGTACATACAGATAGGCACTGTTTAATTAAGTACGCGGGGAAGAGAGAGGAAGAGAGAGAGATAGAACGTGGCACGGTTGTGTGCGGAACGCTCGCGGTTTTTGTGCGCGAGCATCGACGAGCGACGTGCCTTTCCTTAACGAAGCCAATCCCGGGGTTCGTCCGGGGTCAAACGGGAGACAAGAACGGCTTTACGAGCGTCGCGACGCGCTGCAAGATGGCCGATGCGATTGATCCTCGCGGGTCGTAGCTCCTCTCCGGCGCGGCGATACCGAATCCAGCCGGTTTATGGCCGCTGCGAAGCAGTATTGCGGCGACCCCGCAACTTCTCCGGACGGTAGTTTGCTAGGATTATCGGCGCTATTGTCCCCGGGCCGCCGAGAAGCTGCTCCGCGCACGGATTATAATCGTACACTGCTCAACAAAAATGATATCGCACGCTGTCTTCCACCCAAATAATGACGGAAATCATAGTGGCAATATCTGGTGAGACACTCTGTTCATGGAGTACAGCATTAATTGGTTTGTGTTACGAGCCAGGGCCGCGAGCAGCACGAGTGGCCGGCGAAGGGTTGTTACCCTAGGAATATGGTCTCAATTTGTTAGTTAAGCTACGCGGACGAACCCAATGCGAAATTGGGGAGCCGCTAGGAATATAGACAGCGAGGACGAACCTGACGCGAAGTCAGGAAGCCTCTGTGAATGGAGTCAAACGCAGACAAACCTGATGCGAAGTCAGGGAGCTGCTAGGAAGGTGAAACTTTGTGAACGAACCCAATGCGAAATTGGAGAGTCACTAGGAACGACACGCAGACGAACCCGATGCAAAACCGGGGAGCTGCTAGGAGGATGTAGAACAGCGCGGACGAACCCAATGCGAAATTGGGAGCCGTTGGGAGGTTGGATAAGAGCACAGACGAACCTGATGCGAAATCAGGGAGCAGTTAAGATGCGAACGAACCTGATGCGTAATCAGGGAGCCACTAGGATGGTATAGTTTTCGTTGACGAACCCAATGCGTAATTGGGGAGCCACTAGGTAGGAAAAATCTCTATTTGGACAATTGGAAAGTCGCGAACGAACCTGATGCGTAATCAGGCAGTCGCTAGGATAGTTAGTACGCCTCGAAATTAATATAATCTAGTTGATACAACCCGAGCGGTAAGGTAGTATCGTGTGGGAACGTTCAATTACTAGATTAGGATATTGGACGATAATTATGGGTTTAATAAATTTGCTCTAATTACCAAAGAACACAAATACATTCTAATTATAAGAATTTGTGGTACAATTGTGTACTAGTCGCGAATGAAATGAACATAAAATGTATAGAAGGTAGAAAGAAGAATTTACCTAACTATGATGCACGGTTTTGACGCACTGGCAATGCGGGGGACTCGGAAACAAATTGAACACTGCCTAATAGATTTTAAACCGAACTCGCGGAATTTATGTACAGTCCCTGCTCACTTTATTAGACTCACCTGAAGAATTGGTGCTTTTTGAAATCTTATAAGGAATTCAACGCTGTTTTCAACCTATGGGGTAATGATTTCGTACTACATATAAGGTTGCCTATCGAAATGTAAAATTTTCTTGCAAGAGCAAAAAATCCCCCTTTTACCATGACCCGACAATTCACTAGCCATGAATCCGATTGAAAATGTTTGGGAGTGCCTGAAAAGAGAACTGGTCAAAGAAAATATAACAACAAAGACCAAGTTGATAGAGAGAATAATCTATCACTGGCACCATAACGTTATATTAAAAGAAATTGCACAAACTTGCATAGATAGCATGCCCAGAAGAGCTGCGGCTTTAAGAGCAGCTAAGGATTAACAAAATATTAGTGTTTTAAGAATTATATTGATCTATTTGTGTTTGTATCCATTGTTTTTGTAAAATAAATATATGGAAAATTCATTGTTCATCATTAAGTGATATTTGCATAAGGCATACCCATTATTCATGGTAAAACTCAGAATATCATAATTATAGAGGTGAGTCTAATAAAGTGAGCAGGAACTGTATATGGTTAACTTCGATACGAAAGGTACTCTAGCCCGATCTCACGCGTAATCGCGCTTAGGGCTTAGGGCTTAGAGCTAGACCAGTGTTACCAGACAGGGGTAATCGAAAAGGAATCGAGGGGAATACAAGTACCCCCTCTCTGATGACCAGAGTAATATGTGACACGTTGCGCGACGAGAATAGAGTGAGGCAGAGTGAGGCGAATGGAAGACACGTTGCGCGTGCGCGATAGGGACTGAACGGTGGAAGGGGATAAAGGTGGAGAGCCTGGAGGGGGAAATGAAGTTGAAACCAACTTCATTCTGGCATCACTGAGCCAGACTCTCATTTTTTGTCACTACTACTGAAATTGGAGCCAGGATGCGCGGTCCTAATTAAAGGGTTCAACTATGATATGAAAGGTTATCTAGGACGCTTCCTGCCAGAGACGATCTGGAAGAGATTCCTGTGAGAAAACGAACGGAATATATTCTCTATCCGTAACATTCGCATAAACGAGGCTCTGCTGTGTCGTAATTGTTCCGACGCAGAAAAACGAAATGTGTTAGTAAATAGAGTTCACCTGGCTTTCCGAACAAACGGAAGAAAAACAGAAATCCTGGAAGCTGAATAAACACGAGATTGGACAATGTCAGGTGTCTTGGTCGCGCGCGAACGTGAAAATCGCGCTACTCCAGTACGCTTGCCGGTTTCGCCAGAAAAAAAACAGCTCGCGAATTAAGGCAGAGTCGAGAGGCTCCTCTTGCCCGACGCGACGGTGGGAGCTCTTCGAGTTCGAGTACAAGGCCGCTCGATCTCCACTTATCTTAGCTTCTTTACCGGGACATCGCGGCTAAGTGATTGCGATGCCTGAGACTCTAAGTTGCGACAGAGGACTGACAATGTCAGTGCTGCATGGATTCGATCCTCTGACGACTTCTTAAAATAGAGATGTTGATCCAGTAACGATCACGGAACCAGAAGGAAAATTTTAGATAAAAACATAAAATATAATAGCTCCACCGCTGACGCAGCAATTCGATTTACCCACGAGTCCAGAATTTCGCGATCTATCGAACATAAAACTAGACAGAACACTGTATCCAACCGCAGACTCTTTAAAGCAGCCCGTACAGCTTTAAATCGGATTACGACTGGTTCGAGTGTCGAATTAACATCTTATCGAATCCATTCCGCAACAAGATTGCTTCTCATCTAAGCATCGACACCGGCCCGGCTGGTTCTTCGAGCGGAATCGCGAATATGCACGTCTCGGAGCTGTTATCGACGTCGTTACGCTTTATCCAAGTCTCTCTTATCGTCGAACGAACGCGCGCGGCTCCCAGCGATGATTATTATGACAGAGCGACCGTTAAGGAACGAGGCGGAAAAACGCGCGGCTGGGATCTTCGATTTCCGCGGCGCGGCGTCGCATCGTTGCGGTAAATCTCGTTTCCCGGCGATTTATGTTCCGGAAAGTGGGTAATCGCGAGCAAAAACCGGTCGGACATCGTGCTGTAAGATTAATGCAGTCCCGTCGAATTTATGTTCTTCTTGTTCGATCCAATTTGAACGGGGATCGGGTCGGTTTGACTCACCTGGGCGTAACAGATCTTAGATCTCTTTGCGAGAACGCGCCGACGAATTTATTGGACGCGAATCAGTAACAAATATTTGTTTTATTTATTACTGATTAAAAATTATTGCAAGACACAGGAGCCGAATGAAAATTTCTTTCTTCTTTTAATTATATTATTACGATTAAACTAATACACTGGTGGCTGTACAGTAGATTACAGTACATTTATTTTAAGGCAGGTTGATCGAATAGAAACATTGGTGGAAGCTTCTGGAGACGTTTGAATGTGCAGCATTTTCGAGGGAAAATTGGTCCAGAAAAGTTCTCAATTGAGTCCTAAATTAAAGAATATCATAAAGTTATAAATTAGAAAATATTACAAGACACAGGAGCCGAATGAAAATGTCTTTCTTCTGTTAATTATCTCATTAAGGTGAAACTAATACGCTGGTGGCTTTACATTAAAGTACAGTACATTATAGTACATTTATTTTATGGCAGGTTGATCGAAAAATTGGTGAAGGCTTCTTGAGACGGTTGAATTTGCAGCATTTTCGTGGGAAAATTGGTCCAGAAAAGTTCGCGAACTCAACGAATAAAAGCAAAGCGATGTACACGCTAGCAACGGGCGTGAACTTCTGCGGGAATTAATCGCGGAGACTCTTGCCCCAACGAAGTTTACGCTTCGAGGAAGTCGAAATTACGATTCCCCGGAGGGACCGCACGGTGTTCCTCCGTCTTCCAGGCGCAAAGTTTAATTAATGAAACGCAATCCCGGGATCGAACGTGCTATTCATAATCTTCTTGTAACTGCGGATAACGCGGGGTCCACCACCGCACCGGAGGGTTACTATCTCCACATCCACTACGCTCGAAATTTCCACGAGAAAGAGCTTACATCTGTGTCCCGCTTTTGGCAGTCTGTTGTTCTGTCTTGCGAACCACCGCGCCGTTTCGCTTTTGGCTCGCGAAACGAGAGAAACGGTGGTCGACATTTTACCGGGATCAACGATATTGGTTTTCATCCCAGGCGATCGTATACTGAGCGATATATGGCCAGAAGTTTTTCGACATTTACGATTTTAGTTGAAATGGGTAATGGACGTGCCCGGTCGCACCTTTTTAATGAAACTGGCCCGATGGTTTTCGGTTTTTGTTCGTACTGGAACTTGTGAACCATAAAAGTGAATGATGATAATTTCTTCATAAGAATGACCGGATTGAATTTATCCTGCTGGTTAAAAGATACAACGTTCTAAATAAAAAATGATATGTTAAACCTACCAAACTCAAAGCATATAAAAATTAAACACCTTATAAAATTGGGAAGATTGTGCTTAATTAAAGAAGTCAATTCAGTCATGTCCTATGAAAACGATTTTATAATTTCAATATACAGGGTGGTCCACGCAACTTGCACACCTATAATAACTTCCAAAGTATGCGTTGCACGAAAAAGTTTTGTATACAGAAGTTACATGGTCTGAAGTGATACATTATGTAGTGTATTTATTTTTTTTTGTAGGTGGACGCGTAAAGGACATATGAAAGGTCAACTCCACTTTTTAAATGGAATGAGGTATTTTTTAATATATCAATCGATACAGCTGGACATTCGTTATAAAAAAGTACTAACCTATGTATGTCGAAAAGTTAGTAGTTCAGGAGATATTTCAATTTAAATAACTCTAAAATACCATTACAACATCTTAGCACGACAGTAATGGTATTTTAGAGTTCTTTAAATTGAAATATCTCCTGAACTACTAACCTTTCGACATACATTAGTACTTTTTTATAACGAATGTTCAGCTGTATCGATTGATGTATTAAAAAATACCTCATTTCATTTAAAAAAATGGATTTGACCTTCATATGTCCTTTACGTGTCCACCTACAAAAAAATACACTACATAATGTATCACTTCAGACCATGTAACTTCTGTATACAAAACTTTTTCGTGCAACGCATACTTTGGAAGTTATGATAGGTGTGCAAGTTGCGTGGACCACCCTGTATATACACGGTGTCTCAGCTGAAGAAGGCCACCTAAATATCTCCTTTATTTTCAATGGCACGAAAAGAATATTTTTGTCATAATTTAAATGGTATCGAAGGAAGAATATCATAGAAGAACAATACTTTTTGTCCTGTTATTTTTTCATACTTTTTTCAAGGTCATCGTTATTTTTTATCGGGAAAACTTATCTCTTTTTATTCCATCTTGTTAATGACTTAAGCATATTCAAATGTATTTTTTCAGTCGCTATAAGATGGAATAAAAAGAAAATAAGTTTTCCCGATAAAAAAATAACGACGACCTTGAAAAAACTATGAAAAAGTAACCGGACAAAAAAAATTGTTCTTCTATAGTATTCCTCCTTCGATACCATTTAAATTAAGCCACAAATTTTTTTTGTGTCATTAAAAATAAAGGAGATATTTAGGTGGCCTCCTTCAGCTGAGACACCCAGTATATTTCAACTATGTGCAAGAATGATTTGAATATTGTGGATCACTCAGAGAGTACATTAGAAAAAATCAGCACGATCAAGGGCAGAGCAGTCGGAAAGTGATTCTGTTCCGTGATGGACGGGACGATAGCGATCTCCGAAAATTAATCAGGCGATTAGTGCTCGCAAACGAGCCGTTAAAAGTGATCCGATCAGTCATTTCCGGTGAGCGGAGGCGAAGCTGACTTATCGTTCGCGTTAACGATCGATTAGGAGCGCGTTCGAGGCTTGATCGAAGGAATCCTATCGAGGTATAATGTTCGTCGATGATGACGATCGTCGTCGGTCGAATCTTGTCGACGACGACGGCGTTAGCGCAGGCCGATCGTTCCGCGTGGCTGACGAAAGTGCAAAGTGGCTGCCGAACTGGGCTGCCAGGTGAACGCACACCGCGACATGGTGTGGCCTATTAAGTCCGAGTGTCTCCCGAGTGGAAAGTTACAGGCAAGTTAGCGGAAACTGCATTATACTCGGTAAGTAGGTCTTCCGAATGTTCGGCGAACTAGTGGAATATTAATTTGCCCTTCGAACGGCGAATACGTGAGTTGTTCGACGCCCTCGTGGAATTCCCAGAGACATAAGATCGTGTTCAAATTTGATAGGGACTAGCTACGGCGCATTCTGCAGGATTCATGGTCTACGAATAATATATATGTACAAGGTTGGCAAATAAGTTCGCGACCTTTTGTTTCGTAATTCTTTTATTGTATCATTACAACCTCATCCAGTGACCATTCTTTTTGAACTGCATATCATTTTTAAGCTCTGAATTTTGCTGAATTTTAATTTGATATAAAATACTTGTGCTGAAGAAATATAAGTATATAAATGACTTTGTTTGAGAAAATGTGGAGGTCGCGAACTTACGAAGGAAGGACCCCAAGTGTCCGACTGCGATTTTGATAATTTTTTTTGAGACGATGGTATATGGATCCCTAATGATGTCTGCAAAATATTAGGTGTAGTTACTCAATGGTTTTAAAGATATAAACAATTAAACTTTCATACCTTTCGAAGTTCCAATAGCCGTGTAAGCAGATTGCGTGAAAGTTTAATTGCTGGTATCTTTAAAACTATTGAGTAACTACACATAATATTTTGCAGACATCATTAGAGATCCATATACCATTGTCTCACAAAAGATTATCAAAATCGAAGTCGGACACTTAGGATTCTTCCCTTGTTAGTTGCCAACCTAATATATTTAATTCTTTAATTACGGGATTCCAAGAGATCCCATTCCCTTTACAATTCTTCTCTTTACTTTTACCTTGTCATCTCTCTTATTCCTTCACTTCTACACTCTCACACATTTATTCTCTCTCCCTCTCTCATTCACACTTTCCATTCTGCTTTCCCTTTCTCATTCTATCTAACTTTGCTCTTAAATTGTACATTTTCCTGTTATATTTAACCGAGGGCTAAACGAAGAGCATTATTAGCTATCGCTTTTCCTGTAGGTTAAACAAAGTAATAAATAGACAGCGGAGAGGCGACGGTTTGCGCACAGAGAAGGCGAAAGAGAGTGCGGGCCCAGTGTTCGCGAGATTCGTACGGCCCTGTGCAGTCTATACGCATCGCGTGCACCGCACATAATGCAGCTTGACGATGTCTGAGAGCACAGAGCGTGCCTCTATTCCCTCTCTCGACAGAAATGGCTTTGTGCGCCCGCTCCCCTATAACCATCTTCCGCCTCGACCCGCCTACATCCTTTGCCGACCATCGTCACTCTCTTACTCTTTCTCTCGCTCGATCTCCGTTTCCCTCTCTCATGGCGTTGAAACTTGGCCGGGCCACGATGAAACAGTCGCCGATTTCGCCGGTTAACTTGCTCGCAAGCTAATATCGAGTCGGCTGGACTTAATAATGCGCGCCACGGAGACCGGCTCGGTTGTTCGGATATTTTCCGACGACTAGACCTCCTCGGAACTTGCTCTGACGGCTCCACAGAGAGAGAAAAGGAGAGAGAGAGAGAGACAGAATGGGGCGTGAAACGATCTGTAGAAGTGATTTCGAGTATTTCAGATTCCCAGTATGAGGCTCGTTTTAATGGATTTTGAAATTGACGACGGTGCTCGGTTTATTAGATACTTGGAGAGGAGGTTTTACTTTTTGCTTGTTGGTATCTTCTTTTGAATTATCCTGTAGATACTTATATTAATACGTTTCAGCTCGTACAGTAAAACAAATTCATTTAGGATTAGATGCTCGTTTTGTTAGATATTTTTACTGAAAGTTCTATTTTTCCGGTTGGGTTTACGTACTTTTGAATCGCCCTGTATGTATTTAAATTGACATTTATATTTTAGCTAGTAGAGTCTGATAAATTCATGTAGGATTAGATGTTTGTTTTGTTAGATATTTTTAGTGAAAGTTCTATTTTTCCGGTTGGGTTTACGTACTTTTGAATCGCCCTGTATGTATTTAAATTGACATTTATATTTTAGCTAGTAGAGCCTGATAAATTCATGTAGGATTAGATGTTCGTTTTGTTAGATATTTTTAGTGAAAGTTCTATTTTTTCAGCTGGGTTTAGCTACTTTTGAATCGCCCTGTATGTATTTAAATTGATATTTATATTTTAGCTAGTAGAGCCTGATAAATTCATATAGGATTAGATGTTCGTTTTGTTAGATATTTTTACTAAAAGTTCTATTTTTTCGGCTGGGTTTAGCTACTTTTGAATCGCCCTGTATGTATTTAAATTGACATTTATATTTTAGCTAGTAGAGCCTGATAAATTCATGTAGGATTAGATGTTCGTTTTGTTAAATTTTTTAATGAAAGTCATATTTTTTCGGATGAGTTTTGCTACTTTTGTAGCAAACCCCGAACTAATCGCCCTGTAAGCATCCCAGAAAACAACAGTCCAAAGGTCCAAGTTTTGAATAGACCTGTAGAATCCACGGGTACTTGAACCGGAAGCTCCGGCAGCGCCGTTGCAGTTTCGTGGTCTGGTCACTCTAATTATTCCCGCGGACAGGTTCGCCGGCGCTCCCGCGGGAACAATAAAGTTTTAATTATATGTCCGTGTCTTTGTGCGTCTTCGCCGAGCCGCGAGCCGAGTGTCTACGGGGGTGGCCGCGCAAAAACGGCAATGCTAATGGGGAAAAGTTTCGGTTTCCGGGATCGAGCGTCGAGCTCTCTCGTGCGTTACCAAGCCGCCGCGCCGCGCCGTTCCGGAAATTCGTGATTATTTTTTGTTGCTCGCTTGCTCGACGCAAGCCGGAAACCCTTGCCGGGATTCAAAGTGCAAAGTTCACTCTTTGTTTTTTCCGCTCGTGCCCGCGTGTTGCCTAGCTAATTGAAAGTAATAGGTCCGCGGCTAGGCCTCCGCGGAATCTGTCTCCGTCGCGGCAAAGCACTGCGCGGGAAATCTGAGCACCTCGGTTTAACAAAAAAAAAAAACTCGAAAATTAGCGAATTTACGGACCGGCGAAAAAGCAACCGAAGCTCTCTGCCGGCTTTTTCGGGATTCGCTGAAACGGGTCAAATTGTTTTTCGTACGCTCGGTTCGGATTTTCGAAGCTTTGCAAATTTTCCGCTGGGAACTAGCTTTTTAAAAATTGCTGGCAAATGCGGGTCATGGTAATCGTTAAATCTTCATAGACTTTCGAAAATTGCATAAATATTTTGAACGTAAAAATTAAAGCTTCTGTAGCTTCAGTATTAAATAACAGCGATGTTCACTTATCCAATTTTAATCGGTTAAACAATTCACCAATCTATTAGTGAATGTGTGTCTTCAATTTTCCGCTGGGAACTCGCTTTTAAAAATTGCTGGCGAATGCGGGTCATGGTAATCGTTAAATCCTCATAGACTTTCGAAAATTGCATAAATATTTTGAACGTAAAGATTAAAGCTTCTGCAGCTTCAGTATTAAATAACAGCGATGTTCACTTGTCCAATTTTCATCGGTTAAACAATTCGCCAATCTATTAATGAATGTGTGTCTTCAATTTTCCGCTGGGAACTCGCTTTTAAAAATTGCTGGCGAATGCGGGTCATGGTAATTGTTAAATCCTCATAGACTTTCGAAAATTGCATAAATATTGTGAACGTAAAGATTAAAGCTTCTGTAGCTTCAGTATTAAATAATAGCGATGTTCACTTATCCAATTTTAATCGGTTAAACAATTCGGCAATCTATTAATGAATGTGTGTCTTCAATTTTCCGCTGGGAACTCGCTTTTAAAAATTGCTGGCGAAAGCGGGTCATGGTAATCGTTAAATCCTCATAGACTTTCGAAAATTGCATAAATATTGTGAACGTAAAGATTACACCTTCATGTAGCTTCAGTATGAAATAACAGCGATGTTCACTTATCCAATTTTCATCGGTTAAACAATTCGCCAATCTATTAATGAATGCGCGTCTTCAATTTTCCCGTTCGATACCAAAAATAAACTTTGCGCCGGACAGGACGAGTAAACTAGTCTCCTCGGTATGTTCCCAGTAGACGAGCCGGCCAGTTAACAGGCCAAATTTAACGAGCTAACAAGAGTTCTTTTATGTCCATTAATTAAGCACAGCGGTTGCAAGTCTTTCGGCAGCGCGGCAGCCACGTGTGCGCCGTAATTAATATTCGATACCGTTGATCGAGTGCACCTTTGAGCTCACTCGGATCGCGTTTACATATGATCGATGGAATCGTATCAACAGCCTAAGTAGTCCATTACGGGTTCTACAATTTGCGTCACCGAACGCTGAAGATTCTCCGCCCCGCGACGAGCGATCCTGCTGACCTAATTAGTACCTCAGACAGGGAGGAGGATCCGGTGCATTCTGTCAAGCCACCATGTTCGCAGCAGAATGTGCCCGAAATGTCTTACACGGTCGGACAAGGCCGCTAATATTGCTATGTACTCTCCAGGCTTAATTTACAAATCTTCTTCCACTACTTTACTATTTGTCGCTAAATAATTCGATATATCCTAACGAAATGCGCAGCATAAAATGGAACTCGCGTGTCAGAACCCGCAGCGTGTCGCCGTTATCAAAGTGTCTAAATCATCTCGATCGAAACGAGGCAGTGGGGGTCGCTTTACTAGACTCAGAATCAGTAATAAGTGGTTTCAGTTTTGCTAAATGTTCTTAGTAGAATCTATACGTATTTTTGAAATGGTCATTTACCCTCCGATGACTGTGCCTGGCTCTATTTTCACCCGGAACATCCAAATCGTTATTTAAGTACTCAATTTGCGGCGATTAAGCTAAATGAGTGGTTGTGTCTATACGAAATATCATCGAAAGTGTATTTTTAAGCATTGTTAATTATATAGTTATAAATAGACTACGGATCTGTGTGCATTTATAGAAAAATTAAGTAGATGAAATTCTAAGTTGTTGGAAAATTTTAAAAATTGAAGATGTCAATATATGAGTTCTCCTCTATTAATATCGTTAAGAGAAGATATAACATCTAATTTGGTTTCTCTTTCTTGCAATCGACGCTTTTATTTTGCATAAAGAGCCGCAGTCCAGTTACAGTACAATCTGTACAAAGTGTACAAAGTATTCGTACACTTTTTAAAAACTAATAACTTTTTTATAATTGTACCGAACGACCTGACTTTTTCTAATCAATTAGAGGCATTGTTTTACGAAATGATATGAAAAAAAGATTTTCCTAAAATTATAATTTACAAAGTTACATGCAAAAATAAGAAAGGCATTTTTAAAAATTTTTTTATTTCGGCCCTTAAAGAAAATTTAAAATATATGTTTTGTAGATCTATGTTAGTTGTACACATAGTGAAAATTTAATCGAAAACGGTTGACGCAGGAAAAAACGACACGCATCGAAAGATGTACGATTCTGTGGATTTTAAGCAGAAAGTGATCAAAAGTCGCGTAAAACTACGATTTTCACCATTTTTAACCGCTAAGTCGTGTGTATGTTAATCGATGAAATTTTCAGCTTGTGTATAACCAACATAGATGTACTAAACATATATTTTAAATTTTCATTGAGGATCCAAATAAAAAAGTTTTAAAAAATGCCTTTCTTATTTTTGCATATAACCTTGTAAATTATAATTTTTGGAAAATCTTTTTTGCATATCATTTCGAAAACCAATGCTCCTAATTGATTATAAAAAAACGGTCGTTTGGTACAATTATAAAAAAGTTATTCTGTTTTAAAGGGCGTACGAATACTTCGTACACTCACTGTATAAAGATCATCCGTTGTCCGAGGGTTAAATAGAATGGTAATATAGGAACGTATTATTTTGGAATTTCACGTACACGATCATTTTGCGGTGATGGACTCCCAAATTTAACGGATCCACGCGTCGTGACGTTCCCTACCTCTTGCGGAATTGCGTTGAACATCCAGCAAAGACCTACACGCGGTCTCCCTCCCCCGCTTCCCGAAGGTAATTGGGAATGAATATTTAATCGCTCGAGCTGTGCAACCCGACGTACGCCACCTGTCCTGGATTTCCAACAGGATAACCGGTTCTCCAGTGAATTGCTAAACGTCGCGGCTCGGTCGTCGAGTTTCCAGTTTCAAGATTACCGTTTCACTAGCCGATCTCGACCCCGCAGACGAAAAAGAGATTGCTTCACTGCTTGTCTCCAAAATTCGTATGACAAAACCATCTGACAGCCGGATCGTTGTCAAATGAACGCCATGGCAGTGGATATCGTGTTGCATGTTTCAAAAGTTTCTCTACCCGTTGCGCTATGAGTCTGTTTCTATTCGCTCTATTCTATCTGATCACTAATTGTAGTTTAGTCGCCTGATGGTGGATGATCTGTGGATTTTTATGCGAAATAAAAATTGATTTCATCTCTATTCTATCTGATCATTTACTAATTGCAGTTTAGTCGCCTGATGGCAGGTGGTCTGTGGATTTCTATGCGAAATAAAAATGTTCTGCATTTATTGAGAGAAGCAGGAATAAAATAAAAATTGACTTCATCCCTTAATGACTTCGTTACATTAACTCCTTGCCCTACAATATCGTGTCAGACTCGTGATGGAGATTCTGAACAGAGTGTAATAAATATGTATGTTATTAATTTTCTTTAAACTGAGATGAAATTCTATTTTGATTTTGTTAATGTTACTGGAGAACATGTAGGCATACAATAGATATAAATTTTCTCCTTTTTTAGGAAATTACGAACTACAAAAAAAGTTCTAATCACTGAAACCGTAAAATAAATCGTAGGGCAAGGGGTTGAGAACAACATTACAGTGTCTGTTAAATTTTTATAATCTGTTAATTAAGAACAACATTACAGTATTTGTTAAATTTTTATAATCTGTTAATTGTGAACAGCATTACAGCATTTGTTAAATTTTTATAATCTGTTAATTAAGAACAACATTACAATGTCTGATAAATTTTTATAATCTGTTAATTAAGAACAACATTACAATGTCTGATAAATTTTTATAATCTGTTAATTGTGAACAGCATTACAGCATTTGTTAAATTTTTATAATCTGTTAATTAAGAACAACATTACAATGTCTGATAAATTTTTATAATCTGTTAATTAAGAACAACATTACAATGTCTGATAAATTTTTATAATCTGTTAATTAAGAACAACATTACAGTATTTGTTAAATTTTTAGAATCTGTTAATTAAGAACAACATTACAGTGTTTGTTAAACTTTTATAAGCTGTTAATTAAGAACAACATTACAGTGTCTGTTAAATTTTTATAATCTGTTAATTAAGAACAACATTACATTGTCTGTTAAATTTTTATAGTCTGTTAATTAAGAACAATTTACAGTATTTGTTAAATTTTTTAAATCTGTTAATTAACAACAACATTACAGTGTTTGTTAAATTTTTATAATCTGTTAATTAAGAACAACATTACAGTGTTTGTTAAATTTTTATAATCTGTTAATTAAGAACAACATTACAGCGTTTGTTAAATTTTTATAATCTGTTAATTAAGAACCACATTACATTGTCTGTTAAATTTTTATAGTCTGTTAATTAAGAACAATTTACAGTATTTGTTAAATTTTTTAAATCTGTTAATTAACAACAACATTACAGTGTTTGTTAAATTTTTATAATCTGTTAATTAAGAACAACATTACAGCATTTGTTAAATATTTATAATCTGTTAATTAAGAACAACATTACAGCATTTGTTAAATATTTATAATCTGTTAATTAAGAACAACATTACAGTGTTTGTTAAATTTCAAGAATTTGTTACTGTTTCCTATTTCACCCCACCAATTTCTTCATAAATGCATAAAAATCCGCAGTCTAATGCTCTGTGTGCCTTGTTTCGTGACTCGTGACTTCCAAACGCCCTTGCACACAACAATCTTCGCGCGTTCTAAACAATTTACTTATACAGTTGCGAATGCAGGTGGAAACTAGTTGTATCCGAGTTTCGACGCACTGTTAGGTGTTAGGGGTAGTATAACAACACGAGCGTATTGTTCCGGGACGCCAGAACATCGACCGATGAATAATAAATGTGAAATACATTTGCACGTGGCGCGCGAACGCCTCGGTGGCCCAGTTTATGGTCGTTTGACGGTGTTTGACGACGCTTGATCACGTTTGCACCTTGCTCTGAACCAGTCAGAACGCCGTGAACATTTTCCTAGCGATTTAACCGTATCACTGGGGACGCTCGCGCGCGTTTCGCGGATATCCTCCGAAGGTTTCCTCGGGGAAGCGTAGCTTTTTGCAGAGGGTGTTTTCCTCGCGGCGACGCGACGCCGGCATTTTCCCCCCCTGTCGCGCGTTTACGATCTACTGCTATCGGGCCGGCGATCTTTCACGCTAATTCCCGCCGGTATTTTTATCGGTATCAGGTGCGCCGTAAAGCTTGCCGCCGTCGCAGTTCCGCCGCTCTCACCTTCCCCGCGCGGCTTACCGACTCGAATTCTTATTGGCTGGCCGAATTCCCGGATGGAAATACCCCATTACTGTTACGTATTAATTTCGGTTAATGCAAGCTCGTCGATTCCTGTATTCCTGTACTTTATTGTTTCGTGAAATACGGCGCAGTTCATTTAAGGGGGCTTTAAACTTTGAGGCTATCCTGCAGACTTCGTTGCATTAACTTTGCACGCCCCTTCGTTATAATTTTAACACTTTAATGATCGTTAGGCTGAAATGTTAATTTCAGGACCAGTTAGATTACAGTGAATTTTCAGCGCCGCTGAAGGCAAGGTACTCGGAAATAAAACTTACGGGATCCAATTCCAAGAAGATTATTTGTTTTTGAAGGCTGTATGAATACCTTTTACTCTGAAATATTTCGAATAATCGTACAGTAAAGAATCTACACTCGTCTGACAGTTGAAATTGTTTCAAGTCGTTTATCGTCGGAGTGTTAATTAATTATGCTAGATTAAATTGCGAAAACTGGTGGATTTGTCTGTGCGAAACTTCGTTGGACCGCCGTTATCCAAGCGATCTCGAAGAATGATCTCGGCGGAATTAGAAAGTAAAGTTTCGTTGGTGATCGATGGACAGCTGAGTAGTCGCGACTGATTTGTCATCTGGGAGATTAAGACAGGGATCGATCACGCTTCCGGATTCCCAGAGGGGAGGGCCCCGTCACCTTCTCGCTCTGGATAAACTCTCGCCGACTCCGAACCGATCGAAATCGAATCGAATCGAGGCAGGGCCGTGGCGGTACAATAGTATTTCCTCCTTTTGGGAACGCGGGACTTCTAGAATTCGATTTCCTGGTATTGTCATAGGGTGTTGAAAGCGAAACTTCTGCCGGAATCTTCAATATTCGCGCCCCAAAATGGGTCGGCCGGATATTCTGGAAGTTCGGATAATTGGCAAAACTATCCACATTCTACTTGTCTGATCGCTTGCCGACCTCATTCTACTTGCCGGATTATATTGCATTCTAACTCCACTGGGACGACCTCTTCGGTCTCTTCTGTGTCATTTGTCCGATCCTCCCTATTCTACTTGTTCAATTAGTGCCGACAATTGGTAGGTTTATTTATTGGACATTCCTCTTCTACTTCTTTCAGTACTTGCCACCAGAATCAACGATTGACGAATAAACTTCTACTTCAATCATTAATCGCAATTGACAATTAATCTCCTAGTTTAGTGGTTACTTACGGTTAACAATTTAATATTTATTAATCGTTAATTGCGGTTAAAGGTTAAATACTTATTAATCGTTAATTGTGGTTAACGGTTAAATCCTTATTAATCGTTAATTGAGAATAACAGTTAAATATTTACTTTAGTCGTGAATTGCGATTAACTTCATCAATCGATTGAATCAATCGTCGATTTTTCAATGATTACCTTTTCGAATCGTACGCATTAATCAATCAATCTCGATTAAAATTTTAATCGATCTATGCCCAACTCTGCTTACCACATTACTTCTCTGTATATGTATATTGTACAATATTCTTACTGTGTATTTCTGGGCATTTTGTATCTTCATTGTTCTTTTCGCAGCATCTACTATACAGGGTGAATTCGATAAAGCAGGACACCTAAATATCTCCGTTACTTTTCGTTGTACAAAAAAAACTTCGTAAGACAAAGTTACACTGTTTGAAGGGCCACATATAACGGTGTAAGGGAAAAAAAATGTCAAGGTAATTTTTATGAGATTTCAAGGTTATCGATGTTTTTTTAAATGGAATGATATATTTTCGTTAACGTAATGTTGTAGCTGACAAAGTAACGAATTCATGCACGTAACACAATATGACCTTCAAATGACCTTTACCCAGAAAAATGGTATAAATAAAATTCAACGTGTAAGATTCATTTGATGTATTTCTGTTACGCCAAATGTTCAAAAATATTCCCTTGAGCTGCTGTACATTCATTCAGCCGTGAAGTTACAGAACGTACTGCTGCGTAATTCATTTCTGTGGAAATCGACGCACAAGCCTGGACGATTCTTTCTTTCATGTCGTCTATATTCGTTTGTGGTTCACTATAAACATCGTCTTTCAGTTTTCCCCACAAATAAAAATCAAGGGGTGTAAGGTCTGGTGAGCGAGCTGGCCATAATACGGGTTCGTTACGTCCAATCCAACGATTTGGAAACTTGTTATTTAAGAATTGTGTTACGACATAGGAAGAATGGGCCGGACATCCGTCATGTTGATACCACATATTTTCACGAATGTTCAAGGGTGTATTTTCCAGGAGAATTGGTAACGATTCTCGTAAAAAGTAACTAAGACGTCAGCGTTTACTTACTTGTGTAACGTTTTACTACGACAGTAATGGTGTTTTACAGTTATTTAAATCGAAATATCTCGTGAACTACTAACTTTTCGACATACATAGGTTAGTACTTTTTTATAACGAATGTCCAGTTGCATCGATTGATGTATTAAAAAATACCTCATTCCATTTAAAAAAATATCGATGGCTTTGAAATCTTGTAAAAAATGACCTTGAAAATTTTTTCCCTTACAACGTCACATGTGGTCCTTCAAACAGTGTAATTTTGTCCTAAGAAGTTTTTTTGTACAACGAACAGTAACGGAGATATTTAGGTGTTCTGTTTCTTCGGACTCACCCTGTATGTTCTACTTGTCTGACCACAAACTACACATATCCTTCTACAAACCACAGGAAATCGGTATTCACTGGTTCAATCATCTGATTCTAATAATTCTTGTCTCAGAATACGCCACCCCTATTCCTCTTCCCTGGTCATAAACCAGCTTCATATCAGATCAGAGGAAATCGTAATTCTATCCGCCCAATCATAGGTCATTCCACTTTTATAACTATTGGTTATCCTTTTTACCCACGTCTGACCATATAGCACTTCTACTAGAGGTGTGCGGGACCGGGACGGGATCTTGAACCTTTCGAGTATTCCCGAAAATAAAATAATTCCATTTATCGATCGTAAATGTTGAATATCAAATTTGAAGATGCTTTCGGCGCTACCGTTCCGATCAATTACTAATATAGCAATTTTGCAAAAGATTTACAAAACAGAACCGAAACGTCAGGAAAGGAGTAAATCTTTTGCAAAATTGCTATATTAGTAATTGATCGGAACGGTAGCGCCGAAAGCATCTTTAAATTTGATATTCCCGAAAATGATCGGATATTCCCAAAAATGTTCGGGATTTCTTAAAATGCTGGGATTCGAAAATGTGTCTTGTTTTCTTGAATATGACCATAGTGTTAGATTTATCTAAATAAAACATCAAGTTTTATTTAACTTGATAATTTATAACTAGACAGCGGATGTTCATGCAAATGCATATTTTTATAGAAAGCATGTAAAGTTATGGAACCTGGACAGAAATTTACGTTGTCTGTAGAGGATTTTGAAAATACAGTTTGTAATAAATAACCATTAACATTATGTTTACTGCTTTTGCGATGGCAACTGTACGCGTAACTTCTTTTTACACGATATTTCGAGAAACGCAATTATATGTAAGGGAAGTCGGGGTATTGTGAGCCACGGGGAATCGTGAGCCAGCGCCATCTGTGTTTTACTGGTAAATAATGACAGCTGCGAACAACTGTTTTTGAGTTGTCTCATAATAAGGTAATATTTCCACGATCAGTCGAAGTACGCACCCGCATCATTATTTTGCTCTGTTAGCAGATACAAATTCGCTACGCTCGAAGTATTATTTTCATTTCGTGTTTGGTTTATTATTGTTACATTTTTCTGTGGATCTAAGCAGGTAACTGTGTTTATAATACTCGTGTGACTTCAAGCTTTCGAAATAAATAAAGAAATTTGAATTAGGTGAGGTTTGTGTTATTTGTTTGTGGCCAAGTTGTAAAAATAAGGGTTCGGGGAATTATGAGCCACTTTTCTCAGGGAATTGTGAGCCACTCGATTTTTGACATTTAACGAGCTAATCTCACGTGTTTGATGTTTCTTGTTTCGGCTTGAACGATGTTCGAGAGCCTGAGGCCGGAACCATTCAGACTTGAATGCTGAGGACGTGGTGATGGTTGTAGGTGAAGGAGTTGGAGACTTGTTTTATCCAACGCAACAATTTATTTTCAACACAGTCAGTGTAAAATGTTATAAGCACAAACGCGGACGGCGAACGAGACTTTAAACAAGAAGAGTGACGATGTCACGAAACAAGATAATTAGCAACAAGCGTTGCGATTATTGAACTGTAGACTTTATAGATAGCAAGCGAGCGCTGCGAAGTCGAAATGTAAAGTGAGCTCGTTCACACGCACGGTAACGAACGAGCGACGGAGTCGGTTGAAAACGCCTTTGTCTGATTGGCGCATTCGGTTTCACCTTGTTCGATTCAAACGAAGGTGCTCGACGTTGGTGACCTCCACGCGGACAAGACCACGGCCTCTGCGGATCGAGCGATCCAGAAACGAAAACAAGAGAAACCGCTCACCAACGATCGAGACACCTTCATCCGAATCGCGGACAGCCATGCCGATACCAAACATACCGCCCGCCTTGAAACTATAGTTTCGAAACGCAACCGCTCGGCGATGTGGACGGCGAAAACAGTATCGAAGGGCGCGAGATCGTCGAGCCGCCCGCCATGACGAGACGGGGAAACGATAGAAAAGCGACTTAAAACTAACGCACGCAAACTTAACTCTAAGGGATACAAATTTTTATGATCTAACGCACGAGAATCCGACATGATGACACAGCGTCATCGACTAGCTGTGTCGGCTGGTTTATCGCAAAGAACCGGCAGTGGGCATAGTTTGACGATTGGTCGCTTAAGCTCTCCGGTACTCGTTCGAACAGTCACAACGCGCGTGTGTCCATCTTCGCCCGGATGCAGGTGGGTGACGCGACCGAGTTCCCATTTACAGGGAGGAAGATTTGGGAGACGAATGAGGACGAGCTGTCCGAGCGCGATTGGGGGTTTTTCGCTACGCCACTTACTACGCTGCTGCAGCGTGTTGACGTAGTCGTCTCTCCATATTGTCCAGAAACGTTCTGTCATCTGCCGAAGAAGTTGCCAGCGCGAGAGGCGATTTTCGTCAAGGGTTAGCATCGATGGCTGAGGGGGTACCGTGAGCGCCGAACCGATTAAAAAATGACCGGGAGTCAAGGATTCGAAGTCATCGTATGAATCTGACTGCGGCGCTATCGGGCGAGAGTTGAGACACGCTTCGATGGCACATAGAAGGGTGGTAAATTCCTCGAATGTGAGGGTTCGATCTTTTAAGACGCGACGCAAATGATGCTTCACGCTTTTTACGCCGGCCTCCCACAAGCCTCCGAAATGCGGGGCAGACGGAGGTATGAAATGCCACGCAACACCATCGGTGGCAGTTTTGTTTAAAAACTCTGGGTCAGTCAGAGTTTCGCGATGCGCGAGCGACAGTTCGCGATTCGCGCCTATAAACGTGGTGCCGTTGTCGGAATACATCGCTTCGGGAATTCC
Source organism: Lasioglossum pauxillum (assembly GCA_933228785.1). NCBI lineage: Eukaryota > Metazoa > Arthropoda > Insecta > Hymenoptera > Halictidae > Lasioglossum > Lasioglossum pauxillum. Next base: position 15,652,349 of record OW121700.1, read on the forward strand.
TCGGCGAGAGCAAAAACGGCAGTATGCATTTAAAAACGCGGGGGTTGAATAATCTGCGACAAGTTCAAGATGGATCGCTTTGGTTGCCAAGCATATGAAGAGCGCGATGTATGCTTTGCGAGAGGTAATGCCGCGACCCGCAGATGCACGAATCAGCACGGGACCGGCGTAGTCGAGGCCACAGTGGGCAAAGCATTTCGCGGGATTAGAGACTCGAGGCTCGGGAAGCTGACCCATTATTTGATTGGGAACGACTGCTCGTTCTCGAGCGCATGTAACGCACACGTGTATGACTGATTTGGCAAGCGTTCGCGCACGAAGAATCCAGAAGGTTTGGCGGAGCGAGCTCAAGGTGAGCTGGAGACCGGCGTGCAGCGAACGAATATGCGCGTTTTCGATGATGAGTCGAACGAGAGGGTGCGATGCAAGAATAATGGGGTGCTTCGACTCGAACGGGAGGGATGCATGTTGCAGTCGACCTCCCACCCGAAGAATCCCTTGTTTATCGAGGAAGGGATTGAGCGCGATGATGGGATTCTTAGACGGCAGCGGTTTTTCCTGACGAAGGAGACTAGTCTCCTCTGGAAAGAGATTGTCTTGAATCCGACGGATCCACCATAATTTGGCGGTATTGCATTCGGCAGCTGAAAGCGCGAGTCCGTGGCCGCGAGACGGAGCTTGCAGAGCATCCGGAATATTGTGTCGACAAGCGCACACGAATCGGAAAATGTACGCCGTGACTCGAATGAGTTTCGGCCAGGACGAGAAGCGGGTTTCTAATTCCCAAATTTTGGTCGAGACGATGAGGTGAGTCGTTGTGACTTTCGCCTCTAACGGGTTGTTGTCGAGGAGAGGATGAGACTGTGGCCATTCGGATCGATCGCGGCGCAACCATGCGGGACCTTGCCACCATAGAGATGACCGAAGAAGTTCGTCGCTTAGAAGGCCGCGTGAAGCGCAATCTGCGGGATTGTCTTCGGTCGAGACGTGTCGCCATTCCGCCTGCGGAAGCCGAGCTTGAATATTCGCCACTCGATTGGCCACGAAGGTCTTCCAGCGTGAAGGATGCTGCTGGACCCAGTTCAGGACAACGGTCGAGTCCGTCCAGCACACGTAAGAAGTGTTTCGCGTGCCGAGAGTCGACAGGACAAACTCCATGAGACGCGACAGAAGAAGGGCTCCTTGTAGTTCCAATCGAGGAATGGTTAGTGGATTTAGAGGAGCTACTTTAGATTTTCCGGCGAGCAAAGAGATCGTGACCTCGCCGGAGGGCGAGGTACATTTTGCGTACACGACGGCAGCGTAAGCAACCGTCGAAGCATCGGCGAAGCCGTGAAGCTCGATGCGAGAAGAGGAGGTTGAAAATCCGATCCATCGAGGAAGTTTAAACGAATTGAGGAGAGAGAGGTGCTCATAGATTGATCGCCATTTGTCGAGGAGAGCATCTGGTAATTTTTCGTCCCAACTAATGCGGAGGCGCCAGATATCTTGCAGGAGAATCTTAGCGAGGACGGTTGCGGGGGTGACCCAACCCAACGGATCATACAGTTTAGAGATCGTGGAAAGAATCGATCTCTTGGTTGATGGCAAGGGCTGAGCCACGATTGCACGAAATTGAAAGGCGTCCAGGTTCGGACTCCAACTAACGCCAAGAACCTTGACCTGGTCATCAGGGTCGAGAGTCTTGGTACACGCGAGACCGTGATCAGATGGATCGAGATCGGTAAGCAACTCGGACGAATTACTAGCCCATTTCCGGAGCTTGAATTTTCCGCAGTCGAGGAGAGCGGTCAACTGGTTACGAGACTGGCGAATGGACTCGACGTCATCGCTCCCAAACAGAACGTCGTCAACGTAGATATGATCTTGGAGGATCGGTTTTGCGAGTGGAAAACGATGCCCTTCGTCTTCGTTCAGACGTTGAAGAACACGAAGAGCTAGATACGGGGCGCATGTCATTCCGTATGTGACTGTGAGAAGCTGATATTCGCGGCACGTGGAAGTTGACGTTGGCTGCCACAGAATGCATTGATAGTCGACGTCCCGTTCGTCAATAAGGATTTGGCGATACATTTTTGCGATGTCGGCAGTGTAAACGTATCGAAATTTACGCCACCGAAGAATGACCGCAGCGAGATCGGTTTGTAGTTTCGGACCTGCGATAAGATGGTCATTCAAAGAAGAGCCGTTAGTTGTGAGGCTGGAAGCGTTGAATACGACGCGAAGGTGGGTCGTAACGCTGTCAGCTCGAAAAACAGGATGATGCGGAATAAAGACGCATTGACGTGACGATGCAGTAGAATCTCGGGAAAGACGCATGTGACCTAGACGTTCGTACTCATCAAGAAATTCGCTATATTCAGTTGCGAGAGCGGGATTTGTTTGAAATCGGCGCGAAAGGGACTGCATAAACTTCTCGGCAACCCGACGCGAATGCCCGATATCTATCGGAGGACCGGACCGAAACGGCAAACGAACGGTGTAACGTCCGTCGGGCGCGCGAGACGTATTGTCGCAAAAGTGTCGCTCGCACGTTTCCTCGTCCGGTGTGAGGAGAGACTGTCGAGGGATCTCCTCAACCTCCCAGAAACGTTGCATCTCTGAGTGCAACTGCTGGTCACTGAGACAGTGGTGCGTGACTATGGAGGCCGACGGAAGGCGATTGCTCGACGAAGTCACGGAAACGGGACCCGAGATTATCCAGCCGAAAATGGAGTTTTGCGCAATGGGGTTACCCGGCTCGCCTTTACGAAGTCCGTCGAGAATAACTTGCGCATAGATATCCGATCCTAAAATCAAATGAATCGGGTCGGCACTCGAAGGATCTGCGTCAGCCCAATTTAAATCGGCGAGATGTTCGAATGGGCGCGAATCCGTTACGCGCCTCGGCGTGTATGTTGATAGCGAGGTTAACACGAGCGCGGTTGTTGTGACTGTTGGAGCTAGAGAAGAGCGCGGGGAGAGACGCAATCGGATCGCATGCCGAGCAATATCTGTTTGTACCCCGCCGACTCCCGAGATTTTCGTTGTGACACGTTGACGTTTCGCGCGTAATAATTGCGCAACAGATTCCGTCACGAAGCTTGTCTCGGACCCTTGGTCGATCAACGCGCGAACCATAATGCTGCGGCCGGAATCGACGCTTGCTTGCACCCACGCAGTGGCTAACAAAATTGACGCACGCGATTTTATTTTGGTTGACGCGAAATGGGATCGGACCTCGACGGTCGGAGACGCGCTCGTGTTAGATTCTACAGTAGACGGAGAAACGGAGACTGTTTTTTCTTCATGAAGGAGAGTGTGATGACGCTGTTGACACACGCGGCAAGAATACTTGCTCGCGCATTCTTGAACTGAGTGCGATTTACTTAAGCAGTTTAAACATCGAGATAACCGCTTAACGGTTTCGTTACGCTGAGATGCGCTTTTTGAAAGAAACGATGGGCAATCGTTGACATAATGACGCGCGCGACACAGAGGACATGATATCGGCGATGACTTTGTTACGGCCGCGGTATGAATCCGAGTGGACTCGAACGGAAATTTGTGCGATTGTACGCCGCTTTTAACGGGAGCTGAGGGTTTCGTTTGCGAAACGGGAGAACTCGAACGGCCGCTTTTGAATTCTTCGAGCGCGCGAACACGCGAATCGATAAATGCTCGCAAAGCATCGAACGAAGGCGGTGTCACGTCGTCGCTTGTTTGGAGTTTCCACTCCTTGCGGGTCGTGGAATCGAGTTTTTGCGCGGTCAAATGCACGAGAATGTCATTCCATAAGTTTTCGGGAGTTCGTCCGAGATTTTGGAGTGACGCAACGGACATGCTTACACGATCGCGTAGGTCTTGCAAGTCCGACGCGGATTCGCGATTAAGAGCGGGCAATTGGAGCAATGCGGACAAATGAACGGCAAGGAGACGACGCGGATTATCGTATCGCGATTTTAGCGCATCCCACGCTATAGAGAAATTGGCGTCGGTCACGGGAAGGTGGCTAACGCAATCGAGAGCTCGGCCTTTGAGACACGAGACCAGATAATGCATCCGGGATGCATCAGGAAGCGACGGATTTGAGACGATAAGCGCGTTGAACCGATCGCGAAACGCCTCCCAGGTCTCGTATTGACCTTCAAATTGCGGAAGCTGAATTCGCGGAAGGTGATGTGACGATTCGAGAGATCGCGAACCGGCGTTAATTTTCTGAGGTTCACTCACGGTTTCCTGCGTCTGCTGGTCGAGGGCAGCTTGCATAAAGGCTAGAGTGTCGAGGTAGGTCTCCTCCGTGATCTCGAACTGGTCCTCGGTGAAGTAAGGGTAGCTTTTCTGCTCCGCCGCGGACAGGGCTGCTGCGACCTTTCCGTGGCCAGCCTCGTACTTCCTCCACTGCTCCTTGAGATGGACGATCCGAGTCTGCAGTACACTCTTCGTCCATTTCTCCTTCCCCATTTTCTTCAAATTTGTCATCGCTCTCGCGATGGCATGTTGCAGGGTCAGTTGGTTGTCCAACCGGTCGGCCATCGTTTGTGCTGACTGGTTAATTCACGCTCTCAGATCCGGCTCGAAGGACCAATGTTTCGGCTTGAACGATGTTCGAGAGCCTGAGGCCGGAACCATTCAGACTTGAATGCTGAGGACGTGGTGATGGTTGTAGGTGAAGGAGTTGGAGACTTGTTTTATCCAACGCAACAATTTATTTTCAACACAGTCAGTGTAAAATGTTATAAGCACAAACGCGGACGGCGAACGAGACTTTAAACAAGAAGAGTGACGATGTCACGAAACAAGATAATTAGCAACAAGCGTTGCGATTATTGAACTGTAGACTTTATAGATAGCAAGCGAGCGCTGCGAAGTCGAAATGTAAAGTGAGCTCGTTCACACGCACGGTAACGAACGAGCGACGGAGTCGGTTGAAAACGCCTTTGTCTGATTGGCGCATTCGGTTTCACCTTGTTCGATTCAAACGAAGGTGCTCGACGTTGGTGACCTCCACGCGGACAAGACCACGGCCTCTGCGGATCGAGCGATCCAGAAACGAAAACAAGAGAAACCGCTCACCAACGATCGAGACACCTTCATCCGAATCGCGGACAGCCATGCCGATACCAAACATTTCTCAATGATTGTTTATGCAATAAACAATAAAAAAAATTAATTAAATTAAATAAATTAAATTTTATTTTATTTTATTTTAGTATAACTTTTTTTTAATTTTAAATTTTCGTTCGTTTTTTTTTCATTGCAACGTCTGCGATCGTGTCATCCACTTAGAATGCGCCGGAATGACCGCAAGAAATTGGACTTGTGAGCTTTGCATTTCAGATTACTTGTGGTTATTTTTAACTTTTTTTCTTATTATTAAAAAATTATTTTGTCATTCAGATACATGAATAAACATTTCATAACAGAAATTGTAATTTTTATTTGAATGTGAAAGTGGCTCACGATTCCCCGAGATTTTCCAAATTCAAGAAAATGCAAATTTTTTGTAATAGTCTTAAAATCATCTAATTTGCAGATATTCGATTAAACTATTGTGTCTAAAAGAAAGGTAAATCTTCATACTACAACATTTAGCGTTGAAATTTGATGAAAAACTTAATTTAATAGCAGTTTCTTGGCAATAAAAAAAAGTGGCTCACAATACCCCGACTTCCCCTACACAAGATTCTTGTAGCATAGATAAAGACTAAAAAACAATATTAAAAGATTCCGTACAGTATCAGATATCCCGAAAAAATTCACGGGATACCCGAACACTCCCGGGAATTTCTGAATATTCTCGGAAAAACCCGGGACTCGGGAATTCCCAGGTTCCCGAACACCTCTAACTCCTACACTACTTAACAAGATACCGATCATGCAAATTCTACTTGTCTATCTACAGAGTATCTATCCACAGATATAGAATTGTGGAACCGTTGATGCGGTATGAAGCACGGAATACGAATTCGCGTAAAACGTGGCATAAACTATACCATATAACAAATTTAGCGCCGCCAAATATTGTGCCGGTCGAGATCCTCGCATTACCACGTCGGACCCTTTAGATTGATTAAAAGCCAGGCCTGTAAGACCGGTGGATGTCCGCCCGGCGCGAAGGCTCGTGGAAAATCGTGGTGCGCGCGAGTAATCAGCGCGAGACAGTGCCGCTCTGCGAGCCGGTAAGAGAACAGAAAAGAGAGAGAATGAGTTAGCGGTAGTACTCCTCGGCTGATCCAACTTAAACATAATCAGTGTGCGCGGGTTTCGCCGGTGGAACATTCATCCGCTTTGATCTCGAGCTGGCTCCTTTCGGGTCGCACTCGCTCGAGGACGACTCGCCGCAGGTGCTGGAAGGAAAAATCTGGCTTCCGCGTAACGGCAACCCACTCGTGTTGCCAAAGACATCCCGGAGGGTCCATTAACCTTCCGTGAGGGCCAAGCGCGCGGGACGAGAGAAAAATAAACAGACCTGCGGGAGGGAGAACTGCGAAAGAAAGAGAGAGAGAGAGACATATATATATATGTATATATTATATATATGTACAGAGGGTTGGTTCTCCCGAAGAGGCGAAACGGGGGATGCAATGAAAGTAGGAAAAGTGGAGGCAGGAAGGGACAGAGGAAGATAGAGAGCGAGACAGACGGTTCGGGCTGGTGATGGCGTGTCTGGATATCGATCCCGGCTTCCGGGATGTTACCATCATGGCCCAACTCTCTCTCTCTCTCTCTCCCCTTCCCTCTTCCTCCCTCTCTTTCCTCTCTCGCTCTCTCTTCTGCCCCTTCACGTGTGGACGAACCGGCCCACTCGGCACCCCGTGTGCGTCGAGGGTGCACAGGTGAACGCGAACCCATGGTTCCGTTATATTCGCGCTCGTATCGTGTTCCCGTGCCTGTACACAATCGCTCAAAAGTTTCCGCGAGTCCTCGGCCCCTCAGGGATCTGCCTTCTTGTGTAACGCGAACGTTTACGTCGCTCCTCGCCTGCACACGCTGCAACGAAATCAGAATTCTCGTCGCGTTCGATCGAGCTTTTATTCGGGATCGCGTGACATAGAATTGGGTAACGCGGGCTGTTCGACACTTGCCGTTCTCGGAATTATTGCTAACCAGTCGACGAGCTAGCTGAAATAGCAATTTTCACGTTCTAGATACCCTGTTCGAAAATGTCTGGTTTAATATTTCGAATGAATTTTAATGAACCACAGAATTTAAAGAGAGATAATGCTATTAAATCAGGAAATACAGAAATAGCAAAACATCTTATCGATCAAGGTGCAAATCTCAATTCTCAAGATATTTATTACGAAGGAACTGATTACTCTTGTTTTAAGAATATATGATTTTTATTGTGTTACTGGAACGGGATGTTTGTTGCATATCAGCTCCACATAAATTTCTCGAAGCAGACACAATAGTGCAGCATGGTGCGTAGACTGTATCGGCACGGCGGCAGACTGAAATATTCATCTTGAGCCGCGCTGAAACATGCAAGAGCAAATAATTCCGCGGAATCTGAGCCCGGGTACGCAACACAGCGGTCGCAGTAGGTGTTTGTTACGCGTTTATTCCGGATTCCGGTCGGTTGCACGCGCATTGTCCTCGCATAATGTGGCCGCGAGCAATCAGAGTGCATTCGCGGCGACACGCACGCGTCCCGAGAGCTGCCTCTCGTATTCCGTCCACGCGTTTCGCTCTCCCTCCCTCTATCTCTCTCTCTCTCTCTCTCTGCTTCTTGTCTTCTCTCTCCCTCTATACTCTCCGTAGTTAGTTGTTATCCAACCAGTTGTGACCAACAGGGAAAATTTTATTTAGCGATCCTCCGCGCACTTTTTGCCCCTCTACTTTTACACGGCGTAAAGTTGCATCAGGTTTCCGGGCGGGTTTAATTACGCGTGCACCTCGCGACCGACCCTCGCATTTAATTCCCGGAATTTTCCCGCGAACACGGCGAAACTGGATCTTCACCCTTTGCCGCGGTTAATTACAATCTGACCTTTGATCTTGCAAGCAGCCACCGCCGCCCCGTCTAAACGCGTACTTCGCCCTTTTCGTCGAATCGGCCGCGGACAACATCGCCATCATATCCCGCGAACTTTCTTGGCTCTGTATCTCGGTAATTCGGAATTAATTATCTAAGTACTCCAAGTTCCAAAATAACGCGCCCGACATCTGTGGTTCTGCCATTATGAAATCATACGCTGTACAGAATCATGTACAGAATCAAGTCGTTTTCGAGAACCTGTTACTTCGGGAAAGTACAGCGAACTTTCATTGAAATATCTTCTTAAGTTGAATAGGTTCGGCTGGCTGATTATTTGCTTCACCCTCAGGATTAAATTATAACTAATCTTCATCCGATCCTCTGGTGGAGATTCACTCACTCGTTTATCCATGCGATTTTCGCCCGTGTTCCATTTCACATACTGTAATACGTAAACTTTTCATTAATGTTTTCGGCGCATAGGTTCGATCCAATTTTAACTAACAAGTGTCTCAGCATTACCAATTCCATTTACTGACTTGTATGAGGAGTTCAAGAGAAATGCACATATACAAACCAAAAAGATTATAAAAGAGCAAGGCTTGATGAAAGGGAAAATATTTTTCAACCATTATTATACTGGAAGGTCTAAGCCATGGTTTAAACACGAACGTCTCTCACGAGAATTTATTGTAACTATTAATCGGTGCAGAGCCGATCATTATAGTCTTAATGTGTCTCTATTTCGTGTAGGAATTAGTGATCCGAGATGCGACTGCGGATACAGTAGTCAGGATATTAATCATATTGTTTGGCAATGTAGCCTCTTCGATTTACAGCGATCTGGGCTAATTCAACAGTTGCGTGAAATTAAGCTTCAGTTGCCCTTAAGCTTGGAAATGTTGGTTGCCGAACCCAATATTGGGGCTTGTTTTCTTATTTTTAATTTCTTGAAAAAATGTAAACTGCGAATTTCATTTGATTTAAGTGTGGACTGTGTATATGTATACTGTAATTTGTTTCAGTGCAGTAGAAATAGATCTCGGATGAGATCTGAAATGCTTAATAAAAGGAAATAGAAAAAAGCAATTTTGCAAATTTTTGAACCATTCTCAACGTTTCGATCCGGATATGGATCCTTTTCAAGAGAACTTGCGTTTACTGTGTGAAAACAATTTCTTTAAATTAATTATTGAAACTTAGAAACAATTGTAACTGTAATATATCGATGAAATATAACTGCACGTATTTATTGAAAATATGAAACTGTGGACAAAAATACAATCGAGCAAATTGAAGCGTAGAGTTTGTCATTTTATTTGTCATTATTGCTGCGTGTACGTTTGTTTCGTTCCTTAATAATCCTAACGAGGTAAAATTAATACAACGAGTATTGATAATGTGCCGATAAGTATTGAAAATGAGAACAATATAAAACATTTAAATAATTCTATTTTATTTTAATATTAATTTCACCTTGTTAGGATTATTAAGGAACGAAACAAACGTACACGCAGCTCGTATACCTTCCAATTAATGCGAAGCATTTTTATTCAGCATACAAATCCGCGGTCGAATAAGCACCAATATGTTCATTCCAGAAAATGTGTATATTCCATTAAGAATTAGTTCTGTTATATTCCAATGAACAGAAAAATCTGTTCAGACTGTTTTCCACCTTTCCTTCAGAATATCGTTACATCGAAAATTATAAAATCCGCAGTCGCGATTCTAATGGAATAAAAGATAAATTCGCGGAATAAAAGCGTATCGCGAAATTTTACAGTAAATCCGACGACGTCTTATTCGGCTGTCGGAGCCAGACAAACGGTCCGGTTGTTAATCGCGTTGTTTTCGAGCGTTGCCTCTTAATTCCCCGCGGATTAACGATAATGCGGCCCGGGAACAAGCCCGCTCGTTTTTCGTACTCGGGCTGCATTGGACAAATTACTGAATGCACGCGGCATTAACACGGTAATTGACCCGCATTAGCCGGTTGTTCGACGAGCGTCTCGAGGGTTTCTTAATGAATCGTCGCTCGAGCCGTCTGCCTACGCCCCGGGACCGTGTCCGCAGTCTGTTTTCAACGCAAACTCGAGTATTTTTAGCCTGTGATCTTGGTCCGAGCATATCTATTCCTCGACTTGAATTATTTACGCCAGTGGAGCTCAGTCCCGATGGGAATCCGATCTATACTGTATCTTCTGTCGACGGAACGCGTTATGCCAGCCAGCGGAGAGATGTCAACGACGATCAGGCGGAATGACGCCGATCCAATCCGAGGCAATTTAACGCTCCCATCGAATCGTCAGACGTGATCAAACTGTTGATGTTTGTCCGAATTCCGACTTTTTACAAGAGGATGTTGCTAAGCATTCATCTGTTTGAATGAATTTGTTTGAACCAACAAGTTATTTGTTTCGTTGCCTCTTCAGCTGAACAATATGTTAAACTACTAAAAATGCAGACATTTCAGGCATGATTATCAAGCAAGTTAATATTAGAACTACCACACCAGTCAAAATAACTGGTTTTACAATTTCATTTTAGAATTCTTACTTCATGTTACATTTTTTCCGCAATGACGTGATGACTTTTGCAGCGCTAACTAAAGGTGTGATATAATGAATTTTATTTTTGTTTAATTTATTCAGAATCAAAACAATTTTGTGTTATCGCTACTTATACCAATATCAATGTTTCTCAAAGGGGAAATGTTTCAATAATCTGTTTACCGAACCCGAAATTGTTTATTAGATATTTAGTTAGATTTATTGATGATTTGTTATTAAATTTGATCGCACGCAACGTTTTATTTTGGCGCCACAACATCGACATAAACATATCTGCGTCATTTTGTATACCATAGCCGTTGGAATAGGACCTAATTCTTTTATATATAACAATATATCATTAGTCCTAAGAATGGTAAAACAATTGAAAATCTCTAAATTGTTGCAAAAAGTGAACAATATACCAATGGAATGCTCTGATGTCGAGGATGGGGAATTGTATGAGCATGAACGAAGTAAATCAGAAGAAAATGAAATTGAACTTTACAGTGATAATAGTAATAATGAGATTATAGAGACAAAGAAAATGTTGAGGAGTCCACGGAAAGTAATCTAAAAAATATTTTGAATTTCGGTAAAAGTAGACGTGTTTGTGTACCTTCGAGTTCTGCAGACGAAAATGAAAGTATACAAGATCCAGTTGGGAAAAATAAAAGAAGGGTCTCATTATAAGACTGGAACAAGTCATTTTCACTGGTCTTAGTAGAAAAATAGCTTCGTCTTAACTGTTGGTAGTTCTAGTGTTAATACCTACAAAGATGAAAAAAAATGTGATACATACTACGGAATAGCAATAACAGTTATGCAAGAGAAAAAAGCCCGTAACTTGTTTCATTTCCCCAAGATTAATTTCCAGAGCATCGTTTTTGCAGCGAGCGGAGTGTACAAGGAGCCTTGAAAAATAGGTTTTGAACGACGAATGAATTAGGTTCGAAGCGACAGATATTTGCATGCAGATTCGCAGTGTTATCGAGGAGTCGGGCGGAAGTATTTGTCGAAGCGGGCGTAGACGGAGACGTAATATTTCAAACGGCTGTCAAAATGAAAACTTGACCCGTCCCTGGCGGATCCATCTTCGAAAATCCCGTGCATACAGTCTCGCGTACGGTACGTGTCACACGCGATATTAAAGCGGGCACCATTGGCGACCGTCCAAGCCGATGAAAACCGAGGTTATCGTCTGCCCCCACCGGCGAGTGATTTCTTTTTAGGACCTACCGTGGAACCGTCGACGACGATAGGAACCACGCCCGATCATTTCACGAGCTCGTGAATTTTCAAGATCTAATCTAGTCTTGTCCGTTTCCTTAGACACTCCTCGCACCGCCGATGAATCCCCAACGAACTCCTCAGACAGGGCTGATCTAACGAGGTCCTGGAACCATTCCTGAAATTCTGTGGATACTAGAAATCTCTGGAGTCAAGGAGACTTTGATAGAAATTTCGCTTATTCGCACAGAATGATCTATGGTGGAAGAAAGTTGAGCACTTTCTCATTGGTAGGCGAATACTGATGTTTACCACGCTTATATTAGCTTGCCGAGTTCTCGTTGTTGTTGTTGTTGTATACGTCAAATCTTCTAATCGAATTTTAAACAACTTCCCGATGAGCTAGAGACTTGAAACTTTAAACATGGCTCAGAACTGGATGACAATGCAATATTAAAAAAGAAATTTAAAAAGCTGTGCGTTCAGGAGAGAAAGAAATTTTAATATTAACCGTCACACCTCGTCGCGCGACACTCGGTAGTACATCATCGTGTTAAGCGATCCCCACTCCGCGCGCCAGCGCTCCCTACTCCACAACGCGTTCCCACTCCGTCTCATCCCCACTCCACTGACCCATTTTGCACCGAAGGAGCTCAGTCAGTGTGGTGTTCTGTTCATTCAGTTCCATTTCGGACAATTTCGGACACCATCAAGAGACGTCGTCTCTCGGACTCATCCCCTCATTCTATCTCGCGTATTTCCATATCTTGCGTTTCTATATCTTACTATTTCATACCAGTATTACTATATCTTGCGTTCTATTTAAAAAAGACTAAAAAGTAGAAAATAAAAAATATATAAAAAGAAACTTTTTAAAAACCACGCTTATATTAATATGTATTAAAACGGAGAAAATAATTTTTTTAGACATTAGTGACTATAAATAAAAGCGTGGAGCGTCCACGAAGATTACGTCAATATAGTTTAGCGCTCCACGCTTGTATTTATAGTCACTAATGTCTAAAAAAATTATTTTCTCCTTTTTAGTGCATTTTAATATAAGCGTGGTTTTTAAAAAGTTTTTTATATATTTTTTATTATATCAATAATTGTAAACTTCACTCTGGAACCGGTCATTTTGACCGGCGATGGTAGGTTTAGTGTTAAGAAAAGAAACGATATCACACAATTTTTATTCCGTATAAAAGTTTGCAGGATAATTTTTGTAAAATGTAATGATCAACTACGTTGCTACTTGATTTTGACACGTGAAGATACATAAAAGTAGTCCGGTGACATTTTTGCGTTATACCGTTGTTCAGATCATTGTACAGTACAACCTCGTTTAACCGAACACGTCCGGGTACAAAGCTGTTCGGATAACCGACGAGCTCGGACAATAGACTCACTAATTACTCACAATACGCGTCTATACAACTAATATTACTCTGGGCTGTATTTCATACAATACATGCTTGGTTAGCAGTTCCTATACATGATGTTTTGCAGTAGTTAGTCCGTAGAAACGAGGTTCGGAATATTAAAGCGCGTAGAAACAGAAAAATCGGCGGATTTTCACCCATGGGATGCAATCAAACTGAGAAGTGAATGAAAATTAATATAAATTCAGACTCTGGAGAAAAATGGGTTCAGTATTGTCCATTGAACACAATCAACCTGAGAGACAAATGCAAGTGAGATTAAATTGAAACTGCAGAAAACTAGGATAATTAAGTAAAGCACCATTTTCACCATTCAGCAAAAAAGTTCCGAGCAAAAGTTAAACAGTATATAAAATGCATTTTCCCTTTCATAATGTCATAGTTGACGTTAAGACGAATTCAACGACCTACTAAAATAGGATTTTGCAACTTTTCGGGCCAGACACCCTACTGTGCAACGTTTTAAAACTGTCCTCTGCCACTAACATTATTAAACGTTCTCCCGATCATTTTATCGACAAACAGTTTCATGGGAAAAATTCACAGAACTCGAGATGAAATGTATCGTTGAACGTACCACGTTTTAATCAGATTTTTTATTTATAGTCACTAATGTCTAAAAAAATTATTATCTCCTTTTTAGTGCATGTTAATATAAGCGTGGTTTTTAAAAAGATTTTTTTTATACATTTTTGTACGAATTCTTCTTATGTTGTATTAGATTTTGAGGGCTACCGATTTCGTTTCGTATTCGGAACACATTATTTCATGATGAATTAGGAATAATATTAAAATAAAGTACGACATCCCTGAAAAACGATAACCCCTAAAAAATTGGCCTTTCGAGACAGGGCGGAAGGTGAACCATCAGCGCGTAAGATCGTAAATTGACCGAGGCGTGTCACTAAACAAGGGAAGGTCGTCGTATAACCAGAAAGCAGGCGTTCTCTGACGCAACTTTTATCGGTTGGCGACGCATCGAGTCGTGTCGGACGATTACGACGCCGCAAATAAAACTGACCATTGTACGCATCGGTGGTCGCCGAGCCGACAATTAATTGCCGGGCATCGAGAGGAACGCATGCTCGAGCAATAAACAGCGGTCGTTCGCAGAAGATGGCGGAGCTGGTCTCAATTTCGCGCTGTCGTCGAATTCCGTGAAGATTCCCGTGCCATTTTACCCTTCCGCCGGGATTAAAGTCTTCCGAGACATTCGGGTCCTCTGTCTAGGGTCTCTGTCAAAGGACGTCAAGAAAGAAGAGAAATTTTCTTTGAAAAAGAGAGGGGTTTCCTGATCGGCTTTTCGGTCGCGAATATCTCGTGATCGAAGACTGGAAGACGTCGATGGATCCGGGGAAAGGTTTCCCAACTGTTTCGCGATGGCAGCTCACGGTTTTCGGATGTTGGAGGAGTCTGGTTCTTTTGCGAAACAGCCAGAGAGTTCTCTTGGCGGCCGGCCAGACCGAGCTTCCTCTTTTTCGTTTATTCGAAGCCTCTCGATTAATCGATTCCGCCGTCCGTCCGACGAGAGGCTGGATCGCCGAGGAAAATTGAAAAGCGTCGGGCCAAGTGCGGAAAGATTACTGCCGGAGATAATGGGCTGTTAGAGAGTGGGCAACGAGGGTTCTCCATCGCGCCAAGGGCTTGGCCTTACGACTAGACGGATTTTACAAGGCTGAGACTGCTGCGAGTCCTCCCTATTTGTCGAAGCTGACTAGAATTTTTAATTTTGCTACTTTTTATTTGATTTTAGTTTATAAAACTTCTCGTAATTCCCTCAGCCCTAGGCGAAAATAATTTTACTCGTTCGCGGCTGCTGCGAGAATCTGGGGCTTGGTGTTGCGTTCAATGAAGTTTAACGAGGGTTTTATTTTGCTTACAGTTTAGTAGAATTTTTAAGTGAACTATTTCTCATTTAATCTTAACTTGCGGCATTTTTTGTGATCGTTTTCGAGCTAGGGAAACAGGATTTTATTCGTTTGTGGCTGCTGAGGGAGAACGGGGTTTGGTGTCGCGTTCAAAGCACTTTAATGAGGGTTTTATTTCCTTCCGTAGAATTTTTAATTGAACTATGCTTTATTCAATTTTAGCTTACGGTGTTTTTCATGATTTTCTCAGTGCAGCGGAAAAATATTTCATATTATGGTTCGTTTATTAATTTGCAAAAGAGGAGAACAGCTTCAACACGATTTGAAGCCTTATAAAAGAAAGTAAGCAAACGAAATAAAACGAGTAGTATCGATGCCGCCAAGCTAACGTATAAGACAGCAAGAATAATGATAGTACGAATAAATGAGATTCAGATTGATCGATCACCGTGGTTATTAAATCCGACCCTGAATTTCATCTGCACGCTTGACGAAACGTGTCTGGCGTCTCTCAATTTGCATCGAGGAGATAAAAAGAACATAATTAATCGAACACCCGAACCTGTCATCGGCCGTGTTCTATGTAATGCAACAGAAACGATCCGCTTCGGGTATCATCGCGTTCATTGATTACCAGACTTTTCTACAGGAATTCTTCGAGTTGAATTATGGAGAGACAAGCTTCTCGGTAAGTCGAGCCATTCATCAAACTAATTGTGCCTCCCGCGGTGGTTTCTAAGAACCGGATTAATCGTTTCGCCAGCCGCTGAGAAGTTAACCGAAAGCGGAAACCGACGCCGGAATTTTACGCTTATTACGCTACGATTGACCCGACTTGCATCTTTGATTCCGTGCAAATATTTGCATCCCGTTCGGGAACATACACTGCACACTATGGTTTCTCGCGGGTATTCTCGGAGCGGTTGCTAGAATAGTTCCATTGATCATTTCTTGATACGCTAGTTTAGATTTTCCTCTGTACCATCAAACGAGCATTAATATTATTGCTTTTATAAATTACTGTATGGGAACATAATCTAAAAAGCTCCTAAATAAAGATTTTATTTTGCCTCGCAGCGAGGCAGCCTCGACTCGCAGGGGAACGGAAGGGCGCAGCAACCATCCTGTCGTCGCGCGTCGGCTAAACGCCCTTAATTAAGTTGTGCAGGGCCTCGGGGAGCTGGCAGCCATCCGTCCAAGTTCTTCAGAGGCTGGCTGATGCGAAATCGATGGCGAGACAGCGTCGCGTCGCCTCGCCTCCAATAAAAATTCCTCGGAAGCCACGGCTGCCAGGAAATGTCCTGTGCACGTGGGAACAGAGAGGGAAAGAGCATCGTTTCGATCGACCGAGGCTCACGCCTAGACTCTGTGATCGAGAGATTTTCCTCGGGAATATATGGGAACCCGACGGAATTTCGTGGGAACCCGGACGAATCCTGTGGAAGCATCGTCTTTTCGAATTCCCGGGGTAATGGCGGCCTTGTCACCGGTCTCGAGGTCGAAGCCGCGGATCGAAATTACGTGTCAGATTCGACGAGATGAATCTTCTAGCACGTCGATTCCTCCTTGCTGAAATACCTTAAGTTCTAACCAATGCCATAACATCAATTCTACGAGACACTCTCCTTAAACGAAAGAAAATATCTGTTCAGGCTGTTTTTATGATCGCAGCAATATTTTATGTTTACGAGCTGGTCCAATTTAACACGAACATCCTGTACAGGTCAAGTACAACAGAAACAACACCTAAGGGACTGTCCTGCCTGTCAAAAACACTGAAAATCGCTCAAATTTAAACACTCGAATCTTTTAAACCATTGATCTCCTAGGATCGAAACTTGGAATTTTGGTATTTTCAGCAAATCTACTGGATTATGTACATAGGGCAAATAAAGAAATTTCTGGTTACGGAAGGAAATGTTTAACCAAGTCCTTTTCTATTCATTAAATAATAGCCTAAAATAGAAATACATTTAGGATCAATAAAATAGAAACGATGATATTAGGTAATACACAGCAAGAGAAATAAAAATAATAATAGTACTAACCCTTAGAACATAATAAAATATTGTTGAGATTATTAAATATGTTGGTACCAAATCAATGACTAAACATTTAAGTATTGTATCAGGTATTATATTAATTTCATACGCCTGGAATTTAAAAAATCACAGAGAATGGAAATATTCTAGGATCATTCTAGGACATTCATCTCCTAGGATTGCAACTTGGAATTTTGGTATTTTCAGGCGCAAATTTACTGAATTATGTACATAGGGCAAAGGAAGAAATTTCTGGTTACGCAAGGAAAAGTTTAATCAAGTCCCTTTTTATTCATTAAATAATAGCCTAAAATAGAAATACATTTGAGATCAATAAAATAGAAACGATAATATTAGGTAATACACAGCAAGATAAATAAAAATAATAATAGTACTGACTCCTAGAACATAATAAAATATTGTTGAGATTATTAAATATGTTGGTACCAGATCAATGACTAAACATTTATGTATTGTATCAGTTATTATATTAATTTCATACGCATGAAATTTAAAAAATCACAGAGAATGGAAATATTCTAGGATCATTCTAGGACATTCATCTCCTAAGATCGAAACTTGGAATTTTGGTATTTCCAGGCGCAAATCTACTGGATTATGTACATAGGGCAAAGGAAGAAATTTCTGGTTACGCAAGGAAAAGTTTAACCCAGTCCCTTTCTATTCATTAAATAATAGTCTAAAATAGAAATACATTTGAGATCAATAAAATAGAAGCGATGACATTAGGTAATACACAGCAAGATAAATGAAAATAATAATAGTAATGACCCTTAGAACATAATAAAATATTGTTGAGATTATTAAATATGTTGGTACCAAATCAATGACTAAACATTTAAGTATTGTATCAGGTATTATATTAATTTCATACGCTGGAATTTAAAAAATCACAGAGAATGGAAATATTCTAGGCTGAACAAATGTTTAATATTCGAGTTAAAATAGCTCCGAGTGCAAAAGGTTAATAGACAGAAGGATCGAGCGAGCACGCGAGCCTAAGCATTGACAGGCGACGAGCAATCTTACAATTAGCGTGCTTCGGTAATTATTGGAAGAGGATGGAGGCTAGAAGCAGCGATCCGGAGGCCAGCCCGGGGTATAATTAAACAAACGAAGGAATGGAAATTATTCGTGGCTGGGGTCAGACTCGGCGGCGGACAGACCGAGATGAAAATTCCGGGATGGAAGTAATACGCGACGCCTCGCAGAAAGGACCTTTCGATAAAAATTCCAGGAGAGCCAGGATAGACGAGTCCTCCGACGCCGACACGCCGGTATTCGATCGATTCGGAGAACAACTGGGGACTTTTAATGACTTCCTTCTCGAAATCACGCGCGGCCCCGTTCCGAGGATCGTGAGCTTGCACTTTGTGGGGACGTTAGGCGAAATAGCCGCGGTCCGGGCTATTCTTGCGGGATCGATTGATGCGATAGGCGTGGTGGATGCTGTGTCTGGGATTTCCACCTTGGTTCGAAATAAAATAAAATCACTTTTATTCGAAAACTCTTGAAAAAACGGTAACGTTTTTAACATCGAACCATATGACACGGATATTCTTTTTAAATTTTCAAAATGTTTAGAATTGCTGAAAAAGTACTGGAAATTGTTTAACACATGTTATAAACAACGACATGCACGAATCGTCGCAAAAATACCAAATCGCAGAGTTTTGACTAATATGTTGAGGCAAAAGAATGTGGACGAATGGGGCGGAGTTATTATAAAAACGCCCAAGGCCAACGATGAGCTCCGATGTCTATAGGGCGAGATATTCGAGCTGTTTCCGGGCCAGACGAAAAATCAGCCGCGATAAATTTTCTTCACTCGTTCGGACGCGTTTATTTACGGCTTCGCGCCCCGTCGCGAATATATCGTCGCGCGGTGTTTATAGCCGGCCATTTTTCCGGGCTCTCCGGTCCTAACGACGCGTCGGACACTTTTAAGCCTAACAGGTGGCAGATTATCGAGCGATCCATGCTCCGTGGAAAATATGTCAAGGGACTCTCGCCGTTTATTTCTTCTATTCGCAGAATGTCCACGCGGAATTCTCTGCGTCGCGTCGCCACTATTCAAACTATTCGCAGCTCTTCGATTTTATTTATTCATCGAGGAACGAAACATTTCTACGATTGAAACTCCTTGGTGTACGAAGACGTCGCAGATACAGCATGTGGTTGTTAAAGGCGTAGACTCCTTTTTCCAAGATTGCAAGGGTGCGGGATTCGCGTTCTGATTTCTCGATAATACAAAAATGGGGTTCTTCAGTAGTCAAAAACGCTAGATAAAAGATCGATCTAGGGCGCTGTCGCCCTCAAAAGTCCTGTTTTACCACGTTTTTATTAGCTCGCTTTCTTGTCTGTCTGTCTGTCTGTCTGTCTGTTTGTTCGGTACAAATTTTGCAATTGACTTTAAACTAACTTCCCGATTAGCTAGAGACCTAAAATTTTAAACATAGCTCAGAACTGGATGACAATGCAATATTTAAAAAAATTTTTTTAAAAATCCTATGCGTTCAGGAGATATAAATTATTAATAATTTGAACCTCTGCACCCCTCCGCCGCGTGACGTAGTACGTCTTCGCGTTCAGCGTCCCCACTCTACTACGTGTTCCCACTCTGATTCATCCCCACTCCACTGACCCGCTTCGCACCGAAGAAACTCAGTGTGCGTCAGTGTGCGTTCGAGCTCCGCGCGGTGTTTACAATGTTACTACGTATTATTATAGTATAATGTTTGTTCACCAAGCGAAAGAACAGTTAGACTGAAATTTTCCGTCGAACCTTTATCTTTGACATTTTACCACGGCGTTCGTTTTCGATATGACGCGTCGCAATACCGTCTGTTTACTACATGTCTCTGTTATAATCTCATCAAAATGTTCAAAATCGATTGTAAAATTGCACACATACAAGGCTAAAAAGCAGAAAATAATTATTTAAATAAAAATAAATTTTTTAAAAATACCACGTTTTTAAAACGGACTAAAAAGTATAAAATAAAAATTTTAAAAACGCCACGTTTAAAAAACGGACTAAAAAGTAAAAAATAATTTTTTCTAGCCCCATACAGATTATTAACCCCGTACAGATAGTCCTGAACATTTGTGATTGTGATTTTTGAATAGCTATGAAAATACTTGTAAGATTTAAAACGAAAAACGTGGGGCGCATGCAATAGATAATTGATGCATGAACACCTAAATCACTAACAATTTTATTGCACTGCAAATGATATGAACTGTTTTGCGAGTTTTCTCAGCGGCAGCTATTCACTACACTCCTTACTATGTATTATCTTGCGCCCCACGTTTTTCGTTTTAAATCTCACAAGTATTTTCATAGCTATTAAAAATTCACAATCGCAAATTTTCAAGACTATCTGTACGGGGTTAATAATCTGTATGGGGCTAGAAAAAATTATTTTATACTTTTTAGTCCGTTTTAAAAACGTGGTATTTTTTTAAAATTTATTTTTATGTAAATATGTAAATAATTTTCATTTACCAGGCGTAATTTGCATTATTTGGAAGCATACAACTGCGCATCTAGCTACATCTATTTTCATAGTTACATGCTGCCGAATAATGCAAATTGCGCCTCGTAAACGAAAAAATAGGACTTTTGAGGGCGATAGCGCCCTAGATCGATCTTTTATTTAGCGTTTTTGACTACTGACAAACCTGGTAACGAGTCTACCGCCTTAAATCCATCTACAGGGAGCTTCAAAGCTTGACTTGGGTGTATCTATAAAAACGACACAAAGCCGAAGTACGTGGAATACAATATATTACAGTGGCGCGTTAATGCCGACGGCGCACGCGACGCTCAGCGTCCCAGCGTGCAACACTCGATTTAACTGTGTTTAGTTTTAATGCCGGCCGCGGACTGTTCCTCTCCTCCATTCGTACCTCGGGCGATACATCGAGTTCCACTTTCCGTTTCCACCTGGTGGAACATTAACGCCCGGACGCCGCTAATGTGCGTTCTCTGTCATGGAAACCGGCTTAACCGACGTTCGACAATCTGTAGCGCGTCGTGGTGTCCATCTGCGACCCTATCTTTCTTTTTCGTCCATGCTCTTCCTTGATCCCTGGCAAAAATGTTCAACGTTTGTACGTACACATTCTGTGACCGATCTACTCGATTTTATTACCATCAGTCCCTACTGGTCTAATTTATTCGATTATATGTACATACATGCATGCATAATTTGATTATTTTAATCAATAAACACAACATACTTCTACGAGTAAATACGGGTAAAAATGTATTCTGTAAAACAACAATGTACGTAAATTGTCCACGACTAATTGTTCCATTCAATTCGCGCATGTCCATACAAAAAAAAGGAAGTATTTATTACAGGAATTCATATTTAAAGCCAGCCCCATTTAAACGACTGCCACAGAGAAAGCTTTGTTCCAAAAATATTTGAAAAATGGATAAACTCCAATTATAAAGTGTATACAAACTCGAAAAAAATACCGAGTTCGTACACGCGCGATTCGTCACACAATGCCTCTTTCACCGTTCCGCGTGTTTAAAATGGCGATCGACCGTTTCGGAACTTGAAGTCGGGAGCGAACGCAATCATTTTTATTCATTCGCGTCGATACACTGCACCGGGCGAAAAATACCGCGGAGCGTGTCCAGTAGGTTGAAATCGGGCATTAAAAAATTTAAAAGGAGCTCTCCGTTTGTCGCGGGCGACCGATCCAATAGGGTAGAAACGGAAAACCGGTGGAAAAAGCGGGACAGCCGAGGGATCGCGAAAATGTATGCCCGACGACGCGAAAGAGATACGGAGAGAAAAAGAGGAAGATAGCCGTAACCGAATCGAAACGCATTGCCGGACGAATTGATATTTCGAGGGATGGGATTCGGCATGGCGGACTTCATGAAATTCGAGCCCGGTTTGCATCCCGTATGCGAAACAGCTGCGTGTCGCGCGTGCATTTCCATTTCCGCGAGCGAAACGCTCGCGTGAACACGATCGCCTCTACAGGCAGTTTCACCGGACCTGTCACAAACCTGTACGACCGAAAACGCGTTAATCGCGTCGAAATCATTTGCTTTTAATCCTCGTCGTTGGAATATGAATGTTCTTCCGCATTAATTCCAGGAGAAACGGATACTAAATAGATATGTATTTCTTCACTAAAAAAATGCACTAAAAAGTATAAAATAATTTCCATTTAATTGATGTGAATACACACGAACTTAAATAGAATACACTGGACACTGGAAATTACGAAAATCCTTAAATTCTTCTACATGCTTTCACATATTAATGTATCTTCAGTCCACCATATTCCAATGAAATCATAATCAGCAACATCTGTCATTTGGAAAATTTTCAATTTTGCGCCGCCTCCGAAAAGATTGCATCGTATTTAAGGTCTTGTGTATTCACGTGAATTAAATGCAAATTATTTCATACTGTTTAGTGCATTTTTTTAGTGCGTTTTTTCAAAGTCGGTTTAATTATTTTTTATAAAATTTTTTTATTTCACACTTTTTAGTGGAACGAGCAGAATTTGTAGAACATCGTAGGATAGTCTTTCGGTCTTATTGGTTATTTGCAATAAAAACCGCAAAGAATTAAAAAATGCAAAGTTTTCAAGAGACCACCCCGGGGACAAGATGCAAAAGCTTTCGTTCCGATTGGTTTGAAAGAGCGAAAAAGAAAGACACATACAGATCGAATTGAGTATCCTTCTTCTTTTTCGAAATAGATCCACGTAGAAGTAGTGGAACATTTCTAATAGAACAACTTCGAAAAATTATTCATTGGCTCGAATATGATCGGGCAGTCAGACTTTTCGTTCGAGCTTAATATAATTTGACAATATGTTGTTTGTTTCAGACCTCAGCCAGCCTCGTCCGGCCCGAGTTTCCTTTCTGCTGTCAGGTGAGTGACATTAATGTCGCCGATGGCAACGTCGGGATTTAGTCCAGGCTTAAAGAATTGCTTTATCATCTGGCTGTAACTCGAACGGGAAAACGTTCGGTAACTTTCTTTCCGCTGCCTTGAGCCCGAACGAACCAATTTTCTTTTCCTTAGCCCATCGCCGGGGTAAATTGTGTTCATATTATTTCTTACTGCTATCCTCCTTCCATTCGTTCCCAGTCTGTATTCAGCACATTTCCGTTGGCGAGCTTTTAACCGAGTGATTTTTCCATTCCGAGCATTTATACGAGCTGTTACGACATCAATTAAATCGACGTAACAAAGATTCAGTTGCAGTCAATATATATATTTATGGGAATAAATTTCTAGATACATAGTTTGTTTCCGTACGCTCGTATATTTCGAATTTGAATCTGCAGTAATTGGTACGTGGCTCTTTTTCGTCCGTAGTAATACGTACAAGTAACTCGGCTGCTCTGTACTTTACCGGACTCGAAAGTTGTGCCTTTCTCCTACGAATTATGATGTATTTGGTATGTAATCCAGTAGATTTGTTCCCGGCGCGGATGCAGATCGAAGTTTCGAACCTCTAGGATCAATAGTTGAGGAGTTATGGTCACTTAAAGTTGAGCATATTTCCAGTTTCTTGACGGGTAAGGGCGCCGCCATATTGGTTTGTAGTGACGGTCGCACTCCGCTTACTGAGTTGGTTAGGATTAGGTCGAGGGGGGTTGCAAGGTAAGCGACTCGCGGTCGTCACTACACACCAATATGGCGGCGCCCTAATCTGGCAAAAACACTGCTGATTGCTCAACTTTAAGCGACCATAGCTCCTCAACTATTGATCCTAGAGGATCGAAACTTCGATCTGCATCCGCACCGGGTACAAATCTACTTGATTACGTACCAAATACATCATAATTCGTAGGAGAAAGGTACTAATTTAGAGTCCGGTACAGTAAAGTTTACCCAGATCTTCTTATGTTACATTAGGTTTCGAGGCACACCAATTTTCCTTTGTTTTCAGAAAACATCATCCTTGCATAAAATGCTTACACGTATTATTATTTCATGATAAGTTAGTAATGATATTAAAATAAAGTACGATCGAAGTTAGTCTAGTAATGAACCATATCGTACGAAGTTGAAGAATAAGAAAATCTATTTTTCTATAAAACGTACCGCGCTCGGCCGACTCCGAAGCCGATTAATAGGAGCAGGAAGTTCGCAGCTACAAATATTTGGCTCGCGGTGAAAGGTTCGAAGTGCCTCCAGGACATAAACGTTTAAACGAAGACTCGGAAGTAGATTCAGACGTGCACGATCAGACGCAGGCGGCAAGCATGGAGATTCCTAGAGATTCGCGAGAACTCGCGCTGAAACTCTCGCAAACTTGGAATATTATTTACTCGGCATGCTGCTTTCGATATTGCATCCCTTATGCAGTTGCTGGAGTTGCCGTATACACGCCTCTCCCTGTTGCCTGTGCTTTACTCCGATACGCGATATTTTGATTTCTAATGAATCGTTTCTCGTGTTTATCGGACTCCCATCTCCAGGATGAGTATTTATTTTTTTTTAACTGCTTCAAAAGCTCTTATGTATATTCCGATCGCAACCTGAACGTAGGATCCACAGAACTGAAATTAATTTGCAAACTAATCGACTGGAAACCAGCTTGAAAGTTTAATATTACAATATTACTCTCGAGTGCTTCTGTTTTATTATTTTCTTGCAGAAACCGGAGACTATATTCAATCCGATGCATACAGTCCCTGCTCACTTTATTAGACTCACCTGTATAATTATGATATTTCTATACGATTTATTGCCGAAAATCTTGAAAATCTGCAATTTTTACCATCATTAAATGTTTGTAGCTCGTTGCAACGTCGACCGATTTTGACGAAATTTTCAGAATATGTTTAATTGACACAGATCTACAAAACTTATTTTTTAAATTTTCAATATAGGCCCACATAAAAAAGTTAAAAATTCAACTTTTAGTATTTTTTCAACAATTCCGATCAATTGCAATTTTTGAAAAAATTTCTTTTCACATTCTTTAGTAAACTAATTGCTCTAGCTTCCCAAAAAAGTTCAAATCGTATAGTACAATATCGTATAGAAATATCATAATTATACAGGTGAGTCTAATAAAGTGAGCAGGGACTGTACATTGTGCCAGTGGTTTTAAGAGTTTATGAAGATTAAAGAAGTATTTAACATTTATGCTTCTCAAGTCTACTTCATTCGTTTGAAGCTTTCGTATATTATTCCTTTTGGAATGATCACTTTCCATGAGACTGAAACAATATTCGACGAGCTTCAACGCGCCCGTTGATTAAAAATTAATTTTCCTTTCGCCTTACAATATAATTATTTCTCGAGAATTATTATAATCTCGAGAGGTTGTACAAGGCGATGCAGGAATCTATCGCTGAGGTATCTAGGTGCACGGTAGTGCGTCAGCCAAGTTCTCGCACTACCTCCTTTTTGTTGGATAATACGGTTGAGTATTTATTGTTGAATAATAATTTGTAGGCTTTACATATACAATATATTTTACCATGCTCTGTTCACTTTTCGAGTGCTACGACGACTGATTGAGTTTTACAGCTACAGCAATAGCGTACAAACGTGTGTGTGTGTATGTACGCTCTTCTCTCTAAGCTCGTCATAACAACCAATAGGATGGCGCAACGGGTATCGACATAGAACTATTTGCTGATGTTGAAGTATTCAGTATTTACAACACTTTTACACGAAACAATTTAGCCGTTTTTTAGAGGCTTATAACTCGGCACTGGAGGCAGATTGGGAGATGTCTCAATATTGACAAAACATTAATCTTCCAACATTAGTAGGTTCCGAGATATAGGACCTCAAAAATCGCTAAAATCACTGACTAACTGACTGACAGATCATCAAAACCTTTTGGGTACTTCCCATTCACCTACAAGCTTGAAATTTGGTACATAAATCCACCGTAACAAACACTCAAAGGTATAATTATCAAAGTTTGAAATTTTACACCTTAAAGTGGTTGTATTGAAAAGAAAACATTACGAAATAGGTACGTATGATAGAACATAGCAGCATAACATACATAAATATACGTTTTATTAGCTTCGAAGTCGCAACAAATACTGATGAAAAAACAATCGCTCTAACGTAAACAAAAGAAACTGCACCGAGCATCGTCTATAGCGGCGGGGGGCAAACGGATCTGAGCATCGCCGGCAAAGTGTTAATCTTCGATACATTGAATTTGGATTTTGTCGTGCAGATTAGAAAAGGATTTCTTTTTTTTGATACCTACTTGATAATGACGAAATTTCAACAAAAATTGATGAAATCCCAACAAAAACATCCTGTAAACAGGAGCCAAGTTCCTATGGCCGTAAAAAGTTGTGAGATCAAACAAAATACGGCCAAGTTCGTTAGCTTAGAAATACCTCTTGCAATACTGGAAAAAGCGTTTGTAAAAATTAGTTTAAAAGAACGCTATTTAATTTTTAAAGAGTTACATGAAGGGCTAAATTATTCAAACTTGGCCGTTACTTTTTAAACCAATGGCCATAAAAGGTGTTAGGTAGCGGCCAAGTTTGAATAATTTAGCCGTCCATGTAACTCTTTAAAAATTAAATAGCGTTCTTTTAAACTAATTTTTACAAACGCTTTTTTCAGTATTGCAAGAGGTATTTCTAAGCTAACGAACTTGGCCGTATTTTGTTTGATCTCACAACTTTTTATGGCCATAGGAACTTGGCTCCTGTTTACAGGATGTTTTTGTTGGGATTTCTAATACTTTAGAGAAGACAATGTTTCAAGCAAAAATGCATTGCTGTTATATGAAAATTGTACATAAAACACAGTTTATTGTACAAATAAAATAAATTCTTCGTTTGAAAGGTGTCCTGTTAATCCACTTGATATTTAGGACATTCACAGCTCGATGAAAATTGACGGATATAGTAGAACGAAGTGATCCATAAAGCTATCAAACTTTATCGCAAAGAAATCGATGAAATCCGTTGCCTTTTTGATAGCACCGTGTATATCGCAAGGCCACGCAATCACACTTCCACAAAATCGCACATAGCAAACGTCAGAACATTCGCAGCTGAATAAAATTCGACAGACAGATACGCAAGAGTATAAAGAAGTAATCTGCAAAGCCATTAAACTGTATCTGCCACCGTCGCAAGGGAATCGATAAAATCCGTCGCTCTTTTGACAGCACCACATGCGACAAAAATGTCCGATGTAATTCGCGTCAGTAAAATTTGTCCAGCGCGCATCTGGAAACTTTCCCCAGTATTCTCTGGCCAGCGTGATCCACAGTTTCTCATCCCCCGGGAAGAAACTCCGGCATCTTTTCGCGTCGCAACTGAAAACACCTGCCATCCAGTGGAACGTTTCTTCCAATTTCTCTGGGAATCTTGTTCGAAGTCCGGTCTTTCCCGCGATCCAGTCCTCGATCATTGACCCCCGGACCTTTTACCTCGCGGACGTAACAGGAAAAATAATGCTGGTCGGAAAAACGCAGGGACGGGAACGTGACGGGCGTTATCGAGGGAGCGACGAGAAGAAATCAGGAATGGAGTGCGCGCACACACTCGCAGGTACGGTCTGATCCTTTTTCAGTGGAATAGCGCGCGCTGGAGAGAGGGAGGAAGAGAGAGAGAGAGGTTGAAGCTAGACAGATAGGGAAAAGGGGTGACGAAAAACGCGGGAAGAACGAGAACCGGCGACGAGTAAAGAACGCATCGAGCCAGACAGAATAGCCGGCCACGTAACGTCGTACTTTTCATTCTTGCGATCAACGCGTGCTCCGCATGGTAAAATCGCTTGAGAGCAGAGGGAAAAGAGAGGGAGAGGGATGTGACAGGGATATCGAGACTGCGTACGGTCGAGGGAGATAAAGTAAGGCTGAAAGGAAAGGCCGAGAAGTGTTTCCTTTGCGAGGACGGAGGGAGAAATTACGTAGCGGGAAAGTAAACGAGAAGGGGACCGGATGTGGGGACGAAATGTGAACCGTGCGATTAATGGAAATAGCAATGATAAAGGGAACTTGTCTGAGAAATACGCGGGGGGTGATCCTCCTGGACAATTTCATTCCAGGATTTTTTACAGGATTTTTTACTGTTTCCTCAATATGAAATATTCTTGCCTTGGTCATCAAGCTTTTAGTCTTCTTTATGTGAATAAGCTGGAAAGAAGATGAGAGAAAGGGAATACAAACAAAAATGATAACGGGTTAGAGTAAAAATGACGTAGACCTAGAAAATAAAATAAAGATAAAGAGGCAGACATAAACCTGATATTTACTGGTCGAGATAAACCTACGAGGAGATAAAGATGGACCCGGAGGCGGCGTCGGGAACAGAGATAAATAAAAATGGGTACAAATATAGAGGGGCAGACGGCGATAGCAGAAAACCGGAAACTGGTTCGGCCGGACAAGCAGAATAAAATATATAGTGTCAGGGGTGGCAGAATGAAAGAGACGACGACGGGGAAACAGAGGGTGGCAGAGGGTGAGAGTGGATAGCGTATGAACGAGCGAGTGAAACGGAGAGCAAGAAGCGTCTGCATCACCTTGCATTCCACTTGACAGCACTTCTGCGTCGTCGCCTGCTCCTTCTTTCTCCTTCCGGTGGTACGCGTCCGCTCTCGGTCCCCAGGCATCCTCTTTTTCAGCGTCCTCCTCTCTCTTCTTCAGCGTGCAGTCGTTCGTCGCAACGATGAATATCGTGGCGGAGGGAAGTTCGAGCGGAGAATCGACGAGCGCCGGGTTTGAGCAGCCTGCCACGCTTCGGCGATCACGAAAAGCTCGCTTCGCGACGAGTCCTCTCTCTCTCTTTCCCTCTACATCTCTCTCCACACCCCTTCGTTTTCGCGTTCGCACCTTTAAGCCTGTAGTTGCATCCTTACGCGGTTTAATCAAACGACTGCGACCCTCGCCGCGTGAACATCGATTCATTTCGCGTCATCTCCCGGTCCGAAGACAGATCTTCCTTTGACTTCACGCCTTTTCATCGCCGTCTTCCTTTTGACCTCACCATCCCGCTTGTTATTCGAGATTCGCTGGCATCGCTGCGTAAACGCCGAGGCGATTGCGTCCTTCGTTTGAACGTCCCCTTCTGGCAGTAGCTAACGATCGTCTACACTGTTTTGGGACTTGAGAGCTTGAGGTGGCGTGGCTTAGTAGTTAGAAATTAATTCTTTGAAATTGATTCATCAAAAGTTGCTGATCCTCCTGGTCTCGGAGCCCGTCCGCTTTTGTCGGAGTCGCCGCTTCGACTGATTCTCTGACTGAGCGCGGTCGCCGAGCTCGATCGCCGTGACAGTAATTATTAATGAATTTATTATTTCAATCCCTTTAGAGAGCGCAAGAGATTAAGGATGTGATCAAGTACCTCGGAAACAGATTCGAACTTTGATTGATTGAATTCGAACTCTCTATAAGTTTTTCGAGAAATATGAATAGCACTCCTAAGTAGAGTAGGGCAATAATCAGATAATATTTAAAAATTACTAATAGTCTTTTTGAATGTTAGTCATAGCAAAGTAGTCATGAGTCAAAACTTCTTGATTAGTTAGTGATAACTAGTCATTAGTGATGACTGATGACTAAAGATTAATTACTGATCATAAACTACTAATTCACTAATAGCTAATAATTACTTAGAGCTGTGACTAACTATTTGCCATTTAGTTATCACTAACTAATCAAAAGGTTTTGACTAATGACTATTTTGCTATGACTAACATTCAAAAAGACTATTAGTAATTTTTAAATATTAGTTGATTATTGCCCTACTCTGCTCCTAAGTATACTCGAACCTATGACAGATAGTTTCGAACCTTTTACAAGTACTTTGGTAAATGGAAGCAATACTTGCAAGTACGCTCGAATCTTGGTCGAACAGATTCGAAACTTATATGAATATCGTACCAGAAATTCTCGGAATTTTCTAATTATTATTTTGTTTACTTTTAAAATCAATTATGCTGTCCCTTAATGCAAATTCAGGAAATATCATGCATACCAAGAGAAATTGGCTACCACCAAGTATTTTAAATCAAATACTATTCTTAAATAGTTACGAATTTAATAAAGAAAGTGCTTAAAATCTATCGTGCAGTTCTGATTTCCAAGATTCTAGTAAGTACTACTTGTGAAAGATTCGATTCCTTTCAACGTCGAAGCACTTATAAGTATGTTTTCGAAACTTATAAGTACTCATTCCGAGGTTTGATGTCAGTTTGTATAAAATGAATACTTTTCAAATATGATCATTGAAACATTATTGCTTTTAAGTAGTAATCGAAACCCATGAGATGAAACTTGGTGATTGAAATTGCCTCGGATTCGTGAGTGCATATCGAACTTTATCCCATCCCTTCAAGGGAACCACTGACTTTTAGCGATGTTGCTGTATCAGATCGTACGACACAAAACCATTTCTTCCACAAACATTTCTTTCACAAACATTTCTTCCTATCTCAAAGAATGTAGAAGTTATTCAGGTGGCGCGTCTTAGGGGTGACTCACCTTGTATGTCGTCTGTGATAGAGCCATCAAATTCGCGTGTGGTTGTTTTGTCAGTTGCGTCGAGGTACTGTTTCGCGAGCGGCCGTACGCGGCAGCAATTCTCGCTCCATCGAAGCGTTGTAAGATGCGCCGGACGGAATCGTGGCCTCAGTTGGACGATATTCCTTCTTGTGTGTCCGTCGTAAAACCGTTTTCGCGTATCTAAACGCCCCGTTCCCGGTGAACAAAGGATACGTCATCGGGAACGCAGCCGTTTCCTCCCGCTGCGTTAGCCGGCAGCATGACGTTACCCCGAGGGAGCTGTAAAACCCGTTCGCCGTGCACGGAAACAAACCGTAACCAGCTTTATGGGGTAACCGAGAGCCCCGAGCATCGATCCGTTCCCAATGCATGAAATTAAGACGTTCCTCGGGTGTTATCAACGCGGCCGGTTTATCGCCGCGGACCAACATTGTCCGCCGATCACTGGGAAATCTGCAATGCGGATTCCGCAGCCGGCGGATCCATGGAAATCGCAATTTTCTGTGACCGAAGCACGATCACCCTTCTCGCTAGATCTTCTTCACACAACGGGTCCTAAAGGATCGATACTTGCGGTGATGGGCAAAAATTTTATAAAACTAAGGAAATTTATTTAATGACACAAAAAGTGAAACATTAACTCTGAAGTTACATCAATTGATTCGACGTTGCAGTCGCTTTCCGTTCGAAAGCAGCGACAAAATTTATTCCTAACGACTCACAGTAGGGTATTTGGCCTGAGAAAGTGGAAATCGTCTTTTTCTAAATTTTTGCATATGTTATCAAATTTTTGTTGTCCGCCGTAGTTAAAGGTCTGAAGAATAAAGCTGTAATATTGTTTTTTCTATTTGTACACCCGTGAAGTAGTAAACCTCATCGAAAATCAAGAGATTTTAAAGCGCGCTTTGTGTTCTTAACCAGTCTCTAAAACAGCATCCGTTCATTGGCGATTTTCAAGTGTTTTAAGGAAAATTGTGTAAATTCTTGTATTACAAAAGGTGTTCAGGAAGATATACAGAGCACTTTCGCATAGATTTAATTTTGTTATCATCTAAATTATATAATAGTTATTAAGATTTGATAGTTAGACTTAATTTTATTAGTCTTAAGATTATTAAGACTTAATAGTTATTAAGATTTGAACATTGCCAATAATTCTGTAAGTTGTTTTACGATTACAAAACTTTATTGACGATTTTGTTATATTTCTGTGTGACTCTGCGTGCTCTTTTTGGTCTCATTACATTCGGTAAAGATTTGTGATTATAAGCAAACAAAGTTTGTTTCCGGATATGTCCGGATTCAAATTTCATAGCTAATTTCGTATTAAGCGTTTAGCAGCGTTTCTTTAAATGGAACGTGTGGCCTTAAATGGAGAAGAAACATTATCCGAGGAAGAAATTTCTGATGTATTTTCGGATGAAAATTAATGGTAATAATTTTCAAATGTTCTTATAATATACCGGGTGAGTCATTTAAAAATGTTTTAGACAAAAGTTGTATGGTTTCGAAGGGGGCATAAAATGGTGTCATTGATTTGACCTTGGATAGTCGTTTGAAAATCACGTGAAGGTAATCTTCAATTTCTTAAATAGAAACCCCTACTTTTTATTGCATATTCTTGTAGCTTGTTTTGAGAGCTTTCCAAAACGCTATAATAAAATATTTTTTTCTTAAATATTTTTCAAGTTATGATAGTGCAAATATTCCACTATCGCCTCGCTTTTTCAGGGGTTCTCGATAATCTGAGAAAAATATGTTTCGAGCAAAAGAGGAACAGTATTCAGACGTCTACAAATTTCAATATGTAAAAGTTAAAAAAAAATGTTATTTCAAAAAATTGAGGCATATTTGATTTTTTAAATACTAAAATGTATTTTGGATTTCATAATGTTGTAGCTGATCTTAAGACGAATCGAACGATATATAATATTATAACTTTGAGCCTATAAATAACGTTAAAATAGTTTTTTCCACTTTTTCAGGCCAAGTACCCCACTGTGCGATTGTTAGTGGTTTGATAATTAACCCTTTGCACTCGAATGGTGACTCTGAGGCGCCAGTATTCTATAAATTGTGAAAAGTTCAACTGTTGTATGAGAAAACAGGTTCAATCTGATGTGCACGATGCAAAAGAGACTACATAGAATGAAATTGATCTGGGTTAAAGAAATATCTTGATTTTCGAATCAAAATTACTTCGAGTCCAAAGGGTTAAGGATGTTTACCTTATAGTATATTCTAGTCGATCTCAGTGACATTAACTCTATGGCAAATATTTTTAAGCGATAAAATGTTCATTCAACACTCATAATACTGAATTATCGTCCAAGGACCGCGGCAGGCTAGCACATGAAACATCGAACGTCTGCAACATTGTCTGCATCGACATCAATTGCTCTCATAGAGTAGAAGAAGCACCGTGGAACAATGTTTCACTGTCTCCTAGTACAATGGTGGAGCTCCGCGTGCCCAACGAGGGTGGATAAGTCGCGTTTACGTATTTACGGACGGCGGCGCGGCGTGTTTGTTAAACACAGAGGCTCGTTTGCCGAGGTACAGTGCCAATTAGCAATTAGGCGATTAATCATGGCCGTCGGCGTTCGCCTATCGTTATTGTCCTCGTGCTCGGGAGGGCGGAAAACACACCGAGGAAACCGAGAACCGGTCGCATCCCTGAAAGAGCGATTAATTTCCGAAGTCTCTCAGAAAGAAGACGATCTATCGCCGATTCTCCTGTCATTTATGCCGGCTCACAGTATTATAAACGAGCCTGAGTAATTCAGTATTATGAAGTAGAAAATAAAAATTCTTAAATTCATATTCTGGGTATAGAGTTATGTATTCCTATTACCGACTTAGTACACATGATGTAGTTGTGTAAGGATTTTATTTTTAAGCTTACAGCACGTATATACGACTGGCTCTCGACTGACTCTTAGTTAACAACTGACCAGGAGTCACCGTCGACCCGTCTTCTTATTCTATCTATCTCTGTCCTTGTCTTTTTGGGGGAAGGAAAAATCCCTTCCAAACAACGCACAGTGGGGTATTTGCCCGATTTCAGCGGTCAAAATTCAATTTTAAAAATTTTACATAAATTTTAAATTTTTGTGGCTTGAGTTAATTGAATGTCTGAGGAACAATCTCCCATCA
The DNA here is from genome assembly GCA_933228785.1 of Lasioglossum pauxillum. Classification (NCBI taxonomy): domain Eukaryota; kingdom Metazoa; phylum Arthropoda; class Insecta; order Hymenoptera; family Halictidae; genus Lasioglossum; species Lasioglossum pauxillum. The sequence continues at coordinate 15,686,123 of OW121700.1, forward strand.
TTCGTTTTTCCATTCATGTATCCATTAAGCACTGAAATTTGTCGGAAGTTGAAGTTCCGTTAACCCGCTTTCATTTCTCAACGAAATCACCTATTAGCAATTCTCACCTTATTTACATACACTACCAGATTTTTGTTTTATAGAAGTTTTTATAGCTAAGTATAGGGTACACTTTTAAGAGAAATTCACTTTTGTACCATATACATGTTTGTAATTATTAATATTTAAAGATAACCAACGATGAGTCACTTTCTTGATGATTCAAAGACTTTGGTAATGATTTCGTTATGCTTCCGGGTGCGTCCCGGTGTTTATTTCTGTGCCATTGTATTCTTTGAAGTTTTTTGATTAAGATGCAAGAAAAATTGGATCTGACTACGACTGACTCCGTGTTTTATAGTTGATTTACGGAAAAATGGCCATCGCGCGGGCGCGAAAATCGCAGCATTTCTCACATCCTGCATGTTCGCATTCGCTATATTTTCGTATTTACTTAAGTAAATACTAAATTACAATAACTTCCCTATAAAATCGGGAAGTTAATAATAATAATAAACACACAATATACACTAAAATAAGAAAACAGTATACACATGAAATTTAAAGGCGCATTCGTCGTTAGGCTCCTTTAAATTTCGTCTGTCTCGCGGCACGCACACGATCATCTTCTGTCTCATCGACACGGACGTGTGGACTGTAGTAGTAGGCTTTTGTCTATACGTATAATTCCATACAATCAAATTTTGCAAAAACTTTAACAGCTTATATCTCAATAACTATTTGTTTGTGACATATGGCTCCTTTCAAACTTTTCCTCTTCTCGATGAGTAGAATGCGTTGATGCAAAAAAAACTTTAACACTAATTTTCTGTGTTATAAACAATTTTGCGGCAAGTTTCTCTTATAAATGTCCACCGATCCAGAGGTGTAGATTCACCCCTAGGACGGATGACCATTACTTTTTTTACACCCTGTACATAAAATAGACGATTAACGTTAAAATATTGATTATAATCCGCAGTACTTGATTGAAAAATAGCTACAAACTTTACAATCTGATACGCTCCTCTTTATGGACAAATTTTGCATTTAAAACATCCGTCTTAGTAAAAACGGCACACACTACAAAAAGTAGAAATCTCAAGCTTTAAAATGGTTGTTTTTCCATCAAATTTGGATAAATTTGGGCGAAGTTACAGCAGTTTCAATATTGAGCGAATTTTGAACTAGCTGTGGCCGCTGAAATCGGGCAAATACCCCACTGTGCAACGCTGGTTTCCTCCAGACCTTACGCACGTGGAGTTCTTCTGGTCGCGGACGATCGTACCCGTATGCCGCTATTGAGACTGTGACTAACGAAAGCTAAAATCCTGTCAGCCTCTGAAACTAAATAGTTCTCTCAAAAATAGCTTTGTCTAGTCACACACACCATAAATCGTGTTCAGCTGTTTTTTTACGCTTAGTTACTTTCCAGGACTTCGAGTTTCCTCGACTGGTCCCTACATTCACCCCCTTACCAGTGCAAACGTTAGCTTATTTATAATATATGCTTCGGCAGTATTCTTAAAAGTAATTCTTAAACTAACTTAATATTGCTTAAGGGGGCCGGCGCGGCCGTGCAAGTGTGTGCGGGGACATGCACACATCGCTAAATTCGCATATACGTATATGCAATTACACGGTTTACGGGTTTTCGAAATCACGCTTCAATATTGCAATGAGGAGTTCAGAAGTAGTCAATTGTGATTCCTAAAAGTCTGCTACAGGGTCGTACGCTCCCCAAAATGCATATTTGTACGTCATAGAGGAATAATTTGTAATATTCGGCAGACACCGCCTGTCACAAATAATAATACAGCACCTCGAAGTTTTGAAATTTTGCACTAGTAGGCACCACTGTCTTGTGCCTAATGTATCGATAATACAGTGTCCATCGTCCATGCAAATGCTAAATTTATTGATCACAAACACTGGTACGCGAAGTGGCTATCTTCTGACGGATGCCTCGTGACAGGCCAACGCCAGTGGTGTTGGACAGGCAGTATCTGCCGAATATTATAAATTATTCCTCGATAACGTAACAATATACATTTTAGGCACCGGGCAGACATAGATTGGACTTTTAGGAATCACAATTGACCGCTTCTGAACTCTTCATTGCAATATTGAAGCGTGATTTCGGCTTCCCGTAAACCGTGTAATTGCATATACGTATATGCGAATTTAGCGATGTGTGCATGTCCCCGCACACACTTGCACGGCCGCGCCGGCCCCCTTAAACTTACTATTTACATCTTACACTACTTATTACTAAAATTACTACTAACCACCGATTTGTAGACGATCCGGAAACCTAACACGCCTACCCGAACGTGTCCGCGAAGGTACTTGCTCTGATTCCGGGTCCACCGCAATTTCGTTTCTACCTGGTAACTGTTATGTTTCTAAATTATCCTTAACATTATCGTTTACTATATAAGCTGGCTTAAGTCTATCGATTGATACAGTTGTATTTTTACCTTTACTTATTTTCCAGGACTTGGAGTTTCCTCGACTGGTCCCTACAGGAATTATTAAAATTTGTCTCTTGCCAGAATTTGTTCGCTAATACTATAAACTGCCTCCAATTTAAGGATCCACTAACAGAAAATAATGAATCTCGTTTCCTTCAAAAACCTCACCGGAAACATCCATAAAAATTGCAAAACGCAGAGACGTGGCATTAATAATCAGCAAGGATTCAAAGCATCGAGTAAGAGCGCGTCCCACTGCTAAATGATGCGCAAAGGGTAGTTAAACGTAGTAAACGGGATGTTCTTCATTGAGTATTAAATATTTTAGCGAGCCCGGTTGCTTCGTCACGGATTACGGTAACAGTTTCGTTGGCGCGCCGCTGAAAAACTGCCGGGATTAATGCTATAGCGTGCAAATTTGTTTAAGGTATCGACGTCGGCGTCTCGAGGCGGCTTGTTGAAAAGTAGCGCAAAGTGCGTTTACTCTTTCTTCCTCTCTCGCGTTTCCCTTCCCGGCAGACATTAAGGTAACAAGATTCATCGGCAGGCTGCCGTGGCATTCTAGAATGATAAAATTGCTCGCTTAGTAACTCGTCAAGTAAACATCGCACTTGTAAACACTCGCGCGCGAACCACTATCTTGTCGTATCTAATAAATTATGACGAGAAAATAAAGACCCGCAGACTACAAATAATCTATTTATATTCCCAAGCAGATTTCAATTATTTCTAAGAAAACGTCCGAAGATCGACACGAATCGGAAACCTTTTCCCAGGAGAGCATGCTCGAATCTGTGCAAAGATTTGAAAAATGTTGCTACACGAACCGCGAAAGAATAAACAGTCTACCTACGAATGTATGACAGAAGAAATGTAGCAACACAGAAACCACAAAGCCGGAGAGGGAGCGAGCATTTCCCGAATCCGTTCTCGCGCGTCTATCTGCCGTAGGATGAAAAACTCTGGAACGAGTTCTCTCGTAAAGTTGTTCCCGAAGAGTATCGCGGGTTCTTCGTCGTCCTTTATACACTCTCCACCCTCGCAGTTGGCGGCAGATAACCGTTCTCGCGCACGGAATTATTATGCAAACTGTTTACGCCGAGAACAGAGCAGAGAAGACCGGCTCGCCTCGCCTCGCTCCGGTCCGTGCAATACACTTCGCGGCGCGACGGAGTAGCACAATGAGAACCCGGCGTAAAGTTTCTTTCCGGCCGGTGACATCGTGGGTACAAGTGAGGAGAGAGAGAGAGAGAGAGAGAACTCTGGTCTCGTGATTGTTCGGAGAAAGAAGGATGGAAACGTCTGGAGAAGTCTGTGTACTCTGTAAGACCAGCTTCCTTCCAGTTCTCCGTCTAGTCGTTCGATTCAGAATTTATTTCGCGTGCACGCGACCGCCGCATTTGCTGGACGTGTAAATGGCGAGACTGGGAGTAAAAGCAAGTGGAAAATTAAAGATCAAATTTTCTGATAAGACGCTCTGCTTTTTAGAATGGTAGAGCTGAAGATTTAGACGGTAAGCATGGTTCTTTGGCTCGCGGAAAGTGGAAAGTGTGAGCCGTGAACAGACACGTTAGGAGAATTCCATTCTCGTCTGACAGAAGACAAAATTTTTGTACGAAAGGGCAATTCGAAGCAATTCTGAGGATTCCGAGCCTTCAAAATCCCAAACGTACTAAATTTCGCCCCTTAAACATCTCCGTTGGAGGAAACAAGCGTCGAATAAATCAAGCTTAACGAATAACGATCTGTACACATGCCGAACATAAAAGATTGCAAGCACAGCGAGTTCCGAGCGGGGGAAAAAACTTCCCAGTGGTCGGATACGCGCGGCAAAAGAATCCCGAACAGGAATTTTTAACAATTACGACCGCACCGAAGCGGCAGTCACATTTTTCATTCGCGGCGTACTCCACGGGAAAGGGATATCCTTCTCATCGTTGTTCTCCGGGGATTCTTCAGGCGTGCGCGACGTCCTCCGAGGACACCCGGTGCATTCGCGCGCTGAATACAAAATATATGACCGCGGCGTACAGCGAGGCCGACCGTACGCTGGGATTAATGACCGAATATATACACGGCCATGCGCGAAACTTATTAATTTCGCGGAGGCGGGAGCCCTGGCAACCGGATACAAAACGGATCCTCTGATTTTGTCGGGATGTCGGCCCCGATTACGCGACGGATCCGAATTAATTAACGCGCCGACAACGATCAGGAAGCTGTCGTATTCCGGACGTTACATGCTAACAGACCGTGAAAAGCCCGCAGAAACGTGGGTGAAAATTGCGGGCATTATTCGGTGCGTTTTAATCAGAAAAATTGAGAGATATTGTAATCGCGTCTGCATTTTACGGTGAATTCCCTCCTGTGCGCGCATAGGGAATACCATGCCCTCAAATTCCAAGTATAGGAACTTCTAAGCGTTAAAATTCTAAGGAAATCTTGCACCAAGAGAACTCTAAGCCCCGAAATCCCGAGCATAGGAAGTTAGTTAGTTAGCTTTCCACACCAAAATCTCGTGAATCTCGAGCTCTTCGAGCCTTAAATTAGCATCCACTAGCACGCGGCACTAATTTCTTCAAACCTCCGTTACGGTTTCCGGTGCCGTCACTCAAGTATTCCGTCTCATTCCGAAAACATTTGTTGCACCGTCATTGCTACATCTACCTAGCAGATTTCCCTCGAAACGATGGTGTCCGAGCGCAACCGGTCGCAAACGGCCGGCGTGGCGCGACACCGGCCATCGGCAAAACGTTCCCTCATAATTCTGCCGGGGTCGCGTCGACAATTATGCGATATCATATTAATGAGCCCGTACCGTGACCGGTAATCACGCGCGGCGGCGGCTGCCTTGCTTGTTTACGCATGGAAACGAGACCCGCAAACTGCCATTACAATTTCTCACATATCGGCGACGCACGATATGCGCGCGTTAAATGAAACTCATGAGGGGAGGGGGCGGATGCCACCCTTCGGCAAAACCAGCTCGATCACGTGACCGCTGCTTCCGGAAACCGGTCCCGGATAGGTCCGCGGAATAATAGAAATTCGAGCGAGAGCGTCGCGCCCGTTGGAACGATCGCATCAAATATTTCCACGCGGATCAGCCTAACCGCGAGCGCCAGTAAATCGCCACCACCGGAGAACGGAATTGAAATCCGCTGGTTTATTGTTATTAGACTACGAATTTTATTCATTGCTCGCTGGAGTGGATCGAATACGAACTAGTCAGAACATTCAAAGAATTTAAAGATGCCGATGCGTCAGATGTGTTTTAGCGAGTAAAATGTACCTGTTACTCTCGATTCATTAAAATGATTAATACTAAACCTACCGAGCTTTAAAAGTAAGGTGGAGTGGGGTAAGTCCGTCTACGGGGCAAGTCCGTTAATTGGTTATTTTTGTTATAATATGAACAAAATTGCTCTAGCTTGTATTTATTAATGTAGTACAAGTTAGTATGTACTATTCTACATAGATGTTGCCCAAGAATAAAGGTGCACGTACAACTTTGAGGTTGCCTTGAACGTGTGATAGTTTACAAGTTATTAATATATTCTGTGTTGTTATTTTAGGTAAGCACAACAAATATTGATGTAGGTTTACATTAAATAAACCGTTTTTATTGTGTTTTCTAAAATTTATTGAGAAAAACACTAAGATACTCTTGCCCCGTAAATATTACTACACGAGGCAAGTCCGTAATATCACGGTGGGGTAAGTCCGTACTATATGGGTAACTATAAAACTAAACAATATATTTAATGCAATAAAAAGCATTTTGTAGCAGGCTTGATAATAATTCTTTTCTTACCCCGTAGCACTTGAAACAAGGTTCGAAAGCATTTTTAACTATCAGAGGCGGACTAGCATCATTTTCGAGGCAAGTGCGTCCTCGTTAACACTTTGTACAATATCCTACCAAAATGATAATTTTCAAACAAAATTAGAATCCTATATAATACTAATTAATCAGTAATAACTGTGGCAAGAGTTTGATACCAAGAACGTTAAGTTTTTACATACCAGACTAAAAGTATATTAGTTTAAAGTCCAACTTTGCAAAAACTAGGGCGGACTTACCCCACTCCACCTTAACTGGTACATGTTCCTTATATAAATTACAAGATTGATTTTATTTAGACTTTGTAAAGCTCCTATTGTATTGCGTGCTCCACTAAAGATATCTGTATAATCATTTCTTATGAAGTTATTTTTATTATATCAATAACTGTAAAATAAAAAGTCCGGGACCAGTCATTTTGACCGGCGATGGTAGGTTTAGTGTTAAGAAAAGAAATTATATCACACAATTTTTATTTCGTATAAAAGTTCGCAGGATAATTTTTGTAAAATGTAATGATCAACTACGTTGCTACTTGATTTTGACACGTGAAGATACATAAAAGCAGTCCGGTGACATTTTTGCTTTATACCGTTGTTCAGATCATTGTACAGTAGAACCTCGTTTAGCCGAACACGTCCGGGTACAAAGCTGTTCGGATAACCGACGGGCTCGAACAATAGACTCACTAATTACTCACAATACGCGTCTATACAACTAATATTACTCTGGGCTGAATTGCATACTATACATGCTTGGTTAGCAGTTCCTATACATGATGTTTTGCAGTAGTTAGTCCGTAGAAACGAGGTTCGGAATATTAAAGCGCGTAGAAACAGAAAAATCGGCGGATTTTCACCCATGGGATGCAATCAAACTGAGAAGTGAATGAAAATTAATATAAATTCAGACTCTGGAGAAAAATGGGTTCAGTATTGTCCACTGAACACAATCAACCTGAGAGACAAATGCAAGTGAGATTAAATTGAAATTGCAGAAAACTAGGATAATTAAGTAAAGCACCATTTTCACCATTCAGCAAAAAAGTTCCGAGCAAAAGTTAAACAGTATATAAAATGCATTTTCCCTTTCATAATGTCATAGTTGACGTTAAGACGAATTCAACGACCTACTAAAATAGGATTTTGCAACTTTTCGGGCCAGACACCCTACTGTGCAACGTTTTAAAACTGTCCTCTGCCACTAACATTATTAAACGTTCTCCCGACCATTTTATCGGCGAACAGTTTCATGGGAAAAATTCACAGAACTCGAGCTGAAATGTATCGTTGAACGTACCACGTTTTAATCAGATTTTTAATGGAATCCAGATTTTCCTTTTATTCCAGCTGCTCAAACTCGGACGATACAGACCACCCGCATTTGCATAAAGATCTAGTCTATTAATTAACGTTCGCAGTTTTTGAAATTTCCCCGAGAGGGTGCGCTCGTGCTTATCTCTCTGCCTTGGAATTACCGATTCAGATTGAATTAAAAGGGTCGCGACGAAGCGTGAAAAGCTTTCCGGGCTCTTTCCCGCTATCGATCTCCTTCTTCTTCTTCTTCCCGTTTCACTTCTCACCTGGCCCTGCAATGGACAGGAAGGGGAAACGTCGCTTCCGCGAGGTAAACGCGGAAAGACGGTCCCGTGTAAACGAAGGGTTTACTCATTCTTAGATGCGAGAAGCTACCTTCCGCCGCACCGTAATAACGCGGCGGACGTCCAGAACGGAGAAAAAAATCGCGTCGCTTGGCTCGCGTAATTTTACGCTGCTGGCCGGCAATTTTCCACGGGACGTTTCTTCCGTTTTGCGCTCGTTTATTTCCACGGCCATTTTGTTCGTCCGGGACGCCTTACGCGTTCAATCATCATTTCTCTCGCAATTCTTTTTACATCGAGTCCGCTGGTTTCGTCTTTTCCGAAATGGTGAACGCTGCTCTCGCTCAGCCAAAATACTATTTAAAGTGCACACTGGATCCGGGAAGTATTGAAATCATTGAGTTTTTAAATTAAAATTCGCAGATCAAATTTAAAATTTAGACAAGAACTGCATTTATTAAATTTGCCCGAGATGCAGGATATTAAAACGTTCGCATACAGACGGAGCTTATTCAACTTTTCACATCGCATGCTTTTTGCCGGTGTCCATGCGTTTCATTTTCAATATAAATTCTTCCTGTATGAATTCTCCTTTGTTCCTCGCCTATTCATTATTATCAAAAGCGCATCAAATCTGCAGTCTAATTAATAAATAAATGAAAAGAATGAATTAATTAAAATGTAAAGAATGAATCGACCAATAAATCTTCGTCCAGCATATTCGTTACATCGAATGTTTAAGGTTGTTCCTTAACAAATAAAACCACTGTTATTAAAAATCTAGTCGGCAGATTCTTCGGAATATTTGTCCTAGATTCAGGATATTAAAGCGCCGCGGTATACGGAGCGTTGCTTATTCAAATTTTTATTACAAACGCGGCTCCCGCTTCCCTTACTCTTCATTTTGCAGCTCATCGACGAGAGCCTGCGCATATCGACGCTAAAAGATTAATATTCCCGGCGCGTGCTCGGTAAATAGATCTTTTTGGATCCTTCCCTTTGATAGATACTGCGCGCGTAGGATAGAGCGAGAGCTTAAAGCTGACTTCCTCGGTGTATTGATCGGAGTATTAAGTTTCCTGTCAACATCGATACACAGGAGCCCAACTCCCGAGGGAGACCGAAGAGACGTTATACAGAAAGAGAGAGAGAAACATCGCCGTGTAAATAATACTTGATCCAGCGACAAAATATCGCCGGCCGTTACCTTCCTCGGAAATTGTTTCTCGGTCGTTCCGGCCATTTTTCTTGGGAATAAAGCTCGTCGGACGTCGACTATGTTTCCCGGTCCGTCATGCTACTGATACGATCGGTAACGTTGCTGCATACTGCTCCAGAAACCAGTGAAATTGCTGCGAAATTGACAAATGACGTTTGCTTTAATCGTGTTTTATTACGACCCGATAAAATGACGTATTAGGGTAAGGTTGCTCAAGTCGTACGAATGCTTAAGTCGTACCACTTGAATTTTGAACGAACTACGGCGCGGCGACAACAGCGCATACAACGGCAACCTAATATACATCTGAGTGAACCAAGTTGCTTTACGTATTGTCTGCCATAAACCAGCCTCATTATAAATCCTGTCATCAAGTAAGTTTATTTCAATTTTCTTATAATCTTCTGCATATGTTTGGTAGTTAATCTTGCAAGTAAATTATTGATAAAATTATGTTCCTTATTAAATATAAATTCAGTAGAATTTACATAATCGTTTGATCGAAACGAAATCGTACTAATTTTATTGGGTTAGGTTATGTTTACTTTTTAAATTTAACTTGTGCCGTGACTTAAGTCGTACCCATATGAGATTCTCAAGTCGTACTACCTCGTAAGTCGAAATAACGTCAACGTAGAATAAAGAAAACATAAAAAATGTAGAAAATAAAAGAAACGCAGTAATTAATAAAAAGGAATTGGCATTAAAAATTGAAAAGAAGAAAATTGATTGGTTTTGTTTTATTTGCGGAGAAGATCGGGAGGAAAACATGATTCAATGCTTGAAATGCAAATTATGGGTGCACGATGTATGCGCTGGAGTTGACAAAAGAACAAAAAAATTTGTATGTGATGTTTGTACCAACTGAATACCTATGTGTCATGTAAACAGATTAATGAAAAATGCGTTTTAATGATTATTGTTGCTTAATTGAATTCTTAGGTACGACTTAGGAAACCGGCTCCTTTAGTCGAACCGATGTAAGTTTTTCAAGATTTAGTTTATTTTACGTGAAAGCATATAGATTTTCTAATTTCGTTATAATAAATAACAACAATATTAACACAAGTTTTGAACAACACATTTAATTTCTATTTATTTGATAAATCCTAAGTTTTATTCGGTTTTTTTCTTAATTGGTACGACTTGAGCAACCTTACCCTATAACCAGACTGCGGATCTTCGTGCAAAATAAAAATTTTCTTCTTCAATTACAAAACTCAGAAACGCTACACAAATTTCTTTCTAACTTTAATAGATTATATGTAATATATGGACGTTTATAAATTGTCTCGATGTTTTTACTGATTTAAATTACGTCCACCCACTATCTCGTAAATGCATAAAATCTGCAAACGATTTATATTATCTGTTACAACTCAATTTACTAACTTATGAGTTATCAATGTAGGGAATTTTATATTTCCATATGTTGGACCAGTGGCGAGTGACGAAGGTCCCAAAAATTGAAACGTGACATGCTCGTTCTCTGCGAATATTAAAAAGCGTCGAGAATTTTCAGGGCGCGTTTTTGGCAACGTGCATTTTCGGAAATTAAATGTTTTAATTGCTCCGGCCGCCGGGCGGACGAAACTCGGGCGCGAAACGTGTCTGCGAGTACATCGTTGCATTTTTAACCGGAAACGTAGCGTTGCCGATGGCTAACCGCTCGATACCCGACTGGTTGCCCTTCCCCGACCGGCAACATGTCCGCGAGTTGAAGTGCCCTCGTGAGCTTCGTTAACAGACAGCTGCCAAACGGCAACTCCTCAAGTTATTTCGAACTTTGATCGAATTACAACGTGTAGAATTTGACCTCGGCTAAATAGCCGCGGTCAATTAGGAGTTTCCGGGTCGATACCGAAACACGGTGGTGCCGACGTTGACGACGACGACGAAGACGAAGACACGACGGATTTCCTGCTTTCGACGAAATTGTCTCGAAAAATATTTAATCCGATGGAAGCCACGTGGATTCGAAGGGTTTCGGGCGAACCGGAAGCTGATTGGATCAGAGTAAAGCAGAGAGACTTCTGTTCGCCATTCGCAAGCGCCATTAACTTAATCAAACACCCCAGTACAGGGTTAGGTTTGGTAACAACGTTGTTTGAGACGCGAAAATACTCTCATCCACACCTTCATTGATTCTATTACGTCGTGAAACACGCAGTTAAATACAAATCTATCGAATGTTCTAGTAAATTTATCCAATTCAGCAGAATGTTATAATATTTATCAATTTCATCAATATCTTTATTGATTGGGAATAATGTATTACATACAATGCTAAATATTTCGGCCTAGAAAAATACATTTCGTACTCCAAGTATCGGCAAATATGTACAGTGGCCCACAAAACTGTTCGTACACCCTTTAAAACAGAATAACTTTTTTATAATTGTACCAAACGACCTGATGTTTTGTAAGCAATTAGAAGCATCGTTTTACTAAATGATGTGCAAAAAAATTTCAAAAAATTATAATTTACAAGGTTACATGCAAAAATAAAAAAGGCATTTCTTATAAATATGTTTTGTAGATCTATGTTAGTTATACACATACTGAAAATTGCATCGAAATCGGTTGACACGAGAAAGAACGACACGCATCGAAAGATGTACGATTCTGTGGATTTTGAGCAGAAACTGATCGAAAGTCGTGTAAAACTACGATTTTCACCATGGTTAACCGCTTGTAGCTCGTGTGGATCTCAGTGTAATAACTAACATAGATTTACGAAACATATATTTTAAATTTTCATTAAGGGCCCAAATAAAAAAGTTTTAAAAAATGCCTTTTTTATTTCTGCGTGTAACCTTGTAAATTATAATTTTTGCTTCTAATTGCTTACAAAACATCAGATCGTTTGGTACAATTATAAAAAAGTTATTCTGTTTTGAAGGGTATACGAACACTTTTGTGGTCCACTGTATCTTTGAAAAAAATCAACCGCCTACAGCTGTCAAATAAATCCGAAAGGAGTTTGAAAACGTTCTACGGCAGAATAACCGCGTAAACTGACATTTTGCTCGCAGTCTGACGGGTTTCAGGACGAAATAAACGAATTCCGATTCGATTCCGGTTTCCGTGGTCCCATAAAAATCCACATTTACATAAACGTCGCCCCTCTTGCGGGAATAACGAGGCTCTGCCGCGAAATTCTCGGACGTCCTCGGGATAATATCAATTTTACGCGGACGATAATTCAATAACAATTTCATTCGGGTTTATCGGCTGCGTAAATTAGCTGTGTCTGTCCGATACCGTCGGGCCTCATCACGTTTTATCCCGGTGCGTGTATCGCGTTAATCGTACATTGCGATTCCCGTTAATGGCGCCCGTGGTCCTGTGGAAATTGATATAAACGGTAACTACGTTGCGAACGGAGAAGGAGGAAAGCAATTTGGAAGGGGCGATTGCTGTGACCGAAATTCATACTTGGAGAACAGTGAACTGTTCAGCGAATTCAAGAGGAATATTTACAAATTTTTATAAATTATTAATTTAACTTAATCTTAAACACGTGAATTCGCATAAGAATTTGCTGCGTTCAATTAAAGGTCGTCGCTCACTAGAACGCACCGGCGCCCACCCGGCACCGCGCGGCCTCAGCTGTTTTGGATTTCTTCTATGTATTTTAAATGGATGTGCGCACATCAATTAAAATACATAGAAGAAATCCAAAACAGCTGAGGCCGCGCGGTGGGGGTGGTTCTAGTGAGCGACGACCTTAATGTTCAATAAATGGAGACGTAAGTAGAAAAGGTAAGTCAATGATCAGACGCGGCGGCACACAGTGGGCCAGATCGACGCGCTAGCTGTTCATGAGCTAAAAGATCAAAGTTCTCATAGCGATTACGAATGTACAATGTTTCTTAAATATCCATTACACTCGAAAACGATAATATTAATTAAAGTTATTAAAAACTCTCGTAACAATAAACGTTTAAAGATCAAACTTTTTCAGATACGATTTATCACCGAAAAAGTTCCTTTTCTTCATAACGATGACCTGGTAAACCTACTGAAGATTAACTGCCCAATTTTTTTTATATGAAGAATGTATATCTACGTTCAGAACGCACCAGGAACTAAACATTATTGTTCAGAATTTGTTATAAAAAATATACTTGGGCAACTAAAGAAAATCGTCAAAGTTTTTCACCTTTGACAAGGGATAAGTTAAAAAGTGTATACACAGTCATGCTCTAACAAAGTGGAACATTTTCAGCAACATCTCCTCTAAAAGATCCTGCAAAGTTCTCGTCCATTCTCATCCATATTTGGAAATTATGATGGTTTAAAGCGTCGCGTGACACGCAATTCCGCCGCGAGTCGCGTTGCACGAGACGCATTGACGACCACTCAGGGGCTCTTAAGAGGGTAAAGACCTAACCCAGACCTATCTTATGAATTTTTTAGAGTATACAACCATTGATAAACATTCGAACTTCGTGCTAGCTTAGTTAAATCGTTCGTATTTGAGAGATTATAGTAACAGCATCGTAGTATAACATCACAGCAGTTTTTCCATATTGAAGGCCTGTATTTTACCTTGTTAGTTAAGAGGAATTATAGTATAGATTTTTGTTTATTCACAGATAAATATAGTTATAAGCAGAAAATTCATATGATCAGTTAAATATAGGCGGTAACTTTGTAAAATATAATACTTGATCTTGTTTGAATTTTTGTAATTCTTTAAATAAGACAGTAATAACAAATTTTTGTTATTTCATTAAATGTAATAAACTTCATTCATTCAATAATTATGGATTACCCTCGTTTGAATATTATTTTTATTTATTATTTAATTATTATTTTTCTTTATTCATAGATAAATATACTTATAAGCAGAAAATTCATATGATCAATTGAATATAGTCGGTAACTTCGTAAAATATAATACTTAATCTTGTTTGAATTTTTGTAATTCTTTAAATAAGACAGTAATAACACATTTTTGTTATTTTATTAAATGTAATAAACTTCATTCAATCAATAATTATGGATTACCTTTGTTTGAATGCCTGAATAGCCAGTTTTCAATTATTCTTCATTATTCGCGCGATTTTTCAGACATTTCCGGTGGTGTGACGAAAAAAGGTTTCCTATAAAAAGTACTCAGTACACAGTCTTCTACAAATCTCAATACCAAAAATGTCAAGAATTCTTTTTTTAAATAAATAATTGTGGTCACCTTGATGATTTATTTATAACTATTATTTTTTATTCAATAATGTTATAGCTGACGCCAAGACAAATCCAACGACCTATTTAACGTGGTCTTTATGTTTTGAAATAATGGTGAACAGCTAGCGCGTCGATCTGGCCCACTGTGCGGCAAATTCACAGTAGTAACGCTGGCTTCAAGTCGGCCTGTACATTCCGGGACGAAAAGATAGCACACTTCGAAATTAATGTAATTTCTGTTTATTAAACATTAGAAATTCAATTTTTTATACACATACTTTTAGTGTGTCTGTCTTAACATATGTATATGAATGAAATGAAACGAAGCTTCGTTAACTTATCTATTTTTATTGAAAGAAGTATAATTATTAACGAAATACAGAGGTACAAAATGATCGCACACTTAACGAAAAACTTGAAATATAACAGAATTCATCGATAAAAATCAATGCTCAATGTTTTGTAGGACCTCCTTTACAGCTAACGACTTTAATCATTCGGTTTGGTAAATATTTATACAATTTTTTAATACCGTTTTGGCTAATATTCTCCCATTCGTCCAAAATGCTCTACTTTAAATCGTTCATATTTTGCTGTGCTATCATTTTGTCCCGCTTGTGAGCCCCAATATTTACGATTCCACTTCGAAAATTGTATTGAAGTAAATATGGTGGATGATATTCAGTACATTGTACGTACAGGCATGTCAGAATGTGTTGACATATTAAAATATTCATTTTCTTCAGTTTACTGTACCAAATGAAGAAAAATAGATGATGTTCTATCGTTTTGTTCGGGAGTGTACAGTCCATCTTCTAAATTCATCATAAAATTCCTCAAGCAATCGCATTAACGGGCGAGACGAAACCGGAAGTGAAGCTGAAACGCGAGAACGAGCTAAAAGGCTGCACCCTTGGCCGTTTCCGACGAAAATATTACGATCGTCCATTATCCTCTAATCCCTGTTGCAATGATTGTACACCGGTATGATTAAGACTGGCCATTGTGCCGGTGCAATCACCAGAAAGGAGGGCGGAACCTACAAAAAATGTGATCCACTGAAAGTTGTATTTAAATCGACAATTTAAATTGTCGATCCGAGGAAACGAAATCGCTTCTTGACACGGATATTTCTATTCATCTGAAAATATGCAGAAATCTCTGTCAAAACCTGAGTTTCCAATAAATAAATCCGCACCTCTTCCTCGTTTTAACTGCAGATTGAACAATGATTTATCTATAGTATCAAGTGGGAGTAAATTTTCATACAACAGAGAAAGTAAAAGAATTCGTAAAGTTCTTCCCCATTCAGCTTCGATAAAACAGTATTGAAATTGAGGGTTGCATTTGGTTGCTCGTTGACAAGAATGTTTAATATTTTAAATGACTGAAGGATAGTTTAAAATAGTTTGTGGTAGAACAGGTAATGGTACTATCAGAATGGCAGAATTAATTGATTCACTATAATGTATTTAACATATCAGCTTTGGTCGATTCTGAATCATACCAATTGGTGAAACTAATTATATATTACCCAATAATTATAATATATTAGGTTGGGGAAAAAGTTTCTTCGTACTCTCCAGATAGATGGAGTTCCCATGTCATAACTCTGTTAATATTAATCGAATCTGGCATTACTTAAGCGCGTCTGAAAGGTGATATATCGGAGAGTAATTACAAATAAGAAATTGTGACATTTGTTTACAGTGACCGGCATAATAAAGTGACCATCGTATATCGAAGTACAGAATATCTTAAAACCAATGTTTTTATTGAAAAAGGATCCCATTATCGGGCTTTTTTGAAAGGTTTATTGTCTCGCCAAAGGTTTGTTATCAAAATTAAAAGAGTATTTGCAATAACAAAGAACTTATAACTTTTTTTTAACAAGATAAGCATTTTCGTATATGACAAAAATAAGTGACCACTTTATAAATCTTAATTTATTTGTTAAAGAAAATTAAATTTAATATTTAGTATGGCCTCCTTTGGCCTTAATGACTGCTGCCAAACGTCTACGCATGCTTTCGACCAGATTGTGTAGATAATTAGGATTGAGACTTCCCCAAGCTCGCTGTAGCGCATGGAAGTAATTATTTTTGTTTGTAACTCCAGTTTTGTTCACATTTCTGTCCAAAATCGACCATAACTTTTCAATTGGGTTTAAGTCTGGGGACTGCGGAGGCCAATCGTTGATTCTAACCTCTACAGTTAACAACTGAAATGATTGTGTCAAGCAATCGAGAGAAAGTGACCAGAATTGATAAACAGGAGAGGAATCGTCTTCCATCACGATAATGCCAGGCACCACACATCTTTGGCGACCCGTCAAAAATTAAGAGAGCTTGGCTGGGAAGTTTTGATGCACCCACCGTATAGTCCTGATATTGCACAACAGACTACCATTTGTTTCGGTCTCTACAGAACTCTCTTAATGGTGTGAAGTTGACTTCAAAAGAGGCCTGCGAAAATCACGTGTCACAGTTTTTCGCCCAGAAATCACAGAAGTTCTACAGTGACGGGACTATGGTTCTACCTCAAAAATGGCAAAAGGTGGTCAATCAAAGCGGCACATACTTGATTTAATAAACTTCATTTAAAATATGGAAAAAGCTTGATTCATTTCTGTATTAAAATATGGAGAAACTTTTTCCCCAACCAGTATTTTCGTGAACAAAGTTCATAACGTCAAATAAGACAAGTGCAGCGTGCGCATCTATGCATAAAAATTCCTGCTGCCTATTTACAACGTTTGCGAACGAAGAAGCTGCGCAGACCTATAAAACAAAGAAAATTATTCCGTCTGCGATGCCGCTTGGTATTTTCGGGCGGCCAGCGAAGAAAGCAGAAATAATGCAGGTGTAATCGAGGCTTCTAGGCACTGTGGATCCTCGAGGGAGAAGTATTTGCAAGGTGCATTTGCCGGGCGTCGCAGGGTGTCGCGGGGAAAAGGGAATACAAAAATAACGCTGTCCCAACTCGAGTCGGGGAGCATGAAAGTTTCAAAGAACTCGTTTGCCAGTTCGATTCGAGACGTCGGCCAGGTGTAACCGGTTCCACCTTCGACCCAAGGAGAAACGACTGTCGCCGGAACCGAGTTCCCAGGTTCCCGGGCAACTACCGAATCGTAGAACGACTTTTCCGCGAGAAATATGCGGTCCGATCTCTCCCTCCGGCAAACGGAACGGTTTACCGAGGGATTTCTGGGAATCCCGCGCCCGAGAACGGGAATACATTGGCGTCTCTGTAGAGCCGGGACTTTTGTATCTATTATTTAATAGCTGCTTCAAGCTGTTTTATAATGTCTTCGACTGTTTCGGCTTTACGGCTCAACAACTCCTGATTAAATAATTGTTGACACGTGCTTAGTACGTGGCTGACTCGAGTATTCGATTTTAAATGATACCGTTCTTGAGAGTCCTTTCGGTATCTCTTTGATGAGCTTATACTCTTCACAATTTGCTCCCAATTGCGAAAAAATATATGAAATGGAGGAGGTAGAGTAAAGTGCCCAAATATGAACCACTTTTAAATAGAATGATGATTTCAGCGCTTAGGTTCGATCAATTATAAAAATTAAAGAATTCCATTTTTATAACAAATTTGCAGTTTGAAATCTCGACGTTTCGATCCTGGTGAGGATCATTTTCAAGAGATTTTTGCGTCTGAAACAAAATGTAACATTGCAAAAGAAAACCATAGATAGAAAACGAATAAAATTTTTTAAACTGGAAAAATGAAATAATTTTTCTTACATGTTATATGGAAAATTGAAATTTAACTTTAATAACTACGTGTTGCTTCCATGCTGGTAGATAATGGACTGACACCTTGTTGAAGGTTAAGATGTAAACAGTGAATACAAACGGACAGAATTTGGAATTTGACCAATTAGAAACATGATATATGTTTGCTGAATCTATAATAGGCAGTAAATTCAAAAACTCAATATAATTCATCCCAATCAACAACACAGTATATTACCACTTTTAATTGTGGTAATAGAGGAAAAGTTCAACATTCAAATAAAATTGAGAAAAAATTGCAGTTTTATCAGAATCAAAAATATAGTAATTAAATTATATTTAATACTATTAAAGCATTAGTTAGAAACTAATGAATCAATGAACCACTTTTTGTTGACATAATGTTTTGATTATTTTAGAATGCTCTTATTCGTCCAAAAAATTACCAGTTGTAGATCCATTTCCCCCTATAAGATTCTCGGG
Organism: Lasioglossum pauxillum; assembly: GCA_933228785.1. NCBI lineage: Eukaryota > Metazoa > Arthropoda > Insecta > Hymenoptera > Halictidae > Lasioglossum > Lasioglossum pauxillum. The sequence continues at coordinate 15,704,724 of OW121700.1, forward strand.
TCAAGTTTGTTCAAAAATTGATACATCTTGGGAAAAATATTTTTCTTGTTGTGTGTCATTTGCAGGTTCCAGCGAAAGGGGTTCTTAATATGGTACATCTTGAGTCCCTAATATGACACCTAGTGCCATATTCGGCACCCACACCAAGAATGCCAATAGCTATACCCATATTAGGGAATCCTTGGTAGTGCCATATTGGGAACTCCACGTGGACTGATAATACTAGCTACTAACAAAGAGAAAATGAATTTCAACCCAAACCAACAGTTGACAAACATTAATATAAATAAACTGAAACTACAGATATGTTCAAACATTTCAAAATCATTTACCTTCCTCGAAAAAAATACAATCGAATATCTAACCACTGCAGACTGTTGGACGCACTGAATGGTGCGATTGCACTGCACACTGTTGAGTAAACATGGTAAACTATTGTTTGAGGATTTTCTCACTAGAATGCAACTTCACCTTTACAAGATATAAAGTAGTGCCATAATAGGCGACTGTATACCATATTTGGGCACTTTACCCTAAGTTCGAGTATTTTCGTGTTTTTTCATCTGAATATCTGAATTAACAACCGAGAAAAAAAAGATAAAGTTTAGGGTGCTTACCCTCAACCTTTTCCCAGTCCTCTCAACCCAGTCCTCATACACTGCCCGAAATTACCAAAAAGCCACCTGATTTTTTGGTAAAATCTTATAATTATGTCATAGTAATGAGAAGATGATGCACGATAGCATTTTAAGATTAATAAAAGAAACCATTTGCATGATTACATTCATAGATATATTATTTATTTACAGAAAAACGTGAAGTTATATAGTTTAACAAAAAACGAACTGCGAAATTTCCATAAAGCCACACGTTTTTTAAGTAGATAACATCAAGATTATCGAAAATTTCTTCTATATTTACAAATTAATACTTATAGCATAATTGCCATTTCTTCGAACAACGTCGAAAATTCGATTAGGCATTGATGAAATCAAAGTACGAAGAGTTTCTGCTTCGATGGATGTCCACGCTTTGTTCACCGCAATCCATAACTCAGAAACAGAGTTGTACTGTTTACAATTGCCATATACTTTTCTTGCAAGTATTCCCCAAAGATTCTCAACTTGGTTTAAATCTGGCGAAGAAGCTGGCCAAGTAAAAATCCTCATATTTTTGTTGTCTAACCATTCCTTTGTTTGTCTTGATGCATGAATTGGGGCGTTATCATGCTGAAAAATGAAATTGTCAGTTTCAATGTCTTCTGTAAACCACGTGGCTTTATGGTAATTTCGGGCAGTGCATAAGGACACACACGCACACACATACTAAATAAATGCTTGGTGTATCTAAATTCGGTAAATTTTATTGTTTGTAAATGTTTTCCTTATATTGAAAAAAAATAATTCGTGACCGAAAAGGTTAAACGAGCGGTTAGCGACTTTAAATTTTGGGGGATTATCCTGCAAGATCCTTTTACACAAGGGGATGGTCAATTGCTTAGCAAGCCTCAGAGATTCCTATGGGGTCACGGAGCCCCGATCGTGCCGACAGGGTTAAAAATACTCCATCGATCCTTCCGCGTTCGATGAATGGTGGCGCATCAACAAGCCTGAAGGCCGCCGTTCTAATTGGTATCGCAACGGAGATGTTAACAGTGATTCACGACGACGTAATACTCCCAAGAACTGCATCCGGTGATGCAACGATGCTATCCGGTCGCCCTCCGAGTGTTTCTCGCTGGCTGTCACCGCCTGTTGATTGTTGTCCCTTGGAATTATTGGGCCATCGTGCTTCGGACAGCCGTGTTGCGCCACTTCCGCTCGTTCGTATTTATGATTTGCTCGGAAAGGGTTGAAAAATCACTGCGATACGTCACCGGCACGCAGTCGCTTCCTTCAATTTTCGCCGGTCATAAATCTTCCGTAGCTCACGGATGGAATCACTGTGGCCGTGGGGCTCTTCCCTTTCGGTAAATCGCGATTGATGTTTTCAGGCTGATTGATATCCTGCCGACGCGACGCGTCGGTGACCGCGAGCGGCGCCGAGAGACCATGCTCTTTTGTCGCGGTGTCGAAGACTATAGCCGAGAGAATATATTGGCCCAAGGCCACCCCACCTTCTTCAATGACATGCCGGTCGGTTGCCAACTCGTTCCGAACAAGTTCGGCGTTGCTGAAACGATGAGCTTCGAATATACAGGCTGGCTCCGTTATTTTTAACGATACCAGAAAATCTGCAGTCCGATAATAATCAAATTTTATTCAAAGTCAGCGACCGCTGCAATTTTTCACTGATAAATGTTTGCATAAAATATAAGAACGGATTTGAATGTCAATTTGAAGTGACGGAGATTCCCTCGGTGCCGGCAATTAATTTTAATCCAGGTGTACATCGACGCGATGATCCTTGGCAAACGTTTAACGAAACTGGAATACAATTTTGCAGCAGCTCCACGGGACGTCTGAAGCACTCGGTGCGGCGGAGAGCCTCTGAAAACGAGGATCCATCCTGACTCGGCTCTAGCTGAATGAAAACTTGTTTCGATTTAAACGTCCGAGGGGGAGGTTCGCAGCGGATCCTCGAATTTCCTTCAACCCTCGAAATCATTATTCGCTCGCTTGATATTTATTAAAGACCGTTAATTGCTCGCACTTGCTCGGCCAGCTACGCTCCTTCATTTGCGAATTCTCGGGGAATCGAGGTAATCGGATAACAAACTTCTCTCCATTTTGCATTGTCCAGGTGATAGCACGCCGAGCGCCCTGACCGCTGCCGTGAGCGGTTCTACAGTAAACTGAATCTTGAACTACGTTGAGACTCTACCGATCTTTTATCGCGTAATTCCTATAGTCGAAGCGACAACCGAACGAACAGCTACAACGCAAATACTAAGCTGAGCTGAATTCTGAAGAAGAGCTGGATCCGACTTATTTTCAGCGAAACTTATTGGCAGGGCCGTTCCTAGGTGTACAGCCGCCTGCGTGCTGAGCAATTTTTCGCCCCCCCCCCTCACCTTGACAATGGGAAAAAATATTTACACCGGTATACATAAGTGCTTTATTTCAATTTATAATGAGAAATTCAGAATACAATGAATTTGTTGTATTAACGCATTTTCTAAACATATATCGTATTCGCAATTCGTAACATACAATTTTAGAGTAGCGCTTTACGAGCTTTTTTCGCAGCAAACTCGTCTGACTTTGGCATAATCAATTTTCTCACAGATGTCGTGCTCTATTGATAAAAGAGTGTCATAGTTGACTTTAAATAATTTTTTACAATTTTTAGTTTTGAAAATGATCTTTCTCCACTTGCAACTGTGACTGGCAACGTCAAATACAATCTAATTGCTATTGCCAAATTATGAAATAAGTAAACCAAATCGTTACAAACAATTTTTTTCAATATATCCTTACATTTATAAAGCTCAGAATTAAATAATGCCTTAAACGATAAACATTCAGTATATAGCTCTATTCCATCTATATCTTTTCAAATTGGTATTCCACCATTCACTTGCAATGCAACATCTAAATCAGAGCAATAATGCTTCTTAATTGCATCGTTGCGTCGTTCAAATCGAACAAGTTATTAAAAAAAGAAAAGATATCGCTGCATTTCTGCAGTTGGTCGAATCTCTTTCTGAGAGCGCTTCTTTTGCTGTATCCAATATAGAAAAATAGATATCAACTTTCAATTTGAATGTTGCATCGACTATTTGATCATCTTGTTCTTCGTAATTGAAAAGTCTTTTTTTGGTTCGTTTTCTTGGCACTGGAAATTCTGATTCAATTTTTGCGTTGCGCTGTTCTATTTTCGACCGCAGTCGGCCGCCCCTTAAAATCGGCCGCCTGCGTGCGGGCACGCATTGCACGCCTGGTAGGAACGGCCCTGCTTATTGGTAGAGCAAATCTTTTGGACATGCATCAAACAATCTGAATTGTCGCAATTGTTTCAGAGATCCTCCATAGATACCCACAGTCGAATTATTGTTATTTACGTCGTCGGACTCCCAATGAAGATAGCTGGCGGATCAGATCGAGCTTCAAATCCCGAATTGTAGTATCTGCCATTGTCCTGATCCTGTCCTAAGCCTGGTTATATATTCCAGACACGCCCTAATCCGGGCTCAAGCTTGATTGATCATGCTGTATGTGGCAAAAGAGACGCAGAACATGTCAATTACTCTGGGACTTCATTCATAGCAATGTTGACTTTTGTGGCTAGCATCTTCATTATTACAATTGTTCTTTAACACTAAACGTACCACTGCCGATCAAATGACCGGTTTCGTATTTTTCATTTCACAATTAGTGAAACTATGAAGTTGGTTACGTGAAAATTGATTCGATAGAATTTTTACTTCGGCACATATTGTAATAAAAATCGCACAGTATCTAAATAAATAGATCCTTGTAATTTTTGTAAAGCTAAGACATTTTAGTCGATTTTAGTGCTCGGTAGGTTTAATGTTAATGTAACACACATTCTCTCTCTCTTTATGAAATATTAAAACAATCTCGCAAAGGCAAGTTATGGACTCCCCGAATATTATGCTATGCACTGTGACTATAAATCACAACGTGCATAAAATTATTTCGATCATCTTTATGCAAACGAAGAGACGTTGTACATGTGTGACGATGGCGATCTACACTTCGGCTTTAATCTACATTGTATATCCTAACCTGAAACTGAACAGAATCCCCAACTTGAGTAACCGAACTGTGTATAACGAAAGAGATGAAGTAAAATTAATATTTTATAAGTTCCATTCAAACTTCTAACTAGAATGCGGATCATTAAAAATTCATTTCTCCCCTAAATGGTCTTTTCACGTTGAAAGCAACGCGACAGTATTCTTAGATCTTTTATATTTTTCACTGTTTGAAATTCATCAGAGATGCATCAAAATCCGCGTTTACTTATAAAAAGCTAATCTAAACTGCAAAATTGAAAGATACACTCCACCTCAATGGGCAAGGCAGTCCAGCGAAAGAGGTTTAGAAAAATTCGCCTAATCTCGAGGTCGTACGTAACGAGCTCAAGGATTCCGACAGGAGGATCCATTCCAGAACCCCGACTGATTCACCGGCGACACGAGTCGCATCCCCATAGCACCACTACCAATTACCAGACACCGAGCTCGCGATTCCGGCAGCATGCGAATCCCTAACGACGTTTCTGTCGACTGCTAATGCCGCGGCGCCGCCCGAACCCTCGCGAATAATGATGGTGGTGGCGGTGCATCCAAAGGCTGCATTGTTCCATCGACTAATTGGATGCGAAAGAGCGAAGAACGTGACCCGACGACGTGACGTAATCTACTGTGCTTTAAAACGACCGACTATCCGCGAAAACTTCACTGTTTCAACCGGATCTATCGCACAAATTTTCTATGTTCAACCCTGTTCAGGAAACTGGAGCATTTACATTTTCAGAATTGTTCTATTGAATTTAGAAAGTAATCGACTGTATGCGTCAAATCTTGTAATCGAATTTTAAACCACTTCCCGATGAGCTGGAAACTTGAAACTTTAAACATAGCTCAGAACTGGATGACAATGCTATAATAAAAAACAAATTTTTAAAAAAACTATGCGTTCAGGAAAGAAAATTTTAATATTAACCGTTACACCTCGTCGCGTGACGCTCGGTAGTACATCATCGTGTTCAGCGAGCCCCACTCCGCGCGCCAGCGCTCCCTACTCCACTACGCGTTCCCACTTCTACTCATTCCCACTCCAGTGACCCATTTTGCACCGAAGCAGCTCGGTCAGTGTGGTGTTCCGTTCATTCAGTTCTATTTCGGACAATTTCCCTCATTCGCGTATTTCCATATCTTACTATTTCATACCAGTATTACTATGTCTTGCGTTTGTCACGTCCGGTGGTTCAGCCATCGATAATAATTGATCATAATCATGTATAACATATAATTTCTGAATTTCTTTTTATACTTATACTTACTCTAATAATGTTGTATGTGAAATTAAATATTAAGTATTAAATATTTAATTAAATAATATAAATATTAAATATAAATATCTATAATACAAATATTAAATATTAAATATTTAATTTCACATACAACATTATTAGAGTAAGTATAAGTATAAAAAGAAATTCAGAAATTATATGTTATACATGATTATGATCAATTATTATCGATGGCTGAACCACCGGACGTGACAGTTCCATTTAAAAAAGACTAAGAAGTAGAAAATAAAAAAGAATATAAAAAGAAACTTTTGAAAAACCACGCTTATATTAAAATGCACTAAAAGGGAGAAAATAATTTTTTTAGACATTAGTGACTATAACTAGAAGCGTGGAACGCCCACGAAGATTACGTCAATATAGTTTAGCGCTCCACGCTTTTATTTATAGTCACTAATGTCTAAAAAAATTATTTTCTCCTTTTTAGTGCATTTTAATATAAGCGTGGTTTTTAAAAAGTTTTTTTTTATATATTTAGCTATGAAATTAAAAATAGTTGGAAAGTTATACTTTATTATAGCCAATTTTCTGAAGACAATGTTTTCGGCAAAAAAATATTTTGCAGTATAAATTGAGACGCACTAAAAACTTTGAAAAGTGTTCAGTGTTCACCCCTCCTGTTGTACCAGCTAAATTTATTCTCAGGAATTTTTCTCCGAACGGAGGAAATTTTGTTTGAGCTGCGGAATTAAACGGCGACCGAGTCTCTAATGAAATGCTATCGCGTTGCCGTGATTTCTCGATGAACGTCGAGGCAACCTCTCTAAATATAGGCAGAGTCCCGCGGCGGAGACCAACTCGTTATTATTGTAAAAAGATAACGAGCACAGGTCGCCGTAGTTTCTGGTACATTTGTCATCACCCCAGCGTACAAATCGCGGCATGGTTTACTCGCTGGCCGAGAATAACCGCGGGTCGACTCGATCAAAATGATCCTTTATTTAAAGAATCTCCTTCGTTCGAAAATGCTTCTCATAATTCATGAATGATACTCCGTCTGACCGATCTCCCATTTAAGCAAACATTCACGAGTAATTATATTTTTCAGAAGGTATTCTGGTTTTCAAGCACATAAGTTATTTTGTTAAAGTAAAAATAACCAAACTTATAATGTTTTGAGTAAAACGTATGGTCTGAATTAAAATAAATGAAGAATCTTGATTACTTATTACATTGAGTTTTGGTTAAATGTAGAATTCTCGATGCCTTCTCAATCTCCTTGCATTTTGCAGATCCTCATTTTAACATGACGAATATACCAGAGCACAAATTCATTTCAAATTGTTAACAGAGTAAGAGCTTTATTAATATGTACCAATCTATTCCGAATTTACCGAGAATAAAGAAAATAGAATTCTACTAAAATATTAAGAGATAATATATCAGCTATCATTTAAGATCACGGTTACAGGTTTCCTGATTATTGGACTTTCAATTCCGTAAGAAGTTTAGAGATTTCTCCGGCAACGAGCTCCACTGAGAATCGACTTGTCGATACCGATCAAACCTCTTCAAACTTATCAACTCTCGAATCTCACCGGAATACAATGGCGCCTTTATCGATTATACACAATGGGAACACAATGGAGAATATCTGACCGAGTCTCGCACGCTTCGAAATGCGATGGAAAGTTATTTTTCTTTCGTACGAAGCTTGCTCGCTGAGGAAGTAATGTCTTCAGGATCGGTTCAAACAGTTATGAACAATTATGAACATATTTTTTAAACTTAATACGTTCCTCAGAGTGAAAGTCACTCATTTAGGGTAAGGTTGCTCAAGTTGTACCAGTGCTCAAGTCGTACCACTTGAATTTTGAACGAACTACGGCGACAACAGCACATACAACGGCAACCAAATATACATCTGAGTCAACCAAGTTGCTTTACGTATTATCGTCTGCCATAAACCAGCCTCATTATAAATCCTGTCATCAAGCAAGTTTATTTCAATTTCCTTTTAATTTTCTGCATATGTTTGGTAGTTAATCTTGCACGTAAATTATTGATAACATTATATTCCTTATTAAATATAAATTCAGTAGAATTTACATAATCGTTTGGTCGAAACGAAATCGTACTAATTTTATTCAGTTAGGTTATGTTTACTCTTTAAATTTAACTTGTGCCGTGTCTTAAGTCGGACCCATATGAGATTCTCAAGTCGTACTACCTCGTCAGTCGAAATAACGTCAACGCAGAATAAAGAAAACATAAAAAAATGCGGCAAATAAAAGAAACGCAGTAATTAATAAAAAGGAATTGGCATTAAAAATTAAAAAGAAGAAAAACGATTGGTTTTGTTTTATTTGCGGAGAAGATCGGGAGGAAAACATAATTCAATGCTTGAAATGCAAATCATGGGTGCACGATGTATGCGCTGGAGTTGACAAAAGAACCAAAAAGTTTGTATGTGATGTTTGTGCTAAATAACGTAAATAGATTAATGAAAAAGACGTTTTAATGATTATTGTGGCTTAATTTAATTCTTAGGTACAGAGACTTAGGCTATAGTTGGTACGACTTAGGAAACCGGTTCCTTTAATCGTACCGATGTAAGTTTTTCAAGATTTAGTTTATTTTAAGTGAAAGCATTCAGATTTTCTAGTTTCGTTATAATAAATAACAACAATATTAACACAAGTTCTGAATAACACATTTAATTTCTATTTATTTGATAAATCCTAAGTTTTATACGGTTTTTTTCTTAAGGGCTACGACTTGAGCAATCTTACCCTACTATTTTCGCATACTATAAAATCACTGGTCTCTCTCTATCTGTGTTGTGAGTTGTATCTCTCTAAAATGTGACGTCATAAATGAAACATAATTTGTTAGGTTAACGTGTACAGCAAAAAAGGGTAAGATGTTATTATAGAATCTTTTATGTAACTATACCATATCCCCTATAAATGTAATTAAAATTGACGAGAGACAACTACAGCAAAAATTCAAGCAATTTTCACAAAAACATTCTGCCCTGTCAGTCTCATAAACTTTTAAGAAAAATGAATCCCGTAAAGACTGCTAATATCTTCGGTACGCCGGTCACGAAATCCCGATCTTCCCGATAGATTTTTCCCGTTGATTACCCACTTCTTCGAAGGATTTTACAGCGAAGTGTCCTCTCCTCCGCCGTTATCTTCGTTAATTTCCCCGATTTCGCAATCCTCAGCAGCCGACCTCACGTTCCGCAAATATTGTTCGTAAGTCTCAAAGACGACCCTTCTCTGCTCTCGTGGAAATAAATCCGATCGAGCTATCCCGCAAAGTGTTTCATCAGACGATCCTCCATAGCGAAAGTGCAGAGAGTAATTTTTTTAAACTGAACGACAACGAAAATTTCGTTTCCGGCCAGATCCCGGATCCTCGAGCGAAAAAACTTGCGGAGTTAACGAAGAAAGTTTTATGCAGCCGCGGCTGCCTTCTCCCGGGAATTTTAATAAGAATCGTCCAATTTCTTAGCACAGTTCCCCCGCGCGCCTCGGAGAGTAATAATTCGATTAATAATTCGAGGAGCTTGCAGAGGCGACTTGAAAACAGTCGACTCTCCGGAACTATGATAATATATTCGCTAAGCTCTAATTAATTGTTTCGCTTCTCTGAAAGATTAACCGCCTAAGCAAGCCAAATTACCAGTGGACGTTGCTCAACATTTCCAATTTGATGATAGATGCTTCCGATTACTGGGATTCTTAATCTTATGGCACGCAGAAATTTGTAAAATATAAATGAACAGCTACATAAACCATAATAAACGCCATTGATTTTCTGTTCCCAATATCGAATGAAAAATTGCTTAAAAGCGCCTGTTATTCGTTGGATTGTAACCAAATCATGCGTTAGAGAATAATAATTGTGTTCGAATTAAAAAAAATGACTTCACGGGTGAGGGGATGTCTGTTTCATTTCAAATGGATTGAATGAATAATGGCCGAGTAAATTGAGAATCATTCGAACCCCATTGCTAACATATTAGCTCGATGTTTATTGTATACGATTTCGCAGATGAATCTCTCGTATCGCTAATTAATAAACGTAACAATTCGGTCGGAATAATCATATCCGGATCGATCGTTCCGAAACAGCGATTGAGGGACAATCGAATTAAACCGTTGGAAAAAAAAGAAGACAGAAAAATAAGAGGTGAGGCCTTTCAAAAAAGGAGTACTAGGTCTACTTAGGCTAATACAGGTCGATAAACTTTTCGGAAAAGTCCTCCTACTATCGTTGATCGAGGATAATAAAAATAATAAGGGAAAGAAATAACAGGAAAAATGATAATCGCTGTTTACTTACACGGTGAAACGAGAATAAATGCGAAAGGAAATGACTACGTGGCAAGGTGTTGCGAGAAGCTATTATTAACTCAATCTCGGTATCGTGACAAGCCTCAATATTATGACCGGAGTGTAGATCTTTATGCAAATTCAAGTCTGTGGGAAATGATCGACGGAAATGGGAAGTATTGGGTTGGCACAGTGGCGGATCAAGACGAATGGGGGCTCTAAGCGGTCAAAATTTCGGGGCCCCCAAAAGAAAGTTTCAAGAAAAATTGTCATTAAGTTATACCCAAAAGCGAAAAGTAATAAAAACTTCCATAGAGTGCAACTTAGAGGCTTCATATTATACATTTAACAGTTTGTTTTTAGGTTTGTTCCATTATTTTACCAGGGGCCCCTACGTTTTGTATGATAATAAGATACAACACAATGAATGAACTTTTTTTCAGCAGAGATACCTGTTAACGGTAGCCAGGGCTGTTGCACAATTTTCGAAGTCAAACTTTCTGCTACAAGCACGGGGCCCGCAAAACCAAACCGCGGTGTCCCCAAGACCGTGGGACCCTGAGCGGCCGCTTAGTCCGCATACCGCTTAAGGGAGCGTTCATACCGAAGCTCCCGCGTGACTTTTACCGCGGGGTTTGGGACTTTTGCCGCGGGGATGGAGCACGCGGGTAATAAATTTCGAGCGTGTTGACGGGCCCGCTGTGCCCCCGCTGTGCGTGGCACAAAAAAAAGGTCTCTAAGGCTTTCCTTTAAGGAAATTTCCTTTAAGGAAAGCTATCGGTAGTTTACCTAAACCAGACCTGGGCGACGCTGGCTCGAAAAACACATGTTGCTGTTTCTCTCCTTCTCTTGCTGGGTAAGCTCTCCTTCTCTTGCTCGGTATGACAGTCCCAGAGTGGTAGCAACATGTGTTTTTCGAGCCAGCGTCGCCCAGGTCTGACCTAAACGAACCGTGAAGCCTTAGAGACCTTTTTTTTGTGCCACGCACAGCGGGGGCACAGCGGGCCCGTCAACACGCTCGAAATTTATTACCCGCGTGCTCCATCCCCGCGGCAAAAGTCCCAAACCCCGCGGTAAAAGTCACGCGGGGGCTTCGGTATGAACGCTCCCTAATCCGCTCCTGTTGGCAAGAAAGTAATTTCAGTATTTGAAGGTGTTAATAGAGTTTAATTCTTTTACTGAAGCAATGGACTTTAATGAATAAGATATTTTCCCTTTTGTTCGATATTTTGCCAAAAAGAATAAATAAAAAAATATTTTATTGATTAAAGTTCATCGCTTGAATAAAGAAATTCGGTTTTATTTCACCTTCAAATACCGAAATTACTTTCGTGCAAACCTGTTGGTATTCCTGATCGCACACGTTATTGGGAGATTTTGTTTATATACGGTTGGTAATACAGAACGCAGAATGTCTCGATTCGATAGATGCAAACGAAACTTGTAATATTACTTTCTTATTATGTAAATGTTTATTATCTATATATATAAATAAATAAGTATGTAAAAAGGTAAATAAGAGTTGCTCCTAATTACTCTCCAACAAATGGTAGCAGAGCATGGTTGCTACAAATAAAGAATAAAGGGAGAGAGATTACATAGAAAAGTTTGCGAGGTTAAGTGAACCACTGACCACGTGGCGAGTAAAATTAGAAAGAAGTTTATAGAAATACCAAGAAAGAAAGGCCACAGAAATGACGGACAATCTTGGAAAAAATAAAATAGAACTACTTAACAATAATAATTATCCAGTTTGGGCATTAAAAGTAAGTACCATTCTTGGACATAAAGACTATACAGGGTGTCCCAAAATTCGTGAAAATCCCGGAAATGGGAGGTTCCTGAGACCATTTGAAGCGACATTTTCCTTTGCAAAAATGTTATCCGCGGCTTTGTTTAGGAGTTATTAACGAAAAACACGGACCAATCAGAGCGCGACCTAGACGCGAGTTGGCATAGTCGGCCTGGCGCGTCAACTGTCGATTGGCCGACTTTGCCAACTCGCGTCTAGGTCGCGCTCTGATTGGTTCGTGTTTTTCATTAATAACTCCTAAACAAAGCCGCGGATAACATTTTTGCAAAGGAAAATGTCGCTTCAAATGGTCTCAGGAACCTCCCATTTCCCGGATTTTTACGAATTTTGGGACACCCTGTATAACGAGGTTATATAACAGGATGAACCACGGCGCGTGAACGAAGCAGGATCGAGTAAGGACTCGAATGAGAATAAGCAAAGGTTAAAATTTCTTCGCATCTATCGCATATGCGTACCTATTTTTTGAGCTTCATAGGCCGAACCGAACATAGAGAAGAACATCACGTGTAAAGAGAGACCACAGCAATTGTCGATACGACGGCAACTGTTTGCGTCTCTTTCTTTCTCATGCGCTGTCCATCCTTGCGTTCGAAACTCTCATCATCGATTAAACCACTAAATACAGTTGAAATTAAATCGTTTTTGGTATCATTTTGCATTAGAAAAATGCCAGGAATATGTTGCTGAAAGTTCCATAAAAAGTAATGAAAAAGTAAAGAAGATTAAATACACTGTCCAACAAATTTCAATTTTTTTTATGTTCCCTAATTACTGTTGGGTCCTTCTTATAGAGTTTTTTGCGCCAATTCCGAATCTGTTTTTAATTTTTTTCCTATACGCACAGTTTTTGAGGAACATGGCTTTGAAAAAAAACATATTTTTCAACTTTAAACAAATATTGTGATGTTATTATAAAAGATATTGAATTGTTCTTTGCAGCAAATGATTCTGTAGACTTTCCGGAATACAGTGATATCCAATATTAATACATTATGATTGTTTAAACATGTTTAAACAATGATTAAAGACGGAGAGACACCACTTTTGTACCAATTTTTGAGGATATTTTTCAATTTATCTCAAAAAATAAGGGTCCAGCGGAAAATCGAACTATACCACTCGATAGAGCAGACTTTTATCTTGAGAAAGCACCCTGTCAAGTTTGGATCGTCGACGTTTTTTTCGAATCAGACAGCAAAATATCTTCGCCCGACATGAGTTGCCGCCAGTGGCGCTCGGGACGAGATATGGCGCAGCGACGGGATACGGAGCGGGAGCGGCGAACGACCGTTGTAGTAGTGAGCGCCACTGACGGCAACTCATGTCGGGCGAAGATATTTTGCTTTCTGGTTCGAAAAAAACGTCGACGTTTCAAACTTGACAGGGTGCTTTCTCAAGATAAAAGTCTGCTCTATCGAGTGGTATAGTTCGATTTTCCGCTGGACCCTTATTTTTTGAGATAAATTGAAAAATATCCTCAAAAATTGGTGCAAAAGTGGTGTCTCTCCGTCTTTAATGATTGTTTAAACGTGTTTAAACGTTTCTACAGAATCTTTTGCTATAAAGAACAATTTAATATCTTTTAGAATAACACCACAATATTTGTTTAAAATTGAAAAATATGTTTTTTTTTCAAAGTCATGTTTCTCAAAAACTGTGCGTATAGGAAAAAAATTAAAAACAGATTCGAAATCAGCGCAAAAAACTCTATAAGAAGGACCCAACAGTAATTAGGGAACAAATTTGGTGTTGGACAGTGATATTAGTGTTACGTTGTGGTGACGCATGGGCGTGCGAACTGTGCCGACGACTGCGACTCTCCGCGTCGTGTTAGTAGTGGTTCACACCGAATACCGAGCAGAGATCAGATTACTAAGTAGCCGATAGGTATTGTGTCAAATCCAGGTTTGGTCAGCGTCCTCAATGGCAGCAACCCTTGCAGGAAAAGACGCCGTTGGGATCCGTGCGCGAGAAAGAGAGAGAGAAAGAGATCAATTAGCGTGCACGATGTATCTGACCGGCCAAACAGAATTTTCGATTTCTTTGTTTGACCTGCCGGTAATCGTTCCCGGTGCACAAACACCCGGGCGGATTTTTCAATTAGCAGGGTCCCTAATAGACCGGTCTGTTTGAGCGACGCTGATTCCAGTGCCCCCCTCCCCCCCCCCCGGCCCTACGCCTCGGCCATGGTCTGTAATTAACGAGGAATAGCGGAACTCGCGCGCGCGTCTACGTCGCTCTCCAGAGATCAGAGGCAAGCGAGCATGAGCGAGCCGTGTTCATTGTGCACGCTCTCGGGGATGACCGTAATGTGGGCTGACTCGCTTTGATACGGGATTGTGGGATTTCAGGCTGAAACTCGCTGTTTGGATCTCTTTAGCGGACACTGCGGTATAACTGAAAATCAACCGGCTGCCTGTGTAAATGTAAGCCGAAAATGTTTTAAATGATGCCCACGCTGGAAATCGGCTTTGCCAGATTATCATGTACTACCGGAATATTCCCGTGGAATTATTAATAGCCTACCGTGTGTCCCCTTTTGGATGACGAATTCCAAGCTCGAGCCGGATCTCTTTTATCGTCGATCCATCGCGACTGAGTATTAACACAGTTTCCAAATTCTCGTTTTGCACGCAGCTCTCCGATCGGGATTACTATTCATTTAGTTTTTGGTTTGTAGGATACCAGTCCCTTTATTATCAATTTTTCATTTTTATTCCTTCGATTAATTCGTTCTGAATCCGCGCCGAAAAGTAAAAATGGGTGTTCCTGCATAAAAACGTAGGTCGAAAATGTGGAATAAAATTTTCTCGTCTATGGCTTTGCTCTCAAGACATTTCAGTAAGTAATTTTCAACAGTGCGCGTGCCAAACCCGATCGTCTCGAGAAGAACTTACGTTCTCGCCAATGAAAAATTTCGAAATAGTAGGTTAAACGATGGCGGAGCACAAGCTGGCGCAAACGGTCCATCAGACTTAATGCAATGCCGGGACAGGCGGATTCAGTATCGGCATAGGTGGACGCTCAACCCCAAAACCAGTTTACCCACTGGCCGAGGCCGGGGATATTACGTGACCGCGGCCAAAAACTGCACAATGCTTTGGCGAGGGCTGTGCTCTCGTCGATGAGCCCCTGTGTGCCTTCCCGACCCCGTGGAATCCTCGTGAACGTTAATCCGTGTACGCACGGACCATTAATAGTGGTCGGCCGATAAATGGATCGACGTCGATAGCGTAGTATAACCACGAGCATAAGTGCCGGGGCCAATAGCGCGGAAACGTTCTCCTGTTTCCCGGCCGACCCTGCCCTTCCGAGATTCCCATTCGGCGAATCGCATTTGCCAATCTCTTTAGCCATGTTCTTCGCAACTCTGCTTAACCCTTACTTTAAGAATACTTCTGGGTAATTATATAGAAAATGGTACACCACCAATTTTGATGACCTTGAAATATGTTGTCAAGGTCATCATCAGACTGTGGATTTTATGCATTCATGACGAAAATTGGTACGTACGATTTAAAGCAGTGAACATATTAAAAAGATTTAAAGATATCAGTGTATTAGTTTCAACTGTGTATAAGATTATTAAAAAAAGAACAAATTTTGTAGGTGACACCTGTTTCTTGCAATTGATGATGAACACCTATTTCGGCATTTTTAAAAATTCAACCCCTGAGGGGGTGAAAGGGGGTTGCAACATTTGTGTGAGGAATATTTTATTTGTGGTCGGATTAGCTTGATACTTGGCCTTAATGCTCTTTGATACAAATAATCAAACACCTATTTCGGCGTTTTTAAAAATTCAACCCCTAATGGGGTGAAAGGGGGTTGCAACGTTTGTATGACAAATATTTTATTTGTGGTTGGATTTGCTTGATACTTGGTCTTAATGCTCTTTCATATAATTAATGAAACACCTATTTCGACGTTCTTAAAAATTCGACCCCTAAGGGGGTGCATACCCTACATGCTTTCGGTTGAGCCTTTTTGCGGTAGGTACACCGTTCCCGAGATACAGCCATTTTCCGCCGCGAGAGGGCCGTGACGACGTAGCGAGTTTCTCGCAAGCAGTGCTGCACGGGCTAACCGTTCCAGAGATACATCTATCTTCCGCCGCGAGGGATTAAACGGAACGCGCGAGAAAGAGACAGAGAGAAACAGAGAGAGGCAGAGAGGGAGAGACAGAGAGAGAGAGAGAGAGAGAGAGCTACAGAGTAACGCGAAATGGAATTGAAAGAAATAGATTATCACAAACACGTTCAGCACGTACATGCTTTTAAAAAATAAAGCATTGCAATGAAAAAATGTTCATATCACAGAAAACCAATTGAAATAAAACATTTCTCTTTTGATTGTGTACATTAACATCGATCTTGCAATCGAAATCGAAATGTAAATAAAACACCTCGAAATTTATTGTGATTTCAAAGTTAATACAAGAAAATAAATCATTTGGTTGACATGAAATTCCGTCCATGCGAAAGTCTAGTCGTTCAAAAGTTGTGACGTCATTGGTGCGCCGCCCGCAAGGGCAACCCGGCCGGAGGGCTGGCTGCGAGGGCGTACCGCAGGCACGCCACGAGTAGCTAGTTTTACATAAAAACACTGGAAAACGTGGTTTGTACTCGTAAAAATGACGTCCATGAACCAAACCATCGAATTAGTTTAAAAACCGACAAATAAGATGGACGACTTAAACATTGAGAGATAACGGATGAACGTCGAAACATTTCGGGAACAAATCCGAAAAGTGTGGAATCGCGGAAACCGGTATAAAATTCGAGCTCGCGTCCTGAAATTTTCAACACTATTTCGAATGGAATTTTGAGCAATCGTGCGAACCATAAATGCATCAAATCCACAGTCTGGTGATCAGTGAAAACGTGAAAACGTTCCGCCACCGGTGGACAGCCGACCGGAAGGATATATCCCGTGCATCCTTTCGAAAGAGATGTCACGCGGCACCGCTTATTTGCGCGAGAATTGACATGGGATCCCGCGATATAGTAGTGCTCGATTAAATTCGCGAAATCTGCTACGCAATGTGTCACTGCCCCGTAACGCAAGAATTCAATTTCCGTTTTCCAAACTTCGCCAATTGGCCGAGTGTGTAGCTACAGGAAGGATGTACGTAGAAAATTAAAATTTCGGCTGCTCTATAAACAAAACTAGGTTTATGGCATCAATAAATAAATAATTAATTAATTTCGGCTGCTCTTTACTTTACCGGACTCAAAATTTGTGCTGTTCTCCTATAAATTATGATGTATTTAGTATGTACTCCAGTAGATTTGTACCCGGGGCGGAAGCAGATCGAAGTTTCGATCCTGTAGGATCAATGGTTCAGGAGTTATGCTTGCTTAAAGTTGAGCAATCTGCAGTGTTTTTGGCAGGTAAGGGCGCCGCCATATTGGTTTGTAGTGACGACCGCGAGCCGCTTACCGAGCAGAACCGGCGGTCCTAGCCTAATCGCCAACCAACTCGGTAAGCGACGCGCGACCGTCACTACCAATATGGCGCCCTAACCTATCAAAAACACTGCAGAGTGCTCAACTTTAAGTAAGCATAGCTCCTGAACCGTTGATCCTATAGGATCGAAACTACGATCTGCAGCCGCCCCGGATACAAATCTACTGAATTACATACCAAATGCATCATAATTTATAGGAGAAAAGCACAAATGTTGTGTCCGGTAAAGTAAAGTTTACCCAAAATTTGTTATTACATCAGTCTTGGAACTTTTCGAACATACCGTGTAGGGGAGAGAGAAAGAGGAAGTGATTCGATGATTTAGTAGCGGAATCCGGCGGCAGCCAGTCTTCTGGTCGAGCCGTTTTTACCCTTCTCCCTCTCGATAATAACTCATCTTCGATCCGATGTTCCCGCTTTTGTCCGGCCCCCATTGTTCGCGCTGGCGAGAAGAATCCCGTATTCGAGGACCCCAGTAAGAATCAGTTTATTTTAAGCGATCGGATGCGCGTTACCAGAAGGTAAATCACTGTCGGCCCTGAAGAGAATTATGAAGGAAAGGGGCGAGGGACTAACGAATTACGGAACCATAATGGGAGCGTATCGATCGAACTGGTTACTCTCTATTTATGGAGCATTGTGCGGTCATCATTCCCGGCTGCGAGAATTATTGCTTCGGCATTAGCAGATCCATTGATAATGCCAACGTTCCAATAATATTAATGGAGAACGCCAATGGTTATAAATTTCCCGGATTTTCTTACGGTGACGGCTCTGCTGACGTCGCGCATCGGGGGAAACGTGATAGTGATAGATCTACGGGTCCCTTGAGATTAATCGGGCTAGAATTATGTTTTAATAATTACCATTGTGTAGTTAGTATTTGAAAGTGCGAGAATCATTGCTTCGGTAGATCATAGACATTACGCCAACGTTCTAATTGTATTAACCCCTTGCCCTACGATTTATTTCACGGTTTCAGTGATTAGAACTCTTTTTGTAGTTCGTTATTTCCTAAAAAAGGAGAAAATTTATATCTATTGTATGTAACACATGTTCTCCAATAACTATACATCAACAAAACCAAAATAGAATTTCATCTTGGTGTATAGGAAATTTAATAACATACATATTTATTAGACTCTGTTCAGAATCTTCATCGCGAGTCTGACACGATATTGCAGGGCAAGGGGTTAATGGAGACGCCTCTGCTTATACATTTCCTCTTCACCGGATTTTCTTACGGTGATGGATCCCCTGAAGACGCGTCGGTGAAATTATGATAGACTGCTCTTAAGAATGTTATAGATTATTATCTGCAAACCTTAGACCTGCCCACTCTTTTATGTACATATTTTATAAATATGCTTTTCAAGTCGCAAGATTCTTCACGTTACGTGAGAAAGACTTTTTGCGAGAGATACTCGTAGGTTCAGGACAAATTTGAATAATTCGAGTGGCAGCCAGAAATGGAGAAATGAGTGAGCGGATTGTAAAGGGTGAAGCACGTATTATTCTCGATGAGATACAAGCAGGCGGACCCCGGAAGAATCGTTACCATTGTTCGAGACAGAAGCCCGAAATTGAAACTGTATAATATCGAACGGAGTCTTTTAACAATGATACTCGAGCGATGAAATTGGGACGGTTTCCGTCTGAGAAACTTTGTTGGACCAGAGACGCGGAGCATCTAGGCGCTGCGAGTAGCCTACTCGGGTTGAATGGTAGAGCAGAGCAGGAAGTTCGAGGAATTGAAATTTCAATCGGAAAACAAATTTCCAAATATTCTGGGGAAGGAAGACGGAATGCCGAACGATCACAGACGATACTCGTTACTCCAGATAGAAAACAGTTTTGAGCAGGTTGCCACATGAAAATTTTCCAAATAGGGCAACTGTACCCTACAACTGTACCACAGTAAAATGTAGTAGCAATTTCCAAGAAGAGAGGACTTCCCACTTAAAAATAATGCGAAAGGATCGATAGTTCGCATCGGAAAAGAAGCGCCTCTCTTGAGGACTTGGGGGCTTAAAACCGGCCGAGAGCCATGAAATAAAAAGTGATAAAAATTTGGAATTTTTCATGGTCGTTTTAAAACACCGTGGGGCGTTCTGCGACGCGCTCGGATAACTCGAATAACGTCCGGACGAGAAAGAAATAAAACGCGATCGAATAAATGACAGCGCGACAGGGGCCGGAGGGGAACGGGGGGAAAACGCGAGAACGATCGACGCGGCGTGATGGAAAAAGAAAAACCAGGTGGGAAGGGAGAGTGGGGCAGAGAGTTAATTATCTTTCTAGCAACGCTGTCTCCATCAATCCACGACGAAACGGCGGACGCCGCGAGCAAGATTCCCATTTATTGGCACCGCCGCGCCGGGCCGCGTGCCGATAGAGACGACAGCTACACCAAGAAAAATCGATCGGTCCCTTCGATATCTCGCGATAATTGAGCAGGGCTTTCCGAGCCGACGAGCTCCGGATGACCGGCTAATGATCCGCAATTGAGCAACTCTCTTGTTAGACTTCTTGGGACAATTGAAATTCTCTTGAGGTCCCGATCTTGAGCAGCCTGGCCATTAAATCCGCCAATTTTTCCGGTGATTGTCCCGTTTTCTTCGAACTGTGCTATTTGCATTGAGTCATTCTGCTGGGATCAAGATGTACTGAGTTGAAGGGAAAGTCCGTGCGTATCTTCACCCATTGCGGTCGGAAGTCTTTCAACTCCTTCCGATCTAGATTAATTCTGTGGAAATGATCGGAGACTGCGTATGGACTGTTGCTCTATATTTCGTCACTCTATAAAATCTGTTACACAAACTGGTATACTTTTCACAAGAGATCGCACTAACGGTTCCACAATCTTTAACTCTCTATAATCGCTAATCTGTGTCGCGATGACAGTTGCGCAATATTATTGGGTTGGCAACTAAGTTCGTTCGGTTTTTACCACGTTTTTATTAGCTCGCTTTCTTGTTTGTCTGTTTGTCTGTTTGTTCGGTGGCAAATTTTGCAATTGATTTTAAACTAACTTCCTGATGAGCTAGAGATTTGAAATCGGTTACATGGCTCAGAACTGGATGACAATGCATTATTCAAAAAAAAAATTTTTTAAAAGTCTATCCGTTTCGGAGATATAACAATTAAATATTTACCTGTCCACCCCCCCCCGCGAAACCTACGTCATCGCGTTCAGCGATCGCCACGCCGCGCGACAGCGCCCCCTACTCCACTACCCGTTCCCTCTCTGACTCATCCCCACTCCACTGACCCGATTCGCACCGAAGGAGCTCAGTGTGCGTCAGTGTGTGTCAGTGTGCGTTTGAGCTCCGTGCTGTCTTTACAAAGTTACTACGTATTATTATACTATAATGTTTGTTTACCAATCGAAGGTACAGTTACACCGAGATTTTCGGTCGAACCTTTATCTTTGACATTTTACCACGGCGTTTCGATATGATGCGGTCCCAATACCGTCTGAAATTTACTACATGTCTCTGTTATAATCTCGAAATAATGTCTACAAAAAAGGAGCAGTTCGTTAATGATGATTTTCACAGAGAACTCGCCAAATCACCAGGTATGCCATTAAATATTTTACCACGTTTTTATTAGGTCGCTTTCTTGTATGTCTGTTTGTCTGTTCGGTACAAATTTTCCAACTGATTTTAAACTAACTTCTCGATGAGCTAGAGACTTGAAATTTTAAACATAGCTCAGTACTATATGACAATGCAATATTAAAAAAAAAATTTTTTATTTACAACAGCCTACGCGTTTAGGAGATATAAACTATTAAAAATTTAACCGTTACACGTCCCCGCGCGACGGCCGGTAGTGCCCACTCGGTTCCCACTCTGACTCATCCCCACTTCACTGACCTGCTTCGCACCGAAGGAGCTCAGTGTGCGTTCGAGCTCCGTGCGGTGTTTACAAAGTTACTACGAATTAGTATACTATAATGTTTGTTTACCAAGCGAAAGAACAGTTACACCGAAATTCTCCGTCGAACCTTTATCTTTGACATTTTACCACGGCGTTCGTTTTCGATATGACGTGTCGCAATACCGTCTGAAATTTACTACATGTCTGTGTTATAATCTCATCAAAATGTTCAAAATCGATCGTAAAATTTCACACATACGAGACTAAAAAGCAGAAAATAATTATTTAAATAAAAATAAATTTTTTAAAAATACCACGTTTTTAAAACGCACTAAAAAGTATAAAATAATTTTTTCTAGCCCCATACAGATTCCTAACCCCTAAAAATTTGTGATTGTGAATTTTTAATAGCTAAGAAAATACTTGCAAGATTTAAAACGAAAAACGTGGGGCGCAAGATAATACATAGTAAGGAGTGTAGAGAGTAGCTGCCGCTGAGAAATCTCGTTCAACACTTCATAACATTTGCAGTGCAATAAAGTTGTTAGTGATTTAGTGTTCATGCATCAATTATCTATTGCATGCGCCCCGCGTTTTTCGTTTTAAAACTTACAAGTATTTTCTTAGCTATTAAAAATTCACAATCACGAATTTTCAGGGGTTAGGAATCTGTATGGGGCTAGAAAAATTATTTTATACTTTTTAATCCGTTTTTTAAACGTGGCGTTTTTAAACATTTTATTTTATACTTTTTAGTGCGTTTTAAATTGTGATTTATTCCAATATAAAAAACTGAACGAACTTATTTGCCAACCCAATATATACCCGCTCGCGGTGTCGCGGGGAGAGACGGGGGACCTTTGTCTTCGCGGGCTTAGGTTCGATAACCTGTCGCCTTTTTGCCCGCGCTGCGTTTATGTTTCGGAAGCAGCTGACTCGGTGACAAGGGGTAGGACGCGATCTGATTCTCCTTGTTTGTGTCGATGTTTTCGCAGGAGTCGCTTCGTTGCCCGGAGGTAGGGGTGTGCGAGAACCCGAAATATCGGGTCGGGTCGGGAACACGAAATTTTTTCGGGATCGGGACGGGTACCCGAAAATTTCGAGATTCTCGAATTTATCGGGATTCCCGAAATTGATCGGGATTCCCGATAATTTCGAGAACCCAGTAATCATTTATATTTATTTTAATGAATACATTCATAATTTCGGATTTTTTATTCTAGATGTTTTTGAAATTGAAAGAATGTTGTCCATCGCGAATTCTTTTCAAGAGTGTCTTATGTCATATTCTCGAAATTTTCGGGAACCGACTCCTTCGAGAATCTCGAAATTTTCGGGAATCCGCCCCGACCCGACTCGACCTCTTCTCGACTCGTCCCGGCCATCGGGTTCCCTATATTTCGGGTTCTCGCACACCCCTACCCGGAGGTGATGTTTGGGCCACGGCTGACTCGATGATGAGGAAAGGACGCTGTCTTTTTTCCTCGTCGTTGTTTAGCTGCTACAATTCCATTGTAAAATGATTTTTCTCATTTTATGATTTATTAATTTATTCATTGTTTTGTATTAAATGTGTAATGAATAATTACATACCAACATATTTAATAATGTAATCAGTGGTGACTCTACATCGCATTTTATTGACCGTGTCGATCAGCGATTAAAGCAGGAATGTAATTGTTAATTTCGTCAGACGATCGAGGCAGGAGTGCTGTAGATTTAATCTACGACCAAATTTTTGCCGAACACGGTTCGCATTCACAACCGAGGAACTTCGCAGAGCGCTGCGCGGCGCTGGCGTTGGGTGCAAGTAGAACGAGCAAGCGCCTAGTCAGACAACCAGTCCGGAACCTGTAACGACCGCAACGTAGCATTTACGACATCGTTACAGACCGGTTACAGCCCGGACGCGTTTCTGCACCGCCGCAGGAGTAAATTAGGCGTCGGACAGAGAGACGGTTCTGGATCTTCTCGCCTCCGCCCCAATTTATTACCCCCCTGGTTGAAAAAGCCCGGGCTATCGTTCACCGTTGCTATATCGGCGTTGAGTGCCGCGAAATGGGTGGAGAGGCGCGGAGGCTTGCGAATGGAAATCAAGGAATAAAGAGCAAAAAAAAGGAGGAGGATCCCGGCACCATACCTCCAGCAGGAGGATCGGGGGTGAGGGGTGCGATAAGAGAGTGGGGGGTTGGCGAACGTAGATAAAACAGCGGAGGAAAAGAGAGCGGTCGAAACGAGGGGTGGGTCGGCGGAAGAAAGAGGCAAAGCTTTGTCCACAGGCGTACTGTTCATTTGCCTCTGACAGAACGGATTAAAGGGATCCGTTCGTTTCGTGGGCACACGGCTAGCACCCCCACCTACACCCTGCCGCCCCTCGCTGTTCGGTCTCTTCGCCCTGCACACCCCTTTCGCCGCGCCTTTTCTTTCCACCGTTCGTCCTCCACTTTCCGTTGCCGGATTGTTTGCGGGCATCGAGTACACCGGGGCTAGAGGGCTCTACGTGACGAAACGCGAGCTCTGGAACGAGCGGGTAAATGGAACGAGCTTTTACGCCGTGATACCCGCGCCCCGGACCCTCGTTTTCACCCTGAACCGGGTCTTCTTTCAACCGACCCTCTCTTTCGCTCTGTCTGTACGATTCTCTCTCTCTCTCTCTCTCTTTCTCTCTCTCTTTTTCTCTTGTTCGCTCTTTCCGTCCGGCTTTTACCCGACCCGCCTGCCAAGGCGCGTTCCCTCTTATCCGCTCTACGTTCCACGCGAGAATTAACCTCGCCACGGTTCACAAATCGAATTCCCATTGGACGACGCGGGCGAGCCGAGCCGCGCGATGATACCGGTCCGAGATAAAGGAATCGCTAGCGAGATTGGTGTCCCGATTTTCCTGCAACCCCCGTACCGTCAACCCTTTTCCAAACGGCGAACCTTCCGTTGGAACCTTAGACCATGTATACCTATAGACCCGGCACAGATAGTTTTCCCCACGGCAAAGATAAAGTACTCTGTGACGTCACATTTTCAAAAGATGTATAAGCTATGCTCATCGACAGTGCCTACGCTTGGCTTATAGGGGGATGAGGGGGATCAGTGGGTGCGCCATGTACACAGTATGTATACGGAAAGAATGGACAGGATAATTTCAAAGAATTTGGCATTGTATCATGAAATAATCAATTATAAACTGTATTTGCGATACAGACGTTTATTCTATATGTTATTATTAAGGTATTACAATGAAGAATAAAGTAATAATAGTATTATGTATTAACTATTTTAGGAATCGATATTTGATTGTGAAGATTAACAACTTTCGCATATTATGCAGGTTACAAAATGTTTTTTACATATAAATCGATCACATTTACAATACTTTAAGGTAGTACTGCTGGTTTTACATAATTTACATTTACCTCGCTTGTGATTAGTTATTATTAGACTGCGGATCTTTATGCATTTACAAAAAAATTGAGTAGATGAAATTCAAAATTGTTGAAAAATTAAAAAATTGAAAATGTCAATACATGATTTCTGCTCTATTACAATCATTCAGGGAAGAAATAACATTCAATTTAGTTTCTATTTCTTGCAATCGATGTAGAGAATTTTTATTTTTAATAGAGATTACACTTGTTACACTTATTGATTTAAAAAGTTATTGTTCGAAAAAGTGTGTAATGGCGTAGTGTTTGGCGTCGGTTGCCGTGTCAACCATTTTGAAATTATCTTAAGACTTATCTTTTGACGTCACAGAGTACCTAGTCTTTGCCGACCTGAACTCACGGTTTTCCTATACACATACTATACCTATGCCGGGTCTATTATTATATATCGTCGGCTGAATGTAATAACTAGGTAACTTACAGTTCCCTATTTTAGAGAAATTTATGAAACAGTATTTTAAGGTTTTAAGATTATGGTAGGGAGACCGTCATTTTAAACATAATGCCAATATCTGCTTATATTTATTTATTTTAAATGGAACAATACATGAGAAAACATCATTTTGGATTAAAAAAATTTGTTTAGAAAGTCGAGTTGCTCATTTATAATATAAATAGAAATCTGTATACAGGGTGAGCCCGCAGAAACAAAACACCTAAATATCTCCGTTACTTTTCGTTGTACGAAAAAACTTCTTAGGACAAAGTTACACTGTTTAAAGGGCCACATGTAACGGTGTGAGGAAAAAAATTGTCAAGGTCATTTTTTACAAGATTTCAAGGTCATCGATATTTTTTTAAATGGAATGAGGTATTTTTTAATACATCAATCGATGCAGCTGGACATTCGTTATAAAAAACTACTAACCTATGCATGTCGAAAAGTTAGTAGTTCACGAGATATTTCGATTTAAATAACTGTAAAACACCATTACTGTCGTACTAAGACGTCAGCGTTTACTTACTTGTGTAACGTTTTACTACGACAGTAATGGTGTTTTACAGTTATTTAAATCGAAATATCTCGTGAACTACTAACTTTTCGACATGCATAGGTTAGTAGTTTTTTATAACGAATGTCCAGCTGCATCGATTGATGTATTAAAAAATACCTCATTCCATTTAAAAAAATATCGATGAGCTTGAAATCTTAACAAGACAGACAGTTGAACAAACAGTTTCGCCGTTTTATGTGGAGCATTTTAAATGTGAAACAAGAACACATGGGGAGGGGGATAATTTCCAATTATATCATGTACCAAAACCGCAATTTTAATGTCCGGTTAGTTTACAGCAGCTACCATAACCGCATAACGATGCCCAGCACAATCGTCACATCTGACACGAAAGAAACGGTCGACTGTTCGCTTTGCCATTCGTCGGAGATATCAGGAAAATGAACCTGCGATACACCCGCAGGCTAATAAACGCAGCTACCGTTACCGAATGCTGTGTAATCTGTATTCGTGCTGGTAGAGGGGCCGTCAAATTGAAAGCAGAGAGCGTGGCTTCAATAAAACCGTAGCAATTAACACAGGCTCGCGATTAACGCGATCGATAACTAGCCCCAGTTAAGTAGAACGGTTTCTCTCCGAGCCCCGAAGAAAACGATCGAAATCTATTCGCGGGAAATTGGACACGAATACCGGGGTTCTGCCCTTAATTGAATCGCGTAGTCCTCGACGATCCAATCGCGACGATCCCGGTTAACGATCGGGTGTCTGCAATTTGTGTTGCGGTGTCGATCGGAGCGGGACATGCCGACGATATAATAGCGAAACGGGCGAGCATCGCCAGTGGCGAAAATTCATAGATCGTTTCGTATTGTTCGCGACACAATTAAATTTTATTCTAGAATTTAAAACAGACGTTTTCGTAACGTCTGTATAAAAATTGATTTCACCATTTAATAAATATGGTACATTTAAAACAACACGCCAATATGTTTTCAAAGTGAACGCATCAGATTTTGAAAACTTTTAAATGGAAGCAATCCCGGCAAACGTCATTTTTTTCCTCTTTTTTTGTCGACGTTAGGTTGCCGTTCTTATCCAACAATTTTTCCTCTCAGCGCAACCGAAGCGGAATATTACAAAATAAAATGAACGTAAAGCAAAAGTGAAATAAAACGGGATAGAGTAGAATAGTGAGTAAGTAACACAAAGAGCAACGATATCGCCTTTATCTCGTGCAATAAACTAAAAAATCCGCGACGAGAGATCAAAAACACAGACAGAGGGGAATGAAATCAAGCGGAATAGAATGGAAAACAGAGAGCAAGGTCGACGTTCGTCGGACACGAATCGTCGTTAATAAACAGAGCGGTGGAAGTTATTAACTGGAGCCTTCCAGAGAGGTACGCGCGATTTTCCATTTCGATCCACTCGATCACCGCCGTGGGGACCAACGGCAGCCTGTGTATTTCAATTTCAACAGGTTCGAAACGACAAGAGGGGGAGAGAGAACCTGCCGGTGGCACTTTCTCCCTTTCTTCCCCTCTCTATTTCTCCCTCCCTGTGTGCCGGCGTCTCTTTCTCGCGGCGAAGATACTCGGCGCTAGGAAAAAGAAGCTAGTTAACGTTCGCCGGATATTATCACGGTCGGCTCTTGACACTTCCATTTCCCGTGGCCGCGTCCATTCGAGATGCCGACACCGACGCGACGCCAACACCGACACCGACGCCGTTCCTAATCCCCTTTTCGCCGCCGGGGATGAATCCGGAGGAACCTGCGGCCCGATCGCAGTTTCGAAAAAGACTCGCGGAGAGTCTTTCCACGGCGAAAGAGGGCGGGATTGGATCCAGGAGGATTTAGCCAACGAGGAGAACAAATGGTCCTGGATACGAGGACTCTGAGATATATCGGCTTCGCGAAAGACGCCGTACTCGTCCTTCCACTTTTCCCTCCTACCACGACTTTTCCTTCCCATTCTCTTCTGCGTCAGACCCGCTAGCCGCTTAGCGAAAGCTCCTTCAAGAATCCGAGAAGGCGCGATTCTAGTTCCCGTCTCTCTATCTCTGTTCATCTATCTGCAGTCGCTGCAGATGGAAGACTTAAAAAATCTAGAAAAATTCGTTGTCGAACCATGGTATGTAAAGATTAGAGATCTCTATTTCACGTGTATTTCACTACACATGTTTACAGTGACTCGGATTGATATTCGGAAGCTCTAAAATAGACGACAACTTTTTAAATATTATACTATACAATTTGAACTTCTTTGGGAAGCTAGAGCAATCAGTTTACTACAGGATGTGGAAAAATTTTTTTCAAAAATTGCCATTGATCGGAATTGTAGATGTGCATTGAAAATTTCAAAAATACGTTTTGTAGATCTGTGCGAATTAAACATATCCTAAATATTTCGTCAAAATCGGTCGACGTTGCGATGAGCTACAAACATTTAAAGATGGTAAAAATTTCAGATTTTCACGATTTTCGGCCCGTAACTGCAATAAATCTAAGGATTCTTACATCTTTCAATGCCTGTCGTCTCTTTCCGCATCAACCGATGTCGATGAAACTTTCACAGTGCATGTAATTGGTAAAGATCTACAAAAAGGAATTTTTTAAATTTTCTATATAAGCCTACATAAAAAAGTTGTAAAATGCAACTTTTAGTAATAATACTGTAGAAATAATTCTACTGTTACAATGAATTGCAATTGTTGAAAAAAATTTTTTTCGCATCCTGTAGTAATCTAACTGTCCCAGCATCATAAAAAAAGGTTCAAATCGTATAGAACAATAATAAATTTTTAAATGTTTTACCGCCTTGTATCGATTGATATAACCTAGATCGGTTTCAAATACGTATGTACATCAGTATCTTGACAATAAGCATGTACGACGCTCGCAACACACGTGTCGCACATTTATCATAGATTTAGTTCCCCAAAGCAAGTGAGTGTGTCTTTATGAACAATATTTTTTGCATTCAATCATTCAATAATTCTGTTTTTCAACGTTACTATAACATATTTAATTTACAGACGCAATGCAAATAAATCTTGAAATAGATCCAAACTAGGATCGAAACGTTGATTTTGTTTGACTAAATTAGCAAAATTGCTTTATAATTCATAACAAAAGATCGAACCGTTGCGCCGGAAACATTTAAAAATGTATTATCAGCAAATACGATCGATAGAAGAAACATATTTACGTATAGAACAATATTAAAAAAGTTATCGCCTTTTTTAGAGTGTCCGAATATTAATCCGAGTCACTGCAAGTACACTGCCGCTCAAAAGTATGTGGACACTTACCATGTTCATGAAATTTGTGATATATAATGTATATTTTTATTATCAAACAATATTTGTTGCTAGTCTATTATGAATATGTATGTAATGTATTCTAATAGTACCAAAATAAACAATGTAGTTATTGAATTTTCTTAAATAAATAAAAGAAAAACTATGGGATCACATAGATAGATAAGTCCGAAAACGATGTCCCAAGTCTGAAAAACATTTGTGGGAAATATTAGAATCTGAGTGGAACCTTATTGAAAGTGAATTACTGAAAAAGTTAATAGCCAGAATGCCACGACTAGTAAACACGGTTATAAAAGCACGCGGTGGATATGTAGACGAAAAGAAAATATAATTATTTTTTATCATTATCGGTGAGATATTTAATAAATTATTATTAAAATATGTTCTCTAATACTGTACGAACTGAAATACATGCAAGATAATCAAATTTACCAAAGATATCATAACTTTTTTCAGGTAGTTATAAGAATTAAGGAAGTGTCCACATACTTTTGAGTGGCAGTGCACGTGTAATGAAATACACGTGTACCCGTGTACTTAGAAGGACACGTACTCAGGTACGTGTATTTAAATACACGTGTAAACGTACTCACATGCACGTGTGTTATTAATACACATACAAAACCACGATCTCTAGTAAAGACGATCGACCAACAATTACAATTACAAATACTGACTGTGTTCGTCGCTTCCCTCGGGCGTTGTTCGCTTGATAACTCGAATTTCCACCGGCTACAGCCATAGTCTCGACAGCCACGAAGAAAACGAATCGCCGCGAAACTTTCCGCTCGGTTTTTCCGGTCGGCGGGTGTCGGTAATTTATCGAAACGCTCCGATTCACCTCGCATAAACTTCCGACACCGAGAGCCAGCCCCGGTCGATGCAAACTTCGTCGAACAAGAACCACGGATCCACGAAAAGTCTCTGTCCATCGGTCTTTATCTCCCCACCCCCTCTCCGTCTATACTTCTCGTTTTGATGGTTTCCATTCTCCGCCGTCCCTGATTCTCCGCTCGAGTCTTGCCTGTTTTTCGAAGCTCCGGCAAGCAGGCAGAATTCGAGAGATGCTGATTCCGTGGAACCCGGCGAGTTCAGAATTTCATTTCGCCGGCGAACAAATTCATCGGGATACGGGTGCATAGTTTGCACAAAGGATCCTGCTCTCGCCCGATCCTCTCCGCTCGGTCCATGGGATCGTCACAGAGGCCGTTACCGAAGGCTCAAAGCCGCTATTGCTGCCTCCCAGCAAGAAACAACGCGCTCTAAACGCGGCAGGAGGTTTTTATGGATTCGATTAATTGCTTTCTCTCCCATTCCTGGTCGACTTTCCCGGGGAGGAATTTCGGAAACTCTTGTTCCGTCAACTATGCACTCCTCTCTATAAATACAGTTGAACCTTCACAACTCCAGAACCACTACATCGCAACAATTTTGTTGGCCCCTTCTGCTCCACTGCGAGAGCGTCTACAAGTCGAAACGAAATTGTTAAGTGTTATAGATAACAGCGAGATACTTCCGTGGGCAACTGTAAATCACCAATGGAATATAACGTGTCGTTTGCATTGCTTGTTCGCGTCGGAACGCCGGAAGAATTGCCGGTCGTAACGCGAATGGGCGACGTTATCTCTTCCTCCGTGGCGGATCATCCAGACACGGACTCCCTGATTCCTCCTGGGGACGCGTGAAACCTTCCAAGCATGTTTCTCCTCGAAACGAGGCATTTTTCCTCACCCTATGCTTCCTGTTACTGTCCCTCTATCTAAATTGGGGAATCTTCGGCAGATTTTACACCTTTCTTCCTCCCCATATATTCTGATCGTTCGTTAATTAGATGAACACAGGGTACATGCACAGGACAGAAGCTAGATGAGTCGCGGTGAGCTCGTCTAACCTGAAATTCCTAATCAATACCTGTGGGCTATCGATCCGATGTTGCCTGTCAAGCGTCACTCGGATCGTCGTACGGAAACGGTCATCTTGTTCCAAGCATCCGCCTCCGCACTCATGGTGTCCCAGCCGTGAGAGTGGAAATCGTCTTAGCCCGTTCGTTTCCCTTCCCGCTAGAACCTCGATTATTCGAACTCAACATAGAAACATTTAATAGAATATTCAAGTCTAGTGCTACACGGCAAATATTTTTTTGCCGAAAACATTGTTTTCAGAAAATTGACTACAACATTTTATCCGCTGACGCTATCATTATGCTTTCTGCAGCGAAAATGTAGCTGGTAACTATACAGTAAGGAGCACAACTGATTCGACACACTTTAAAGTAGAACAACTTTTTTATGAATGGACCAAACGACTTCAATTTCTCTGTAAGGCTAGAATAATTAGTTTAGTGAATGATGTGTTGAAAAAATATGTTGAAAAAATGCATTTGGGCGGAATTGTGAAAAACAATAGTAAAAATTGATTTTTGCAACTGTTTTAGCTGGGCCAATAACGAAAATTCAAGATGTGTCTGGTCAACTTGATAATTTCAATAATTCTAAGGTGAAATATATAAAACCGGTCATTTGACCGGCAGTGATAGTGTTAACTGAATTTTTAGCGAATCTCCAAACATTTTTCGATGGTAAAGTTGAAGGACCCACGGGAGGAGACAGTGACAGGACAAAGGCGAAGATGATTTTCCATGGGGAACAGGTGAGGGGTGGAAGAAGTATCCCTAGTCGTGCGAGACCTTCGCGGGACAATGAATTCAGGCGACAATAAAATGTCTTCGGAGAGACTGGCCCCTCTTCTTGTCGTGAATTCCTGCGCCGCTTAATTAACGAGGCGTCTGCAATTAGGAAGGGAAGTATTGTCGGCCCGCCTCGCTGATTGGTCAGCATTGTCGCTTAATTCCGCCCTGGACGTACACCGAAGAAAAATTGTACGCGGACAACGTAAACACTTCCCACGACTACAGTCATTTTTTTCCAGGAGATTTCTCGCTTCTTGCCCTGGCTATAGGACTTCAGTTTTCACTGTAATTTATTTTCCTCGAGCACGCCAGCGCTCGCGGAACCCGGAATTTTAGATTGAAACTCTTGAATCGGGGGTAACGAACGCGAAAGGGATCGGTTTTGAAGGAGTTAAATCTCTGGACTATCCCCCCGGAGACGCGAGAATAAAATTGGTGCTCTTTTGTTCCCAACTTTCTTGGAACTTCTCGATTCTCTGCATTCTTCCCTCGCTTTTCCTCGTCTCGTGCATTAACGAACTATCTTCTTCTTCTTCTTAATATATAAAGTAGAAAAGTATGTCTGTATGATCCGATCGATACGATTCGGTCTGACGATCGCGCGCCGGTGGCAGCACGGACACAAGGTGTCATTTATATAAATATGTCAGGAAATAAATGACTATATCAGGGAATATATCAGGAAATTTATTTATTATAAATATGTCATTAAATATGTCAGGAAATAATTTAACTATATAACTATATAACTATTTATTACTATAACTATTATTACTATTTAATATGTCAGGAAATAAATAAATATGTCGGGGAGTATATCAGGAAAATTATTTATCATAAATATATCAGGAAATATGTCAGGAAATATGTCAGAAAAATAAATAAATATGTCAGGAAATATGTCACGAAATATGTCACGAAATATGTCAAGAAATATGTCAGAAAATAAATAAATATGTCAGGAAATAAATAAATATATCAGGAAATATGTCAGAAAGTTTATGTATATAAATATGTCAGGAAATATGTCGGGAAATAAATAAATATATCAGGAAATATGTCAGGAAATTTATTTATATAAATATGCCAGGAAATATATTAGGAAATAAATAAATATATCAGGAAATTTATTTATTATAAACATGTCAGGAAATATGTCAGGAAATAAATAAATTAAATATGCGAGGAGAATTATTTAAAGAAGTAGAAGATATTGTAGTCAAATTTGCTAGTTTTGTTATAAGTAACAGAGTTGTTGTGTTTATTAACAAGAATTCCTCGTGGGAGATTGTGACTTCATCTCGCACGATTATCAAGATTATAAAAGTGCTTTGAGAGATTACAAGAAAAAATCGTGTGTGTGAAATCCGACGAACAGAAGCACAAAAATAATGGCATACAGTCGACGTTCATGATGGCCGATTTTTCTTCAGCCGTGGGGACGCAAAGCGATCGTCCACCGTGAGAAAAATCGGATCTTCCGGTCGGCCAGACCGCGGCCCAATTGCTCACAAACGAACGGCCGTGGTGTATTCGCTTGGCTATTGAATAATCAATAACATGGGAAACCGTAAACAGATGCATCTCTGGTGACCCGGACCGGAAGCACAGCAGAAAAATCGACAGTGACGAGAAACGCGCGGGACGCCGCGCCGCGTCCTAGAATGCTTTCAGATTGAATCGCTTCAATTTTTCGTATATTGTAGGCCGTTTATAGTATGCGATTGCGACAAAGACCGAGTGTCTCCTATCGGAACTAGTCGCGTGGCCATCGAAATATCGACTGGCCAAAGCGAGGTTGTTTATTGTTTTTTTCTTTTTATTCTGTATCAATCGTAAGGCACTGGTGCCAAGTAAATATTTGTTTCTTCCTTCAACAATTTTAGTAAATCGATACCCTTAACAATTTGACATCTTTTAATCGTTTGTTATAAAATCCACAGTTACAATAATTATCACAATCATCTACTAAACGGTAAATAAGAAAAGCGTTGCTAAAAACATGACTGGATAAAAATACTACAACTACAAAAAATAGTTGACAAGCTGCCCACACTCTTAAATTAATTTCTCACTGTTCGCTTGATTATTTTTGGAAAAATCGAGCATTCGAGGCTTAAAGGAATTCCCAGTTTACTTTCCGCCCTCTCGGAAGTTTCAGACGTAATTGACCCACTCGCCGAACCCCACTAATTAAACTGGAGGATCGTCGAAGACATTGCTTATTTGGGATCGATAGGGTATCGTTGTCACGGCAAAAACTCTGGGAACTTGAAGCATCCTCGGCAGAATTTATAGTGGAATCAGTGCTCTTTATGGAGGAAGCTCGTGATCAAACGGACGACAAGATAGGGCCTCTAAAAGCGAAGTTGTTGATGGTTCTCTAAAGCGAAGACCGAAGACAAGACTCGGACGGTTTTTACTTGGAATTACGGTTCCCCTCCCTCTCTCTACCTTTTTTTCCTTTTTTAATCGTCTCGACGGAGTTACTACGGTAGTTTTTCCACGAGGGAAACCCGCTCGCCTCATTCGCTAGAGATGTAGGTCAAGAGAGACGGGTCCAAGAAACGTATCCACCCGTACCCGGCCATTACGAAGTCGAACGTAAAACCGTTTATCACCCGCATCCCCTTTTGCATCGCTAACGACCGAGCTTCGATCCTTTCCCCCTGCCGCGACTCTTCGTCTTTGACGCCGCGCCGAAACGAGTCGTCGTAACAAACAGTTTTTCTACCGCCATTCACTCTGCAATTCGCACTCGTTCGTTACATTTGCATTCTCCGCGCGGCACAATTTCGTTCCATTTCCTTTTGACCGTCCCCGAGGCCATTCCGTTACTATTTTTAACTAGTCGATCTCCGAGAGCACTGTTTTACGATTTAGGGTACGTTTGCGTCGCAGCAGTGACGAACGATCAGGGAAATGATGATGGAGACGCAGAGTGATCTGTTGTTTTATTGAGACCGGGGCTGTAAGTTCCGATTTTGAAGAAACATATAAAATGGCGTAGAAATAGTAGATATTCTTAAATGTATTATATTTTGAAATCCTTAAAATGTAAATATTGTAATAGGTTTCTTATGTTTTTCCATTTATATTTGTCGTTGAGCAAAGCGGATCTTTTTTCCCCGTCGTGGGACAAGTTATTAATGAAATATTTTATTTACAGTCGGTGTACAAAGTATACGTACATCTTTTAAAAACGAATAAATTTTTCGAAATTGGACTCAGCAGCTCGAGTTTTTTTGAGACGTTAGAAGGGTTAGTTTACTAGCTAATGTATAAAGTTTCATTGTAGTTGATTGACGGGTAAAAAAGCTATGGGCATTGAAAGCTGTAAAAGTCTTTGAATTTACGGTTTGCGATTCATTTAAATCGCAGATACCTACGATTTTTGTTATTTTCAATCAATTATATTTCGTAACATCCTTGATCGATTTCGATGAAACTTTGTACAAGTATACAGGGTGTCCCAAAATTCCTGAACTTCCCGGAAATGGGAGGTATCTGAGGCCATTTGAAGCGATATCTTCCTTTGCAAAAATGTTATCTGCGGTTTTGTTTAGGAGTTATTAATGAAAAACACGGACCAATCAGAGCGCGACGTAGACACGATTTAGCACAGTCGGCCCGGCGCGCCAACTATCTATTGGCCGACTGTGCCAACTGCGTCTTGGTCGCGCTGTGATTGGTCCGTGTTTTTCGTTAATAACTCCTAAACAAAGCCGCGGATAACATTTTTGCAAAGGAAAATGTTGCTTTAAATGGTCTCAGGAACCACCCTTTTCACGAATTTTGGGACACCCTGTATAACTTACTTAGACCTACCAAAGAAGCCTTCTAAATTTTCATTACATGTACAGATAAAAATTGTAAAAATCGTGATCTTTACTATTTCCTTCGCAATTGCGACCAATAACAATTTACAAAAAAAATTATTTACACATTAGCTAGTAAAGTAATCCTTCTAACGTCTGAAAAGAAATTTAAGCTGTTGAGTCCAATTTTGAAAAAGTAATTCGTCTTTTAATGTGTACGATTACTTTGTACACCGACTGTATTAATCGTTCATTTTTGTTTATTTTGAGTCAATTTTAAGTTGATGCGATCGAGTACCCAGCAGGTAACGCAACGAGAGACAATAATGTTTCTTACATTACACGAGGCAGTATCCCATTTCACTTCCGAATGGCAATCCTCAAGGCGTCTGCGATGCAGGAGTGGATATCGATCATGCTTGAACAGCGCTAAACCACCAGGGTATTAGGTTATTGGGTAACAAAACCCAGAGGGTCTGCGGAGCACGCAAACGATCGATGACGTCAAACATGATGTCGGGCCTCGATGTCAGGATGATTTTCAAAAATTCGGTCTTCGACTAAAACATAGTGTCGAGTTTATAACATGGCGCCCGACACCCTTGGCTCGCAGCCACCTTCCCAAAGTTTCTTGCATGAATTTCCTCTGATCAAGTATGTAATCAAAATTTCCGATAGCAGTCGAGATCATAATCTTTTAATTTCAACTTTTGAACATCAGCATATAAATGCGTAAAATGTGTGAAATTCGGAGTCCAGCGATAAGGGTTGAAAACTCGGGGATTAAAAATGAAGCAAAAGTAGTTAAAAATTGGAAGATTAAAGATTCCCGTAAATCTCTCGATTTTTAGTCGAACGAGGGTGTCCAGGATAATGGCCACATCGAGGAACAATGGAGAATGACCCGCAAGAGAAATGAGGTGCGGGGGTGTGGACGAGAATCGTTCACCCCTCGATCCCCCTACGCAATTTCGCAACGAGACATGACGTTGCGGAGGCACCGGTCGGGGCAATAAAATTTTGTAATAAGCATTCCCTGTCGGTCCGCGGGGCGTGTTTCGAAAATGCCTGAACCAGCGATACCGCTTTTAACGGCGAATTTCGGATTACGACGCCCACACAGAGTTCACGGTGCAGCTGGTTTTACGAGGGATCGATTCTCGCCAGGCGACACACCAGTCGAAAAATCCGTTTCCGGGGATCGACGGAAAGGAAACTCGAATGTTAACAACTTTTTAATCGCTTTGTTCGTTCGAACGAAGAATAACCGAGGGATTTAATGACGGGTCCAACCGAGGCGTGTCGGAACAACTGATTCCTGATTCTTTATTTTATCATGGTTGAAATTATAAGAATACTTTCGCGGAGAATTCATATTCCCATATTCAGTCACATATTCGAAAATACACACGCATGAAACATGACAACAGTAAAAAAGGTTTGTGAGGAATAAAGTAATTTGATATTCAATCTCGGAGTTTCTAATTTGATCTTTAGGAATAAAAATCTCACTCTTTCATATTTACGCATTTTTTAACTTTCTTTCGTTATTTCTTAGGTTAGTCAAAAATATCGAGCTAAAAATTTAAAGGGCTAGTTTAATTTAATACGCGTGCAAATATCTCTGTTCCCCTTTCTTTCCCGGACGTTTTTTTCCGGCGAAGTCAGAATTGCATCGCGCAGAAAATGGAACGATACAGGAAGCGCATTATCGGGAATTATTTCGCATTTTCCCGGCATTAAGCGTCCGTCGCGTCTCAACGACGCGTTCGAACGTCGTTTTGACGCTTTCATAGTTTTTTACGCGTGCTACGGAGGGGGTAGGGGGTGGTCGTTAAGCCGTGACGACGACGGAGGCGCGACGATCATCATTCAACAGGGAACGTTCCCATCCGTCGCCGCTCGTTTGGATCCTCGAGAACAAGCAGCGGTCCTTACGACTCCGCCGTAAAATATAATCCGAGGATGGCCAGGTTTGATGGAGCGGTGCTCGAGTAATTGCTCAGGCTCGCCGGAAGGAGGCCACTTTTAATTCGTCCGTGCTGAAAAACGCGCTGCACCGTCCTTGTTTCGTTTCATCCCCGAGCAACGTACTGTTCCCCGGCAAATGGATTGCCCGTTTAGCTCTTCCTCAAGGTAAACGTTGTTTCGTCTGCGCCAGCGGAGATAAAACTTCCCTGGTTTTCCAGCCGACCGTCCACTCTCCCAGCCACGGAGTTTCCTTTAATTATGCCTGAAAGTGCGACCACGTCTGAGGGGAGGCCATGTCCGATCTGCAGTACGAGACATCTTCCACAAACAAGTCGCTGTTATAAAACTCACTTCGGTCTAGCTAGAAACGAGCTTTTGTTTGAAACACTTCTTCCTATCTCAAAAAATTTGGAAGTTATTCAGGTGGCTCGTCTTGACTCATCCTGTATACATATGCACATATCGATGGAGACAAAGGGAAACGATTATTGAAAAATGGAAATGTGACGATCGCGTTCGTACTTCTCTATATGTTCACCGAAGGGCCCCGAACATGTCCTAATAGAGAGGTATCGAATCTTCGAAGCCTTCGTCAACCTCCCGCAGAGATCGATCGACTCCCGGTGATAAACGAATCGGGATAGAATCGGCAAATATTTAGCCGTGTGAATGGAGAAACTGGAGTAGTGCACGAATTGTAGTGCGGTGCTGTAGTCGGCCACGTTTTACGCGGCTCGTAGAAGAAGACCGTTTCCAGAGAGGGTTATCGATTACCCCGTTAACGAACGTACTCGTTCGTAGTTCGTATGCGGATCAGATAGCGCTCGAAATGTCTACCCAGCGAGCCGGTATTCCACGGTTGTAACACTCGGCGCGATTACCGCCAGCAATTTCAGCCGGTCGCAATTACGAGCCGCTATCGTTAATTAAAAGTAATCGAAAGGGCGGTTGTTGAATTTCGGTCTACTGAGACGCAGGTATTTTTCGGGACAGCCGATAGCGTTCGCTCGGAAGAAACCTTTGCCGTCTCTTTATCCGGTCCTACTGATAAGACAAGACTGTCTTTCGAGGCACGTGAATTGAAAAATTATATGTAGCTATTAGATAAGTAAAAAATGTAATTAGTAATTACTAGACTCTGAATTCCATGCATTCAGAAATAAAATAAAACCGTATTTCTTTATATAATTAAATTCTTTATATAAATATTTCTTTATTTAATAATCTGTTTTATTATTAATATAAAAATTTATTATATAAAAATAAAATAGAAACGTAAAAGTTACATTTGATTCTTACCATTTTATGCATATAAAATTGAGCGTACTTAACTGTAGCACATTTAAAATTTTCCAGCAATTTATTAAATAGAAAGAGGTAATGTCAAAATTGTTTCAAAGTACAGTATGGTAATTTTTAGTGGCGGCTCGGAGTCGCCATGGGAGCGCACAGGATTAAAACGTCCATGTAACGTCCATATAGTTGTACTGCGAACTTTTATGAAAAATAAAAATTGTCCGGAGTTGAATAGAAATTTGTTCCAACCCTTAATCAACTTTATGCAATGGAAACTGTTTTTCAAATTGTCTGCTACCATTATCATTTCGTATTTCAACGACACGTTCGTCTACTACCAGACACGCCCAGCCTACACTAGTAATTTCCTAAGAAGTTTCGCAAGTGGTGAAATTAAAAATCGCTTTGGTTAAGATTGAGTGAGGGCAGATCCGTGGCCTTGAGCCCGCTGACATGGTAGCGACGCGCCGCTCGTTATGGCAGTGGATCGAATTTTACGAAGCTTCGAGCGTTCTTTATCGATTGCCTAAGTACACAGCAATCCAAAGTTCCCAGCAGCGTGCCAACTTTTTTAGTATTTCACTTGCAAATCGGGTACATGCCGTCATCCGTCTGTCGAGCAGGAAAATCGACTAATATTTTCACATTTTGTTTGTAGAAAACAATGGATGTCTGTATAAAATGTTTGGAAAGCATTTTTTATTTAGAACAATTGTAATATTTCCCGGCTGTTTCACACACTCTAGCAAAGCTATACAGAGTGAGTCACCCGACGTTGCCACCTCAAATATCTTTGTTGTTTTTAAAGGTACATCAAATGTCTAAAGGACAAAGTTGAATGTAAAATGGGGCTCATACGATACCAAAAAATTTTTGTTTTTATGTAATTTTTTTTAGAGATATGAAGATTACCTTCATATTTTTAAATGGATTGAGGTACTTTTTAATACATCAATCGATGCAGCTGGACATTCGTTATAAAACGGTACTAGCCTATGTATGTCGAAAAATTAGTTGTTCAGGAGATATTTCAATTTAAATAATTCTAAAACACCATTATAT
Organism: Lasioglossum pauxillum; assembly: GCA_933228785.1. Taxonomy (NCBI): domain Eukaryota; kingdom Metazoa; phylum Arthropoda; class Insecta; order Hymenoptera; family Halictidae; genus Lasioglossum; species Lasioglossum pauxillum. Next base: position 15,744,736 of record OW121700.1, read on the forward strand.
TGTCGTACTAAGACGTTAGCGTTTATTATTGACTTTCTCGCTGTTTATTATTTATTATTATTATTTATTTAACGTCGCATCGACTGATATGGTCATTAGCGACGGGACCTACAGTTTTTATAAGGTGGGTTCCGAACCACCTTGGGCACCACAGTTTCTCGCTATTGTTACTCGTAGCAAAAAATGTTTCAGCGGAGGCTTGAATGATTTCGAGTGAAGCATAGTCTGACGTTATTAGTTTTTTCGTGTGTGGAAACGTGAAGGTCGTATAAAGATCAACTTTGTTTTTTTAAATTAAATGAGGTATTTGTACAGTGGTCCAGTCGGTGGTCCATCAGTTAGTCTAACGTTGGTAAACAGAGCTAACGCCTTAGTGCGGCAGCAATAATGCCTTAAGAATTTAAATAATTTAAATTGAAATATCTCCCAAACTACTAACTTTTCGACATACATAGTTTAGAAATTTTTTACAACGAATATCCAGCTGCATCGATTGATGTATTAAAAAATACCTCATTCCATTTAAAGAAACAAAGTTGACCTTTATATGACCTTTACATGGCCACTCACGAAAAATCTAATAACATTAAAATGTTCCCCACTCGATACCATTCAAACCTCCACTGAAACATTTTTTGCTACGAGTAAGAATAGCGAGAAAATCAAGATATCAAAATCGGGTGAGACCGCCTGTATAAATGAATTATACAGGTTGGACCACGAAGCATGATCAGCTAAAATTATTCAGCTGTTAGTGGTTCGATCGCAAGTCTTTTTAGCTAAAATTACTGGTTCAAGGAGAGCTTTAAAATGATTAAACCGTTGTCGACCCTTTCTTTCCAAAGCTATCAAGGTTACCTTCAGATTTTTTATACGTAAACATACAATTTTTGTGCATCCATCTTTTAGGAGATGCTCAGACAAATTCGGCAAGCATTTTGATTGGTTCACAAAAACTTTTATAGCTCTCCTTGAACCATCTTATTTTATAATTTAATAATTTAATTTAATTATAGATTATATTTGATTATATTTAATTATATAATAATAATTTAATAGCAGAATAATTTCTAAAACGAAAGAGAGAAAACACTTCGTACCGCGAAGGGTTAAAGCGGAAGTCTTGCGAGCATCCCAAACCGTGGATTTTCAGCCAGAGGGAATGCCCTCGGGGTATAATAAACGCCCTGAATGTGGCTGGTGTATCTCGTTGATTTTTAAGTGTCAATAACCGCGTCACCTCACTAATTTCCTGGCAAAATGAACCGTGAGATCTCCAGGCACGTATCAGCGCGTATCAACCGGGGATCCGCCTATGCAAATGCAGCATCGCAATTAGCGCGAATTTACGGAACGGGGAGCGTGGACGTTAATTAACGCGAATCCGTCGATGGGGCTCGTGATGCCGCACCTAATGTCACTCCATCAACGGTCAAGCGTCGCCATTTTCTTATCAAACACGCCCGGTCGCCGACGACCTCATTGTACAGACCTTCCTCGACAAGGTCCGACCCCTGCGAACCTAATTTTTCGACTGTTAGTAGACCATAGTCATCGGTTTTTTAAACATTTCTGCTTCGGAGGGGTTGATCCTAGTTTCGCGAAAGTATAGCCCGCACCTGACGAACAAGCACGAATAAACAGAGCGAGCACGAACGAACGTGAGTGGACATAATTGAGCTCAAACAAAACCGAACGAATATGAACGGACACCGACGAATCCGTTCGAGCAGTCAAGGTCTAATCGACTGGTGTTTGCTCGCGTTCCATTTCCTGTTTTTAGGTATTATCTGATGAAGAGCCGTGGCTCGTTCTGCCCCCGGTTGGAGACTGAACCGTTCTGTTTGTTTTTCAATGGTGAACATATTAAATTTTACTATTTGCATTTCGCAGTCCGGACACTTTCTGGAGTGCCATTTCGGATTTTGTTCAAATTTGAATATGGCGTTGCCTTTAGTGATATATTTTATAATTGCAGTGATTAGAACCTCTTTGTCGTTGATTTTGTCCTATGAGAAATACCGGAGACTACATATCCGAAATAAGGGCTTGTTCTCCAAGCTGAAATTAGGTCGAATTCAGACGTTCCCTTGCTAGGACAAAATTAGCTCTATGTTAAGAGGGATTTGTGTTTGACAAGCATGTCAAACAGCGACTAGGTGTGCCCTAAATTTGCATTAGAGACCGACTCGCGAGATCTTAATGAGAAGCTAGATCTTTGCTAAGTAGCTTTGAACCAGTGATATGTTTGCCCTAGTTTTGGTGCGTCTTCTTCTTGAGTTGAGACAAGTTTGTCGTAGAAGCTGGTTTGTTCTAAGTTGCAATATTTACTTGACTTAGGTTGGATCCACCCTAGCTAGGCCCAAGTAAGTTAGCTTTAGATGAGTGACTTAGTAGATCTAGCGGGGTCTGAATTAGGACAAGTTTATCAAACTGTGACCAGGTTTGTTCTGAGTTTGCATTCGAGACTTATTCACCAGCAGAGTTGGACAATAATCAACTAATATTTAAAAATGACTAATAGTCTTTTTGAATGTTAGTCATAGCAAAATAGTCATTAGTCAAAACTTTTTGATTAGTTAGTGATAACTAGACTGCGAATCCTTATGCAAAATAAAAATTTCTTACCTGAATTGCAACAAACTATTATGTTCAGTAGGTTGAAAATAATATAATAGTATGTTTAAATTTTTCAAATATTTTTGCTATTTTAAATTACACCTTCTCATTTATGACAAAAATGGATGGATGTAATTTGAAACGGTAAAAATATTAAGACAATTTAAGAACGTCCATATGTTATTCTCGATTTATTAAAATTGTTGAAAATAAAAAGAAATTTTCATATGGTTTCAGTGTCTTATAATTGACAAAGTAAATTTTTATGTTGCATAAAGATCCGCAGTCTAGTGATAACTAACTGGCAAATAGTTAGTCACTTCTCTAAGTAATCGTTAGCTATTGCTTATTAGTGAATTAGTAGTCGATGATCAGTCGTCAATCTTTAGTCATCAGTCACTATTGTGCGATTAACATACATTAATATTAATAATTAGTTATCACTAACTAATCAAAAAGTTTTGGCTAATGACTATTTTGCTATGACTAACATTCAAAAAGACTATTGGTTATTTTTAAATGTTAGCTGATTATTATTCCAACTCTGTTCACCGGGCCTAAATTAAGAATTGAATCCTTTCTAGCTAGGTTTTAATAAAATTTAAGTTACCAATAACTAATTACTAAGAACTAAAAACGTTTTCACACACACATTCAGAGATCAACAATTTCGCTGGCACACTCATGAATAATTCCGGGTTCGACTCGAAGATCATCTAGGATGATCTTCAGTTCATCTCAATCTATGGCGCGACCGGAGCCAGTTCCAGGTGTTAGCGTAGGATGAAATAGCTTTTCGGCCATTTCTCTGATTATTGTCCGGCGTGACCGCATCGAAAGCGACCACGTTATAGCGCGGTAGGTATAGTAAACAGGGGAGAGAGAAAAACGGGGCCGGGCCGAACGATTGCGCCCCGTAGCGTCGTTTTCCGTCGCGCTGCTTCGCCTTTATTGCCTCCGATAAATGTGTTTCGACCGTTTCCCTTTGTCCCCTGGTCACACAGCCCCTGGGCGACTCCGAACCGAACCGGAAATCGTCCTGGAATCGAAACCGGATTCCGGACGTTGCGCCCTTGTACCTGAAAAAGGATGTCTGGCGTTAGCCACGAGACGAACGTCTTATTATCTTTTATTTTCGGGACAACCTCCAATATCTTTCCGAGAACCGAACCACCAACTCTGCCTTCTTCTTGGAAATTAATTGGGATGGCTGGACTGCGGATCCTTGCGAAATGAAAGTTATCTGAGTCGATTACAACCGACGGAATACGCTGGAAATAATGCAACAGTGCATTTCTGCATTTTGACTGCAGATTTATACGTTAAATAAAAATTGTCTCTTTCTTCCTCCATTGATAAGCTGAAACTAATATGTTAAATTCTTTTAATTTGCCTAGTATAATATTACATCGAGCTGAAAAAATTACAACACCCCGAATAACGAGAACAGATGGCATAACTTTGTCACTCTGCACCGTAGACGAACAGGTGCAATAATTATTACAAAGGTCGCTACTTCGTGCCGGTTTAATACACATTTCACGTTGAACTTGTACCTCGCGAGAACGAGTAATTGCTTTCGTCTTTGTTAATTCACCTTCCTTTGACGTTGCTGTTTTTTGTGTATAAGTAGCACAGTATATACAATGCTTTCGTGTTAATTGCAAATGATCACACACTGACGTCACTTCATACATGACAAACGGGAGCTCAAATATCATTAACCGTTCATGCAATTATGAAATATATCATTTCAATGTAATACTGCTAATCCTATTACAGTTTAAATCACTACAGAAAGAATTTCCACATGCACGAAAGAGCAGAGAATAATATTATAACTTTCAATGCGATAACAAAGATCATCATTTTCATATTACTTTTATATTTAGTATTTTAGATTCGCCCTCAAGTGGAGAATATAATTTGCGTGGGGCTGTTGAAAATCTCCACTCATCAGAATCCTGTTTTCCCTGCGAAGTATCGATCATCCCTCGAGGTCGAACGGGCTTTCGATCAGCAAATATTCCGCAGGATAAATGAGACCCTTCTCCGGTGGCGCTAATCGCTTCAAAGTTCGCGCGCGCGGCTTGGCAAAAAAGCTCGTCGACGGGTTCAGCGTCGAATTTTCCACGTCGAGGTCCGCGATTTTCCTCTCGCCGGTGGTATTAAACACTGGCTCGCTATCGTTAGCGATTAATTACGCGGCGCAACTTCGCCCGGCCGGGAAAAGTTTCGCGAAGTAGCCCGCTCGACCGCGCTCGGCATAATCGCGGGAAAAAATGCACGGCTGCGCTTCCGGTCCCCCGAGGAACGTGACATTTTCCGCGGAAATTTCAGAAAAGTTAGCGCGAAAGTTCCCTGGCCCCCGTAACTACCGAAAGGCCGGCCAATCAGGAGATTCAGGCATCCGGGAAATTCGATTCGCGAATGAGAGAGAGAGAGAGCGAGGGCGAACTGGCGAAAAGGATCGTCTCGGTTCGAACCGAAGCGGCCACAAAAGAAAGTTTATAATGCGAAAACTTGCCGGTGAAATGGCGTTGATTGCAAATGAAGTAGAATCCGCCGCGCGACCATTGTCCCGGCAACCGAGCTGATTCTTATTAAGCCCTTAAACGCGCGGGAAATCAGCTTACGCCGCAGCGGAATTTTGCTCCTCCATGCACAGCAATTTCCGCGAGCAATCGAAATGTTATTTAAGTTCGTTTAACGTGTCCTCCAAGCTGCTTGCGTTCCGCCCATTTTTTACTTTCGACCGGCGCGCCGCCCAGTGGAGTATTTGCCCCGAAAACTTAAGACTTGTGCGCTTTATAAAATGCAGTCTTTCACTTTTAATTTAGTAATAAATAAACTGCGGATCTTTATGCAAAATAAAAATTGCCTGCATCGATTGCAAGAAAGGGAAACCAAATTGGATGTAATTTCTTCCCTTAATGATTTTAATGGAGGAGAAATCATACAATATTGACATCTTAAATTTTTCAAATTTTCCAACAATTTCGAATTTCATCTATTCAATTTTTCTATAAATGCATAAAGATCCGCAGTCTACTTACAATAAGTATCAGATCAATTCGTTTTCTTTCTGTACGCAAAATACTAAAAGATCAATAGATCTATTACTGACAGAAAGAAAAAGTTCGTTTCTTAATGAAATATTGAATTAATAACGAATGACGGTGATCGCGTCGAAGGAACGCGTGCCTCCTTGATCCGCCTCGACAGAGATTAATGAGCCATTTTTATGCGTTCCATCTTTTATTTACACAGTGGCTGAGCAAGCGGAGAGCAGTTCCGCCGGGGTAAAACGAACGCGACTCGGTATATTAAATTATAATTACGCGGAAGTAAGTTCTCGGAAGGACAGAGAGAAGGTACGGTTTAAACATGCTCTTTTGCCGGGTTCAGGAAACGAGGGAACAAAAGACCGGGAACGTAAACTACTTAAGCAGATACAGCTCGTCATGTAAAGTAGGATTCAAGAGAGAGAGGAAAAATGTGGCGTTTGATGTCACGAAATACGACAATATCGCGTTAGAATCATAGCGGACGTTGATTTTCTCGGTGAAGGATTTTATACTTCAGCAATTAATGGGAAAGAACAAGAACTCGGGGTCCTTCACAGACTTCTGTGCCATCTTGGAGGATCCTCGGTGCTCTTCGCAATTCCTGAAGTGTTGAGAGGCCCTAAATGTTCCCAAATGGATTCGCAAGGATTCTCGGGGCCACTCAAAATTCTAAAATGATTGTAGATGGTTGTGCATGGGTCCTGAAATATTCTTCGAAGCTCTCTCGAGACTCTAAATTGATTCTCAAGAACTCTCATAAGGTTTGTGGGGATGTAAAAGGATTATCGAAGGTATTCAAAGTTGCCACGTGAGTTGCTCTAAATGGATTCTCAAGGATTCTTAGAACCTTCATGGGGGTCTAGAAAGATTATTGAAGACGATTAAAGTAACTACACGAATCTTAGAAGCCCTCAGTTATCTTGAATAGACATAAAGTAGGACCTCGATTATAAAGAAATGTGCGTTTAAATATGATTATACAGGGTGTCCCAAAATTCGTGAACTTCCCGAAAGGGGGTGGTTCCTGAGGCAATTTCAAGCGACATTTTCCTTTGAAAAAATGTTATCCGCGACTTTGTTTAAGAGTTATTAACGAAGAACACGGATCAATCAAAGCGCGACCTAGATGCGAGTTGCCACAGTCGGCCAATAGACAGTTGGCGCGTCGGGCCGACTGTGCCAACTCACGTCTAGGTCGCGCTCTGATTGGTCCGTGTTTTTCGTTAATAACTCCTAAACAAAGCCGCGGATAACATTTTTTCAAAGGAAAATGTCGCTTGATATTGTCTCAGGAAACTCCCCCTTTCGGGAAGTTCACGAATTTTGGAACACCCTGTATTATGAAGGGAAATAAATGTTCAAAAATAAAAAATTTATTTTGGAATATAATGAACATTTTAATTATGCCCCTCGGGTCTTATGGTGCTAGATAGCAGCTGAATGAATATTTCTATATTTTGGATGGAAACAGGCCTCGTCATTTGCGAGTCGGTTCCAATAAACCAAGCCTCAGGCAAATCGCACGAGAAACTCTCCATTCAACAATATAAATTGCACGTTACAAGAACAGTTAATTGCCGGCCGTGGCCCCGGATGTTCCGTCGAACCCGGCAAAACGGGTTACCTCCGTTATTAATTGGAGGCGCGTCGCGCTAATGAATTCCCCGTAACAATGCGAATTCTGTTATCCCGTCGCGATACCGGGAAAGAGGCCGTAGGACACGCGTGCCCTCTCGTAAATTCAGCCGAGCGACCTACATTCCGCGAAGAGAGAGAGAGAGAGAGAGAGAGAGAGAGAGAGAGAGAGAGAGAGAGAGAGAGAGAGAGAGAGAGAGATAGAGAGAGAGAGAGGACGCCGCGGGATAACCCAGTTATCCGGGAAATTTCGTGGGACGGTATCGTTCGTTTCGCGTTTCGCGAGCAACTTTCTGGCAGCATTGTGATCGCCGTTGACGTTAACGAAGCAACACGCTATCCCGTGTTAACCGCGCTCGAAAAGGAACCGACTCTGATCCGCGAGCGTAGATTAACCTTTTTACTGTGCACAGCGTCGGTATACTGCGGATTTTTATGCATTTATCGCAGAAATGGATAGGTACTGTTCGAAATGATTGAAACATTCAAATCTTTTTAAAGCAACAATATATTGGATCGTATATTTCTTCGTTACTTTCAGGGATTAAAAATAACAGTTATTCTAAAATTTTCTACGATAAAAATCGTTAATAAAAATGTTGATTATTATTGAAATTTAAGATAATCTACACAAAATATAAAGAAAAAAATTCGAAGGACAAAATGATTAAGAAATATCGATTTTTATACTTTTCGGTTACAAGTAATTGTTATTAGTGTCCACAAAATTGGATCCTCCTCGATAACTGTTATCGATGAAGAAAAACTGTTTCGATTGCTCAAAGCAGTTATCGATGAGAGAAGTTCATTTCGATCGCTCATAACAGTTATCGATGAGAGAAGTTCATTTTAATCGGTCATAACAGTTATCGATGAGAGAAATTTATTTCGATCGCTCATAACTAAACTGCGGATCTTTATGCAAAATAAAATATATTTGCATTGATTGGATGACACAGGAGCCAAATAAAAATTTCACTCTTCTTTTAATTATCTTATTAAAGTGAAACGAATACACTGGTGGTCTTAAATCTTTTTAATACCTCCACTGTTTTAAATCGTACGTACCCATTTTTGTTATAAATGCATAAAATCCGCAGTCTACTCATAACAGTTATCAGTGAGAGAAATTTATTTCGATCGCTCATAACAGTTATCGATGATCGAATTTCTTTTCACGTGTTCGTAATAATTATTGATGAGAAAATTCATTTCGGTTGCTTATTTAATTTTTGAGTTGTCTACTTTTTTTCGGACGGAACAAGCCTGCGAAATTCATTGAAAAGGTTTCGTACAACAAGACGAATCAACGTAAGAACAACACAAAATCTGTTTGTTAACTGTCTTTGATAATTGATTGTCTACCATTTGGAAGTTGTACTATTTAATAATAACTATTACAAATTTCATTCATCAATAACTGTTATGAGCGATCGAAATGAACTTCTCTCATTGATAACTGTTATGCGCGATCGAAATAAATTTATATCATCGAGTAACTGTTATAACGAAACTGCGGATCTTTATGCAAAATAAAATATGTTTGCATTGATTGGAAAACACAGGAGCCAAATAAAAATTTCTTTCTCCTTTTAATAATCTCATTAACGTGAAACGAATACACTGGTGGCCTTAAATCTTTTTCACAGGTCCACTGTTTTAAATTGTACGTACCCATTTTTGTTATAAATGCATAAAATCCGCAGTCTAGTTATAAGTGATCGAAATGAATTTCTCTCCACGTTAACATTTACCAACAAGAGAAAAAATCTTCGATTACTTATGATCCTTACTTGTAACCAATATGATTTTAATCGATGAAATACTTGTTATTCCATGACTTTTTTCCCTTTTTGGTTATAACAGTTATGGTCCCTGGTTACTTTCAATGCCTTTTTCTCGCTTATTGATAAAGTAGATGATTCAATTAATTAAACACACTCGTTGACGACGATATACCGCTTCTATACAATGAAATTGTTTGCAGGTCATATAGAATATTTATTGAAAATTCGAACTACTGTACTGCATCCGGAACTGTATACTCTAAATGCACAGCTGTAAATAAATGGTTAAGAACTCCAGGCTTCGAATCCCTTGCAGTTCCTCCCAGGAACTCTGCGCCGATATTCAAAACTCTTGACTTTCGCTCGCCGGCTCTGCAGAATTTCATTATAACTTTTTATTTCGCCGGGAAAAATGTTCGGAACTTATGGTTTCCTTCTCATCGGAATCGAACTGAACTGTGTACGACGCTTAAGGGTTTCTTGCTAGTGGAAAACATTGAAAGTGGATAATATTTCTACACTGCCTGAAATTACCATAAAGCCACCTGATTTTTTGGTGAAATCTTATATGTAATTATGTCATAGTAATGAGAAGCTGATGCACGATAGCATTTTAGAATTAATAAAAGAAACCATTTACATGATTACATTCATAGATATATGTTTATTTACAGAAAAAGATGGTCTTAATACCATTTACAGAAGAAATTGAGACTGACAATTTCATTTTTCAGTATGATAACGTCTTAATTCATGCATCAAGACAAACAAAGGAGTGGTTAGATAACAAAGATATGAGGATTTTGACATGGCCAGCTTGCTCGCCAGATTTAAACCCAGTTGAGAATCTTTGGGGAATACTTGCAAGAGAAGTACAGTCGGTGTACGAAGTATTCGTACACCTTTTAAAAACGAATAAATTTTTCAAAATTGGACTCAGCAGTTTGAGTTTTTTTGAGACTTTAGAAGGGTTAGTTTACTAGCTAATGCTTAAATTTTTTTTTGTAGTTGTTCTTGGTCGCAATTACGAAGGGAACAGTAAAGACCACGATTTTTAAATTTTTTATCTGTGCCCGTAATGAAAATTTAAAACGTGTATTTTGTAAATCTAAGTAAGTTATATATATGTACAAAGTTTAATTGAAATTGGTTGACGGATAAAAAAGCTATGGGCATTATAAGATGTATAAATCTTTGAATTTACGGTTTGAGATACATTTAAATCGCAGATTCTTACGATTTTTGCTATTTTCAATCAATTATATTTTGTAACATCCTTGATCGATTTCGATGAAACTTTGTACAAGTATACATATAACTTACTTAGGCCTACCAAAGGCGCCTTCTAAATTTTCATACAGGTACAGATAAAAAATTAAAAAATTGTAACCTTTACTATTTCCTTCGCAATTCCGACCAATAAAAATTAAAAAAGAAATTATTTACACATTAGCTAGTAAACTAATGCTTCTAACATCTGAAAGGAAACTCAAGCTGTTGGGTCCAATTTTGAAAAAGTAATTGGTTTTTTTAATGTGTACGAATAATTTGTACACCGACTGTATATGGCAATTATAAACAGTACAACTCTGTTTCTGAGTTATGGATTGCGGCGAACGAAGCGTGGACATCCATCGAAGCAGAAACTCTTCGTTTCATCAATGCCTAATCGAATTTTCAACGTTATTCGAAGAAATGGCAATTATACTAAGAATTAATTTGTAAATATAAAAGAAATTTTCGATAATATTGATGTCATCAACTTAAAAAACGTGTATTTTATGGAAATTTCGCAGTTCGTTTTTTGTTAAACTATATCACTTTACGTTCTTCTGTAAACAAATAATATATCTATGAATGAAATCATGCAAATGGTTTCTTTTATTAATCCTAAAATGCTATCGTGCGTCAGCTTCTCATTACTATGACATAATTATAAGATTTCACCAAAAAATCAGGCGGCTTTATGGTAATTTCGGGCAGTTTATAAGCTCATAGATTACTGTAAAAGAATAAATTTTTCTTCACTGTTTTCTTTTTTCCTTGTAAGTTTTACTACGACTCGTTCTAAAATCATTTGTTATACAAGTAAGTACAATAGAACACCATACAGCAATACAATCTAATCAAATATGATACAAGCACAAAATAAAATCGGACACACGATAAAATCCATCATTATCCAAGGACCCTGAACGAGTTAATTAACTCAGCCGAAACGGATCGATTCGCGATCAAGAATTCCATTTAAGTCGGCAGTATCGTGTGCCGTAATTCGCTGTAAAAATCATCGGTATTTTCCACAACACGCTGACAAATGGGGATGACTATAGGCTTCCGAAATGGCCGGTTTAGGGTAGTAGCAAGGTCGAGTCGGGGCTTCCTAATCAGGGACAGGCTCGGATATTCGAACAGCGGAAAACGATACGAACAAAAGGCACGCGAGCGTTCCGCACGCGAGCAGAGGAAATTAGACGACCGTGGGGGTGGTGGATCATGTAGAATCGCGTTGGAAAGTCTTTCTCCCTGTAGAACGTCGAGTCTACTTAACCCCGGGAAAAGCGGCACCGATCTGATCAGTGGAACGATGCTCCGACAGTGTTCCCCCGTATCGCGATCTTATTCTACGCGGGAAGAAAATGTGGGTCAACCCGACGCGAGATTGCACGTTTGCTTTCGACCGAACCCCCGGAACATTTCGCTGGGGACTTTAAAGAACAACGAGGTCTTAAGGAAGCTTTCTACTCGACGGGATTGATTTATTTATTTGTCGAACCCGGGGCCGAATCCCTTCGAGCAAGGCGGGAACGAAAAGGGAATAAAGGCGAATCGAGCGCAGAACGGAAAAGAACGGAAAAGCGCGGAAAGAGACTCTATGAAAATATTATGAACGAATCGGATGCTCGGATAGACTGTGTAGCTAAAGATTCGAGTCGTAAACAAATTCACTGGAAATGCTGCTCAGCGAATTAGGAGAGCCGGTGTAATTTGCTGTGTTTGATTGAGAATATGTTGTTAGTATTATATTTCCTGTTGGTTTATGGTATTGTTTATTTGTGGATAGACTCGAAAGGTTCAGCTGTCTCTTCTGATACCTTTGTTCCATCTTTTCTCATCTCTCCATAGTTTTTGTTTGACAACGTTCTCAATTCGTCTTTCATATCTGTTTCAGTGTTTAATTCTTCTCGTACCTTCACCACTATTTTTCTTGTAGATTCGTTGTGGATACTGTATCCAATAGGGATGGGATCAAGTACCTCGCAAACGGGTTCGAACCTTGATTGATGGAATTCGAACTCTCTATAAGTACTTCGAAAAAAAAATAGTACTCTCAAGTATTCTCGAACCTTTGCCAGACAGTTTCGAACCCTTTACAAGTACTGTGGTAAACGTAAATAATACTTGCAAGTATACTCGAATCTTGGTCGAACAGTTTCGAAACTTTCGAAATTATTATGGATATCGCTATGAATTTCTGGTGCGGCGTCTGTTTACTTTTTTTTGTAAACACGTTGTGGAGATGAGAGAGAAAACGGGGTCTCATAATTTTACACGCTTCAACCGATGATTGTAATGTGGAATATAGTTTGCGACAAAAACTGATATATTATATTGAACATTATCTAGGTGATGTCGAGAACAATCATTTGTATATGTTAACTGCATTATTGGATCCACGATTCAAAACATTAGCTCTTCCTAAAGATGAATCTATCCCTCGAGCACGGGATGCCTTGACTGATATAGCCACTAATTATATTAATAATGACAATTCATCTACAACATGTGATAGTTCACAGACGCAGATGTCCGAAAATCGGCACAATAGCGAATTATCAATTTCGTCATCCTTTGACAATGATATAGCAATTACAAATAATACGATACCTATCTCATCGTTTGCTGTGTTAGAAGTGGAAAATTATCTAAAATCACAATATTTAGAACGGAAAGAAGACCCGTTATTATTTTGACGTGAAAATTCAATCAAGTACCCCATATTATCAACAATTGCACGTGACTACCCTTTATAATGGCCACTTTCTGTACCTTCAGAAAGAGTTCTTTCAAAAGCAGGAAATATCATGGATAAAAAAAGAAATAGGATAAAACCAAGTATTGTAAATGAAAAATTATTCTTACATAGTTACGAATGTAATAAAGAAAGTGCTTAAACCTACTATGAAGTTTTGATTTCCAAGATTCGAGTACTACTTGTGAAAGTTTCGTTTACTTTCAACATCGAAGTACTTATAAGTATCTTTTCGAAACTTGTAAGTACTTATTTCGAGGTTCGATAACTACTTGTAATCATTTTAGGAAATGAAGCTTGGTTATTGAACTTGACTCGGATTCGTGAGTACATATTGAACTTGATCCCATCCCTAGTATCCAGTATAAAAATCTGCTCTGATTATGGGAGGAAACGATTGTCATAACGGTGTTCGGTGAAATGGAGATTCGTCGATCACCTAATCAGCGAATTAATTCGCAATCCCGTTGACGAGCGACGCCGGTATGTATTATTTACGATCGCGTCTTGGCGACGCGAGATTAGGAGCGCCGCGTTTACTATTCCCTTTGGCGCGCGTCAATCAGCGCGAAATTTCGCACGGCGGAAATTCCATCTGGAAATCCCGGATGGGCTAAAGGGCGCGTCTCTGTGAATAGCTGAGCCTGCCCTGAAATTTGCTTAGCTCTCTAACTCGATCACCGAACGCGCAAAAAATTCCCTTTGCAAACGACGGCGCAGCGATCCTTTGAGAACGCACCGCCATTCGGATTTATCAGATTGACAACCCGATCAATGTGACAACGCTACCCCTTTGCCAATATTTTTTAGTCGAACGTACACGGTAATCGCGTTATCATGCTATCTTTACAAGCTTCGAAGGATAGAGGATTTTGCTTGCGATCGATTCTTCTGTCCTTCGACGCCATTTTCTTCTTGCGCTACAAAAATTTAGTAAATGCAGCACGTCATCCTAAAAGGAAACATGTTAGAAAACAGTAAGGGACTGTCGTAGAAGTCTTAAAATTCGGTAACCTGTTACAGTCAAACCTGTTTTTATGCGGTGCAGAGGGACCGCATAAAAAAAGTCTGACTTACAATTAGAAAATATGTCAAAGCTTTACGAAATAGCGAGAAAGTGCTTTCCAAAAAAAAATAGATAATTAAATTACACATGGAAACATTTTTAAAAAATTTAATTTCTCATTTTAAACATGGAGAAATTTTCAAAATGTACATAATTCAATACATATACAGGGTGTCCTGCTGAAATGAGATCTCCAGGATATCTCGGAAGAAGTTATCGTTATCAAAAAAGTGTTCCTACAAAAGTTGTTTGGTATGACGGGCTACATTACGTAGTATTAATTGTTTCCTTGTGGATGGAGTGGTGGAGGACATTTCAAGGTCATCTTGATTTTCTTTTATGGAATGTCCTATTTTTTATAGCATAGATCGATAGAGTATCAAATTCTGAGTATAAAAGTGTTGACCTTCGTATGTCCTAAACCTAATAGTTAACGAGATATTATCGAAACAATTATCTTTCTTCTTTGGATAATATCTCGTTAACTATTAGGTTTAGGACATACGAAGGTCAACACTTTTATACTCAGAATTTGATACTCTATCGAACTATTGTATAAAAATAGGACATTCCGTTTAAAAAGATCAAGGTGACCTTGGAATGTCCTCCACCACTCCACTCACAAGAAAACAATACTGCGTAATGTAGCCCGTCATACCAAACAACTTTTGTAGAAACACTTTTTTGATAACGACAACGTTTTCCGAGATATCCTGCTGATCTGATATGATATTCATATACCGCATAAAAAGAATCGCACAAAAAAATCGCATAGAAAAAGACCGCACAAAAACAGGTTTGACTGTATATGATTGACGCATACGATTAAAAAATCGTAGAACGTTCTCTACGACTCTTCTCTCTTCTTATTGCCAATTAATGTGTTTTATCGTTCCTCTAACGGAAGGCTAAGAAAGTTTGGAGCCGCTCCGGTTTATTCTTCGCTGGACGGGAACGCGGAAGTTTCGGAGGGACTTCGCACTCGATTCGGTAATTAAAGCGGCAATAACGAGGCGATAACAAACCCGTCCCTCTTTATGCAAACGATCCGGGGGAGTGGATGCTTTCAGGCTGGCTGTTTCCTGCGCCGTAGCCGAACTGCCGTTGAAAAAGGACGAGTAATCCGTTATCGGAGGACTTTAGCACCAGATCCTACGTAAAGATCCTCGGACGAGAGACGGCTTCTTGAAAAGCGAGACGTGAACGGGGTCGGAATAAAGAGAAAGAGAGAAGGGGACGGCCAGATTTTCTCGTATTTTGCTAAGAGAATAAGGAAGATCGTGGTTCCCGGTTGCCCTGCGAAGGATTTACTTTAACTTCGAGCCGAGAGAATCCTTTTACTCCTTCCTCGAGATTCGCCGAGTAAATGGGTCACGCCGTGGAAAAGGTTCTATCGAATGGAATATGTAAGAGATGTGTTTAAAAGGAAACGGAGAATAGTAACCTCCAGGCTCGCCGCGTTGCGTCGGTGTTGCGCGCCGTGTTCCACTTAACTTTCTCACCTGAAATACTTTCTTTGCCTGCGGTGGAAACTGCGGGACCCGGCGCACCTGTACTCCCCAACTTCCCTCGCGGTTTCGACCGCAGGAACGCTCGTGGTCGCTAAATTTACCGTCTGCATTAGATCACGAATTAAGCTCCTTGCTTGTTTAGCTGCTCAAGAAAGGTGTATACAATTTTCGAATTCACCGAATTCATTCTTTATGAAATTCACCGAATTCGTTCCTTACGAAATTCACTTGAATTCATTCCTTACGAAACTCACTGAATAACTCTCGGTTTTCAACATCTAGCAACGTTGTAATTACGCCGAGAAGAAAATGGGTTCTACAGTTCTTATTTTATTAAATCACCACTGCAAAATTTTATCATGGAGTATCCGGTCTGAAAATTTAATGGTGAATAGCGTTTGTTCCAAAAGAAAATCTGCATTTACCAAAGAAAAAAAGCAGGAAGCTCAAAGCAGAGACGTAATAAAATATGTAAAAAGAACCTTTTAAAAATCACGCTTATATTAAAATGCACTAAAAAGGAGATAATAATTTTTTCCATAATACGATGGTCATTCAATAAGTAAAGAGACAAATTCTATAATTTTAAAACTATTCAATGAATGTGTACAATCTTTTCAGGGGTGTTAGTTGGCAACCTTGGAATATGCTCTGATCAGCTGTTTCATCATTTTATGTCAACATAACCTCAAAATTTTCAATTCACCATGGCAAGTCCACTAGAAGATTGCACCTTCTAGTCCACTAGAAGAGCAGCGCTCAGTCATTAGATTTTTAGTCGCAGAAGGTGTAAAACCAAGTGAAATTTTTTCTAGAATGTTAATACAGTACGGTAAAAGTTGTATGAACCGTGCGAATTTTTACATGTGGGTTGATCGGTTTAAAAGTGGCCGAACAAGTGTAGGTGATGAACCCCGATGTGGACGTCCAGTTGAAGTTTCTGGTCCCTCGGTGCAAAAGTGGCTTCGGGGTAAATCGAAAGAATTCTTCGCCAAGGGAATTAGGAAGCTGCAAGAAAGATGGGACAAGTGCATAACTGTGGGGGGTGATTATGTTGAAAAATAGCCTTAATTTTGAAAGATTGAAATAAACCGTTTTTGAGCTATAGCCATTTGTCTCTTTACTTATTGAATGACCCTCGTATACCGAATCCAGTTAAATGATTAATAATATTTTTCCACGAAATTTTAAGCAATTAGTTCGAAATTTCTTTTGTTATAAAATTAGTGTAGGAATAGGTAGAAAAATTTAATATAAATTTAAATAAAATCATGACATTAGTCACTATAAATAAAAGCGTGGAGCGCACACGACGATTACGTCAATATAGTTTAGCGCTCCACGCTTTTATTTATAGTCACTAATGTCATGATTTTATTTAAATTTATATTAAATTTGTCTATCTATTCCGACACTAATTTTATAAGAGAAGAAATTTTCAACTAATTGCTTAAAATTTTCGGGAAGAATCTTATTAATCATTTAACTGGATTCGGTATTTTATGGAGAACCAGGAAATAAATTATTTTCTTCTGTTTAGTGCAATTTAGTATAAGCGTGGTTTCTAAAAAGTTTTTTTTATACTATATCTTATTTTCTGCTTTTATTGTCAAGCAAGTGTGTACACAAAATTTCAACAAGATTGTAGATTGATAAGCGTGGTAAAAAAAGAAGAGCAGCGACGTAAAGAAGAAGAGTAGAAACTAGTCGCCAGATTTCATAGTCGAAGAGCCCCGGTGCGAAGGGGAGAGTTCCAGACATTATTCCCGAGGAATCGTTCACTGCCGATCGCGTTTAATGCTTCCTACTTTTGCGTTTATCGTTCGCGTACCGATCCGGCTGCGGAGTCGCGATAATGATAGTTGGCAGCGGGAGCCAATCGGCGTGCAACGACGTAGAAGCACCGGAGAACCACGAGAAAGCGTGCAAAGTCGATCGGAGCGATCGCGAGGGCGATCGAGCCAGCTTTCTGATCGACGATCTAACCTCGAAGGGGTCGAACGCGCCGGGGCTGATTTTTAGGTCGTCCCCCGTCATTCTAGAGAGGCTAATCTCGATATCTGCGGCTTGAGAACCGAACGAGAGGGGAGACGCAATAACAATGAAGCCCTTCGAACGATTACGAGCTAGCAGGGGTGCACTCGACTATCACTTCCGGCTGATCGGATACGCTATCGGGATACCGCGATCGCTGATCGAGCCAGAAATAAAGTGGAAGCGGCGTCGATAATGGTCGGATCTCCGTGCCGGTCGCTGTCGTTCCTTGGAAGTCCACATCAATGATTAAACGACGCCTTGGTCGGCCTGCAGGATCAAGATCGATCAGTCGATCGTTTCGTTTCGAGATTTTGGTTGCTGATGCTCGAACTGCTGCGCGGCCGATTCACTTTTTTTACAGTTTTTGTGGATTATTATTATTATTATACGGACCGAGTCCTTTTATACAAGTGTTTACAGTTTTTTACAGTAGAACTGATAAAAACAAAATGAAACATAACAAAAAAAAGCCTTTACCTAAAATTTACATAAGAAGGGACAAGCGCGGAACTAAACAAATACAGGCACGATTAACAAATAGTCTTGCACAATTTTCTTTCATAGACATATAGAGATAGACTGCGCGGCCTGTACGAAGCGCTGAAGCCCACAATGGCGGCACGCGAGAGAGAGAGCATTAGCCGGGATCCATAGCGCTCTCTTTCTAATTGATGTGTCGGTGGGGAAAGATTCCCCTACTTGCTTGCTAGATAATGTAGATTTCTACATAGTATTGATTAATTTGTTAATATTTATTTGGTTTTTGACATTTATTTGTTTTTGGTTCCCTACCATCGAATTGTAAAATAATAACAAATTAGAATAAACATTTAAAGACACACGTTTATTTATTGGAGAACGTTCCTCCACACATGGCCGTTCCTAGGTGTACAACCGCCTGCGTGCTGAGCAATTTTTCGCCGTCCCCCACCCTCACCTTGACAATGAGAAAAATATTTAAACCAGTATACATAAGTGCTTTATTCAAATTTATAATGAGAAATTCAGTATAAATAAATAAACGTGTGTCTTTGAATGTTTATTCTAATCTGTTATTATTTTACAATTCGTTGGTAGGAAACCAAAAAACAAATAAATATCAAAAACCAAATAAATATTAACAAATCTACATTATCTAGCAAGCAAGTAGGGAAATCTTTCCCCACCGACACATCAATTAGAAAAAGAGCGCTATGGACCCCGGCTAACGCTCTCTCTCTCACTCTTAGTACCGCGCGCCGCCATTGTGGGCTTCAACTCGCCCATAAGACGGCGCAGTCTATCTCTATATGTCTATGTTTTCTTTTGAATGCCTGCAACCTGCCACTAGAAAAATCAATATTATTATACAGTATGTTTGAGCTAACAATAATGTGATTTAATGGATTTATTACTGCATATGTGGATTTGGATGTTATTGTTTGAAATCCTGCTCTTGTTCTCAAATCTCGTTCCGGTACGTAGAAATTGATTTGCCTCAGGAGTCTAAATCTATATTACAATCTATATTATTATTTATCAAATTAAAGATGTCTGCTCTGGTCGGATACTATTGTTCGATCAGATAATGTTTCCAGGTTGACTGTGTTTAATATTTTAGAGTAATCACGTTCAAAGATTGACATTGGGTTGTTTGTTTGGGATTATCGTTGATCTTTGGACAAATTGTTGTTCTTGTCATCCAATTCGAACCGTAAGAACTTCCGATATTCGAATTATCACCATACACATAATTATGTGAACACAGTAACTTCTCTTTAATCCTAAATAACTTGTTCAGACTCATGTCGCATCTAGAACAAGATCATTTCTCTCGCACAACACTCTGCAACCGTAACAAACTTAGCTCTCGAGGCCATATTTCAATCTAGCGTTAAGGGTTGATGTTCCATCCGACGTAATTAACCTTTGCACGCCGATAGCCGGGTTACCGGAGACCCGAGCGACAAACTTAGGGTCGTGTATGTGTGGCGTAAGTCACGAGTGACCCAGTTATCGGCTTTCACGGTCCGTCATGCGAGAGCTAAATGACTGTCAGCGTAGAGGAAAAGATGGATGAAACTGTTGCGAATCTGGGCGGAAATAGACCCAGCCACCGGACCATCTACATATGTATGAATCCTCGGCGACCTTCGGAAGATTTATCTGTTGCTCGATGTCTGCTAAAAAATTCGTTCACGACTCATTCCTTGCATAAAGGTCCACAGCTAAATTAGTGCATAAAAAACTTAACTTGGACGAATCTACTCTCGTTGATAACTTATTAACGAACAACAAGCGAATGTTGAAACCTCCCGAGGGTTGCTCAGTAGAGCGTCCTAGATAACACATGTAAAGGTCACAGTGATTGTGGTTCTTTCTACAGAATTGTTATCGGAGGAACTGCGAACCGGGTTACCATGGGTTCGTCGACAACTCATTTGACCGACACTGTTTTGATTGACACGATTTGACCGACAATAACTTTCGTCGACACTATGTTTTCCTCGAGATTGTGAAATGGTCGAAATATTAGAAAAATACTAGAGAGCCGAGAAATGTACAGTGATATGGATCTTTTAAAGGCTTTAGCACAAAATATATCGCTTTGATTTCATTACTTGATATTTATGTAATTATTGTACAATTTTTTTATGTTTTGTAATCTGTATATATGTATATGAGTAGCATTCGTTCTATTCATTCAAATTATGTATATGTATTTACACAATTATGTTTGAAATTAAATGAAATATTATGATTTTCGTTCTTTTTGTGTACCTATTAATAAAGTTTGTTTATTTGAAGAAATTTTTTGTACTTCTCTTTATTTTTTATTATACAAGCAACTAAATGTGTCTAGAACATAACACTGATAACAACGATTAGTCAACATTAGCAAATACGAATCAAACCTGTCGCTAAACACGGACTGTCGATGAAAGCAGCAGACGTCGACAATTTGACCGTGTCTATAAAAACATAGTGTCGGTCAAATTATTTGTCGGCCATTTCACAATGTCGAGGAAAATATAGTGTCGACGAAAGTAATTGTCGGTCAAATCGTGTCGATCAAAACAGTGTCGGTCAAATGAGTTGTCGACGAACCCATGCTAACCCCTGCGAACCAGCTCGAAAATGTCTTCGCCCCACCGCATCGGAGTGTTCTTCTTCCGGGCGTGTGCACTGGGGCACGATGCAACCTGCTGCGTCTGTAATTACATCGGCGAACTCCGCGAATGGCCGTGTACGCGGTAATGGATACACGAACTACAGTTGTCCCGAATAATGGCGTCGCGTGTAACCCGGCTAAAATGGTGATACGTCATGCACGGGATAATATACCCTGCGGCTCGCTGCGCCGGAAGTTCGGGAGCTCTTTATTCGAGAACTTCAGTAACGTCTCGCTAGATACGAGAAAGGTGTGCGCGATATTTGCGATAAATTCACCCCCATCAACTATGTACACCGCATGGTCTTCAGAAAATTGGTTATAACATTTTATCCGTCGACGCGATCGTTATACTTCCAAAATGTAGCTGGCAATTATACCTTTCCAACGGTGTACATTTTTTAGCGTAATTCTCATTCTATGAAATTTCCGACAGTCCCTTACGAAAGACAAGATCCCAACGAAAACATCCTGTAAACAGGAGCCAAGTTCCTATGGCCGTAAAAAGTTGTGAGATCAAATGAAATACGTTCGTAAAAAAAGCGTTTGTAAAAATTAGTTTAGAAGAACGCTACTTAATTTTTAAAGAGTTACATGGAGGGCTAAATTATTCAAACTTAGCCGCTACCTTTTATGGCCATTGGTTTAAAAAGTAACGGCCAAGTTTGAATAATTTAGCCCTCCATGTAACTCTTTAAAAATTAAATAGCGTTCGTTTAAACTAATTTTTACAAACGCTTGTTCCAGTATTGCAAGAGGTATTTCTAAGCTAACGAACTTGGCCGTAGTTTGTTTGATTTCACAACTTTTTACGGCCATAGGAACTTGGCTTCTGTTTACAGGATGTTTTTGTTGGGATTTCATCAATTATTGTTGAAATTTCATCATTATCAAGTAGGTATCAAAGAAAAAAGATCCTTTTCTAATCTGCAATACAAAATCCAAATTCAATGTATCGAAGATTAACACTCTGCCGGTGACGCTCGGATCCGTTTCCTCCTGCCGCTATAGACGATGCTTGGTGTAGTTTCTTCTGCTTACGTTAGAGCGATTGTCTTTTTCATCAGTATTTGTTGCGACTTCGAAGCTAATAAAACGTACACTTATGTATGTTATGCTGCTATGTTCTATCCTACGTACCTATTTCGTAATAAGATTGCTGAATATTCTTTAGGGCAGCGTTTGTCCTAAAATTGCAACTTTCACATTGGGAAAAAACAGAACGCGGAGAAGGAGTACGCAAGATGTTTATTTCACCTAAATTGTTGTTGGGGTGTCGTACACTCCGAGTGTGCAGTGCACAGGTTAATACCGTCCATAGTAACAATCCGAAGATATCCCACCGCCTTAAAGGAAAGCTATCGGTAGTTTACCTAAACGAACCGTGAAGCCTTAGAGACCTTTTTTTGTGCCACGCACAGCGGGGACACAGTGGGCCCGTCAACACGCTCGAAATTTTTTACCCGCGTGCTTCACCCCCGCGGTAAAAGTTACGCGGGGGCCTCGGTATAAACGCACCCTTATGAGCCTCTAAAAAAGGGTTATCATGGGTTCGTCGACAACTCATTTGACCGACACTGTTTTGATCGACACGATTTCACCGACAATAACTTTCGTCGACACTATGTTTTCGTCGACAAATAATTTGACCGACACTATGTTTTCGTCAACAAATGATTTGACCGACACTATGTTTTCATAGACACGGTCAAATTGTCGACGTCTGCTGCTTTCATCGACAGTCCGTGTTTAGCGACAGGTTTGATTCGTATTTGCTAATGTTGACTAATCGTTATTATCACTGATATGTTCTAGACACATTTAGTTGCTTGTATAATAAAAAATAAAGAGGAGTACAAAGCATTTATTAAAATAAACCAGCTTTATTAATAGGTACACACAAATGAACAAAAATCATAATATTTCATTTAATTTCAAACACAATTGTGTAAATACATATACATAATTTGAATGAACAGAACGAATGCTACGCATATAGATATACAGGTTACAAAACATAACACGGACTGTCGATGAAAGCAGCAGACGTCGACAATTTGACCGTGTCTATGAAAACATAGTGTCGGTCAAATTATTTGTCGACGATTTCACATTGTCGACGAAAGATATTGTCGGTCAAATCGTGTCGATCAAAACAGTGTCGGTCAAATGAGTTGTCGACGAACCCATGGTAACCCCTAAAAAACTTTGCTTCGTGTAAAAGGAGGTAGTGCGAGAACTCGGCTGGTGCACTACCGTGCACCTAGATTAAGTAAGATGCTCTCCGGCAGATTAAGTCAAAAGGCACCCGGCATCCATAGAAAACGAGAGCAGAGGGTCAGAGAAATGGAATCACGTACAGAATTTAATGCGACACTGTATACAAAGGGGACAGTATAAATAACACAGCGAGGCACAGTGAATATCGGCGGAAACACCGATCGGCCGACCGCGCAAATATTGAAAGTATTTTTTGTGAACCGTGTAAACCCGAGATACGCTAAAATCAATAGAATTGTTCCAATCTTGTTGCGACGGAACCGGTGCCGGCATTGTTCGCGGCAAATATTTGCCGTCGATTCAAATATTAAAAATAAAACATAAAAATGAAGATGAAGCGAAAAACGGAGCGACTGGTCCTGGCGGTAGTCTCTATTTAAACACGGCGCTGTTTATCCATCTGTCGCTGGTGTATCGTGCACGCTGCACGTTTCACGTTGCATCGTCGACATTATTGTGTTCGACTGCACGCGTTGCGTCGGCCACGAAACGTCCCTGTTAATGGCAACGCGAATCGTCCCACCGGGACCGTATTTCGGCGTCGTGACGCGACTAGGCGCCGCGAAAATGCGGAAACCTAATTTCGCAGAGACCACGACATCCTAAACTTCCCGCTGATCCCTGCTACCGATAATCCTCAGCTCTCTCTCTCTCTCTCTTTCTCTCGCTCGCACCACTTCCGGCTCTCCGTAAACGACCCTGAACGCGATCACGATAAATCAGAGCATCAACCACTGTGCTCGGAAAGCAGAGTTTCACGACCGATCCTATCGCCACTTCCGAATGAACCTTTAAAGTTTGCAATGAAACGATTTGCTGCCTGACAAAGGCCTCGTAAACTGACTCGCCTCCACGTTACTTTCCGCGGTTGGATATTATGAAAACTTTCGCATGTTTCTTCGTAATTAGTGATCAATAGACAGCGGATCTTTATGCATTTATAAGAAAAATGAGTAGGTGAAATTAAAATTAAAACAGAAGAATTTGAAAATTCTGTCATATTACTTTCAACCTTTTATCCATGATGGCAAAGAAAATTTTCTATTTCACTCCAGTTTGTTATAATTCAGGTAAAACATTTTTATTTTGCATAAAGACCCGCTGTCTAGTGATCAAGCTTGGAAGTAATTCTTACATGCTTTGCGTCAGGCGAACCTT
The DNA here is from genome assembly GCA_933228785.1 of Lasioglossum pauxillum. Lineage (NCBI taxonomy): Eukaryota > Metazoa > Arthropoda > Insecta > Hymenoptera > Halictidae > Lasioglossum > Lasioglossum pauxillum. The sequence goes on from OW121700.1 coordinate 15,769,081, forward strand.
TGTACAAGAATATTCTGTGTCCATTGTTGTTTGCATCTTCGTCCCTTTGATCATTGAAATTAAATTTCATTTTACTAGAAAATACGTACGATATCGTAAAAGCTACATCATTTCTAAAGAGCTACAGAATTTATAATTCTGTCCTTACCAACTACTGTGTACTCCAAATACAGGGTGTCCCAAAATTCATGAACTTCCCGAAAGGGGGTGGTTCCTGAGGCCATTTCAAGCGACATTTTCCTTTGCAAAAATGTTATCCGCGGCTTTGTTTAGGAGTTATTAACGAAAAACACGGACCAATCAAGCGCGACCTAGACGCGAGTTGCCACAGTCGGCCAATAGACAGTTGGCGCGCCGGGCCCACTATGGCAACTCGCGTCTATGTCGCGCTGTGATTGGTCCGTGTTTTTCGTTAATAACTCCTAAATAAAGCCACGGATAACATTTTTGCAAAGGAAAATGTCGCTTGAAATGGCCTCAGAAACCACCACCTTTCGGGAAGTTCACGAATTTTGGGACACCCTGTATATTTCATTTTGTGAATACTCTATTCGTGAATGTACGCGCCTCGCAAAGGAAGAACAAATTATAAACGTGAAGAGAATCATTTCTGCCGCTTTTCCGAGTTGTTCCGACGAAGAACAGGTTAGCGTTTCTAAATCACTGGCGCGTGAAGAATTTTTCTTCCTCCAGCAGGATAATTCGGGACTAGCTGTTTTAGCTTCTGTAACGTTGAACCCTTGTCACACAGGTCTTATAATTATTTAGTTTCACCATTTACATGTAATACTTTTAAAACGCCAGGAAACGTTCATCGTTAATCATAGAATTAGAAAGCACATAGACATGGAAAACGGAAAACGGTCCATGCAATAGCAATTATGATGTCAGTCAGTGGAACAACGTAACTTTCGTGCATCACGATCCTGAGAAACGATCGGGCATTTCGACCATGTCCTAATCACATTCCTCCAAACATACATATAACCCAACTGATAACCATTGGTATAAAAAATACAGGGTGTCCCAAAATTCGTGAACTTCCCGAAAGGGAGTGGTTCCTGAGACCATTTCAAGAGACATTTTCCTTTGCAAAAATGTTATCCGCGGCTTTGTTTAGACGTTATTAACGAAAAACACGGGCCAATCAGAGCGCGACCTAGACGCGAGTTTCCACAGTCGGCCCGACGCGCCAACTGTCTATTGGCCAACTGTGGAAACTCGCGTCTAGGTCGTGCTCTGATTGGCCCGTGTTTTTCGTTAATAACTTCTAAACAAAGCCGCGGATCACATTTTTGCAAAGGAAAATGTCTCTTGAAATGGTCTCAGGAACCACCCCCTTTCGGGAAGTACACGAATTTTGGGATACCCTGTATACTTCTCGAACTAAAAAAGATTGCTGAATAGCCAAAGTAAGATCAATCCAAGTTAGAGCACCCAATACCCGAGAAGCAAACTCATTTTTATAGATAATGAACAAATTTATTTACCAGAGAAAACATTGTAGAGAAAACTAGAAGAAAAACATTCAACAATTCCGAAAAAATAATCTAGTACAAAATTACAGTAGCTTTTCTAGCAGATGAAAGTGCCATTAATCTTTTTTAACTCGGTACAGATTTTCTTGCATTTTGCAAATTTAAAAACGTCACAAATGATAAGCGGCACGGACCATCGCATTCAAGATGAACAAAAGACGAACAACAACTTCTTTCCACGCTCATAATCCGCTCGGTTCGTAACAGTTGCTAAGAGTTTCGCAGCTTGTTACCGGCGGTATCATTTCGCAAACTTTCAACCCGTTGCCATTACCCGCACACGGGTCCATTAGCCACGCACGAGATTGCCTGTATATCTTCCGGAAACAGCTTCAATCTCACCCGTTGATTACTTTGAATCGCGGCCTGTTAATAAACGCCTGGCTCTTAACGTTTTCGTTTGAGAACGAAAGACCATCTCGTAGCAATTCGTTGCAGAGCGAAGCGGTTCCAGCTATTCGTGCCGTTAATCACGAGCATCGACGGAATTCAAAGGAATTAATTGGCGTCCGATCGGCTACATCATTATCGTTCGCCTTTCTCGCTGTCGCGACTTGTTAGCTCGCCGACCGACTAATTACGGTAACACGACGGAACGCTCACTACGTTGTAATCTCCACAACGGCGCCGCGCGATTTATAGCCCCGCTGTTGGTGAAATTGTTTTCTAAACAGGGGAACAGTCGCCTGCATCCTCTTCCGCTGCTGCACTTTCTTCGACGTAATCGATATTTCTCCGGCAGAAAAACATCTGCAGAATATTTGGCGAGAGAAACGCATGCACATGCTTCGGCGCAATGAAAAGCTGATCTTTTCATCGACGTCGATTTGTACACGTTTCCAGGCACGGGACGGTTTTAATTGGATCTTTTCGAGACCCGTCTCGATCCTCTCGGATTGCCTGTAACAGAGACGTCCGGACGTTGAAGAGGGACCGGAAGTACCTGGACAGCCCGGAGAGCCGAGTTCTGCCCGAGAACTCGGGATGTTTTCTCGCGGTGTTTGCCGACGGTCTTGCTTCTGTCGCCGTCCGACTCGGAAAGAAAAGAGGGAGATATTTTTTTCCAGCTGTTATTCCAACCCTCGCCAAGAGAACGGCGAGCTGGGTAAATACTTTCGGCGAGATCCTTGGCGAGCCACCCCCAAACAGACTGCGCGTGTTTATGCAAACCCTTGTTTTATAACACGACTCTCCAGAAAATGTAAATTTGCGGGATTTCGTTGGGACGAGCAATAAACTTCGTTGGGGATTAACTATTCTTGCTTTTTTAAAAAGATCAAACTTTTATTCCTTCGAATGAAAACTTTGCATCTGCATTCCTGCAGGATACAATGAACTTATAAAAATTAGTGGAGACTTGATTGCGTGTGAATGAAGAAGACATATTTGAAGAATTATTTTGCACACCTAATAACATTCTTTTGCAAGAGAAAACTCGATTATTATCAGGCGAACAACGGTCGAGCACGTACACCGAGGAAATTCACGCGCCCTGTCGCTGCTCTATTCAAAAAGTTTACTCGCGACAGCCCCGGCCGGGACAGTTTTATTGCGGAAAGATCCCCGGGGAAAGCGGGGACTGCTAAGTTCATGTAAACGAGTCTGAACTGCGTTACAAGTTGCTCGATAATGTGGCAGTCGTTCGGCGGACTGTTTTCATTAAGCGACGTCCTTTTATTCCGCCCTGCGGAACCCACCTTCGCGGACTCCATTCTTTAATCAACTTCTGGCTGGTCGGGGGGGAAGCAAGACCGTCCCGTTTAGTCTGGCAAGAAAAGGAAAATAATCTTCGAGAGACCATTACTCGGTCCCGGCGAAGTTCGCTCGTGCGGTTGAAAAACAGTTCCAGTTCCAGGTAGGCCAAGAGGAATCGTTCGAGCGTCCAATAAAGAAGAAAAGGGAGACGAAGACGAAGAGAGGAAGAGTAAAGAAAGAAGCGAGAACGGAGAACGATGGGATCGACTCAGCTGGATGTTTGTTTCACCGGAGATCGGATTCGTTCATTGGCTCGTGTAATCCGTAACCGCAAGAACGTGAATTTTCGCCCGGTCTTCCTAAAAAGGATACACGCGGCTCGACGCGTTCCAGCTTGAAAAGGACTTCGCCTCGAACGATTTATTATTCGAGACCGACCCCGATTCGACCGCCGCTTTTCACCCAGCTTTTTTACTCCTCTTCCTTCTGTTGCCCCCGCTGCCTCTTTCCACGTTTCATGCCGGCGCGGCGCACGGTTTCCGCGTCGCCTTTTTGTCCCACGGCGACAGCGAATTTTTCAGAGAACTTTCTATATGTGTACCGAGCATCCGAGTTAACGCGACTTGCGGAATGGAACGCCGGTAATTTGCTACGAGCCGATGGATCCGATCGATCGATGCCGATCGATATTGAGCACACGTTCACTTTTCATTCCACTCGCTGAAATTTTTATCTGTTTTTGATGGGTCTGTACAGTTATAGTTATTATTCCTAATTTATCATGAAATACTAATATGTGTAAGCATTTTACGGAGTGATGATGTGTTCTGAATACAAACAAATAATTGGTGGCCCCCAAAATCTCTTACTGAACTTTTTACTCAAGCATGAATTATTCACCTTTGTGTATCTGGGAAACCTCGAAGGTTTGGAACAGTAACATGAAAGTTAATTTTTCGATTTTCGTCCACGCTGCACAGTGGTGCCGTTTGCGAATCTAGCTGGAAAAAATTATTCTAGCATTATTTTAAGACTTAAAGCCGTAGTTAAGGAGGTCATTGGATTCGTCTTGACATCAGCTGCAACAATATGTAATAAAAAATACTTAGTGACATTTAAAAAATTAACATGATCATATTTTTTTTATTAAAAAAAGAAAGTTTTGTGAAATTTTTTATTGGGATTTATAGACGACTTAGTATCGATTAACTTTTGTTACAAACATTTTCTTGCCAGATTATCCAAAATGTTCAAACCATCGTGGTGACAATTGGGCATTTGCACCGAAAAGCTTCCGAACCGAACCTTTTCAGTGATTTAGCTAGCCAAAATCTTTTATAATGTTTAATGACCCTCCGCAACGTTTTCAAATCACATATAATATCATTTTGTATTTAAGTATTATACAGGGTGTCCCAAAATTCCTTCAATAGCCGGAAATGGGAGGATCCTGAGATCATTTGCAGCAACATTTTCCTTTGCAAAAATGTTATCCGCGGTTTTGTTTAGGAGTTATTAACGAAAAACACGGACCAATCAGAGCGCGAAATAGACGCGAGTTGGCACAGTCGGCCAATAGACAGTTGGCACGCCGGGCCGACTGTGCCAACTCGCGTCTATTTCGCGCTCTGATTGGTCCGTGGTTTTCGTTAATAACTCCTAAACAAAACCGCGGATAACATTTTTGCAAAGGAAAATGTTGCTTCAAATGATCTCAGGAACCTCCCATTTCCGGCTGTTGAAGGAATTTTGGGACACCCTGTATATGTAGTTTCAGCTGCAAATATTAGTTCTTCGCTGCTAATATCCTTCACAAAAGTATCGATCCTTCTTTTCTTGCTCTTGTCAGAACATTCATCAAATTGTTTCATTGGACGTCCTCTACTAAAAGATTTTGCATCTACTGTTTGTATACTTTTATTTGGAAACTGCACTTTACCGTCCAACCATTGTTCATTTTTGTTTAGAAATTTAGTTACACTACAGTAACTTTTCTGCCACCTGTTCTTTAAATTTACGCAAAATCTATCACACACTTTTTTCATACACTCCTTTTCATCAGCACTACTGTGTTTTAAATTAAAATAGTGTACTAGATAATTATATACACAAGCACTTCTTTTAGCAACGTTCATCTGACTGCGCCAAACATGAAATAGCTCCGCTCAAGAAATTTTAGCAGACGCCACTAAAATGTAAAAAACAAAGAAGGTTGATACAGGACGGCGATAATTTTTTGTACGATGGTTCTACCATATTTAATCTACGATTTCAGAGTGAAAGTATGACAAAAGATTGCAACGCTTTTTTTGTAACTCTACCTACAGGTAAAGCAATTTGCTAAGGCAGAAAATATAATACATTACAAATAATGATACAGAACTCAATTATTTACGTAGATATTATTGGTTTTTCTGTGAAATATATATAAGTCTCTCAATATTATTTGGTTTAAAGATGCGTATATCAACGGTAATATGTTTCTCTAGAAACAAAGTCTAAAATTTTTATTCACGATTTTACAATTATTTAGATTATTTACATGATTTACAGTCTTACCTGTAAACAAAGAAACGACAATTACAGTTTACAATTATCTCTTCTCTATTTATCTTAATCACTTTTATTATAATCTCTCCTTATTCTCAAATTTCACTTGTTTATCCTTTGCACATGTGCTCTATTACGTAATGACTATCTTTATCTCTCTCTTTCTCTGTATCGGTGTCTTTCCTTAATTCTTCTAATCATCGTGTTTCATTCCATCTAGCGGTGGTTGATTAAAAGGCGCGCGGAGCATGAGAGGCGCGGCGAAATTCAAATTAACGAAAGTATACTTTCTTTACATATATAAGTACATACCTTTCTTAGAATTGTCCATATCCAACAAAGTAAAATAGGCACGTAAAAAATCGAAGGCAATGCTCGTTCGGAACGCTTGAAACACGACTGGCGCGTGCAATAGTTTGTCACCCGCAAAAGCTCATTTTCTACCTGCTTTAAAAGCATTTTATAACACTTACCAACCGTTTTATTAGAAAGAAGTGGCAACATGTTTCGCGCTCTTCTGCGAAAATGTGATTTTTGATTTTTGTCCAGCTAGATTCGCGTTCGGCACCACTGTGCGCTGTTCAGATCCGCAGATAGAGTTCTCCCTCTAGCGTAGCGGAGACGGTGGAGCTATTGGTGGCGCAGCCAGCTCGAGAACGATAAAGCAATTACTTTTATTCCCGGTGGTAATCGATTGCTTACCTACCGGCAGCGGCTACGTGACCTGTGTGGGAGCTGCAAAGGAAGAACGGCAACTCCACGGCTAGGCTCCGCGACTGCAACCTCGCTGTCTCACGTTCCCCTCGTATTTCTGTATCGCTTACGAGCGGCCTTTCGTCTTATCGAATTCCCAGCGGCGGCGTCGGGGGCCACATCGTGCTGCTGGCCAACGACAACCATAATAAAATCCGCAACTCCCATCGCGCCAGCACGACGCATCGGACGAGCGTCGATAACGAGCGAAACGCGAAATTCCCGGAATTTATTCGCAACCGGACGCGAGACATTCGGCTGCGAGGAAACTGTTAATTGGATGCGAGCACTGAAATGCTAATTGTAGTGTACGGGGTGTTTAATTCTGTTCTTTGGGTCTTTTTCAATTCGTTCATATTTTTATTTCGTCGTCATCGTCGTGATTGTGTAATTAGGATCTCCTTTGCGCGTCTGGACGAAGCGTTTTGTTATCCCAGCGTCTTTTATCCTCCATTCGTCATACTTCATCAGAACTGCGTCTATGTATGCCAAGAAACAATATCGCATTATCCTTTCGAGGGATATTCTAGAATATTCTTGTCAATCGTGGCTTCCCAAATGTTGCAATTCACAAGCAACATCAAATTTAAATATGTTGTAGTTTTTAATGACCTATGAACGAATCTCAAAGGATTTTTAGATATCTTAAACGGAAGTTGATTTTACAGATGTGTAAAAAAACGTGTCAACACTTCTCCATTAAATTGTTAGACTAGAACTGCTTATAGTGAAAACATAAGAGTATCCACTCAAAATGTTGTTATTTGAAAAATATGTCTTTTTTCACCATTTTTTAAAAATTGTTTTAAACATATTCCACTTTTTTAAAAATTGAGAAAATGCTGATATAGCCCCAAGTATCCCCTTTACGGACCTCTTTTTAAAAAGATCGACATTTGAAAATTGACGAAATTAAAATTATTTAAAGCAAAACGCTGCACCCCAATATACAATCTCGGTCAAAGAATACAGTGGGCTGAATCGTAACATTTTACTATAACTCTTCAACCATAAGAAACTTCCACTAAATTTCAGTAAAAAATTATTCCTACCTACTGATAATTATCGTAATAAATATATTTTCCGTAATCATTTTTTAATTAATTCTTTAAATTTTGTTGTCTTAAAATAAAATTAAAAATTGTTCATTTGTTACTTATTTAGTAGTTTTTCAGATAATTTAAATCACTGATGTCTTTGGTTATAAAATTTCTCTGTATTTCTTGAAATATTCATAATATGAAGAATAAATGTTGACTAGAAATTAATATATTTTTTGAGTAGATACTCTTATGTTTTCACTATAAGCTCCTAAAAAGTCATCTTCCTCGGTTTGCTAGTTCAGCTTGACGCTTTATTTTACACGTCTGTAAAACCAACAATTTTTAAGGTTTCGAAAATTCTTTGAGATACGTTTATATGTATATCATTACAGATTACAACATATCCAAATTTGAGCATACGATGAATGAAGTATGGATAACAAAATTTTTCACCTGGTTGAGTACATAGAGGTTTTGAATGTGGTTTAACTCTAGGGTCTATATTTTTTGCTATTCTATTTAGTTATAAAAAAACTATATGGGACTAATTAATCAAAGCTTCGTTGCACTTCTGAATTATCCACAATTTTAAGCCCCAGAGCTACTAACAATTTAATTAGGTAGTCAAGTTAAGATTGAAAACGTAAATTCGCACAAAGTCCAGCAAATTGGAGACCGCATCTTAATTGGACTAAATCGCCTACCCGTGAACATAAATTTTTTAGAGACAAACGAACGCTCCTACACATTTTCAGAGAGGGTGTTTTAATCAGTTTTATGTCCATTGCTTAGTTTCATAGTTATTATTGTGAGCCGTTCGCTCTATATGGTCCTAATTCCCAGTAGTTACCGCAAATTCAGACATAAATTCATGAATACCTTTAAAAGTGTTGCGGTAAAAATAATTCAAGCAAATTTTTATTTCCCATCTTGAGTTTCGGCCACGGAAAGCTTTCCAGACCACTGGGAAACTGGAAACAAATTCGGGATAGGTCTAACGAGCTCGGACGATACAAATTCGCGCGCGTGGCTCAGGTACGTGCGTCGGAACGGATGTTTTTGCGGCCGTTGACGGAGTTTCTGAGGAAATCCAAGCTGACGGGTCCACACCGCCTGTGACCCGCGGGCATGGTCATTGGATTAGTCGGGTACGTGTCGATGCGCTTAATTCACACGGTGAAAAGGACAAGCCCGGACCACGGGGCGGATTTCCCAATTTGAATCTCGACGGGTCTCTCCAATGTGCTTTTGGTACACTCCGCGACATAATGATCGGGCGCCTCCAAATTGTCTGCGTTTCTCATATGTGGTAATATTCGCAAACGTTTAGTGCGTATCCTAGTACCATTTGTGGTCGGAATTTTATTGGGCCTTCGTTGCAATATTGGTTGGCAAACTGATAGAAATGTCGCCTTTTTATGCAGGTGAGCCAACGATCACTAACATATTATTCTGATCTTGTCTTTTGCGGTTATTGTTAAAAGATATCATAAATAATATACATATAAACAATGTATCTCCACGGTAAAAATTGGGGGAAAATGAAAAAGCTTATTATACCCAATTGTATACAAAACCACCAACCATATCCCAAATTATTCCTAACCGTTGGCCACCCATAAATCAAAGTTGGGCATTAATCAATTAAAATTTTAACCAAGACTGATTGATTAATGTGTACGATTAAAAATGGTAATCATTGAAGAATGATTGACGATTGATTTAATCAATTGTTAAAGTTAATCGCCACACGGTCTATCCATAAATTGTAATAAGGAGGGAGAGAGAGACAGAGAGCGGAGATGGAGAATTAACAGAAATATATCTCAACAAAAACTCAGTTCACATTTTTTTCAGTATGCATACAGTTTTGATTCGGTATTTCATTTCGAAATTTCAGCAGTTAATCATTAATGAATAGACGCGGATATTCTGCATTTATAACAAAAATGAGGAAGGTGTAATTCGACACAGTGAAACATTAGAAGAATTTAAAAACACTGTTATATTATTTTCGACCTATTAAACATATTAAGAAAGAAAATAAATTTCTATTGCACCCCAGTTAGTTGCAAATCAGGCAGAACATTTTTATTTTGCATAAAGATCCGCTGTCTATTAATCAATTATCCGATTGACGATTACAATTGAAAAGAATGTAATCCTTAACCGCAATTAACGACTAAAGTAGGAGTTTAATTGTTAACTGCGATTAACGATTGAAGTAGAAATTTATTCGTCAATCGTTGATTAAATATTTGCCCAACTTTGCCATAGATGCTACTAGGGTGGAGGGTGTTCCATTTCAGGTTTCGCTGGCAATTGCTACTTAAAGTTTAGAGTGTTTAAAGGAATGTTTCTAGTGAAACTCAACCTGTTTTCTGGGAGGGAAGTCTTTTTCGGTGTCCATGGACAGGTTTTCGAATTTTTCGAAACTGTTATGCTTCTTTTTGAAAGCGCACTAATCAGGGAATCCACGAAACGTCCTATGATTACGTCGCGCGTCGCAGGATGCACGTTCGCGGCAACTGCACCGTGCTCGGCGTTGCAGCCCGCGTTTCCGGCTGCAGTTCCGGTGGGCCAGTCGGCGCGTCCAGCCGCGCCGAAAAATCCACGAACGGAATTTATGGTCCAATCTGTCCCCGGCTGGCGACGACTCGATTCCGGTTTTCTTTCCGCGCTGGGACACACCGGTGATTTCACGCTCGATGTTCGACGAACGAGAACACGCCGGCGACGACGGGAATTGCGGGATCCTCGTCGCCGGTTAATGGAATCGCTCGCCCCCGCGACTTCGAAATTGCTTTTCGGGGGACGACCGTCCGCCATTTTCGCCGACAGTGATTGCCGCGTTCTCGCGATACCCTCCGATTCGAAATGTTTTCGCTCCCAGGGTCTCGCGGTGGGTCCTCCGCTTGCCTAGCCACCGGTGACCCCGTGTTCGTTAGTAAGCGACCGAGATTTATTTGACTCTGGACAAGCTGTTCGCGCTCGGCCGACTGATTAACGAAGCTGTAAATGCGCTATTTGGGACGGTGACCGAGGCAATGTTGATCGTCACTCGCTGGAGCCATTACTTGATTGATACTTCCCCGTTTTGCCAATCCATGTTCGCGCAGCCGATATAGCAGTCCATTTGATAAAAAATCACTTGTCTCTTATCGGTAATCAATGTATTAGGTGTGCAAATAAATTCTGTCCCTTTTCTTCCAAACTCAAGATTTTATTACATTTTACGTACATAAAATGTAATAAAATCTTGTCTGGCGACTCCCGATCTTTCTGCCAATCCTTCTAGCGTCTCGGTCGGCGTTTCGTTGAGCAATTTCTTTAACTCTAACTCACCGTTATCAAACTTTCTCGGTGCACCTGAACGAGACGATCGTTTCCCAAAGCCGTCGTCTTCCAAACGTCCTCTTCCACATTAAAATTTCCGGCTTTAAATCTTTGGTACCACTTTTTGCATGTGCTTTTAGATACAGGGTTCTCTCCCAGTGCTGCACAAACCATTTCAGCAATAAGCTGGAATGCAACGAGTAAGCAGTGACGCAAATGATGCTTCTCGCACGCCATATTCTTTGAAATTGTTACATACGACTAGAAACTCTTAGAGCGCTCATCACGACTCTTCTTAAAACTAAAAGAACACTCTTTCAGATGACACCAAAATTGGGAAGTGATTCGAATTCAGTCAAAAATTATGACCGTAGAAAAAAGGGGGAAGGAACTTATTTGTACACATAATATCTACATTACTTTCCAAATGTTTAGCAATGCCAAAATGTCGATATTGATGAGATTTAATAAAAATTATAATTGGAACAAGGATTTAAAAATCAACATTTTATGAATACCAATAGAAAATGGGACAAAAAAATGTTTCAAACAAAAGTTTAGACCCTGGATTGGTCCTAATTGGTAGTCAACTGGTGTAACCAGACTGCAGTGTTGGGCAATAAATAAATTTATTTAAATAAAAATTCAAATAACAAGTTATTTGTTATTTGGATATTCAAATAAAAAGCAAAAATAATTATTTGTTATTTGCGCAAGTCTAAATGAATTTAAAATAATAAAGTTAATTGTCATTTACAAATACAATTTCAATTATTATCTGTATTGATAAATAATAAATTAACAGGCGGTATGCCTGAGAAGGTTGCTATAGCAGACAAAAAACGTGCACGTGTTCATTGTACATACAAAATACAAGAAATAAGAGACGACCAAAAACTATTTATTCGATTTCAACGTCAATCCAAATAATAAATAATCTTTTATTTACAAATAAAAATTAATAAATCTTGGAATTATTTAAATTACTTTTATTTGCATAAAAAGTTTTGTTATTATTTGCAATTAAAATCACACGTTTATTTATTATTTCAAATAAAATTTGCCCAACACTGCCAGACTGGACAACTAGACTAACAAGGGAACATATTCAGATGCGAAAATCCGATTTTGATGAAACTTATGTGAGCTATAGTTCTTCGAAAAATATTTGACACGTGTTTTTTTTATCAATTTCAATTTATTATTAATTTCTGGCGATAATCAAGGTAAACATCCGATAATTATATTATTTTTACTTTTTCTGATTATTTATTATTAGATTCGTTTTTACAAACATGAAGGTCAATCCGATGAACATTATGAACATTTTGATGGAAACATATCACAGTAATAATAACAAGGAAACACCCAACGATCGGAGAAATTCGCTGGCGAATTGGCTATACATACAAGCCGGTACCCTTACTCCGCCGCGGTAATTAGCACCGCGTCACGCTGCTACCTGCGCTACCTTCTTAAGCTACTGATAAAACAAGAAACGACATATAACCCAGTGGTATTGTTTAAAATACTATACACGTTTATACTAAATGCTTATATTTTGATAAAACAAGCCAGAATTCCTCCACACGCCAGTTGCAAGACTATCTTCCATTATGCATAATTATTGTTAAATGGCAAAAAAAAAAGAAAATCCTGAAACATGTATCCCCTATTTTGGATCAAAGATCACACACCCGAGTTTACATTGAAATGAACTAACAATAAATAAGAGAAACTGCAAAAAAATATAAAATTTTTAATATATTGTTTAAACAAAAAACTTTTGTTAAAATTTTCTTGCACGACTATATTTCCCATTGAAAACACACAATTAAAAAAAATTCAAATTTTTTCGACCTCTAGTTTCCGAGATATCTCAAAAAATATGGTTTTGATCCCCAACTTTGAGGGCTGTTTTCACCCTTTCAAAGTGGATGGTTGCCGATAAAAAAAACACGTGTCAAATATTTTTCGAAGAACTATAGCTCACATAAGTTTCATCAAAATTGGATTTTCGCATCTGAATATGTTCCCTTGTAAGCAAAATATAAATTATCCATCCGCATTGTAGCAGAAATTGTAATCAAGAGGTTCGGGAGAGAATCGAAGATTCAGAATAAGAAGATATGGAAACCTTTCTGCTTCGATGTATCCCGATATCGCTAAGAGGATGTCTCGCATTTAAATTCCGGAGACGTGCGCAAGCAAAATTGCGAGGATAGCATCGTCGAAGAAGAAGCATAGAGATCGTAAAAAGCTCTTAATCCGAAGAACTCGGCGCAACGAAGCTTCCATAGCTTCCGAGGTGCCAATAAAATACTTAGTAGCGAGTCCGGTGGTCACGTAAAAAAGTAAAAACGTAGTTCGCGCGCATCCTCGGCGCTCGTTGAAAAATCGATGGTCAAAGGAGCAACGTTTTACCCGTCGATTTTCCATGTTGCCCTAGGGCTGGTCGGCCCCCGGGCTAATTTAAAGTTTAAACCTCCGCCCCCAGTTTTTTCCCGTTCTGCCCGCTCGACCTCGTCGCCGCCGGTTCGAATTTCGTTTGGCAACGGTGTTTCGCCCGCCGGCTCGATTTCCATTTCAAATCGCTGGGGCGCGCGTTCTTCCGGGTCCGAAATGCCGGGGCCGCCCGCTTGCCGGTATCGAGTTTTGACTCGATAGAAATCCGGTCGATCGACGCGACGCGCGGAATCGCTTCAGGATAGGTCGACGCGACCGGAATCGCAACAATCGGAATTGCGAAATGCACGCGGCCCAAGGTTCTTCGCTCTCCCCGGTCGTAGCCGCGAATCTCGTTAAGTGCGATACCGGTCCTGCAGCTTTGAATACAGAAATTTCCGGATCCGCGCGAGAAAGCAAACAAGTGACGCTCTCGTAGAAACGGAATTACGCCAGCCGGCGCACAGTGGGACGATTAACGTAAAATCCCCGACATGGAGGAAAAATTCAAACTTCTTTTTCCCAGTAAGAGAGCTCATAGGATCGTTTCCTAGGCTTTTTTGAACAAGTAAAATGTGGGGACATTCCATGACATGTCATTGATACCGCCATATTTCCGGCATATGTATCTAAAATCGATAGCTCGAGACTAGAATTTTCATGAAACCGTATTTTTCTATCTAATTGTTCCTAATAGTTTCCATCTTTTGGTAATGTTGTTGTCTAATTTTTTCCTCCTTATGAGGTGTATTTGAGCTGAGAAAAATATGAATGAAATAAAAAATGGCTGTATTAATGTTTAACACTTAACGTTTAGTAACGTTGTGGGCATTTTGCGTACATTTTGTCGCGTTACAAAAAAGTTCCAATTTGTTCCGAAAAACGGACTTTACAGGTGTTTACCGTTGGTATTTAGTGAGTGAAATACGCAAAAATCATACCCCACTTCGTCCGATTCTTCCCGGAAATCATGTTTGAACAAGTGGTTTCTAGGGTCAAAGTCCAGTAAAACGCAGTATTTGTTGACTATGTATTCTTAATTCTGCTCTTATCCTTCAGTATCAGTTCTTAGCTTTCCGTATCCGTGTACAGCGAACAGTTTTTGAAACTGTTGGAATTGTGGATTTTCATTGCATGCATACAAACGAATAAAGATTGTAAATTATAAAAGGAAGGTATTTATTCCATATTTCTATGACTTGTTACAAGTTTTACATACAATTGTAGTGTTCTGTGTAGAATGCTTAACTACAAAGATAAATAATAATATAAATAAGGAAGACAACGAAACAATATACAGGGTGGGGCGCTATAAACAGGTCACCTGAATAACTCGCTTGCTTTTGAAGATAGAAGAACAAGATTATATGTTGGGCTTCGTTGAAGAACCTGAATTGCTAGAAGAAACCGATATGTGATAATAAGATGGAAGTTAACTAAAGGTACCTCATTTTACTTATATCATTTCTGAAGTTTTTCCGTTGCCAAGTAGAGATTTTATTTTACTTTTCTTTTATATGTTCCTATTTGCGCTTTTCTTTTGTATTTTTAATTGATTTATAAAATTGAACAAATCATACCTACAAAAAATTAACAAAATTAAAAAATCAAACAAAAAATAAATTCTATTAATGCTTTAGTACATATTTAAGTAACCATTAAATGTTTTATATGAAAATAAAAAATCCAAGATCATTGTTCTATGAATGTGCTGTAGCTTCTTTCGCATCATTCCTATCGCCAAACGGACTTCATTATCAGATTCAGCACGAAAAAATACATAGAGTATGACCCACATTTAAATTTTTATAAAGGAATAACAGAGTGAAAAAGCCATGTCCAGGGAATCGCCGGTTTCGTCCCACTGTGCGGCGTCCGCGTTCACGCCAATGGAGCCTGCATGCAGATGAGAACGAACCCCGCTGCCGGGCAAAAAAAAACAGGGGTTGCTCTCAATGATGAACCTCAATCTCGTCGGATCGTGAAATTTTCACAGGGTCCAGCCACCTAGGAGCTTGATGGAACGCTAAATCTTCTCCGGCCCTCCGGCAATCAACCGTTCAGTTTTTCTAACTTTGCGAAAACTTCAGGAATACAATGTCAGTTTTATCTTGTACAGCAGGTATGTCAAACACGCGGCTCGCGAACCGCATGCGGTCCGTCGACAAGTACCCTGCGGCCGGACCAAAAACTTTGAAACTGTTGCTGACAATTTACAACTGAAATTAATCAAAATGTAGTGTGATTCCGTATCGAACTATTTTCAACGTTAAAAAATAATAAAACTGAGGAAAGGTCAAGATGAACAGACCAACTTGTGCAATCAATTTCAAAAATAATTACAGATTCAACCGAATTTTGAAAATTTGGTTATTGGAAACCGTTGCCAAGTTTCTTAGAAATAAAAAAATTAAATAGTTTTATTCTAATAAAGGAAACTTGAAGAAAAACAACTTTTACACTTCACATGTATTTTTGTAATATTGTTGTGTTTGCGCTATGTTATTTTGTATGTGTAACTGCAATGTTAATAAAAAAATGTGTTTCTTCTTTATTTCGAGTCTGCATTCTTTATTGCGGCCCTCGAATTGATTTATAATACTTAACGAGGCCCTTGGTGATAAATGAGTTTGGCATGCTTGTTGCACAGGGACTACTGTGATACGTAAAAAAGTTGCAGAAATCTAAATATAAGACTTATGTTGTGCCCGCTGTCGAATTGCTCGGAATTTTTCACAACAAAGATCCCAGTGACAAACAAACGCCTGAGAGGGTGTTTTAATCAGTTTTATGATGGAAAAGCTCGACTTCTATCCGGTGCACATTGGATGACTAGCTTCAAGAGAATTCTGCAGGAAAAGGGGTGGCTCAAAGGACTCGTTGAAATAAATTCTAATTGCCAGGCTATGCAGATACTTGTCTGGAGAATTTAATATTTTAAAAATTAATTAACTCTTTATTAATGTATATCTCTATTACTCCGACGATCTCTCTCGATTTCTAACGAGTCGGTTTTCTTGAATTTTCCAGGACGAGCTGCGACGTCAAGACGCCACACCGCATCCCCCACATCGTGAGTACGTTATTTGATTGCAGCTTTTAATTGGCTCGCGGGCGTCAGACATGATACGGGAGTCTCTCTCTCACGTCAAAAAGTTCGCCTGGCTTCAGTTCGGTAATTTTTAATCTCTATCCGCTTAATCCACGTCCCACTTGGGGAATGCGAGCTCAAAGGACGAGCTCGGTGTCCCTGGGTCGAATATCGATCACGAGCTCCACGATATTAACCTAATCCCTTTTGACTAAGATGGGACGGACAGGTTCGTCTCTGACATGAACAGAAGCGGCAGTGGGAATTACGTTGGAACGTACCACTGTCTTTTGGTCGCCATCATTCAATTAACAATCGCATGTACGGGATATTGGGGAATTTATTCCATGAGTGACACACCTGTGCTAATAAAATTTACATGCGGCATACTTCTTTGAAAAAGGGGACGAAATTAAAAATGTCAAGGTATACACACCTTCTGAATTAGACTCTCACTGAGTGGTGCGTATGAAAAATTATAAAACATTTCTATATGTTTTAAAAGAGAGTAATTTTATCTACGAATTTATATCATTTTCCTTAAATCTGTGGTTGGCATGTCACAATTTCTAAAAATGTTTTAGTTTATGCATTGATTGAGCTTTAGAGTATTGGATTTACGTATTTACCAGAAGAAAGTCATGAAAATCAATTCGAAAGCGAAAGTATGGGATATGCGTGTTTTCTTACAACCACAGCAATATAGAAGCACATATAAGATTAAAATGATGTGAAAGAATGGTTATATCTTTTAGGAGAGTCATAAATTTCCGAATACCAAAGTTGTACATTCAAATTGTACCTTTTCCAAACAAGACATTCTAATGAATTATACTCAATAAAGTTCGTACCACGGAATACAATAAAATGGCTATAACTACCAGTGACACAAGCGAGAGTTATATTGCAAATAAAGCGGCAAATGTATGAATGGTAATACACAGAGCCTGAGTACCTATATGTGTTACATACATCGGTAATGAGACAAACACCGTAGCAAGGCGAACCACAGCAAATATTATCGAAGGACTTCGAACTATAACATTTGCTATTAAATAAACCATTACCGTTGAAATTACTCGCAGTATCGAACCAACGAATCGCTTCTCGCTGTGATTTCGATGCGTGTGGCAACATAATGTGCAATAAAGTCGAATTACTAGTGTCGTTATTGTTATTACTGCAATTTACTGGCGTTCGTTACCGACATTGCCGGAAAAATATTCAGTTATTCTAAAAGTTCCGAAATTAATATTGACCACGAGAAAATTCTTGATTTATTTTAACCATGCAAACAGATATTTCCATGAAACTGGAATGAAAAAATACTAAGTGACAAAAGCGTACATAGAGTAGCTGAACATACACAGACAAATAGCCCACTCGTATTTTTAAAAAATTCCGCGTTCAAAATTAGCGGAAAATCCGGTTTACATTCGACCGATGCTCGCAATACAGAAATTCGCGAATGACACACGGAATGGAAATCGATCTCGCTGGGGTCACGACGATGACAGGTGTCCAAAGAGCGGTGTCGATAAATTCCCATTAATTGCGTCGACTATCGACGACCCTGGCACCAGCGTAACTCGAACCGGAAATGGCCGACAAAACCAGCAGCATCTGTGCGCCACTGGGAAATCCGCCGGCAAGAAAACCGGCTTAATCCTCTTACGTCCGTCGTTCTGCCACGGAAAAATGGCGTTCGTCGGCTGACCTTAAACCCGACAGGAAGACGAGAGAATTTTCGTCCCCGACCAGGGAGAACGACGGACAGAAAACTGCTCTCGTCTAATGGAGGTCGGGGAAAATAGCTTTGGAAAAAGTCGCTTCGCTGCACGAGCATTTCTTGATGAGCCGTCGTTAAGAAAATCTTCTTCCGGCTCGCTGAAGACGAAGATCAAATTTGTTTCGCGGTGGAGAACTGCCCACTTGAAAGCGCGGAATTTATTCTAACTGATAAAATTGTTAAATACAGACACGTACCAATTTTTCAAGGAATAATTTCAAAGCATTACCCAAAATACGTAGATGTCTAAAAAGTAAAAGGTTAGACAAACTTTTCGAAATCCGTCGAAAATCTAATATCGCAAGTAGCTTTTAAATTAGTGTTTATAACGCAAGGTATGCCGGTGTTCTCGTCTCTGTGTGCGAATCCGAAATTCTCTCTCGTAAAACTGAAAACCGGCGCTAAGCCCTTAATAACCTTGACAAGCTTAATTCGAGACGTTGCAGCGGACCGACCCCGAGGAATCGGAGCGGAGGATCTTAAGGCGCCGAAAGGCCGAGGCATAAAACTTCCCGAGAAATTTTCCGAAGGTTTTCTCATTTCACAAGGGAGCTCGGCTCAGGACGCTTTCCTCTCTCTCTCTCTCTCTTGCGCGCGCGTCAGCATATTTCGTGGCAATAAGGGGGATAATTAACGCGAGTAGCGTCGAAATTACATTGCGGGGGTGTGGGCGGGTCGATCCGCGAGCGGTGTTTCGCGTCAATTTACCCGCCCCACCGGAGGAAGTTATCATCGGCAGGCTTTTATGAGATGCTCTCACACCCCAACCCGCCTCCCACCGAGGCGCAAGGAAGAGACGATCCCAGGGATCGTCAACCTGCCAGCAATTATCTTCTTGCGTCTCCGGGTTCCGGTAAACAGGTCGTAATTATAAACCATCCAGTCGGCTCTTAATTAAGCGACGACGCGCACACGCTCGGTGTTCCCTCCAGTCGCCGATCGATCGTCGACGAATGCCGACGACCATCTGTAACCCGTCCAGTCCCGCGTTTCCGATTTCGTGGCACGTTTTCTAATCTCGAAGAAGACGTACCCTCCCCCGCATCCGCCAGCTAATTCCAATCGGTTACACTACCGGCTTCGACAACTCGAGAAGAAATCGGCCGATTGCCTCCGTACCCGCGAGATTGGTTCCTCCGGATCTTCGGGTCGCGGGACGGGTTGCTAAGAATGTGGAGACATTCGAGGCGGGTACACAGCTGCATTTTAAAGGTCTAATGACGCCGCTTTGTTAGAGGTAGCTCGAGGATTTACTGCGACGCGCTGTTTTACTGCTAATAGAGCTGTGACTTATGAGTAGACTGCGGATTTGATGCATCTATGACAAAAACAGTGAAAACATTCAAACGATTTAATGACATCCATATGTTATTTTCGATTTATTACAATTGTTAAAGATAGGAAGAAATTTTTATATTGTTCCTGCATGTTGTACTATAAGTGACGAAGACAATTTTTATTACCACGTTTTTATTAGCTCGCTTTCTTGTTTGTCTGTTTATTGGGTACAAATTTTGCAATTGATTTTGAACTAACTTCTCGATGAGCTAGAGACTTGAAATTTTAAACATAGCTCAGAACTGGATGACAATGCAATATTTAAAAAAAATTTTTTTAAAAAGCCTATGCGTTCAGGAGACATAAATTATTAATAATTTGAACCTTTGCACCCCCCTCCCCACCGCGTGACGTAGTACGTCTTCGCGTTCAACGTCCCCACTCTACTACGTGTTCCCACTTTGACTCATCCCCACTCCACTGACCAGCTTCGCACCGAAGGAGCTCAGTGTGCGTCAGTGTGCGTTCGAGCTCCGTGCGGTGTTTACAAAGTTACTACGTATTATTATAGTATAATGTTTGTTTACCAAGCGAAAGAACAGTTACACCGAAATTCTCCGTCGAACCTTTATCTTTGACATTTTACCACGGCGTTCGTTTCCGATGTGACGCGTCGCAATACCGTCTGAAATTTAGTACATGTCTCTGTTATAATCTCATCAAAATGTTCAAAATCGATTGTAAAATTTCACACATATAAGGCTAAAAAGCAGAAAATAATTATATAAATAAAAATAAATTTTTAAAAAATACCACGTTTTTAAAACGGACTGAAAAGTATAAAATAAAATTTTAAAAAACCGCTTAAAAACGGACTAAACAGTAGAAAATAAATTTTTCTAGCCCCATACAGATTCCTAACCCCGTACAGATAGTCCTGAAAATTTGTGATTGTGAATTTTGAATAGCTATGAAAATACTTGTAAGATTTAAAACGAAAAACGTGGGGCGCATGCAATAGATAATTGATGCATGAACACCTAAATCACTAACAATTTTATCGCACTGCTAATGATATGAACTGTTTTGCGAGTTTCCTCAGCGGCAGTTACTCTCTACACTCCTTACTATGTATTATCTTGCGCCCCACGTTTTTCGTTTTAAATCTTACAAGTATTTTCATAGCTATTCAAAATTCACAATCACAAATTTTCAGGACTATCTGTACGGGGTTAGGAATCTGTATGGGACTAGAAAAAATCATTTTCTACTTTTTAGTCCGTTTTTAAACGGTTTTTTAAAATTTTATTTTATACTTTTTAGTCCGTTTTAAAAACGTGGTATTTTTTAAAAATTTATTTTTATTTACATAATTATTTTGCAAAAAGATCCTACTTGTGAGATACTCAGGTACGAAACGAAAATTACCTAGGTACCTGGGTTAAGAAAGAAAATGAATTTCTATATCACTCCAGTTTGTTGCAATTGAGGTAGAAAATTTTTGGGAACTCGGGTAAAGGTATCTCTAACAGCTAAAACGATGGTTCTATCGATTTCTGCGGATCAGAGACTCTCTCTACGAGCTGCTTTCGCTCGTCTGAAACTTTAATCGCCACTTGTAGCGGTGCATTCCTTGAAACAGATGGGGTTCATTCTAATCTCTCGTTAATGAAGGTGCAATCGATTTGTGTGAACGCATGAGGGACAAATAAAAATAGGATTTGGAAACATATTCACATATGTGACCACAGTCTTTCCGAAAATGTCCAAGATAATTCCTCGAACATTTTCTTCCAAGGATAATTCCCGTTTTCCTTGAAAATCGTCGTGACCCATATGCAAGAAGGTTTCTGAGGGAACGGCGGAACTTGGTCGGTGTCTTTGCAAACGAACTACACTTTCCTTCAAGTTTCCCTGAAAATGGCAGCCCTGGTCAGCAGTTTCGCAGATCGTTCGAGTTGCCCCGAACTCGAGCCCTTAAATTCCATCAACAGTCTTGGGGACTCTAACCTCGAAATTGAAAACGTGGAATAGATTCGCCCCAGGGTTTCCCGGGAGAAAGTCGGGAGGGTTTTCCGGGGGAAAATTGTGAAATTGAATTAGAATCGAGAATACGCGGAAGACGAAGGAAGAGGGGTTCGAAGCCGGTGGGAAATACGGTGGTAAGTGCTCTTCGGGAATCATCGAGGCCTCCTCCGCGATCCCGCGGATTAATAACGAATATGTTTTAATAATCTCTGCGGGCGGCAAGCGAACCGGAAACACTGGAGGGCCAATCTAATCCGAGGCTCTCGCGATTGAATAAATTCCAGTACACGCGCCCACCCTCCTCGGAAAATCCGATTCCTGTTGGCTCGTCCCAGCTCGTACCGATACGTGCTACCTGGTCGAGACGTAATTCTATTAGACGGTACTTTTATTTTCTGTCCGTGTGCATCAGAGACGTACGGTTCTACCGTTGTAGTCCAATTTCAATAGTGCGCACTGAATCTCAATGCAGGTAACTGAATTTCCATCGAGCTTAACTCTTGTACACCACTCGGATAAAGTCGCACAATACGCATCATCATGCCAGGGTGAGAGGCGTACACAATCTTAAATGTTTAACAATAAGAAGTGAATTTGAGAATATTTTTCGCTTATGATTCATTGATGGTCATCCCAGATTTATGTCATATACAGGGTGTGTTATATTTTACCTTCCTCTGTCTGTGACCTTGAATGGCCTTCAATAATTATAGTCATTAAATTCGTAATGGAAGGGTATCATTCATTGTAGGTGTTTAGAAAAGGGTGGTTCCATCTACAAGATAACCTTGATATCTCTAAAAATATTACATGAAAACAAACATCTTTTTAGTATCGTGTGAGTCCCATTTTATCATTCAACTTTTACCTTCCTCTGTCTGTGACCTTGAATGACCTTTAATAATTATAGTCACTGAATTCGTAATGGAAGGGTATCATTCATTGTAGGTGTTTAAAAAAGGATGGTTCCATCTACAAAAATGAAGATGACCTTGATATCTCTAAAAATATTACATGAAAACAAACATCTTTTTAGTATCGTGTGAGTCCCCTTTACCATTCAACTTTTACCTTCCTCTGTCTGTGACCTTGAATGACCTTCAATAATTATAGTCACTGAATTCGTAATGAAAGGGTATCATTCATTGTAGGTGTTTAGAAAAGAGTGGTTCCATCTATAAAAATGAAGATGACCTTGATATCTCTAAAAATATTACATGAAAAGAAACATTTTTTTAGTATAGTGTGAGTCCCCTTTACCATTCAACTTTTACCTTCCTCTGTCTGTGACCTTGAATGACCTTCAATAATTATAGTCACTGAATTCGTAATGTAAGGGTATCATTCATTGTAGCTGTTTAGAAAATGGTGATTCCATCTATCAAAATGATGATGACCTTGATATCTCTAAAAATATTACATGAAAAGAAACATTTTTTTAGTATAGTGTGAGTCCCATTTTATCATTCAACTTTGTCCTCAAGACATTTGAGGTACGAACGTAAAGCAACGTCCCCACTCGTCAAAACAGACTGGCACCTAAGAAATCACATTTTTGTGCGAACTAATTTGAAAAAATGAGGAAAACTGACTTGAAACTAGGAGCTTTTAGAGCAAAGGGGAAAGCCTAGCTATTATCTTCCCATTAATGTTTAACGCAGGAGGGTTCAAAAAGCGCACAGACAATCGCGCGAACAAAGACGTGGTAACCGCGCGTGGTTAACTCGAGCCGGGATTAAAGAGAGAAGGGAAGGGGCAGGGCGCGTTTCCACGTCGGTTAATTAAATCCGAGAAATTAGTCCCGTCTTGGAGGAAGACGGAGCCCGTCAGTCGCAGGAAGCGCATAATGGCCGGGGCCGTTTCCGCGACGTCGGAGTGCTTTCCAACGAGACGTCGTCGTCGGACGAAGAAGAGGGAGGTATAGCCGAACCCGATAGGGAGTGCCACCCCTCATCGTATTCTTTTTCTCCAGGTGCACAGGGCGATGGTGCACGGCGCGATGAAAAATAACCGGGGAACTCGAGTGGCAAGCCGGCCGAAGAAAATGGAATCGTTTGAATACGAATTTTACGGTCTTTAATGTCGAAGGGATTTGAATTCCGTGGTGAAGGGAGGGGGGCGAGAGAGATGTTCGCTGAATTCGCGAGGCCCCGTAATGGCCCGGGCTCTCCTCGAAATAATTTTGCGAGCGGGGCGGGGACTATGTGGGCGAGGCAGGTAAGTTTTTCGCGAGTGCCTCTGAAAGGGATCAACAGCGTCAAGAGTCTTTTATTCTCCGGATTTCTATTATGCTGCCACCACCGCCACCCTCATCCCCTTCACCGCCGACCCATCGGGATTATGAATAATTCGGGAGTATTTGCTTTTCCGCCTCCGCGTCTGAATTAATAAGAAGTCTCGGAAAATCGTCGGCGGATGAGTGGACTTTATTGCAGCTTCGGACGGCCAGATGCACTCCGCAGATGTATACGCTGCTTCAATGCTGCGATGCACGCTAAGCCCCCTGGTTGGCTGATTGCCGAGGTTAGACCTCGGTAAATATACAGTAGCTGATTAATCGAGAATTAATTAGCTTGCACTTGTTGGCTCCGCTGTGCCGGAGAAACGGCGCATCCTAATAACCAGAGATTTTAATTTTTCGGGTTGAGAATGCTGAGATGGGGTCTCATTATCTGCCTTATTAGATTCGGTCTGGTAAAATGATGCCAAAGGGACGAAACTATTAGAATCTGTGGGAAAGACTCCGCACTATAAACATAAAATAAAAATGCTATTACTTGTTTTGTTTATCTAGACAGCCTTCTCAATTTTACAAGAGTTAGTCCAGTCATAATTATAAAAACGACAGAATTTGCTTTATTGACTAAATGTTTCTCGAAACAAAAGTAGACGCACAAAAATCCGTAGTTTATTTACGTGTAACTGCAGTTTAATTTTGGGAGACTTGTTTTCTGATTGAGGGGTTTTAAATTCGAATGGGGCGCGCTGATGGGACCTGCGTTATCGACTTCCGATGGTGTAGTTCTCAATGCGGGCGACAGTTGGCGCTCATGGTTGGAAGATGCTGCGCGCGAATTATTTTCGAATCATTCCGACCATCGTCGATCGTCATGCGTGGACCCCGCAAATTCATCCCACATTTTTGCGAGAAATCAGCCCAAGAAATACGTAGGAACAGGCAACTCAGGAACAGAATGATGAGCATATCGCTGAACCATGAGTGGGAGCAGTTGAACTTTGAAATTTGGGTACGTTTGCCATATAATTCCACTTTGTCATTTTCACCAGGTTCCTCACAGTCTTGATCAATGGAGACTGCATTGCTCCGTTTAAAAATCTCCGATTATGTATACCGATTTGTTATAATAGCAACAGTAACAGGATACAATGACTGGTCCACGTATTAGAACCAGAACTTATTCGATTGTTTTAAAGAATTTAGTATATAATTCTTATAATTCTTATAATTAATTCGTAATAATAAAATGGCGGTTTCTAACGAGCTGACGATGCGAAAAGGAATTAAGTACAGGTATTGTTGAACACATCGAGTGTTGGGCTGTTGGGTCAAAATGAAGGAACTAATTAGGATAATTTGCAGTTTGGTACTATAGTAGCACTATAATGTTCTACTGAATGATTTGTCAGTAGCAACTTTTTTTACAACAACATGAGTATCACCGTCAATCAAATACATCGCTTTTCATGAAAATGTGACGGTGTCTAATGAGGTAAAGAGGCATAGAGAAATAGACTGTAGGTTAATAGAACTGAAAGAACGATAGGTCTTAAAATACAAGCTATTTTATTATAGCCAGTAACATTTCCATTTTCGATTCTCGTTTGCGATCCTAGTCGATCATAGTACACGAAATGAGCCACAAGATGGCGTAACGCGAACGGACACGTGCCGCCATCCAGAGTGCGTGAGGAAAGCAAGTCGCGTTCTCAATGAATCCTCCTTCGCCCTGTTTTGCTCCTACTTGATAAAGCAGTTTCCTGCTCGGAAACACGCGTTACCCCACAACTCTATTATCGATGGTAAATAAACTGAAATCGCTTGAAATTAGTCCAAATAAAATAAAAATTCACCACGAGGATACTTAAATTCCCTCTTCGAATATCTTTCAATGAATAAATTATTCGTATCATATATCTATCAGTTAACAATCTCATCAAACGTATCGTTGTCACGTCCGGAGTATCGATTACGGGCGTAAACCAAGATATTTCCCGTAAATTACACGAGCCAACTAATTTTTCTCAATCAGTATCGGTTTTCTGGAAGAGAGATCGATAGTTTTATGCAATCATTTACGTAACGCTTTACGCATCTTACGTCGGGAGGCTCCATCATATGATTAAATGGAACGTAGATCGTGTTCGGGGACCACTGGAAATAGTTTACTACACTTCGGTGTGTTTTATCCTTACAATGCCACGATGCCGCAGCCTTGGGACATCTAGGACGCCTTTTTACGATATTAATTTTTCCTTTAATGGAGACAAACAAATTAGTTAATACGTTGCCTGTCGAACCACCGATCCCAAAAATTGCAGGAAAAATTAATTTTTAGACGATGGAGGGTCAGGTAGCTAATAGATTGACTCGGAGGAGCTATTCTGAAAATCTTCAATGTTTAGGATGCTGTTCAGGGCCAAGATGAGTACTCTAAAAGAATCGAATACATAGAAAATTGTTCCTAATTGTTACTTTATTTTTACAATTATGAGGGAACACTATGAGTACTTTTCTTTGACGACATAAATTTTGGGTTTTATCCTTGCCAGCATAATATTCAGGGCCAGACTGAGAACTCTAAAAGAATTGAATACACAGAAAATTGTTTCTAATTGTTACTAATTGTGAGGCAACACTATGAGTACTTTTCTTTGGCGACTTTAATTTTGGGTTTTATCCTTGCCAGCATAATGTTCAGGTGCAGACTGAAAACTCTAAAAGAATTGAATACATAGAAAATTGTTCCTAATTGTTACTCTATTTTTACAATTATGGAGGAACACTATGAGTACTTTTCTTTGGCGACATAAATTTTGGGTTTTATCCTTGCCAGCATAATGTTCAGGTCCAGATTGAGAACTCTAAAATAATTGAATACATAGAAAATTGTTCCTAATTGTTACTTTATTTTTACTATTATGAGGGAACACTATGAGTACTTTTCTTTGGCCACTTAAAGGGTTTTATCGGTATTAGGGTGGCTGTTTTCCTAGCTACACCAATTTTAAATTCGCGATTAGCGACGCCGTGGAGGTGTTTTCGGCAAAAATTCAATAAAAACGCGACAGTATTTCGCAGGGGAGGGAAAGAGTCGAGGCGAGTCCGCAACAACCGATTCGCGGAGCGTGCATCGCGACTATATTTAACTTGGGAATTGAATCGGTGCCAGGATGCGGCCCCGTAATTCGATCCTCCCCGGACAAGGGGGATGTTTTCGTGCGCATGGGGTCCCGAAGGATCGCGCGCGGTCTCGAAATAATCGCTCTCGTATCAAAGCACTCGAAGGAATTCCATCTGGTCGCCATTTTAAACGGCATCGCGACGTCCGCCTCTCTTCGACAAGCAGGCGGTTGTTCGCGTGTCGCGAAATATTCCGCGGAAAACACGATCCATGATAACGAGCAGCCAGGGTAGAGAAGATTATAGATTTCCTGGTTCACTCCGCGTCGTGTTTCCTTCCTACTTGTTGTAAACTCGCGGGGGCCGAGCAGCTTTCGGAACTTCGAACGACGACGGAACATTTGTTCAGGTGTAAAGTCTCCACACCTTCGGGACCCGGTTGTTTCCTTTCGAACTTTCCCCTTGTCGCCGATGTGTTCCGCGAAGCAAACAGAAAGCTTCGTTCGCGAGTTTGATTGCAGCTACACTGCGGATTTCGTGCTTTTGTAAGAAAAGCTAACAGATGAAATACTCCCCATTTTATTCGAATTTATAGATAAAGAAATTAATTTTAATTCGATCCCTGTTCCTTGCAACGTTTGCAACCTTTGTCGATAATGAAAATTTTATTCAGGAGGAGAATGATGAATTCGGCAATTGACACAGAAATTTTTTATTTCGTCTAAAGAAGATTCACGGTCTAGTTACGACAAGAGAAACAGTCACGTGTTTCGAGGTTTTTGATTCTGTTTTCTTTGTCGGTGTCAGCACTGTCGTCGAGATCTCGTTTTCCCGAAAACACATGTACTCCGTGGAACACGGAGGATTACAATGCTTCCAAGTGGTTCTTGGAACTCTCTAAAGTCGGCCCCACAATGTCGAACGTTCCGACGTCCTCTCGCTTCCTTTTCACGTGAAATAATACGGCGCAACATAGTTGGGGTGCAGTGAAGTGGCCGTTCTAGGCCACCGGGGAGCTATCCGCATTGTGTTATTTGATTATTATGCCACTGGAGCGCGAGCCTCGCTAGCGAAATGGGATATCGTAGATTTAGGAGTGATTCTCGAGTCGTTTCACGGAATGACGGAGGGTAACATTGAATTCTGCTAATTTTATACGAGAGACAGCGCGAATACGGGTGTTGAACGCGTACTGGAGGAGATATAACACCATTGACTATCTTCGGGATCTGACACGGAGCTTCGAAACAAGGCAAACTGCTATTATACCGATAATGATGTGGCTTATACGGACTCCACGACTCCCAAATTTTGCGATGAAAATTGTGAAGCACTCAATTATCTTGGTAAATAACAAGTATTGTCAAAAACGCTCGGACGTGGGTCAGCTTAATTTTTAAGTTCAATTAAAATCGACTAGTCCACCACTGTGACCTCTTCTTGGTAGACTACACAATTAGCTGAAAGAAAAAAGAAGGGGGAGATGCCTTGAAGGGAGCTTTTTATGGAATCGGAACTACAGATGAATCTCTCTCCCACGGATGTGAGGCGACCTTTAAACGATCTCTTTGCGAGCTTCAGCCCGGGATTCAGGGGCGTTTACACGCGTTCATGATGTTTACGCTCCCGTGGAAGCTGTCGGAGTGCTCCGGGCTATGGTGGCCGGTCTCTGTGTGCCCGTTTCTGAAGAGAAACATACGATTTGTTAACGACGTGAACCAGAACACCACGTGGCATTACATTTCTGCATACCTCTCCTGGAATCCACGGAACAACCGAAAAGGGAACGGTGACAACCTCGAATTTGTCCTTCGAATAAAGTATTATACTTATAATTAGACCATCGGGACGAAAAATTAGTCAGGTACCCATCGAAATGCGGTTTAATGGCTCGATCCCGTGACTCCAGCGTCGCTCGATTGAAAACTGTTTGGTCGTCCGCGTGGATAATCGGGATGGAATCATTCGTGCCGGTGATTGCTCGATCGCTCGAATCATCGACCGGGGTTGCGTAACCGGCGCACAGTGATCGATTCCTCGATTCTAGGTGGACAAAATTCAAATTTTTGTGTTTTCTTGTAGTAATATAGCTTTATTTCTCAGAAATCATGACAAGTGTATAAAAACAACATGAACTTTAACGATTTATATAATTTCTTTATAATGGACAAATAAAACAATTAATTGTAACATTTGTGAAAATAACATAAATTAAGTATTTTATAGTTTTTGTTTAAATACGTGAATACACAGTACACAAAATGAAAAGAATTAATCTTAACTTATATTTAAAAATTAGATAAAGTTGTACGAAAATATAATACAAAATTACAAAATTATAATAAGGAATGTGCATGACAAAGGTGCATATCCTAAATTATTATAAATTATAATTGTCATATGTAAATCTCGTACCTTTTTTAAGGTGATTTCAGTAAACTTTTTGCCTCTGCTGCTAATTCTTTAGAACATTTTTTAGTAATTTTCCTCTTACTACTTATAAGTGGATCGGACGTTAGAAGTAACATATGAAATATGTCTTCTACATTTTGTTTTCTATTATCTTTTAAAAAGCGGTCGATAATGCGATGGCATTTCTGCCATTTTTCTTGGACTCTTTTGCAAAAACTTGTAATGTTTGTATGCAAAATATTTTTTGCTGAATCATTAATAGCTTCGATGTTAAAAAAGTTTAGAATCAGCCCTATTATTGCATCAACTTTGGATTTGGTATCTTTAGAACTTGTTGAATACCAGGTTTCAAACATCAGTCTTCGTGGCATACTCCATGTCTTTTCTAAAAAATGATATAAATGACTAACGGGCTAAAACGGGCAAGCGATATTTAGTATCATTATTTTGAAATAAGTATTCTTCAAAACTATCAAAGAACGAAGTCCGGCCGAGTCCGGGGAAAGAAGTTATACAATTTGACCTCTTCTTAAATAATATTATTAGTTAACCTGTTGTATATGATATACACGGCAAAATAAAACTAGAGGGCTACTGTTGCTCGCTCGCTTCGCTCGCTCGCGAGTAGGGTTGTTGTTGCTCGCTCGTTTCGCGAGCTCGCGGGCAGGACTGCTCTTGCGAGAATGTTAGTGGTACGCATGGCTAGTAGGGCCCACAGCTATTAATGTCTTTCATTTTGTGTGTGACTCTCCACGAGCCACACAAAGAACTTCCCGATTCGTTAGTTGCTGTATATTATTATTATTATTTATTAAGTGTACGTTTTAAGAAGATTATACGTTTTCAGGGAAATTCAATAGTTTTCTACTTATCAAAATGTTTGCTACATGGCGTCGCATTAAACCAATATCGTATGCTCGTTGCACGCTTGGTTCCTTGTTATAGCATAGTAATGTTGCAAAATAAATTGTCTTAATTAGTTTTTCGCAAACGATACAACTCATCATTATCCGGGTTTGCAGTATTGATCTTGGTTTTCTTCGATACTATTAATTTAAATTTTCTCAAAATATATAAACCGCTCAATTTTGAAACTCTGCTCAGTGCTACATACAACATTTGTAAAGTTCGTATTTCTGATGTTTTAAAATCCATACATACTTCCTCGTATGTTTGTCCCTGACTTTTATGAATCGCAATCGCTTCAGCAGGAACCACTGGAAATTGACTACGTGTGATTTGTTATTTTCCTTCACTCGAAATATTTACTTGATTCGATATTTTTTTATTATTGGTGTTAAATTTTGATTTATATTTGCATTTTTCATATAATCACGATAACGAGTTCTTACTTTCACTCCTACTATGGCCAATTGAAAATCTAACCACAATATAGACGGAATTTTAGTATTTTCTTGAAAACTAATAAATTTTAATATTCCACATGCTCCATTAACGTCTTCAACGTCAATGTTATTAATTATCATATATTTTATATTAATTTTCAATTTAATCTCAGTTAACAATTCGTTTTGAACTCATTGTTTATTTAAAGATTGTAATATAAATGTTTTTGTACTTTCATCGATATTCTTTGAAAATGTATTCTCGGCGATGATTAACTCACTCTTGCATTGGAATAATTTTCGATTATTGTAAGCGGTTACATTAGCATTAGTTGCATAATTGGAAAAAAAAATTTTTTTAATTAAAAAAAAACAAGAAAAAAATTTTTTTTTAATTTTATAAAAAAATTTTTTTTTAATTTTATAAAAAAAAATTTTTTTTTTAAATATATATATATATATAGTTACGTTTACTTCTTCGGTGGATACGCCTTTCGTATAAATTGCAATGTTTAATCAACTCCTTTCGAAAAAAACTAAAAAACTACTTGACCAAAATGGACCAAAATCTAATCAGCTCTAAGTTACAGCGGGGCACATCGATTGCATCATTCATCATCCTGATCGCGTTGTTACTTTTTCTGAAAACGTTAACGAAAAATTTGATTACATAGAAACGGACATACGCGCGCACACACACACACACACAAACACGAACATTTTGCTGAAAATAGTCTAAAATGACTCCAATGACCATGAAACGTGAAGATCTGCTAAAAAATCGATTTTCGATTTTCGGGGTAATTACAATAACTTCCCTATGAAATCGGGAAGTTAATTATACCGATATGTGAAAATTAAATACTTACCTTCGCTTACACGCTCCATTTTTTAGATAATAATTTAAACAACAAACAAACAAGTTATACGATGAAGAAGAATTAGCTTATTTATAGTATTTCGCAAAGACAAAACTTTAACGCCGTATTACGTCGTAATAACCACGTGCAATCGAAATATTAGGTTATATATCGAATAAATAAATGTTCGTAAACAATATAGAACGGAAGCGAAGATATCTGAAGTTAATCAAATTTACCATTTTGTCCGGCTAGAATTAAGGAATTGATCACTGCGTGGCGTCCACATAGCCAGGACAAACTAGACGTAAAAGTTATACACACTTTCTAACCTTTTCTAAAAACAACGAGAACGTGTCTATCCAAATTGTATACATATTTTTCCCACGAAGGTATAAAACGGAGTCAATGTACAAAATAAACATTTTCTAAGTGAACTATAGGACATAGGAGTGAAATAAGAAAGTTCCTAAATGATTTTATTTGGTCATTTTCGTCATGAATGCATAAAATCCGCTAGTTACGAGAGAGGATAACAAACATTTGATCTAATTGTTCTTTGGCGAAGTTTTAACCCAAGAATCGCGAAGAATTCGTTTCCACGCCGAAGACAGAGGCAGTTCGCGGTGCAATCTTCTGAAAGACTCGCGCGGGACACGGTCGGCCGGAATTAGTAGACGGTAATTTTAGTCGGCGTTTCTTATTTTCGTGGATCGGTCCGCGACGCAGACACCCGGGAATTCGCCGCTGCTCTTTTTATTCACCGGTGAATTTTATTTCGAATGCCTCGGGAACACAGGCCCTGACCTTAGCGGGAGCCAATTCGCCTGAGCGTATGCTCGCGTTCATTCACTTTTCAAATAAAGCTTCTCTCCGACTCCCTCCGGCTTCCAGATGCGTCTCTCTTTCTCTATCTTTCTCTCAATGTCTCCGTTAATCCGGCGCGTCTCCGCCGTGTTTCACGACTTCTCTTTTCTCTGGGAATCCTTTCTTCCGGGACTTTAATATTGAAGATGACGCCGGGCCGTTGTATTAATTTTTACCCTCGTCGGGCACGTCTCGATCGTCAATTGGCTGCTGAGTTACGCTCCTGGCACTGTCTAATTACGCCTGGTTCATTTTTCTCTGCGCGCCTGTTGCCAGGAACGTTTCAGTGAATTGTCAAGCGTTCACAGAGATCCTGGAGTTTAACTCGTTTTGCAGATTTTCATAGTCTGCGAAATTCTAAAATAGAGGATTCCATTCTCTTGTGCGAAGATCATTGTCAAATGCACCGAATACTCTGTGCAAGTCCTATAATTGCATAGAAAGCGTCAATCGAGATGCATCGAGGTGTCTGGCCGCGAGTTTTATATATATCCTCGACACGGAAGTTTGTAAGGGCCACCGCCGCGACTGATGAAATATATTGTCACGTTTATTGACAATTTTTCCTCGACGAATGTGGTCGGTCAGGTTCAAATTGAAGCAATGAATCGACGCCCACCGTAAAACCGGCGACGGTGCACAGTGCACGGGATGGAGAACCTTTTACGATCTGAATGCCTCGTACCTATTAAAGGAACGCTCATTAAGGAGCTGCGCCGCTGCATTTTCGACGAATTTGCCTAAGTGCGCTCCCCAGAGCGTGGCACGAAAATTTCTGCCGACGACGAAACGGAGGGCTGGAAACGATTATTTTTGGTCCGCTGAAACGGCTCCTCGAAACTGTCGCAGATAAATTCTGAACTTGGTCC
Source organism: Lasioglossum pauxillum (assembly GCA_933228785.1). Classification (NCBI taxonomy): domain Eukaryota; kingdom Metazoa; phylum Arthropoda; class Insecta; order Hymenoptera; family Halictidae; genus Lasioglossum; species Lasioglossum pauxillum. The sequence continues at coordinate 15,802,343 of OW121700.1, forward strand.
TGCGTCGTGGAAATATCCCTCTCTTTAATTAGTACACCGCGATCCTTGGACCTCCCACGGGATGAAAGAAACCGGGCGGCAAGAAACTGCAATTTTCCAGAGAATCTTCTCTCTCGCTGGCGAAATTATCTTTTTTTTTTAAAACCACAGAGACCGCAAAAACCTTGAATCTCTAGTTGGACGTGCAAATTAAAAACGTTTGAGTTCTTCGAATTTGTGAGACACCTATGGCTAACGCTTGAATGATTTTAAGACTTTAATTCTAGTTAATAGAAAATATACTAGAAAATAAAATTGTGGCTACTTGCCGTTATCGATTGAAAGCGAAGCGTGAAAAGGGATCGATTTTTACGGAACTCGTGGGGGCTGTAGGGTGTCATGGTAATTTTTAATGTGCAGCGTTGGAATATTTCGCTCAGCAGGCTCTCTGTTAACAGAGTGCCCGAGAGGCTCGGTTAGCCGGGCTATCGGCACAATTCTCTCTCGTAGTCGTCATGGAAACCCCTCTTCAGGGTGCTCCCTTGGTCGAGTGTAGGCAGTTGCCGGGGGTTTAGGGTGTAGCGTCGAACTCACGGCGAACGACGTCGATCAAGGCGAACGTATTCACCGGTGATAAATCTAAACGTTTTCGTCTTATCGGTCTGCCCTGCCCACCTTAACAAACCCCTCTTCCTCGACTTTGTACCGTTCAGGGACTGCGCGAAGAGACGTCAAGAAGTTGCGCGACACACCGGAATAATTTCAATCCGAGTTGCTCTTTGAGAGCCAGCCAGCGAAGATAAGCGAGCCTTCGCTCAATTTTACTCGCAACGAGGCTTCATTGTCTCTCCGCCGCTGTTTAAAGTTCTAAGCACCGTCGATCGTCGGGTACAATCGTTTAGGATGATTAAATGTTGGCCGTCCAAATGAAAATTCATTGTTTAATTATTTATCTTACATAGGATTCTCTGAACCTCTTTAATTTCGTGAAAAAAAGTGTTTGAATATTTGTCTTCTGCTCATTTCAAAATACTCTACTTTCTCCAAGACTCTTGTGTAGATTTTTTAAATGACACGAGTATGTAAAATTTATTTATAAAGTTTCCCAACGCGTGAAACGGTTCAAAGTAAATTTTCGATTCGGGTCAACCAGTCCCTAACGATGCACGAGGGCTAATTTAATTAACTACGCCGGTCAGATAAGTGGCCTTATCGTTGCAACAGATCTCACCGCAGGTTCTACTTCACAGACCGTATATAGACCTGCGATTTAGCTGGGCCTTTTACAAAGATCTACACGCGCGAAATGTTTAACTTGAACCCCGAAACTTTCAGCGATGATTTATAGCTAGTGAATCGGGATTCGAAATACGGTCTCGAACTTTCTATCCGGGCCGATATCTCAGTGGCCATATTTTTTGGACCAGCTCGATAAAGAGGGTGGTGTCTGCTCGGACCACAACGGTGACATCTCCGTTTATAGGTCGTCTTCGATTTTCCGAAATCTCCTGGTTCGCTTTTTTTTCTTTACGAGGCAGATTCGCGAGGATAGCGAGCGGGCTGATCCGTCGCCTAAAAAGGGAAGACAAAATAGGGGGATGATTTTGATGGAACGAGGGTCTGTCGAAGGATCGAGGCCAATTCCTCGGATTTAGCTGTCGGCTTATCGCGACCCGCTTGATCGATCCTCGCGGATTCGCGGATCAGTCGAAAAATGTTTTCGAACGCACGTAATGCAAATATTGGACGCGCGAATTAAGCCGGGTACCTTGCGAGTGATCGATTGTTGCACTGTTTTCAAATCAGATTCTAAACCGCCCCCTTGTCCCTGAACATAAAATCCTCCAAAAATGTTTCATGTTCTCATAAATTAGAAAATTGCGAAATATAAGACTCACGCCAACATTCAACCATAAAAGTAGTACTCCTAAAAGTTTCCTACGAGCTCCGGCAGCTTTGCTTCGGCTTTACTCTCTCATAAATTGAGAATTGCGAGCTCACGTCGAGAAATGCCATGATTTTAAGACGTAAGTCCCGACCTAACGCAGTACCCTTAAAAATGAGCTTCTTAAAAATTGCACATCGATCTCCGCCAGCCTTAATCCTGCGTTAATCCCGCGGAAAGCAGGAATTGCACGGTGACATTGAAAAATGCTGTTCCTTTGAAAGTCGCCCGGCTCGAACAGTTTTGCGGACACTAAATATCGGAGTCGGAGTTGAACAGCGGGGGTGGAACTCCCTCTGAGGATCCTCTTTCCCGCGAAGATTCGAGAAACGGGAGACTCTGTGGGAACCTCGGTTTCACGGTCGACAAATCCATGGGAATCTCTCTCTCTCTCTATCTCGGCTGTAGCTCATCATTTCCGAGGAAATTCCACGTGTTATTGGTGCATCCTGGAGGCTCGATCACAGGTCCCTGCTCTCGATCCGATAAATTCGGTTGTTCGACCACCTTCGGCTCGCGGTGAGGTCAACCGTAAAACATTTATAGTGTCACGAGGATGTGTGCAAGCCGGCGACGAGTGGCATCGGTCTGGGTGAGGAGAGGAGAGGAGAGAGGAGTGAGAGAAGGAACAGAGAGAAGGACTGCATAGGCGCATGTGCGCTCCAGCTGCAACGCAACCTACGAATGCGCGTAGAGGGTTCTAAAAATACGCGGCCACCCCGAGTGCACTTGAAACTGCACTGGCGGAGCTTGTGCTCGAGGGAGAGAGAGACAGAGAGAGACAGAGAGAGCGAACGGCCGACGTCGATAGGCAATTTCACGAGGCGGCGCGACGCGTCGGAGCATCCCCCGCGCGCTCATGCTCGTTACAGGATGCAAACGTATGTACACAAGTCCACTTTTTTCGTCCCTCGGATCGTAAACTGGCTCATACTGTCGAGCCACCCCCCTAGGTAATAAAAAATTTGCCCCCGAAACAGCGAACCAGACGTTTATCCCGTTTAGCGATCGTTAAGACAAACTGATAACAACTTTCGCGCCATTGGGGGTCACCCGTCGTTCGATGCTTTCCTGGAGTCTTTAAAACTGATCGTTTTGATCTGCCGTTTGAATTTTTGGTTGCTACGGTCTCCAGAATTAATTATTCTTCGCATTTCGATCCGCACGCGTGCACTGATCATAAAAGGGGGTTGAATACGGAAATGAAGACTCGGAGGAGAGATAGGGTTGTAAAAGACACGGACGAATCCCCTCGTAAAGTTTATATAGGCATGCTGATGTATTCGGATAAGAAGCTTTCGGATGGAACAACATTGAACCAGGGTTTGACTTTTTTTTATTGATAGTCGGGCGACACTGGGTGCTCGAATGAAATGACTGTTGTAGGACTCACTCGAATACACGAGTGTTCGTCGAAATTATTTTTTCTCCTTACTCTAGATTAGATATGCTACGAGAAGCCTGGCTGAAAAATTCAGATTTTTTAACAGAATTCGTTGAAAAACATAATTACTAACCCTGGTGTAGCCAATGAGAATATGTAGATAGTTTAAAAACTTTAGTGTTCAACGTTTGTTAGGTTATCGAATAATATTAAAACAACAGTCGCGTGGGATTAAATATCATTCACGATGACCTTTAACCTTGCGGAGATCGCGACTGATCTGACAGATACACTCATAATCTTTTTATAAATACTGCGCTCTGTCACGAAAGAGCATGTGAACGCAAAAACAAATAATAAAATTCCATTCAATAATCTCAAAACCATTCTCCAAATGGCCAAAATTGCATTATCCAATAAATTCACATCTCTGGACATAAACTACAATAAAAAAAAATTTGAATGAACACGTTCGTATAATTTTTATAAACGAACACAAAATGACCGCTTTTAGTGCTCCATCGATCTAACATCAATACAGTCGACCTCTTTCGATATAAAAATTGTTACCGAAGCTAGCAGACTTTAAGCGACCTCCGCGTCCCTGAAGTGTTTTCCCGAAGTGTGGCAGCATCTTCCGCGAAGTTTGCAGTAATTGCAACAATTTCTCGCGATCAGAACCGTCCTTGCCCGATCTGGAGTAAGTCGTACGAACGTAACTCGAGATGGAGTGAAGGGGTTGGAGGGCGGAAGGGGCAAGATTCCTGCAACTGGGAATCGTCCATTCTCGTCACGCGTGTCTCGCGATTGCGATTACGACAGACGACAGTAGGATAGCGTCGTTACATCGTATCTTTGCTTGTTACTGTCGGGCAGCAGCGTCGCGGATCCATTTCCATCTGGAGCGGCGCGGCGCGTCGCTCGTCGTGCCGCGTTATTCTAAGCATCGTGGCTTTTGCACCCTCTCGCGTTCTCGTCCCTTCGTTTCTATGGCGACTCGAGGACGGAAAGGTTCACCCCTGCAGGTCGGACCACTGTCGCAGGTTGATTGTAGGTGCCGTGTATCCCTGCTCGTGAACCCGGGATGATCCGTCAGGACGAAGAGGGCGAGACTCCTCCCTTGAGGGGATCGCACTCTTCCACCATCATCATCATGGAAACATCCCCGCGTGCCATTTCCGCAATTCCTTCACCAAGTTCACGTGCTAGATTCACGATGAGTAGACTATTTTCTGATTTTTATATACATTCTAGTGTATCATTGTTTTTTAAGGAGGTTTGGAGGAGTATTCTGCTTCTGGAATATTTAAACATTTTTTTAGAAACACTGCTAACCCACGTCCGTCCCACATTTCACGAACCGATCATTTGAGATCGATGGAATTTGCAGTAAGGAGCATAACTGGTTCCACACACTTTAAATCAGAATAATTTTTATATGAATGGACCAAACGACTTCAATTTCTCTGTAAGGCTAGAAGAATTAGTTTAGTAAATGACGTCTAATAAATAAGTTGCAAAATGCATTTGGTCGGAATTGCGAAAAACAATATTAAAGATTGATTTTCACAACATTTTTAGCTGGCCCAATAACAAAAATTTAAAAAATGTGTTTTGTCGACTGGTGTAAATTATATACGCTTTCAAAATTTCATTGAAATTGGTTTATTGGTTTACGAATTATAAACGATCAAAAGTGGTAAAAAGGCCGAAAATCTTGAAAAATTGCAATTTTTACCACTTTTGATCGTTTATAATCCGCAAACCAATTAACTAATTTCAATGAAACTTCAGAGCATATATAATTTATACCAGTTGTCCAGACACATCTTTTGAATTTTTGTTATTGGCCCAGCTAAAAAAGTTGTAAAAATGCATTTTTTCAACATATTTTTTACACATTATTTACTAAACTAATTTTTCTAGCCTTACATTCTAGTCATTCGTAAAAAAGTTGTTCTGATTAAAAGTGTGTGAAATCAGTTATGCTCCTTACTGTACATGTGAGATAGTTTAGATAGAATATTTATTAAATAGATTTAATATTTAGATAGAAGTTTGCTTAGATTTTCGGTTATGTGTTTCGCATTAAAGAAATAAAAGTCACGAAGTTTCGAAAACCTACACATAACAAGAACAGTATAACTTATTTCGGGAAAACTGTGTCAAACTGATACGAGGAACGGACGAGAATTAAGAATCTTTTCTTAATTGCACCGTTTTAATTGCACCAACTCGTTATTGTCATAAATACATAAAATCCGCAGTCCTAGCATCAGCAATTCTGACGACGCTTCCATAGAGTGTATTATACGTACACTAACGCTGTACATATGCATACACAATACGTTTCGGTATGTGTAAAACTCTAAAAACGGCGAGTCTAACACCAATAACGCAATTGTTGCAATTTTTATATTGCTCCCGGCAAACAGACTTTCTCCGCCGGGAAAACAGATCGTATTTGCCTGTGAAAAAAAATACCAAAGTAAGGGATGCAATACATTTTTCTACAGCTTTCATATTGCTTCGGGTTCGTAGAGATTTTGTACACAAAAAATGTTTCTGCTTCATATCGACGATCAGGAATTCAAACTGCATAGTAACGCTACACTGTTATTGCTCCCCCACGAGTGTTTCACGCGAAATTGTTGCATCGCAATCGTTGCAGTTTGTACGTTCTATTTGTGTTTCCATCCAGTTTTCGAACTTGTTCCTTGTGCGTGAAAATAAAAATTCCAAATTCTGTTTCCTACGGGATTCCAATTTTTAGACGAAAGAAGATCAATATAGTAAATAAGTTTGAAAAACTTGAAGGATATTTTTATTTCATATAAAGCATAAGAACATCTTTCAAATAAATCTGCAATTGCATCAATTTGTCTGTTTTTATTCAACGAGGTAGATTCGATCGTCCATGTTAAAGAAACTTTTTCATTTTTTGTACAAAACAGATAGAAATATTTTTTGAAAACATACCTGTGGGGAAAGCGATTGCTGCCGCCATGCAATTCAGACATTTTTATCGGAGGTGTTCCTGGGAAATCTCTATAGTATACAGTCTAGTTTAATACGGAAGATAAGAAAATTTGATCCAACGAAAAGGGCACCAGAAACAATTCTCATCGTCAAATGGTTGAAATCAAAGAAGATTAACGCGATACAGCGACGCGCCATCTGCACGGGTGCGGGCCGAAACGGCCAGCACGGCGCAGAATCTCGAGACGAAACAATAATTCATTCGCGAAAGAAGTTGAGGAGTGACGAGTCGCGTTCTTCCACGAACGATTTCACGAACGCAGACGGATCCGTAGTTTCTTTGATTGCCGCCGATATTCAGAGCGGAGGCTGAAAGAGCGCCTGTGCTCGAAAACGTCCGGTAAAAACCGACGGGAGACCTCGCTGAGCTGTTCCTCTCACAACGCCGCCTTGAAACAAAGTCGATTACCATGACGTCGTTAACGAGATTTCGCTGAAATGGTAAAAAGACGACGGTCAAGGGTGTGTCAGAACGGTCCACGTGCGATTATAATGCGTTATCTGTGCGCTCGCTCTGGAAAGCAGCGAGCTTGACGTAGCGAATCGTTTAAAATGATTGGTTCAACCAATTATGAAAGAATTATTAGCAACAATTTGCTTAGGCTCCTCTCAGACATGCAAGCATCTTTGGAAAAAGGGACGCGCGTTTTCGTAAAGAATAATTATACAGTCATAGTAGCATGTCACAGACAAAGGTACGAATGGGTAAGGAAAAAAGATCCAAAGACATCCCTAACGTGGTTAAAGCCCGAACAAAGGAATAATATCGGCAAACCCGTGGATCGTAGCCTGTTCGCGAAAGGATCGCCGGTATTTTCGGCTGACGAAATTCGCGGCGCGAATGTGATCTCACTAAACAAGTGGAGTCGGCGTTTAGAAGCAACGTAAATACACGGAGAAAGGAAGTGCCACGGAGATGTGAGCAAATTTACAACGATCCTGCGGCTATTCGGGCCGAACGTTTCGCTAGTACATCGTTCCGCGTTTTCTGCGAAGAACGCTGATAGCGTGCAGCATTTATTTGTTTAGCCATTGCTTTGCAGACCGCGGTCTGCGCCATTTTACAGCCTTCGCAATGTTGAACCGATCGATTCCTTGGCGACACTTAATATTTTGCTCGATCGGCTCCGAAGAGTTCACGGTTTACAGTCCAAATTTTAATTTGTGCTTCAGTTTGGACACTTTCTTGGATGTTGCAGAATTTTAATCTACTAATGCCACCTCGTCATTTGACCTACATACATACTTTTAAAAAATTGTACTCCGAGGGACCCGAAACTTTCCAAAATCGCGCGCTACTACGAACTTTTCCCTATATCGGGGATGAAGCATGACGGTGTCGAGAAGCAATATTTAATATTCTTGACCCAATTGCAGCTTTTGTCCGCTAACCCCATACCACCCCGACCTACATTCTTTTTTTTAAATTGTACCAAAGGATCTAGCAGCCTTTACGACATTTTCTTTTCGCGAGACCCTGAAATATCCAAAACGGGGCGAGGAGCCTTTCCTTTGATTAGGGACGAAGGGTACACGGTGTTGGGTGCCTTTTCCCGAACTTGACAGCGCGTCACTGTCTCAGCGGCCGCGCTTTTACACCTGCAGCGTAGACTTTCGCGGTCTTCTATTTGACATTTTTCGTATCTGCCTCTGTATGTGCGGCCGACAGGGCCCGTCGTATCCTGGCCATGTTCCAGGGACATAAATTCTCGGGATTTCGTTGTCTCCGATACTTTGGCCCTCTCTGCCTCGGAACTTTTCTGCCTCCGTCAGCGCGAGTCCGACGCGTCGGCTGCTGCGCGAAGCCAAACGAAACAGATTTCGCAATGGGTTCATCTTCGATCGTGTGCACGGTGTTCCGCAATTATCCGCGATTCGATCGGTGTCCCGTTCCCTCTGCTCTCTCACTCTCGCCATCTGTGTTGTACCCGTTCGCTTGTTCCACCAGGCGAGATTGCGCAACGATAGAGAAAGGAACACACAGAGCGGTAATGGAAGTCGTGAAAGTTTCGCCGCGGTGCATTTGCACTGCCTGGCCTGCGCGAATCAAAGGTTAGAGCCGGAAAAGGTGATTCGCCGGCCGGCTTTTCCGTCGTTCCATCCATCCCTCTCCTTGTACACCCCCGGCCAGAAGTATTAACCCTTTCGCCGCACAAAGTGCTCCCACTTTTTTTATTTTAGAACTCGCTGCAACGTCGATGAATTCAATTACATTCCCGTTTGTGGCTTTGGCGACGTATCGGGTTCGCCCTAAAGTTCCCTTCGCGGTGGGCGCAACATGAGCGTGCACAAACAGCCGCCATCATCTGTTTAGTAACATCTTGTTATTGTCCGTGACCGATTTGGTTTTACTGTATTGTGCAGAAATTCTTGGAGCATTGAATACATAATGTTTTTTATAGCTGGCAGGTCTTTAGACAATTGTTCTCTGAGATCTGGTAATTTTACAATCGTTGAGGCTCATTGTACAGTCTTATAAAAACTGAGCCTTGAAAGTGGCCGCAAGTAGTACACTCGTTGATTATCGTGTCGCATCTGTAATGTAAATGGCTATTAAGCTGGGAGCCCGAACTCTAGAACCTCATGTTTACTAAAACCGAGGAATAATAAATTAACCGTGGCCTGCCTCTAATGAAGACGCAGTGAAAATACTGCTTCTACGACTACAGTGGGTGATCAAAATGTTACAGCCTACACCTCACATTAACGTCCTCGCATTAAATGATCCGTACTTCTGAAATGAAAGTGTATCAGGTCATCTCATTTCCGCAGGAAGTTCCGACATATCGAAGTTGCGAACACACATTTGTACAAATTATGTTTTTAGTACTGCGGCTCTAACAATTTGATCATCCACGGTCTCGTCGCAGTCCCTCGCTAAATAAACACAGAAACGTCGCTTCTGCGTCGCAACAGAGGAGAGTTTCGTCACGAAATATTAATGAAACATGACGACAACAGTTTCTGACTATCACGATACTTCTGTACGAGGGTGTACAACGCACGTGTCGCGGCTGGAACGGCCAGCAAACGACGGGAAACGGAACGCGCGAGGAGTAATGAGCGTCGAAGTGGCTCCGTCGCGCGAAAAAATTCATTACTCGCGCGGCCTCTCCGCCTCGTAACGCGATACGCTCGCGCTGTTTGTCTGATAAAAGGACTTTCATCTAGGAAAACGCGTCGCGAAGTATCTCCTCCCGTTGCGAGCACGTTTCACGAGTTCGCCATCGAATTAGACGCTGCACAGTGGGCTATTTCGCCCGAAAAGTCGAATAAATTTCGATTACCGATTTCGCAAGTGGCGCGGCGTTTGTAGAGATTCGAACCGCTCCGACGCACAAGAAAACCGTGTTCGGGAAATAATAAAGATCGCTCGGGAGCATTATCACCCCCCGTAACGATAATCTCGCGCGGCGCGAGCTTTCCTCGGTATTGGAATCCGCTTCGTATATACCTCGATAATGGTCTCGTTTGTATCTCGCGCGGAGCGTGTTAATATATGCGCGCAATAACCGAGCACCGCGGGCGCAATAATGAAACTCCGATATTACACGCGGAACCGGAAGCCGATCTCTGATCGCAGGTTTCAATTTTTCGGTCGGGGACAACGCTGCGAGTGTTAACCCTCGAGTACGCAATCTCGGGAAATGTTCGCGAAATGAAACGAACGCAAAACTAGCTCTTCAGAAAGTCTTCGAAAACGTTTCACAAAGCGCAATACAGTTTGTCATCTTTAAAAGAATTATTCTGTTAAGAGTCGATCCTATTGTCGCACAGTGCGAGGACGTTTTTTTTTACCATCGCGTGAGCTCCGGAGTGTCTTTGATTTAAGATGTTTTTTCATATTACACAAAAAACGTCTCGTGCGATAAACCAGTTTCTTTATGAATTAATATATTCTATTACCTGAAAATAGACTCAATTTCCTCACTAGGAATAATTTTATCAATTAGGAGAGAAGTACATATTTGATTTAGGCATTTGAGCGATTGCAATCACAATGTATGCAATAAATGAGCGAATTTTAATCATCTGTGTTGCTAAGGATATATTATAGTCATATCCATCAATCTGACCTCTGGCATTATTGTATTTATTACCATTTCGAATGCAGATACAGCGCCGTGTCCGCTCTTTTTGTGATTCCGGACTCGTTTCTGTCGTATTAACTTTCCAATGTTTTCTGATGAATCGCTACATTTCGAATTTTATGAAAATCTTCACATATTGCTCTTCCAAAGAAAAAACATGGAAAAAATGACTTTTTACAGACCAGAAGGCATGGGAAACGAGAAATGTCCGTTTTCAAAGATGCCGATGCCAACGGAATGCTAATGAAACGTTCATATCCATTATCCCGGAATGACCCCAACGTCCAAGATCAATATTTACCTTTTCTATTACAATTTTTTTAATTGCCGGTCATTGTGTACACGGGCAAACACAATTTGGCGATGGCGCGCGGCGAACAATTGCGGTTATTTGCGCGCGAAACGAGACGTGTGCATACAGATGGGACGAGACATCTGCAGCCTACAGGCGCAAGGTCCTGCCGTTTCGCAAGCAAGGACGGAAATGGCAACGAATCGGCAATCGGCGGCGCTCCGCGTTAGTCATCGGCGCGAGCGCATAGAAAAATGGTAAATCGTGGAAGGTTGGGAGAGTATTCACTCTCTCAGCATCGTAAATCTAAAAATGTTAATTCTTATTTCATTCAATACATTACTTTGATTGGACACTAGAACTAGCGAGGTTAAGACGAAGGTAGTTCTACCAAAACCAGTCAAAATGACTGGTCTTTAAAAAATATGTATTGATAGAATATTTTTATATTTATTGATTTATTACTATCTTACAAAAGGAATATGGAGCAGAATATGTCTTTTAAAATATTAAGTAGTGGTAATCTCCCAGCTTTAGACCCTCCTTTTATTTTTCCCAACTGGGTCTTGTATACTTCTATTTTCGTTTTCAGAATTTCAAGGCACACAAACACGTCTTCTTTTACGTAAATTCAAAATATTTTTTAATTCATTTTCCGTGGACTCCTGAACATTTTCTTTGTCTCTATAATCTCACTATTACTATTTAGCCTCCCCTAAACGTAACATTTACCCTATTTATTATTACTATTATCACTGTAAAGTTCAATTTCATTTTCTTCTGATTTACTTTCTTCATGCTCATACAATTCCCCATCGTCGACATCAGAGCATTCCATTGGTATATTGTTCACTTCTTGCAACAATTCAGAGATTTTCAATCGTTTTGCCATTCTTAGAGCTAGTGAAATATTGTTATATAAAACAGAATTAGGTCCTATTCCAACGGCTATGGTATACAAAATAACCGCGTGAAACTACATGTTTATGTTGTGACGCCACAATAAGACGTTGCGCAAAACATCAATAAATCTATCTAAATATCTAATAAACCATTTCGGGTTCGGTAAACAAATTATTGAATACTTTTCTACTTAGAGAAGTACCAGTCAAAATTACTGGTATTTATTGGTATAAGTAATCAATATATAAAATTATTTTGATTCTGAGTAAATGAAACAAAAATAAAATTCATTATATTACTCCTTTAGTTATCGCTTATGTAAAGTCATTACATCATTGCGGGAAAAAAATGTAACATAAAGTAGGAAAGCATTTTGACTAGTCTGGTAGTCATAGTGTTAATGCAAGTTTTGAGACTGGCAGTCAAAGTTTTAAAAAGAAAATGTTCTATTTTGCTCCAATTTGTGGCAAGCTGTTAATGGCCCTGTCAATGCAATTTTAAATATTTTACTCATCCGATAAGCATCAAAAATAGGAAACATTTGGTGAAAGTGTTTGAGCATACCGAGAGCTGCGTCATCGAACTCTCGCGCCAGACAGAACGGATGAAACGTGGGAAGCGAAAGAAAAATCTAAAACGGATTGGAGAGCGACGAAATGTGACCGAACGTAAATCGACTTAATTTCTATCCGGCGCGTCTTTTGCCGTGCGAATAATAAACAGTGCGCGAGCCGAACGTGGCGAAAAGGGAAAATCGCCGGAACGAATCCGGGCCTGTATCGCATTTGGCGATATTTGATTCATCATTGCGAGTGAAACGAAAATTCGATCCACTCCTATAAAGAGCTCAGCCTGTGGAAATAATTTTGTTAATTTAAAACTCGTTTAATCTTTCGAAGCGCGAATGTTGCGCAGTTCGTTGCAAGCTGGACTTTTGTTCGTTTTAGTCGCTGCGAAGATAAACCATATTAACATTTCGTGACCGTCGAATAGTATACCTTGTGCAATTATCTTGTTGTTTATCTTCTTTCAATGTTTTTGTGACTGTTTGTAAACAACATTGATTACGTTGGTCTCCAGTGGCTGTCGTGGCAGTGAAAATCTAATTGATTATTATTAGACAGCGGATCTCTCTGCAAAGTAAAAATTTTCTATCTGAATCGCGACAAACTGGACTGAAATAGAAATTTATTTTCTTTCGTAGTGTCTTTAATAGCCTGAAAACCTACTCGTTTTTGTCGTACATGCATAAATTCCGCTGTCTAATAATTCTTTACGTAACTCTGAAAATCGCAAGAAAACTTTCGAAACGGATCTACAGCAAACGGGAATTCGCACGAATATCCCGAGTCTACTTATTACCAGACCAAATACCAGTACTCTAACAGTAACGATAATGGTAATAATAACGGCTTTATTATCACACACAATAATGAGGGAGTAAAATCCACCATCACGGTTGTTATATCAGCGGCTCCGAATAAATTAAATATTATCAGCCTGCTTGAGGCGACTACCGGAACATTAATGAATATTTAACTAACTAAAAGCTAGAAGAAAGAGTGGGAGGAAACAAATAGATACGTTTAAAAGAACCGATAAAACGAAAGGGAATCTACCGATTACAAAAATGATTACGGTGAAAAATTTCAATTTATCACTAAATCGAATGGGATTCACAGTCTTCTTCTATGTGGCATATATTCCTCCATTAATTCGAATAATCGAGGCTGCGCGTATTTCCATAAACTGTTCGTTCGACGCAGAGAGGACAAAGAGCGAGAGAGGGAGGAGAGAGGGACAATATTTCGCGTCCGCCTCGATCGAGTTTGATTTTCGTAGTTGGAGGAATGGCCGTTGCGCGGCGCTGTGTGCGCAATGGCGCTGCACGCTGATGGCGCCGGCTAGGAGCGGGACCGTCAGTCGCACAGGGACCACGCTCGGTGTCGGTCGTGAGTTTGTCGCAAGAGAGAGAACGTGTAATAGGACGAAGGAGCCGAAGACAGAGATAGAGATAAAGAGAGTAGTAACACGATAGAAGAAGGCAGTAGAGGACAGAGCGAGAGAAAAAGAAACAAAAACCGAACAGGAGAGAGAGAGTTCGATTCGTCGTCGAGCGTTCGTGGTCGTTCGAAGTAGAATACATCGCGGGTCCCGCTGGATCGTGTGCGCGCGAGAAAGAGAGTTTTGTGTAACCTCTCTCGGTTCGTCTCGTTCGATTGTCGTGCGTCGTCTCGGTCCGTTCTTCGAGTGAGTGTGGTAGAGGCCTAGTGGCGCGCGCGCGCCCCTCTGTGTCCGTGTGGTGCGTGCAAAAACATCGCGCACGGGTATTATCTGTCTCTCTTTCTCTTTCTCTCGCTTGTGTGTATCGTCGGTGTTTTTTCGTCGCGCGTATACGGAAAGGAACGTATACTTCGGTACACGATAGTGGTGTACACACGAAAAATACACGTTTTCGCTGACATACAGATACGTATCACGGTCCGTACACACGCGTACATACCATAATATATATACACAAAGTATATATACGTGCTCTCTCCCGACGGAAAGAGAGAAACGCGCCGGGTAACGTCGCGTACAGTGCACGAAGCGAGGAGAGAGAGCGAGAAGGGACATCAGGGTAGAAAAGGAGGCAGCGCAGGAGGAGGAGGAGGCGGCGGTGGTGGTGGTGGTGTGGAGGGGGAGGCAGTACGGAGTGTTGGATTTGTTTTCTCGCACAACGGTGGAGCAAAACGGCCTCAAACTGTGGGGCTCTGGGGCGTTTTTTCTTCCTCCGCAAGGGATGTACTACCCCGTAAGTGATCGTTTTCATATTTTAACACCGTTTACGTGTTCACCAGGACCTCGCGCGAGAAAGAGACAGAGAGGAGGGAGGCGTCACTCTGTGTTGCCCTCACTCAGTCTCTCTCTCTCTCTTTCTCTACCCCTCTCTTCGTGGATACGTTCGAAGGCGTCGGTTCGATATGAGGCGCCAGGCCTCGCGGACCATGCTTACTTTCTATTTTCAACCTGTGCACGGGATTCGATCGAGTACTCATTCGCGATTCGAATCACTGGAACGGCAGCCCTCGATCGATCCTACTCGTTAACCGATATGTAATAGGCGAACCACGCGTCGATTGCAACAAAAGACGCGCACGCACAGTGTTGTTGCTCCGAACGTCGCAACGTTCTTTAAATTTCGATATATCTCGTGATCTCATCGTATCCGAAGCTATCGAATCCGTTTGTCTCTTATTTCGAGATGAAACGGGAGGGTTGAAATGCGATGTCCGCGAATATTCGTGCGCCGTCAGCTCCGGACAGTTTTGAGGTTAGGTTCGCTGTCGCCGGGAGACTGCGGACGCGGCGGACACTGAAATTATCGGGGAAGATAGAGCAATCTGTAGAACGAATTGTGTTTGAGTACGCGTTACGCGAATACCTCAGTCTCTCGGAACGATGTTTGCGTATTTACCGCGAGCCAGGCGTCGGCGAAAGAGAGGTTAGGGCACTCTCGGTGAGGAACGTTGCGAGACGGGGGGGGCACTCCGGAGTGAAAGTAAATACGTTGCTCTTCGCTATCTCCGTTTAATGTACTGTTAGCTCCTCAAATATTGTATTCGAGGATTCGGAAATGTATTCAAATCGATACCTTTGAACGCTCCTTGCCACTGTCGTTACTTTAAACGACGGTTTCGTTTAACTGTCGTTTCAATTAGAAATTGGTATTATTGTCGGATTGTGTCGACTTGTTTTCCAGCTGACTTTTCGAATATCTTGCTTTCTTGGTCGCGAGCGACTCAAAAATTTGTATTGTATCTGTAACAGTAGATTAAATAATGTATGTACTGTACTTGTGTTTATCACTGGGTTAAATCGCTTCAGCTGTTCATTATCTATTATTAATTGCGCCCATACGTGTTCACGGTCCTAGAATGGTCCACGCGAGAAGTTAATCGCTAATAAACGTTCCTATGCCTTTTGCATATCTATCTTCTTTTTTTTTCTAATCTTTAAGTATGCGCATACTTTTCCCGTAGCCCGTTTTACATTGACTAATCGCCGGCTATTTTTACCCGTGAACTTCAACCCGACAAATTGGAGCACTGTGCACGTACGTCACTGACGAAATTGTTGATAAACGGTGTTGGGCAACGAAATTAACATTGTCAACTGACAAAATGGATAAAACGCAAAACTTAATGAATTCCAATAATTATTGATAACCAATGAATCATTGATAATTTTGTTTACTTCAATCTATTCCCTGCGACGAGACCATCGATTTTTGCACAAAACATGTTGCTAGATATTTTATAAAATGGGAACTACAAAAATATACGCGTCGAATATTTTTCAATCAGCTACGCCACTACAGGTTTTATTGCAATTGATATGTGCAATATTTTGTTTTAAAGCGTTAGTTTTATAGTCGGTAAAATTCACGTGTCCGAATGGGGGCGAGTAAATCGTTTTCTGTGTTTTTTTTTTTGTTATTTATTGTTGCGCGAGTTTTCCATGCGAAATATTTGGTGAGGCAACTCGATATTTGGCGTGCTAGCTCCTTTGTTGATGAACGTGCTGGCGTAGGGCAGTTGCGAACTCGTGGCCATCTTTGTCCCCCTCTTCGAGTGGAATCGGAGCAGGTATCGGGGCCCGGGTGTATTTACCGAGGGGGCCAGGTAGGCCCCGAGGCTGCGGGGAGCAGGGCTTTCCCAACGGAAACCGGGCCCCGTGGTCCGAAAACCCGGCGGATTGGATTTCGCACACAATAAAGCTGACCGTTCCGTTACGTTCCTCCTTTCGAGCGCAACGTAGGACAAAAACAACGGCCTCGAACCGTGCCTCTCGAAATCTGCTAATTTATTGGTCCCTCGATTCAGAGAGGTATTTGCTTTCTGTCCTGGTGCTGCTCACCGGAAGCCCTCTCGTTGCCCGTTTGTTTCGAATATCCTAGAACACATGCACACATTGTATTTCTTCTCTCGTTCATTAACTCTGAATCCACCGAGCAGTGTTGACATGTGTTGTCTTATAAAATTGGCAAGACTGAATTGATTCAGCTGTTTTTTCTTGAAAGCATCTTATAACTTCAATCATTGTGAAAGAAGAAACATGTAGCAGGTTCGGTGTTAATTGCGGATTTCATGCGTTTATGACAACAATGATCAGATGAAATACAAACGTGTAAGGATATTATTAAAACAGCAAGAACATGAGGAAAATTTAACAAGACTGTTATATTATTTTCAACTGTAAAATACATATTGCGGATTTTATGTACAGTGGGTGTACAAAGTATTCGTACACCTTTTAAAAACTAATAACTTTTTTATGATTGTACCAAACGACCTGATTTTTTATAATCAATTAGAAGCATTAGTTTACAAACTGATATGCAAAAAAGATTTTCCAAAAATTACAATTTACAAGGTTGCAGGCAAAAATAAAAAAGGCATTTTTTAAAACTTTTTTGTTTGGGCCCTTAATGCAAATTTAAAACATATGTTTTCTACATCCATGTTCTTTATACATATGTTGGAAATTTCATCGAAATCGATTGACGCAGGAAAAAACAACAGGCGTCGAAAGATGTACGATTCTGTGGATTTTAAGCAGAAACTGATCAAAAGTCGTGGAAAACTACGATTTTCACCATTTTTAACCGCTTGTAGCTCGTGTGTATGTTAATCGATATCAATGAAATTTTCAACATGTGAATGACTAACATAGATCTACAAAACATACATTTTAAATTTTTATTAAGAACCCAAATAAAAAAGTTTAAAAACATGGCTTCTTTATTTTTGCATTTAACCCTGTGAATTATAATTTTTGGGAAATCTTTTTTGTATATCATTTCGTAAACCAATGCTTCTAATTGATTATAAAAAATCAGGTTGTTTGGTACAATTATAAAAATGTTATTAGTTTTTAAAAAGTGTACGAATACTTTGTACACCCACTGTATTTATGACAACAATGATCAGCTGAAATACGAACGTGTAAGGATATTATTAAAACAGTAAGAACATTAGGAAAATTTAACAAGACCGTTATATTATTTGCAACCTATTAAACATATTAGAAAAGAAAATAAGATTGTCGTCCCCAAAAGGTTAAGATGTAAAGTTCTTTAGGTTCGTAATGGGATTCCAAGCACGTTCGGTACGTCAAGTATCCGCGTTTTTAAAAATTCGCAAGACAGTTTTCTGTTCTCGAACATGCTCCGTACTCGCGCAAGGAGTAAGACAAAAACGGGTGGCGACAAAGCAAGTAATACGATCTGCGTATTAACGTCAATTACGCGGACAGCGGGGCTTTTAAGCCGCGTTACAGAGAATCGGGCGCCAACACGAACACGTTGACTCCAGCAAAAACCGTCTCCTGGCTTTCACTGACCGTGACGAAACAGAAAAGACGCGTGTTCTGCTTGAAAACCACCCCTGGGAATGATGCAACGCGCCTCGTTGCTCGCGCGGTGTCGTAATCCAATGAATATTCAGAGACCAATCTCCATCAATTTTAATTGAACCAAAAATTACATCCTATATCACCAGCCAGATACATTAAAAAAGAATCTTAGAGATGTATCGAGCTTCCGATCACACTCTGTTTTACATAAACGAGCTGATAACGCTGCGGTTTTCTATCTTTTGATTGTGCGAGCGAATATACTTATTTGCAATATTTACTTATCTGTTTACTTACGTAGACTGCGGATGTTTATGCTAATTTTAATTTCTGTAAGTAGATTGTCAGTGGAAATGACTTCAGTAGATACAAAATTAATAAAAACCGTACCAGAGGTGGGCATTATTTGGCGAAAAAAATATTTGAAATACTATTTAATATTTTAGATTTTATCTTGTTTAAAGAAAATAGTATTTTAAATAAAATACAGAATTTCGAAAATAAAATATTTCTCTTTTAACTATCTGAACCTCGAAATAAAATATTTCTATTTCAACAATTTGATCCACGAAATAAAATATTTCTATTTTAACAATCTAAAACACGAAATAAAATATTTTACTTTTTGCACTGTTATAATTCTCTGAGAAACCTTATGAACATACAGTCTATCTTATCGTTAAGAAACGATTTACACTGGGAAATGCATTGAATTCAAACCATTATTTTCAGCAATAATATCTAAAATTGAAATTGAAAATAAAGACAAAGTATGCAAATATTTTCAATAGTCTTCAAATAAAATACTATTTTCAAAAAAATTACTGCCTCAAATAAATTATTTTATTTTCAAAAATTACTGCATCAAATAAAATATTTTATTTTCAAAGTTAGACACATACTTTAAAATGAATAGGATTATTTACTATTTAAAATACTATTTTCCCCAGCTCTGAGCCGTACCTACTTCTATCCAACTTCGTGTTGTAATATTTTTTATATCTTTGAGGACATGGAGATTGAAGTTTCTGCATATTGTGTCAATAAATATGATTCCGTATTATACAGAGGGTGGTCTATTATTTAATAACTACGGGAGACAATTGTGAAATTAACTGTTTGAAAGAGGACACTCTCCGTTTGTTAGATGTTTGAATTTACGAAACATTTGAATCGCAATTAAACGATTCGTAAGTTCTTGTCGCGTCGTCGACAAAACGAGTCGATCAGTCGATAATAGCGCGTAACTATCGACAACACGACACCGTCGATGCGGTTAGGAGGGATATATCAATGGGTCGGCCACGTGACGAGGTGTATCGATAGCAAGGTGACGCTGCAAGGTCTGCTCGAACGATCGCCGAGAGGAAAAACAGACTGACCCGCAAAAAAAAAACTACCTAGTCGCAAAGCATCGAGCCACTATCGGAAAAATAATCGGAGTGGATTAAAAACTCCGGGACAGTTACCGAGGCGGGCTCGGCGGGGAAACTTCGTCGGGATGCTACGAATGCCACGGCACCAAGAGGATATTGTTTCATTTTTCTGGCCCGCGAAGTATGCCACTTGTTAAATTCCTTCCATTTTTTTTCCCACCCTCCCCGTCTCGTTCCGTTTCGTTGTTTTCGCTGTTGCGGCGTCGCGTCGCGGGCACCGACTGGTCCGCAGGCAGAAGTTAAATTACGCGCAATAAAGGCAAGAATTTATGGAACTACTTAATGAATTGCCGTTTGAAATATTCCCTCCTCCACCCCCCCTCGGGAGACGGAAATATTTAAAAGCGGCGTGCATCGGTTGTGTCTCGGGGAAAAACGGGACGGCGGATGAATGAACGCGTTCGCTGTTTTAAATAATGTCGAGGTATCATTCTCTATTAAACACGGGTAAGAATACCCGATGCGCCTTTAATCAGGCTTCAGTGGAATAATTAACGGGCTCCGCGTCTTCCCGGAGATCCTCGGACGCTCTACACATCACCGAAATCAGAATATCAAAGGCACAGAGAAAGAACTTGCTATCTTTTCGACCATCCGGCAAGTTGGACTGCTCGAAACGCTTCCAACTTTGCGCCGTGTATAATGGTCAAAGTGCTCGACCCGAAAATTTCAAATTGTAAAATGGGCACTCTTGGCACAGTTCTTTTTACTGAGAATCAATGAGCTCTTCGGGGATGGTTATATCTTTTCCAGGTAATTTAGCTGCAGGTATACGAACTCATACTGCCTCTATTTAGAGACTGTTTCTTTGAAAATTCATTTCGGCGGTATATATAGGTGGGTTCAAAGGTATGCTTGCCAATATACGATACTTCCATCTGTGTTAAGTGCGGTAAATGAACGGTGTAGGTTCAGGTAAATGTCCCTACCTTCGTTTACAGTTATTCTTGCAGGTATTATTAAGGGTAGCTATTTGGAAATCTATAATTGTCTTCTCGAGAGGAAAAAACAGATTGGTTAAAGATAGAGAATGGCGGAGGAATGGTATAGTCGTTCCGTGAACTTTCGACATCTTAAATACCGAAAATAGTTGGGAGAATAAATCAATTTGTCCTGTCATTGATCGTCACGTTTTGCAGTGACGTAAATACGAATTTACTATATCCAGCAAAATTTCTTAGAATAACATCGATGTTCCAGTCCTTCTCGAGTCACCCTACTGACCTATCCTATCTCTGAAGAACTATCTAAATGTCCTAAATTGAAGATATGTCCAAAAGAAGTATCGATTTATTGCAGGAATAGTATCTCACATGTCAACCACTATTTATTTCTGGCACCCCATTCATCCATTAGATACGAAGGGAAGTAGATTTTCATGTTAGGGGTTGATAAGGGAACAGTATTTGTTGAAATGTATTCGTAGATGATGAACAATAATATTTGATCATTAAACAGTTTGCAGGCTAAAAAGGATTTCAAACAGTTCTCTTCTATGACTGAAAACGAGCTCTTGAAGCGCATTCAATTTTATTATAAATGCATAATCCACAGTCCACGTACAGCAGCGGAAGTTTGCGGAAATCCCGTCATACGGAAAGACACTCGAACGAGATTGTCTTTCTGACTGCAACAAGATAATTGGAATTAAAATGCAGCATTAAATTCCATCGAATAGCGAGTGTCGCGATTATTCAAAAGTTTCGAACGTATGAGAGTCCGCAGCACGATAACAAATACCTAAAATTAAATCCACGTTTTTCCGAGTGAAAGGACACGTTCGAATGGACGGCGGGGCCGGTATTTTTATATTTCCCTGCGGAAACTATTTCGCACGGTACGCGGAACGCGCGCTCGGCCTATTTACGGACAAACGCGGTCGTAATTTATTCTCGCCGGTCACAAAGAAGCTTGGTTAAAAATTGAACAATCACGATCTATCCGAGACCCGAAAATCCCGGCTACGCGTCCGGTTCATTTGAAAATGTTCGTTGGTCGGGCCGGGCAGCTTCGAGCAAAACTTTTTCGCCGGTTGTCATCTGCAAAAAATTCAAGGGAGATTATGCCATCGTAAGCTCGCGTGGATATTATCCGACGACGTTAATCCGTCGGTATTACCGCTGCCAATTCCGCAGGAAATAAATAAATGAAAAGAGGTCCGTGATCCATTGGATTTTCGCGTAAAAAAAGAGAGAAGAGGAAGAAAATCGTGCTTTTTAGGTCAAGTGCCTTCGCGCTCGCGACACGTACTCGCAAAATCAACACCCCCGCGCCGCCCCTCTTCCACCGGGGTTTAATATTATTTCACGAGGAACGGGCCGGAAGTGGACGATCCTCGCGAGAGAGAAAGAGAGAGAGTCAACATCATCCGGAACCACTCGTGTCGACTTTGACTCGACGAACCTCGCTAATTTCCCACCACTCAGTTCCACCCCCCCCCCCCCCCCGCCAACTCCTCCAGTCCCAGTTTTTCCTTCGACGTGTATGTATTTCGAAATATAGGACGGACTATTTCCAGCGTCTATCGCTCGGCACTTTATATCGAAGCTCGACTGATCGATCGATCCATCGGCCGGGCCCTTAAGCGAACCACCCCTCGGTCCATCCCCCCAGCCAACAGCTTCTCCTGTCGCCGATGCAAATTCGCTCGAGGCGAACCAACCCCGAACGTAATTGCGGCCGTGTTCGTCGAATCGTGAGTTCCACCTTTTTTTTTTAGCAAGCCCAGGGGTGCAACGATCGGGGAGCTTGGCGATCACCCTCGTTCCAGGTGCGCGAAAAACTCTTAGCGCTAAAGCAATTCATTCAATTAATTCGCAAAGTTCGCAAGTTGTACTTACAGTTCTTAACTTCTTCTCCTTGAATTGGCGTGACATCATGGCTGGTTAGCTCATTTTTAACCGACTTCGAAAAAGGAGGAGGTTACTCAATTCGATCTGTATGTGTCTTTCTTTTCGCTTGTCTTTTCTATGTATGCTCACCGATTACGCCGAGATGGATGGACCAATCGGAACGAAACGTTTTGCATCTTGTAGAGTAAGTCCCCGGGGTGGTCCCGTGAAAAAAAATGTTTCATTGGTAAACTTGGGACACTGGTGTTAGCTTAGTATCCTTCCAAATTTATCAAATGCTTTCGCTTAATTTTGCGATTTAACGAGTATTTCAAAATGGTCACTTCTAATCCTCCATAGATTTACCATCAATGGCGTTGAAACTATTTGTTGATGATCGCAATTAAGAAAGTATATACATAATTGCTCAGTCTCGAGCAAAAATCGCAGTGAAAAATGGTAAAGGGTTCATTAACGCCGAACGACTACAGGTATAGCGCTCGACGGAGTCCGCAGAAATATCGGGATAATAAGGGATGATTGGAAACGCTTCAAGTCGGAGAGACACTCGCGGATCATGAGTTTAACATCCGATTTCGCGAAGCAATCTTGCTGATTGGTAGGGGATCCCGTATCGAGGCTCGCGTCACCGGAAACTGTTTGCTGAAGCTCGAACCTCTGAACGGAGGAAACAAAAGGTTGGGACGAGTGCGATTCGAGTTCCTCCGCCACCGATCACGAGTGTCGTTCTCGATTAAATCAACTCGATCGTTTGTTGCGCGCCACTGGAAAACTATGGGGGGGATCGATTCCGTTCAACCTGGACACTCGAACCCTCTGGAACATTGTCCACTGTTTAACCCTTTTGGGTCTCCGATTTTGTTTTGATTACCACGCGTTTCACCGTTCAACGACTCTCCTTGATTCGCGACCATGACGTTGATGACGTTGAGCGCGGAGAAAAGGATACGAATTGAATGGAACAGGTAATATTACATATGCAAATAATGTGCGAAGGGCACAACTTTTTATTTTACTTTTGGAAATTTTCATACGTATGCTCCAAAGTTCAATCTTGAGTAACACTGCGCTAATCAGCAGCGTTATCAAGATTAAAGTCTTATCTATTCATGACCGTTCTAAATAAATTTGCAAAATGATTAAGATCTAGTACAGCCGGCGAGATTATGACATAGAAAAGATGCAGTATGTTTCAACTGTGTTGTACGGAATTGTATGCCGTTGAAAACTTTTTTCCACCCTACAACGCGCCAAGTCTCTCGGCGTTTCACCGCGCCTAGCGATTTCCCGTTGTGTTTGCGTCGCTGGATCGATCGAGGCGGGGGGATCGAAAGTCCCGTACGAGGATTTCGATCGAACAAGCTATTTTTATTCCCGGTTTCCAACCCCCGAAGCCGCGAGGGGTCATGCCCCGCGAATGCACGCGAAACAGTGCGCTCGCGTGTTCCGCGGAGCTTTAAAGATCATGCGCTCTCTTTATAGCCGTTGGACAATTTTATAACGTCGCCGGGCTCGCATGTCCACGGTGTTACGATCATTGTAGACAAACGGTCGTCGAATGACAGTAAAAGAAAGAAAATCTGAAATATCCCGCGAGGAAAGTTGAATCGAGGAGAGACCTCGCGGAATTCGCGTGCACGTTTTCGATGGAAAGTCCGGTGTGTTCACGCGAAAAGAAAATTCCCGCCGGGGGATTAATTACGAGGGCTAGGCTCCCGGGATATTAAGAAATATTTGACGCGTCTAACGTGGCTCGACGAGCGCGTACAAAGTGGAAGGAAGTATCACTCGGAGCTTAAACAACGCCGAGCGTCGTTAATCCGGCGGATACGTGTCAAGGCCCTTCTCCTATGACCAAGCCATTGTTTTTTTCCCCGGGTGGAAATTATCGTCTCTGAATACACTTAGCACCGAGAGAGAGTTATTATTGAAGAAAGAAAGTCTTGTTCTACCAGGCCGGCTCCGCTTTGTTCGCTAATTTATCGCTCCGTGAACTTCGCTCCCCGTGTCTTTTTCACGCTATCCTTCACGCGCGAAACTTCCTTTTTATTGTTCTCGTCGCCGCGCCCGAGCTGCCGTGGAACGACAGATACGAATGCACCGGCCGCGGAAAGAGGAAAATATTACTTGCACAATTTTTGAACGAATTTGTCAGATCCCGCTCGGTTTCGCCAAGCGCAACTTTAATCAACCTCGGGGAGATGTGGGTTATAGTTATAGAGTCACGAACCTTTTTTTTCGTCCGCGGCCTCATTGGCCGAGGAGTATATGCTTCTGGGAGATCGGCCAATCGCCGAGCACCGTCCAAAATGGCCGAGATAAAAAGTTGCAGTTGCTGTGTCGGGAAAACCTTAAAGTTATGGAGCCGTTCCTTATCGGGCTCGTTACGCAGAATATGCTCGAATTATACCCTTCGTAAACGAAGGGACTATTTATTTCTTCGTTAAAAAATTATAGGCTTATTTTATCGACATCAATATTGATTTTGAACTACCCAATACTCGGTTGATCTTTTTATTTTCTATGGCTGGCAATGTATAATCAGAAATTATACAAAAATTACAACATTTCCATTAAAATCGGGGAGATTGGGTAACCTCCCTTGTCAGTAAGAGACTTTGAAGTAAGTAATGCAACTCGGTTGGTCTTCGAAGATGCGAGATAGGCGAATGCGCTTCGATTTCAGTACAGAAGACAGCCGTTGTAGTTTGAGTTGCCTCGCGAAGGGATCTTTCGTTTTCGGAAGTGACTCGCTACTTGGCTGAAACTTCGGAGAAACGGGGACACTGTAGAGAAACGTCGATGCGAGATATACACCATTGTGACGCGCTCCGCGTTCTCGCGTTCAACGCCGGAATGCAGACACTTCGCGCGTTGATGCATCAGTACCTATAAACATCTCGAAGGGTCTGAGGTTTTGGTGGGACGAGGCTGTTGGATGCGAACGAGACAAAAGGGAGTCGCGAGTTTCGTGGTAATTAATCAATTTCGATGGAAATGGTAGCATCCGTCTCTTGACAACAATTTGATTAAAGCGCGGCAAAACTTCTTAGTTTCTCTTTCCATTCGTCGTTGTGTCAACTTAATGCTAACCAGAGCTGGGGAAAATAGTATTTTAAATAGTAAATAGTAAATCATCCTATTTATTTGAAAGTATGTGTACAACTTTGAAAATAATTTTATTACTGTGATTTTATTACTGCATCAATTCAGTAATTTATTAAAATAAAATAATTTATTTGAGGCAGTAATTTTTTTGAAATACATAGTATTCTATTTGAAGAATATTGAAAATATTTATATTTTGTCTTTATTTTCAATTTAAATTTTAAATATTATTGCTGAAAATAATGGTTCGAATTCAATACATTTATGACTGTAAATCGTTTCTTAACGATAAGATAGACTGTACGTTTATGCGGTTTTTCATAACAATGCAAAAGCTAAAATATTTTATTTCGTGTTTCTGGTTGTTAAAATAGAAATATTTTATTTTCGAAATTGTATATCTTATTTAAAATACTATTTTCTTTAAGCAAAATAAAATCTAAAATATTAAATAGTATTTGAAATATTTGTTTCGCCAAATAATGCCCACCTCTGATACTGATAGACGAAATGAGTTGGAAGACGCAAAAGAAATAATTAGATTACAATTAGACTTTCTTTTGTTGGAGTAGTTTCTTTATAATGATAACAATTATTTTGAGCACAGTTAGACTTGCGTCAACGTTTTCGTTAGGAAATGACGGACATTACTTTTCATGAAAGATTGGCACTATCAATGAATTTCGTATCGAAGTGCCTTTGCCCAATAAAAACCTCGTAAATTCCATCGCGTCTCTAATCTCTTACCTATCACGAAATAAATAAAACCGGGAGAAATGTCGGGTTCGGAACGAGCATCGATAAACTTTCAGAAGGGATTGCTCCGGGCAGTAAGTTAGCACAATTCGCGCCTTCAAAAATGGCTCCGTAAAGCTGTGAACGGCGGCGCGGTCTAGTTAAAAGCAGGCGAGGCTGCATGAATCACCTGTTACCACGGGACGAACGGAGACGTCGTAAAATTTCACAGGTCGTTTGCCGGATAATCTCGCCAATAATTATAATCGCGCGCCGTTTCGCAAAAGTCTAGCGCGTAAAATCGCGGACGTCCGACCCTTGTCCGCATACTGATACGGGAATTAATTAAGATTGATGCTTAAATAGCGCAACATTAGCTATTGTCTTGCCGCGAAGGAGGCAACATAGTTCCAGTATTCACAATCGTAAGCGACGACGGCGGCATTCGCGTCATACTTCCTGACATATGACGTCCAACCGGGTTAATTTCAGATGGGTCAATGAGTGTTATTTACGGAGGAAATCGATGGAAAGGGGCATCGATACAATTATAATTACCGGTCGCGTTAGAATCGCACGCAATTGTATACTCGGGCCGTTTAGAAGTCTCAATTTCCTGCTTGCATGCTCTTCATATCGCTTCGCGTAGTCTGCCTGCCACTTTCCTGTTTTCAATATGATCACTCGAATAAGAAATTGCGTGAACCATTGCAGCCATTGCTTTCTTCCATTGTTGAAATGAATATCCATTTAACTGCCGTCTTCAGCTGATAATTCGGCATGCATATGCAGAAACGCGGACGGAATTGAATTTGGCAGGATCGCGGAGCGACAAAAATTCATTTTCCTCATATATATATCGGGTGATCTGAATTTGAAATGGGCCGCGATAAATCTTAATTTTTCTGCGGGAATCGGTTCGACAGCGCCGGTATGAAATTGCTTCAGGAAATTCCGATTTTCCACGAGGATCCGGCGTGTCCGCGTATAAATTCCCCAGGACTTCGGCGCCGGGAAGTGGACAAATCGATCAATAACACACGGACGAGGGGCATAAATCCGGTGAGAGGTTCGACAAGACGGCGAGAAGTCGTTTATTCTCCTCGAATCGGTCATATTGCCGGTTATTATTATCTGCCTCGTTTGTTGCTCGCGTCCTAAGGAATCGTGATGGCTCCTTGGCAACGATCGGAGGGAATTTTCCCGCACCGTTGAAAATTTCATTTTGCCGCTCGGTTGATTTATTATTATTCCCGCTGCGGATCGAACCGAGAGAACGATCTTCGGAACGATGCGGCCTATGGGTCCCAATTCCTTCTCCCTTTATTATGATGGACTCTGGCCTAGAGTATACGGGCTATGATCTCTCTCTCTCCAACTCCTTTCTCTGTTCTTTGTAACGATCAAACGTCGCATCCGCTCGTGAGCTTCATTGCAATCTGCTGCGGGTACCAGTATGACCGCTGAAGATGTTCGGGATGATTTGAGCCGCAAACACGCGAGCAACGGTATTGAAACATGTTTCATCGATTGTAGCACCGTTTTCTTAAATTGAACGATTTACCAGCCATTCGAGGCCTGAATTATGTTGTTAACCGCGTTATCGTTTACCCTGGATCTTCATTTTAGATCATTTCGAACGAATAACGCGTTTTTTCAAAGCGTGCTGCGCTTTTACAAGTGTCGCTAGTCTTTGAACTTCTCACATGCCAGTGTATTGAAACGTAGCGTTACTTTAGTACTGAGGTACACGTACAATATTTTCTAACGATGTTCGTGCATTTCTATAAGTTGTGTGATTCATCAATCGCTGTTATTACGAGGTTATTATAGTTTCATAGAAGAAACATCTGTCGACAGAAAAACAATTAAGGGAACGGAGAATGGAAAGTGTTTGAAATTCGATCGTGAAAGCCAGTAGGAAAATTCGAAAGAAATTCGAATGTCGGAATAGGAAAGTTCGCAATTTGCGAATGGCTATTCCGTTGTCACATCGCGGTAGAATGCAAAGCGGCTGTCGCCCACGCGAGTTTAATTCCGCAGACGGTGTCCAGAAGCAACAATGTGGCAGGAGGGTTCCTGTCGATGACGGGCGAACGGCGCGCGGCGTGGCGACGTCGACGTCGACGACGCATCGATAAAAGCGAAGCGTCCCGCGGAAGTTGGCATTCGACACCGTGTTCCGGCGTCGTCGTCTCGCGGCTCGAAAACGCACAGTTGTGTCGTGGTTCCGCGGCAGGGTCGAGGCTGGCCGAGGTTCGGGGTTGCTGGCCTCCGACGCGTCATGCTCGTTGCGAGCTGCGGTTAATAATATTCGCTTGTCGATCGTCGCCACCTGCGATCGCCTCGGTTTCACGCTAGCCCGCGCGATTTATCATGCTCTAGAAACCAGCACCGAGTCGCGCGACCACCTCGCAAACCGTTCTAAAACGCCTGTCTTCCACCACGGAACGTTCCAAATTTTTAACAGTTTTTTTATCTCTGCGCAATTCTCGAATTTTTCATTTCCTAATTCTCTACGGATCTTTAATTAGCATGTTCTAGCGTCTTACAAAATATCATTTGATAATTCTTCCGGTTTTCTCTTGTAAAAATCAAGCGACACAACATGTCCAATGATTTAATCGATCATCAATGACTTGATCGACATTGGTACACTTGACGTGTGTTGTTGCAGTATTGAACTGGCCCTATTCGATTTCATTATAGACAGCGAAGTTTCCTTCGATTGTAATGATGTGTTTAAATTTAAAACGACCATCCTATGCCAGACAGATCGCAATTACTCAAAGTCATGCGCGGGGTGACTGAAATAAAACGTTTTTTTACGTAACATGTTGATGAGGCTATTTTCGACTTGTTCGGGACAGCGATTCTTTATATTAAATTGGTTTTCGCTGTTTCACGTTTGACTTTTATTATAATGTAAATTTTAACAGTGCCATCATTGTTAAGAATATTCTTCCGGATTTAAAAAATCTTAACTACGAGCCTCGGTCGATCCCTACAATGAAATCGAGATTATTTCCTCCGTTTCACGGTCAATTTTGCGCGTAACTATAAGCGTCTAGCTTCGCGCGAGCAACGAGCGGGCCGCGATCCGCGATCTAAAAACGGTGCCGCGGTTCAGACGTGAATCATCCAGCCGATGACGGAGGGTTTTATATATAATAAGAACGACTGTGACGTTACCAGGGTTGCGACAATAATTTACCATTTCTGCGACAAGCTTTAACTCTACAGCGTCGACCACAATGACAAAATTACGTTGATTCCTCGTCAACTTTTTCGAGGCGATTGCGATTGCTCGACAGTGAACGCATTAGAAAAGGAAGAAGTCTCACATATGAATTTCACCTCTCTACGCGGAACACTCGCCCAACACGGGGACGAAAATTCAAAGGGAACAATGCGCGAAACGCGAGAAAAATTTGAATAACGTCGAACGCAATATTACGTGGAAGCGGAATTTGAATTTTGCACGCCACGAGCGTAATGTTACGCCGGGTAAAGGGGTTAAACCCGTTTCGCCGGGGAAGTTTAGCGCGGGCCGCGTCGCCCGAGCAGATTTTTCAAAAATTATCACGCGAAAGGAGCCTGCTTTTGTGTAGTCGACGCGAAATTTCATTGGACCGTTGCCAACCGCTGCGGAAACCGTCGGAGAAGCGTTCGTCAGGATTTCCCGGAGGCAGCTGGGAAACTCCGGTAGACAATTTTTGCCCTCGCTTGGATTCTTTTTTCCTTTTTTTTGTTACTAAACAAGCACCGACAAAATTGCACTCGCAAAAATTGCTTCGCAAAAAAATCCAACCCCGAAGATCCGAGTCCGCTCCTCGAAACTGCAATTGGGTTTGCCGTAGGAAAGTTTCGTGAACTTTCGACCGGACGGCCTCTTTTTTTACGGCTAACGGAATTTCGAAATCCAGCCGCTCTCCCGCGCACCCGGAAAACGTAAAAAGAAATCGACGGGACTTATACTTTCAAATCTAATCGGAGTCGTAAAGCGGGGCTGGTCCGCGCCGAGGAAATTCCCACTGTTCTCCGCTCCTTTCCCCCATTTCCGTGTAGAATTTATTCATCTCCGATCTTCAAGCGACGCGACGCTCTAAAACCGTCGCCCGATTCTACCAGATCCCAACGATTGTTCGGGAAAAAATCGTTCCGTAGCTTTAGCTCACGGTTCTAACTCGAAATGAAATTTTATATTGACCCTCGTACGCTCGGAAACAGTTGCACCGAGAGCGTGGGATAATATTTCATGCATTTCTACTTTTTACATTAGATTCAGACACATTAGAATTCATACATTCAACGCTGGCCGAGCATCGTTTAAAACGCTAAAAATAAGATGACTTCTGAATTTTTTAAGGAAACTACGACACGGTTCGTTTCGAAATTTTCAGGATAATTTCCCTCATATTCAAGGAGTGCAGACGAATTTTTATGATAAATATAATTTCTATAATGTGAACGTTCTTTTTGTTGCAATCTAGGTGCACGGTAGTGCACCAGCCAAGTTCTCGCACTACCCCCTTTACACGAAACAACGTTTTTTAGAGGCTTATAACTCGACACTGGAGACAGATGGAGAGATGTAACTTCGTACACTTGTTAAATGCCATCATGTCTCAATATTGACAAAACATTAATCTTCCGACATTAGTAGTTTCCGAAATATGGGACCTCAAAAATCTCTAAATTTGTCACTGACTGACTGACAGATCATCAAAACCTTTTGGGTACTTCCTATTGACCTACAAGCTTGAAATAAGGTCCACCATAACAAACACTCAAAGGAATAATTATCAAAGTTTGAAATTTTACACCTTAAAGGGGTTGTATTGAAAAGAAAACATTACGAAATAGGTACGTAGGATAGAACATAGCAGCATAACATACATAAGTATACGTTTTATTAGCTTCGAAGTCGCAACAAATACTGATGAAAAAAACAATCACTCTAACGCAAACAAAAGAAACTGCACCGAGCATCGTCTATAGCGGCGGGGGACAAAGAGTGTTAATCTTCGATACATTGAATTTGGATTTTTGTCTTGCAGATTAGAAAAGGATTTCTTTTCTTTGATACTTACTTGACAATTGATGAAATTTCAACAAACATTGATAAAATCCCAACAAAAACAACCTGTAAACAGAAGCCAAGTTCCTATGGCCGTAAAAAGTTGGGAGATCAAATAAAATACGGTCAAGTTCGTTAGCTTAGAAATATCTCTTGCAATACTGAAAAAAGCGTTTGTAAAAATTAGTTTAAAAGAACGCTTTTTAATTTTTAAAGAGTTACATGGAGGGCTAAATTATTCAAACTTGGCCGTTACTTTTTAAACCAATGGCCATAAAAGGTGTTAGGTAGTGGCCAAGTTTGAATAATTTAGCCCTGCATCTAATTCTTTAAAAATGAAATAGCGTTCTTTTAAACTAATTTTTACACACGCTTTTTTCAGTATTGCAAGAGGTATTTCTAAGCTAACGAATTTGGCCGTACCTTGTTTGATCTCACAACTTTTTACGGTCATCTGGAAATATTAAGGGTATAATCTCCACATGTTCCAATCTCGATAGATATAAAACCAATCGTTTCTGCCGAGTTAGGGAAAACTAGTATGCAGTGTTATGTGAAACCAGGTTGCGCGTAGTCTCCTGAAAATTCGTCGCGTTCCAGCTCGGCTCATAAAAACCGATAAAAGCATCTTTTGTTATCGTAAGCCCGAGTTTAATGGTTCTCCCATCCCGGAAACTGGATTTCTCAGTCTTTCCGCACGTAGTCTTTATTTTAAAAGTGACTGCAGCGGTTAGGTCGATGCACAAAGAACACTTTCCAATGGATCTCTCTATTATTTCTATGTCGAGACGTGTGCGCAAGTTGTCTGCTGTTCTCTGTCCCTTTCGATTTGTACCGATTTGAAAAGAAAACTGCAGTCGATAGAACGACTCGCGATTACTTTAATCGCTCCACTTTAGACCAATCAAATTACACTAATATATTCAGAGTACCGGGGATCTTAAATGAAACGTGTGCAATCGACACGGATGGGGCTCTTCGGATTGAAACTCAAATAGTTAACCCAATTTTCGGTCGGATTATCCCATTAGCGCTCCAATTGTTTACTGTACCGCGGTTATTCTCGTAACTGGACTTTTCGGCGTTCGCGGCTCGCGGAAACCTTCGAAGTCGATATTACGCGTACAGTAAAATAGAAATTTAATATTCATTTTGAATGGAGTGGCGCGTGGCAGTCAATTTTGTTTTGCAGTATTGCAAACACAATATGAACGCAATAATAATTGTTTTTCCTTTGTTGTTTGCACAGTGGTTTATTAAACAATAGGGGTCTCCGAAATTTTTCAATGCTACTGTGTATTTTTTATTACATATTGTTGTACCTCAGAGTTGGGCATTGATCGAATAAAATTTTAATCGAGATTGTTTGATTAATGTGTACGATTAAAAAAGATAATCATTGAAATATCGACGATTGATTCAGTCGATTGATGAAGTTAATCGTCAATCGTTGATTAAAAAAGAAATCATCGAAAAATCAGAGATTGATTCAATGAATTGATGAAGTCAATCGTCAAACGATGATTAAAAGAAGAAATTATCGAAAAATCAGAAACTAATTCAATGGATTGATGAAGTTAATCGTCAATCGTTGATTAGAAAAAGACATCATCGAAAAAAACATAAAAGCACGTAAACAGGGTTTGTATTATAGACCAAATGATAATACACCTAAACTCAGTTTACATTTTTTTCAGTATTCATACAGTTTTGATTCCGTATTCGAAACTTCAGCAGTTAATTAATCAATTATCTGATTGACGATTAAAATAGAAATGAATGCAATCGTTAACCGCAATTAACGATTAATAAGTATTGAATCGTTAACCGCAATTGACGAATAAACTAGGAGATTAATTGCGATTGAAGTAGAAATTTATTCGTCAATCGTTGATTAAATTTTTACCCAACGCTGTCGTAGCAGACGTCAAAACGAATGCAATGGCCTGCGTCACTATGGCATAAAGTCTTAAGATGATGCTAAAATATTTTTGTTCCGCTAGATCTCGTGCGAGGATCGGAAAATTTTGCAAAAAGAGCTGTTGGTGAACGATAGTGGGTTTTCGTAGGGCGGTTACGCGACGGTTCGAAATTCGTTGGGCGCGGTTTCGCGGGATGATTGAGTTAGGAAACCCGCGTCGACTGAACACGGTCCATTTGCAATCCCCAGCCCTTCATTTATCCGGCGAACGTATCGCCTTCGTTCCCCGCGGAAACGAATAAATCGCGAAGCACGGGAACCAAAGCGGGCCAGCGGGGAGGGAAGCCAACGGAATCGCTCCACCAAGGTGGATATATTTATCCGTGGAAAACGCGGAATGGCGGAATGGGCCATTCGGCGAACGGGACGCATTTAACTGCCGCTCTCCCGTTGCCTTTGATACGTGCCAGCGACGATTCTTCATTTTCGGTATTAATCCATGTCGCTTGCCGTGTCCCGAACGTGCCGGTTCTAGTCTGCCTGTCGGCAGAAACGATACTCGTAGAAGTTTCTCAGACGGTCCTCGCCATTGTCGAATTTGCTGGAATAATGGCGCGCTTTATTGCTCCTTTTCTCGAACCGTATCTCAAGATAACAAGCGACGCGACTCGAAACGTTACGGCGGCACTGTTCAAACTCGAATTGCAACTGGTTAGTCTGCCTCTTCAGGAATCGGACATCGATTGCTCGCTAATGGCAGTTTATTCAGACTCGTAGCATTCGAAGCGACACTCGTTTATGTTACATTTAAGCGAAATAAAATTTTTCTTTCATTGTGTTCTTCCGTTTTGGATAAGTGAGAACTTTTCACAGAGATATACAACTTAATGATATCATCTGCCGCTGTCACGGCTGGTTAGTTTAAAAATCCGAATTAGCATAAGCAACGAAAGTTCAGAGATCGCGAGATACGTGGCTCGTAAAGCTGTTAAAACTGGTCGACCAGGGCTGCGGGGGATGAATAGCTCAGGGTCAACGAATGCAACGGGAGAATACGAAATAAGACGGTGACGCGTGTGCACGGCATTACACGTAATATCCCGTGGACGATTAATTTTCCTCGGGATTATCTTGGTGGTCATTTATGCTAATTAGAGAGCCCGGGGCGCATGCTTTTCTACGACAATTTCAAGAATTTCCAACCGCGATACACAAGCCCCCCGGATCCTTCCTAACGCCATGCTCTCTGCTCGATTCCCTTTCCATCTCGCGATGGAATAGTTTCGGAACTCCTGCTTGCAGGGGAGGAGGGGTGATCGCAAAACGAAGGCGGTTCTCCGGCACACGGAACTTATCGTCGTTTCAATTACGTCGATTAATTAATTTTAATTACTAGGCCCCGGCGCGACGCCGTGCGCCCGCACGATCCTGTAAAACGGAATTAATTGCGTTCTGTCGTTCGGACGCGTGAAACGCCAATGACATACAATCCCGCGATTAATCGTTCGCATAATCCGTCCGAAATTTCATCAAATTCAATCATCACTCTGCAAGAGAACGCGCGACAAAAATAAACTATGTACATAGTCCGAAAAATGCAACTTTCAAAGTAAATATCACTGCTGCGTGTATCTGGCGTGAAAACGGGTTTTACAGTGTCATTTCGGTGAGAACTCGATATTTTCGCTGTGGAATTGTCAATCCGGTAGTTTTATGAACATCGTCGAAAACTGTAAAATGCAAAAAATCGCACTGCAATATTTTATTTATTAAATCCGCTCGTGAAAATCTGAGTTTGAAGTTTCACGTTTTACCGGGATTTTTTGCCAGAATTTAAAATCAGGGTAGAATTTTGATACTGCGAAAAATTTTAATGAGCATGTTTCGACTGTGCTACGGTAAAAAAATTAGAAAAACATGTTCCGGTGGAGAATTCTTTGCTCGGGCAGAATGAAAATCGTGCTACAGAAATAAAATATAGAAACCAGTGTCCCCGATCGCATCGCGAAAGCAACGCCGATAGAACACGTTCCCCATGCGTTCGAGCAAATGTAGTTTCGCTTCGGTTTACTTCGCAGTGTTCCCGTAACTTCCGTCGCTTGTAGTCACTGAACCCGAGTCTGCGAAAAAGTTGTCGCATCGATCGAGTACTGGATACTCGGTGTCTCGCTTTCCTTTGGCATTCCTTTTATTCCGGGAAAGTTGGGTTCCTCGGGAGCTGCTGTCGGTGATTTCCATCGGAGCTCCATTCCGTTCCAGTGAATCGTGGCACGGCGACGGGGGTACGGGATCAACTTTGTTGCATCGTGAAAGTTCACACTCCTCGATGCCTTTCGGAAAATTCAATGGTCGGAGAGGGGGGGGATCGAAGAAATGGAACGAATCCATTCTGTCTCTCGGTGATTTCTGTTGACAAAGATGCCGGAGAGAAATGCACAATGCCCTGGCGACAAAACGGCGCTGTATTTAACACTAACAATACCGTTCCCTTCGATTTCGCCCGGGACAACTTTAATTCCTCAGAATTCAAAGTTTCGCAAATGTGCGAAACGTCGCACAGTGGGATATTTGGCCTGAAAAAGTTGAAAAAACTATTTTAGCGTTATTTATAGGCTCAAGGTTATAATATTATATATCGTTGGATTCGTCTTAAGATCAGCTACAACATTATGAAATCCAAAATACATTTTAGTATTTAAAAAATCAAATATACCTCAATTTTTTGAGAAAGAAAATTTTTTTTAACTTTTATATATTGAAATTTGTAGACGTCTGAATACTGTTCCTCTTTTGTTCGAAATATTTTTTTTCTCAGATTATCGAGAACCCTTAAAAAAGCGAAGCAATAGTGAAATATTTGCACTATTATAACTTAAAAAATATTTAAGAAAAAAATATTTTATTATAGCGTTTTGGAAAGCTCTCAAAACAAGCTTCAACAATATGCAATAAAAAATAGGGGTTTCTGTTTAAGAAATTGAAGATGACGTTCACGTGATTTTCAAACGACTATTCAAGGTCAAATCAATGACACCATTTCATGCCCCGCTCGAAACCATACAACTTTTGCCTGAAACATTTTTCTCCAAAATGCTTAATTTTCAAGTTATACGTCTGATTCACTTTAAATCACTCACCCGGTATATTATAAGAACATTTGAAAATTATTACCATTAATTTTTATCTGAAAATACATCAGAAATTTCTTCCTCGGATAATGTTTCTTCTCCATTTAAGGCCAAGCGTAGCCGAACGTACAGGCGAACGCGAAACGCTGCTAAACGCTTAATACTAAATTAGCTATAAAATTTGAATCTGGACATATCCGGAATCAAACTTTGTTGGCTTATAATTACAAATCTTGACCGAATATAATGAGACCCAAAAGAGCACGCAGACTCACACAGAAATATAACAAAATTGTCAATAAAGTTTTGTAATCGTAAAAGAACTTACAGAATTATTGGCAATGTTCAAATATTAATAACTATACTAATTTAGATGATAACAACATGAAATCTGTGCGAAAGGGCTCTGTATATCTTCCTGAACAACTTTTGCAATACAAGAGTTTACACAATTTTCCTTAAAACATTTGAAAATCGTCAATGGACGGATGCTATTTTAGAGACTGTTCAACTCTTGACTTTCGATGAAGTTTACTACTTCACGGGTGTACAAATAGAAAAAACAATATTGCAGCTTTATTTTTCAGACCTTTAACTACGGCGGACAACAAAAATTGTATGACATACGCAAAAATTTAGAGATCGATTTTTCCCACTTTTTCAGGCCAAATATCCCACTGTGCGACGCACAGTTTTTATTTCGCCCGAGAAGTCGGGAAAAACTATTTTAGTAAGTCGCTGATTCGTCTTAATGTCAGCGAAAAGTTCAGTAAAAAATCAAAATGATTTTTATTTTCTGTCGAAACCAAATTTCTTTTCGAAATTTTATATATTACAAGTTCGTAGATGTTTAAATAGTGTTCAACTTTTGTTCGAAACTTCCGTCATTCGAGGATTCGAGGATGTGAGAGCCCGGTTAATTTGGTCGCACATTAGCGACGACGATTAAAATGCGACTACAAAATTTTCTACGTAATTTCGAAGTTCCTTTCTGTAATTACTGGTCACTAATTACCTTTGTAATTACCTGACTGCAATTCTAGGTCAGTTACAGTTAACCACTATAAAGTGTAACTCGTAATCGAATTAACTGTAACGTGGTCCGCTGCAACCAGCAGTTTTTATCGATAAACTTATAATTCTACAACGAGGGTTTAATTAAACTGTTTCTGCCTGTCAGCGACGAGTTACATTATTTTTCACTGCTAGAACAATATCGTTTACGAATTTATTTGACGTGGACAAATTGAGTAAATTAATTCGGTGCTGGACTCCACTTACATTCTCCATTGTGTGGTTAATTTATGGTCAAGCTGCTGTGTTGGTTGGAAATTTTCTTCTGGAAAATACAGATTTGAAGTAAATTATTCCTACATGCATATATGCAAGTAATCATTCTTTAAAAATGTGATTTTCAGAATACTTAAATCCAATTTCATACGTGCTGATTCTATTAACTCATTTTAGCATAGACCTCCAATTGTGCTACCTAATATGATGCAACAATATTTTCCGTACGTCATCTCCTGTATAATTTTACTCAAAGGAAGTAGAAAACTACCGTTTACTTTTTGCGTCTTTAAAATCATTTAACTGATTACCATTTCTCATAGAGATACGCAATCTAGCTGTGCCAAATGAGCTCTTAATGCCCATTAGACTTATCACACACCTAGAATTACATTATCACAGTCATTGGTAATGCATAATCAATAGCATAACCACACACTGGGTACAAATATCTCAAAGAATCACAAAACATACGTTTTAGTAGAATCAGCTACGGTGGGTGTAATTTTATTCTCCATTTTCCAAAAGACCAAACGATTTTGTTCAACTCAGTTGCCACCGAATTGGCCCACAAAAATGCAACTTTTCGCAAGGATCCGCAATCCAGTATAATCAGCTTACACTTTGCTTGACGTTGCGGCCAACCATCCCCCATACACGCTCGAGGGGTTAATTCTCGCGTGCATCGAAGAGACGATGAATCTCGCGAAATTGCCCGCTCCGTCGTCGACGACGAAGAGTTCCGGCCGAGTTAATATCCCCGGACCACAAGGAATTCTTTGTTAGCCTGTGGAGCGAGCTTAATCTCCTCGTACCGGAGGGGAAGGCGAAATAAAAACGATCGAGCGGAGTGTCTATCGCGAAGACGAATCGCGAGCCATTTTGCACATACCGTCTTAACACATTACCGACCGGTGATTATTGCATAATTTTGAAAAATCTAGGGTACATGGCTAAACACTTTTTAATGGGAACTTCAACAGCAATTTTCATTCTGAACTGACAAGTCACCCTCAATAACGCCATCTAATAGTTGCATTTAAGATTTTAATGTATAAGAACATTTCTATGCTTTCTTTTGATACAGCGCAATTATTGAAAATCCTATTAATGCTACAACTACCGAGGTTAAAACGAAGCTAGTTCTACCAAAACCAGTCAAAATGATTGGTCTTTAAAAAATATGTAATAATAGAATATTTTTACATTTATTGATTTAGACCCTCCTTTTATTTTTCCCAACTGGATCTTGTATACTTTCATTTTCGTCTTCAGAACTTGAAGGCACACAAACACGTCTTCTTTTACGTAAATATAAAATATTTTTTAATTCACTTTCCGTGGACTCCTGAACATTTTCTTTGTCTCTATAATCTCGCTATTACTATTTAGCCTCCCCTAAACGTAACATTTACCCTATTTATTACTATTATCACTGTAAAGTTCAATTTCATTTTCTTCTGATTTACTTTCTTCATGCTCATACAACCCCCATCCTCGATATCAGAGCATTCCATTGGTATATTGTTCACTTTTTGCAACAATTCAGATTTCCAATCGCTTTGCCATTTCTAGGGCGAGTAAAATATTGTTTTATAAAAAAGAATTACATTTAAATTTATTGTTATATAAAAAAGAATTACATTCAAATTTATTGTTATATAAAAAAGAATTACATTTAAATTTATTGTTATATAAAAACGAATTACATTCAAATTTATTGTTATATAAAAAAGAATTACATTCAAATTTATTGTTATGTAAAAAAGAATTAAAATGACCGCGTGTTGTGGCGCCAAAATAAGACGTTGCGCAAAACATCAATAAATCTATCCAAATATCTAATAAACGATTTCGAGTTCGGTAAACAAATTATTGAATGCTTTTCCACTTAGCGAAGTACCAGTCAAAATGTCTGGTATTGGTATAAATAGCGATACAAAATTATTTTGATTCTGAATAAATGAAACAAAAATAAAATTCATTATATTACTCGTTTAGTTAT
The DNA here is from genome assembly GCA_933228785.1 of Lasioglossum pauxillum. Taxonomy (NCBI): domain Eukaryota; kingdom Metazoa; phylum Arthropoda; class Insecta; order Hymenoptera; family Halictidae; genus Lasioglossum; species Lasioglossum pauxillum. The sequence goes on from OW121700.1 coordinate 15,841,930, forward strand.
CGCTGTAACAGTCATTACATCATTGCGGGGAAAAAATGTAACATGAAGTAGGAATTTTAAAATGAAATTGTAAAACCAGTCATTGTGACTGGTGTGGTAGTTCTAGTGTTAATAGGCTTTCGGTAGGTAAAGTGTTAATACTGGGGCCGGATTTAGGGGACTTAGGGAGATGTTACATTTAAACGTAACAGAACTGCCTTCTGATATCGCTGGCTATAGTAGACCAAGCTGAAAGTATCATGGTAGAAGACAACGCAAAAATTCAAATTTTTTTTCGCCTCCAGATTCGCAGTTTGGCCCACTGTGCGACATGTCGTCGCGGTGGCAATGTCGGTGCAGATATCGATCGGTCCGGGATAGTCGCAGCTTCTCTTTAAGTCATCCGGGACCCAGGACCACCCACGCGTCCGCCCCTGATTCCCACCCTTCCATCGTCCCTCGCCCGTCGTTCCCATTCCGCCCACGCAGCCTGCAGTTTCATCCACCTAGGACACCCATCTCTCTCTCACTACCTCTCTTCACTCTCCAACCCCTCTCACATCCCCTCGTTCGATCTATCTCTTTCTCTCTCTCTCCGGCTCACCGATTCCGTATTTTCGCTGTCTCGCTGACTCTCTCTTTCCCTCTCTTCAAGGTTCCGTCGTATCGACGTCCATTTCCCTTTACCAGACGCTTTCGACCTTCGCTTCTCGAATTTCTTTATACTACCCGTTTTTCCCAGGCCCGTGTGCGGGATCCTTGTTCGGTTCTCGAAATCAGGGGAAATTGATGATAGCCAGATGGAGCGGATGCGGATAGGGGATGATCTAGGAACTTCTCGGTTTACGCCAGGATCCCTGTTGTACTCGAGGACTTTCTGCTCCCAGACTCTGTTTGCGGGACTGTTTGGAACCTTTTAGAATCCTGGCTGTTCGATTTCGATTGTGGATTGTTTGGTGAAACAGAACCTTTAACTTGGGGTAGAAAGCTTCCTCCGGACCGCTGTTATTATGTTACATTCCGGGTTGCCGAATCGAGTGCAACACGTTTATAAGAAAATCTAGAGGTTTATTCAATTACGAGTTTCACAAAGTTGTGTAGCATTTTAGTATACCTAGTCTAGCAGGGAAGGTAGATTGTTACGAATTTAGCATATGCTTTCTCTGCTACAGCGGCAGTAGCAGCGACTGTCCATGGATTCTATTTTATATGATTCCTCCAGGATCTAGTTTGATTGATCATGCTTTACTCTTGATACTAGGGTTCTCCGTAGTTCTGAAACTAACTTCAATAGTAATTTGAATTTCTTGGCCCATCCTTAATTGATTATACGATTCACTCAAGGTTTCGAACCATTGGCGACATCTTGTGGATCTCGCTTGCGTTTCCTCTTGCTCTCGGGGTAGCGGACGCCACTGGTGCATTATTTTGGAGCCTCGAATACTGCAGCAATTTTCTAGCAGCCTTCTGGGTCCAGCGATCAATAATAATGATCATCCTCGTATTGTCCAAGAAATTCCAAGAGCCTCGTGTTCGAGACATGTCTTCAGCGTTTCTTCCAGAAATTGTCTAGTAGCCTTCTGGGTTCAGCGATCAATGATGCTGACCGTCTCCGTCTTTTTGCAGTGTCGGATCTTCTAGGATCCTTCTGGATCCAACGATGAATAAGAAAGATCATCTTCGTCTTGTCCAAGAAATTCCAAGAGCCTCGTGTTCGAGACATGTCTTCCTCGTTTCTCTCGAAAATTGTCCAGTAGCCTTCTGGACCCAGCGATTAATGATGCAAATGGTCTCATTCAAACAGCTTTCGGAGCAACGTCTCCGGGGTGGTTTCCTCGAAATGATTTTACCGTGCATCTTTGTTAGTGTCCCGAATAGCGTCTCCCAGGCGTAATCTGTTATTCATAGCGAGTCTCTCTATCCCTCCCACGCGGAGTGTGTCGCTCGTGGTGTTTCCATCAAGCCTGGTTCCGTTGAATCATCCCAGCAGAGTCCTCGTTCCCCGAGCCGTGCACTTTTCAGCCTCCGGGAATTGTCCTCGGCCGGCTACCGGCTTTGTCCCTTTAGGGAGTTAAGCACCACTTGCCGCGGGAGTATTTTCGATGTTCAGCCGGGAACTTGACACCGTTCACTCTAGCCTCTGTATCCACCCTGCGAAAGCTTTCTTCGACCTGCGTTTCGTTACCGTTTGCTCGGGGTTACGTTTCTTCGGATTGAATCGTTCCGCGCCCGTGATTCTCCCATTTCGCCCTGGAAACTAAGTCTAACTAACAAGAGAACATACGGATCTGTGGAAGGATCCGGCTGCTACCTAAACATTTCAGGAGGCTGAGAACTGTCTTTGTACCCGTCCCGAGGAATATATTCGGTTGAAAGTCTCGGGAGCTTGGAGAGAGCACGAAAATATGGGGACTTTATTTCGTTGCGCTACCCGAGAGCCTTATTTGCGTTGGCAACTTGCTTGTTCTTGGGAAATAACAGCTTTTCGAAACTGAAGTTACTCGTTGTTAGACTGTGAACATCTACATGTGAAAAAAGCTGAGAATAATACACAATTGTAAAATTAAACATTTTATCAATACTCTTTTAGCACAGATCTATTTCCATCCCCCGAAACTCAAGAAACTCGGTTACCCCGACGTCTGGGACGAAAAGTTCAGTTCACAGAGGCAATCTAAAATTCGCATGCGACGTTCTGGAACTTTGGTTTCGCAGAGAGTCCGGCGTTTCCAAGGTTTTCGCGTTTCCAGATGGTTGTGCCCATCCCGTTCTCCCAGCAGGAGCCGGGTATCGATCTCGCAGCCTCGTATACGAAATCTCTATCTCCCTTCTCCCACGTGGCTCGTTCATTATATTTCCCTGATCCTGAAGAGAAAGGGGGCAAGGAGCCAGAGAGATGAGGAAAAGGGAAGGAAGGCTTCGGAACTGCGCTCATCATTAAACGCGACCAAAAGATAATGACACACCCGGGGTCATCCGCGAGGCTATCAGACGCTTCTTGATCCTAGCTGTATTATTGCGCTGTGGAAGTTTATTTATATGTTTGATTGTTCTCCTCTCTTGTTCTCGGACAATGGAGATCGTTAGCATAGGGCCTGGAAGGTGGTCGTGGGTGGTATTTTAGGTGGGAAGCGATGCTCAACCGGACGCGCATGCTTCGTGGAGATACATCCTCGTTCACGATTTTGACGAGGATCTTTTTATGAATTGATTTCCATCGGAGTAAAATTATGAATTGATTTCCATCTGCTCACCTTGGTTGGATATACATGTAGCTACTTTAATGTTAAGACTATGGGTCTCCCGTCTGTGAATCATTTGTTGACTGATCTCTCGAATTAACCCTTTGCAATCGGATCTATTTCAACTCGAAAATTAAACACTTCTTCCCACCTAGAATAATTCCATCTTATATGATTTTTTCATTTCATGATAGAGAATTGATGTATGTAATACCTCATACAATACTTAAATATTTTGGATAATGGTACAGCAATTTTTAGCGGTGACTCTGAGTCAGAATTGGGCATTAATCGATTACAATTTTAATCAAGACTGATTGATTAATGTGTACGATTAAAAAAGGTAATCATTAAAAAGTGGAGACTGATTCAATCAATTGATGAAGTTAATCGTCGATCGTTGATTTAAAAAAGAAATCATCGAAAAAAGAAACATAAAAGCACGTAAACAGAGTTTGTATTATAGACCAAATGACAATACACCAAAACTCAGTTTACGTTTTGATTATCGTATTGAATAATTACGTATTGATAATCACACACACACACACAATTATCCGATAGACGATTACAATTGAAAGGAATGTAATCGTTAATCGCAATTAACGACTAATGTAGAACTTTAACCGTTAGTCCCAATTAACGATTAATAAGTATTTAATCGTTAACCGCAATTACCGACTAAACTAGGAGATTAATTGTTAATTTCGATTAACGATTGAAGTAGAAATTTATTCGTCAATCGTTGATTAAATTTTCACCCAACTCTGCTGTGAGTCACAGTGTTCCACCTTTGTCGAGTCGCAGCTTTAACATGCTAACTTTTTACAAAAGAAAATCTGGAATTATTTTGGTCCCTAAGAAGACACTAAAGAGACTAATCGTGTCTATAAAATTAAATAACGTACTCGTAATTCATGAAACACTTCCTACATCATCATAAAAATGATATAGGAACAAAGCGTGCGAGGCGAAGAATAGCCGCGGAAATAAGGGAAGAATAAATAAAAGAGCGAACCCTTAACGATAATTCTGTCTCGCGTCCTTTCCGTTTCATCCCCGCTAAGCTCTGAATTTACGGATAGCTCGCAGTTCTGCGTGACCGAGCACCGCAGAAGGACTATCGTTTTCGAGAGCGTTACACCCTCTTAATTTCCTCGCCGGAAATAGCGTAAAAAATTCACCGGCCCGTTAAACCCGATGTGCGACAGTGTCCGAGCCTCGACCCAATGGGCCCTGAGGAGGGTCGCGCGCTCACACAGTGTGCCGTTCGGCGAATTTATGGCAGCCTCGATATTAAAACGCAAGCGTTATTTACGAGCGCGCAGCTGCCGGCGACGCGGGGGCGTGCGCCTCTCTGCTCTATCAATCGTTCCACGCGAGAACGAGAAAATAAAGCGGATACGTTCGCGGTTCCCACGTGGAACCTGATCGAGGAGGATCTCTCTTTCATCCGCTCTCTTTCGTCCTCTCTTTTTCTAGTAGATGTCTGCCTCTCGATTTTCTCCTCTGTTACCCTTGTTATCTCTTTTCCCCGTAGCTTTCTGCCTTTATTATCCTCTCTCTTCCTCGTAGCTTTCTGCCTTTAATATCCTCTCTCTTCCTCGTAGCTATTTTTCCCTCTCTCTCTGTCTCTATCGCGAACAGGAGCTTTAGTCGCAACAGCACCAGTGCCGTGTCGTTTCGTTAACGGGGGAAATTGATAACATTCTCCTTTCCATCGCTTTCCCCACATTTCCCCATCCTACGGTCTCATCCGTTTACGCGAGAATACTATTCACGGTCCACTCCGTGCTATAAAAAAGACAAGGACACATTCTCTATGTAGGATTTATTTTGATTAAACAGTGGCATTTGCAGAAGGAAAATGCGGTTTCGCCGAATTCAATTAATTAGTCCGTTCCGGCGAATCCTCTCGAATCCTCTTTCATATTTGATACGCGTGACTGAGACGCGGAGCAATCGTGTGTTTTACATTACCGAATATACAGGGTATTTTCTGCTTTTCCGGCAATATTGTAGGAGCATGATCTACAAGTGAAAATACGAAAAAAATGTTATATGAAGTTATTTATAAACACTTTCTTACAATATTACAGGCAAATATTGAATGTAGCCTGAATAGGTGCGGAACAGCAGATTTAAAGCTGAATAATACGGAAGGTCGATGGTGTTTACTTTTCCTGTACTTACGAGATATTTCTTAACGTACGAGGATCGTTAAAAATATTTAAATCATCATTTCAAAATGGCCACCTTCTGCATTGATACAAACTTGACATCGTTTATAAACAAACTTCATATAACATTTCTTTCGTATTTTCACTTGTAGATTATGCTCCTACAATCTTCCCGGAAAAGTAGGAAACATATACTTCGGTGTGATATTTTGTCAGTGAAAAGTCTCGCGGGAGATATGCATGCGCTCGTTCAGCAGTGTTCGTGAGTTTGCTGCTGTTTGTGTAATAGCTCTCAGGTTGCTCGCTGATTGGGGTCAATGGCGAACATGTAGGGAAGCAGGGTATCTAAATAACTCACACTCGCTGGAAAACCGTCTCTCTCGCAAAGATATCTATTCCGAAACAACATCGCTCCAAGGAAAAATAAAGAACCGAGTCTGTAACGCTATTTTCGCGATGGCTGTCGAGTCGCTCGCCTATCGGGGTCACCTAGCGAGCATCTAGCGAAGCAAGTCCCCTAAACATCTCGGAACACAATCGTGCAACGTCACATCTCAAGGGTGAAAGCGACACAGGAGGACACACATGTGTCGCGAACAAAGCGAACACCCATAAATAAACGAACTGAGGTCCTTCGGGCTGGCAAGGATACGCGCCCGACACTTTTCATTGTATCTTCCGCTATAGATCGCGAGGATTTCGATCGTGGGTCGCGTGATCTCGCGCGGATAGTCTAACCGGCGATGCATCCGGCCCAGTACAAACTAGATGGAGAGAGAGAGAGAGAGAAAGCGAGGAAGAGAGACGGGTTGATATCGATTTCCGAGGGAAACCAGGAGCTCGCGTGCCCAAACGAAACTAATTTCCATTCTACGAGGCCCGGCAGCACGGCCGACACGAGTGTTTATCCTATTATGTTTGCGAATTATCTGTCGCGATAGCGTCACGATTTTCGGACTCGCCATAGTAGACTCTCCGTATCGTCGCGCGCGCTCTTCCTCCCCCACGGTTATCTTCATTTGTCCCGGTGAACGCGTTTATCGCGAACACCGTCGTGCAAACCGCGTCTTCTTTTTTGCAATTTCCAATTACGCTGATTACCGCCGAGAACCACTGGCCACTAATCCATGCTCTGTTTTTTTCTGTTTCAGGTAAGTGGCGCACTGTTCTCCTCGTTAGGTTAAACGACTGTCCGGTACCGTGAGTCGCACTTATGATACGCGTTCTTCTACTTCTAATGGCTGCTACCAGACTGTGGATTTTCTGGAATTTACTGCAATTTAATAGAGTTCCATCTCTTTAATACTAGAACTACCTATAATGAGAAGATCGCATTTATCCGAACCTAATTCGAACTTGGCGTGATACATTTCTACGTAGAAATATGGTTCCTAATAGACATTATTATTACATACTTTCTCAGGAATTCAGTTTGCAAAACAACGACCAAAGTGTAATAATTGCACAGGGGTTTTTCAGCAGGCTATCACACTTTTCTTTTCGTGTAACAATTCCCCGCAAGATCGTCAGATAAAACACGTACAAATCACGGAGTTGCACAGTTACAACATTATCCCAGATCGCGCACATTATCGCAGGATTTTTATGCACACATGATTAAGTGTCTTAGGAAGAAATTAAACAATGGCAGTCTCGAACGGGACCATCTTGATTAGGTGAAACTTTAATATCACGGGCATTAATTCTACCCAGTTGGTTTGTTTGTCGGCGCGACCGATCTTCTCGCCCGAGAAGTCCATTTCTGCGGAGACTTGAAAACTTCTTGGCTGGAGTCGTACGCGTTCGTGGAAACTTCGATTCCTTCGGACCGGTTGCGACTTAATTCCTCGGGCAAAATGGCGCGCCATCGACCGATGCAAATCACACCGCGGCCGCAATTTTCGCGACAATATTTTCATGCTACGAAAAGCCCGGCCGCGCCGAATGCAAATCCCGTTTCCGGGAATCGAACGGACACAGGGCCATTGAATAATTCAGAAGTTTGGCGGTGGCACGAAAGAAAAATAGCGAAGTTCGACCGGGTCGTGTAATTACCGATCGGAACGTAAATTCGCGGAACAGCTTCGATTAATCAAATCTCGAAGGTTTCGGGACACTCGGCTGGAACCGTTTCTCCTCGAAATTGAAATTCAAGACGATGCTCTATGCGGCTGCGCAGCAATTCTTTAAAAAATTAGCTGGGTGCGAAGTTTTTCATTCTGACAACACTAAAATAATCTTCCCGTTCCACGAATGCACGCGAAACGACAGCAGTATTTTATTTAAAAAATCACACGCCGCCATCGAATTACACGGCGCCAGTCTCGGGTGGTAATAACAAAGCAGAGGCTAATTGCAAAATAAAACCAGCCGGCCCACCGTGTTTAAGAGAAGCTGGTCGAAAGTCCGGCGCATAATTTGCATAATAAGGACGTGCAGCTTTCCTCGAGATCACATAGCGTTCGGGAAAAGAAATTACCAAGAGAAACAGACGAGTAATAGGTCGGCACTACTGGACAGCAGAACTCTAATTGAAAATTTATGCGAGCAACACTTGCCGTTACCTCGAATCACTTAATTGAAGGATGCGTCACGATGATTACGATCCGCTCGGAGAACGCGTGTTTGCCGTATGCCATTCCGTCGCGTCGTTCCCCCTTCCCCGAGTCCAATTAATAATTATACAGCCGGCATTAATATTAGATCACGAGCCGAGTGTTACTTCAAAGACGCACTTACCGGTGCATCGTGGTTGCACTTTCAGCGCGATGCCATCGAGGTGCAGCCGCTTTGCTCGGTGGTCGAGTACAAAGCTGGTGCTCCCGAGAATGTCAATTAGTATTTGCGAACGGATCTACATGTTCGTCGCGGTTAGACTGCTCTCTGATTCAATGACGACGAAATCATGAATATCGCTCACTCGGTTTGCACTTTATGAGACTCGAAATGATTAAGATTACTAAGACAAACGTTAATATCCAATTATAATTTGACAGTTGATTGAATTATTTCGATTTTCTGGGAATTGCTGAGCATAAAATCCTCGGTCCAAGTACGATAGTCTTTCGAGGAACAGATTACACAATGGAACAGTGACCCGGATGAGCAAGACTGCTCTCGTGGCAATTTAACTTTCAACAAGGCAGGGAAACTGCTCGTCGACTGGTTGCGGCCGGAAGCTCGTCGTTTCGGGGCGGAAGAGGGAGAAAGAAGTGCTCGCGACGAGTGTCGAAGTATGTCGGCCAGGAACGCGGTAAATTGGATAATGAATCTCACGTGGGATCGCGAACTGGCACCGGTTGAAGTGGGGAAACGTTGCTCCGATTGCGACGGAATCATATTGCGAGGGGAGAGGGGAGAGCACAATGACGACGAATGATAACGATGACGACGGCCGAAGGAACGCGCGCGGCCAGGGGAGCGGTTATCTCGGCGAACGTTATTGTTTCATTACCGCCACTTGAATACAAATCGGCCTTAATCGTCGGGCTTTAATTGCGATTCCGAAACGAGCCGCCGCTCGCGGAAAACTCGGCGAAAGTTGGCTCGATAGGGGGTTGGTAGGATGCAGGAGGGAACGCCAGGGCGATATTAAACAAAGCGGATCAAGAACATAAACCGGCCGCCGGCCCATAATTCTTCGATACTCTCTCGCCGTGGTCCGGGCTGAATTTTAATCTTCGTGCCTCGATTACGACGCGCAACGAGCATAACCCCGCGACTGGGTAATTTCCCCGGGAAATTTCAACCCCCGAAAATTTACCTAACCCCCCGGATCGCCCGCGTGTATTAATCTCTGCAGATTTAACTCTCGCGCTCGCCTGCTTTGCGCAGTTCTTCTAATGCACTCTCCGCCAATAATCCCGTATTTAATTCCTTGATTATCGGATCTTCGAGAAAATTCATCCGTAGTTATCGCGGAGAAGTTATATCGTAGACAGGTGGCGAACTTCGATGGTATTAAACATTTCACGAGTGTCGACGTTCATTGTCGGAGAAATTGCAGAATCCTGTTTTTATTACGGCTCGTTAGCGGCTCCACAGCTAGCGTTTCCTTTTATCCGCCGTCTAATTGTGTATTCTTCCTCTGTTTTTCGATAAATTTTCTTGTGGAGTTCACTCTCCCGACCTTTCCCTTATCGGAGCACCACCCCCTCATTGTTCGACTACCGTTGATCCCTGGAACAATCGTGTTACACGGGGCGAGATAATTACGAGGAGATAATTAAAATCGATCGAACGAGCGAACATTTCACGCTCGCTCGCTGGATACGCGTAACACCGGCCCTCGACCGGGTCAATTATACTTATACGCCCTCCGGCTCGTGATGTTTTAATAAACGATCAATACCGCATGATCGGGCCCCCTATAGTTTTAGTAAAATGTATCTTTCGCATTTTAGACAAATGCTTAATCGTTAAAGAATATATTTTCTGTTGTCATCAAATAGGGTAAGGTTGCTCAAGTCGTACCCCTTAAGAAAAAAAAAGAAACCGTATAAAACTTAGAATTTATCAAATAAATAGAAATTAAATGTGTTATTCAAAACTTGTGTTTTTATTGTTGTTATTTATTATAACGAAATTAGAAAATCTATATGCTTTCACGTAAAATAAACTAAATCTTGAAAAACTTACATCGGTACGACTAAAGGATCCGGTTTCCTAAGTCGTACCACCTATAGCCTAGGTCGTACCTAAGAATTCAATTAAGCAACAATAATCATTAGACTGCGGATGTTATGTGTTTATGACAAAAATGGGCTCGTACAATTTAAAGCAGTGGACATGTAAAAAATATTTAAGCACATGAATGTGTTAGTTTCAGCTTAATAGTATAATTAAAAGAAGAATACAATTTTTATTTAGCTCTTGTGTCCTGCAATCAATGTGAACATTTTTTATTTTGCATAAAGATCCGCAGTGTAATAATCATTAAAACGTATTTTTCATTAATCTGTTTACATGACACATAGGTATTCAGTCAGTACAAACATCACATACAAATTTTTGTTGTTCTTTTGTCAACTCCAGCGCAAACATCGTGCAACCATGAATTGCATTTCAAGCATTGAATCATGTTTTCCTCTCGATTTTCTCCACAAATAAAACAAAACCAATCGCTTTTCTTCTTTTTAATTTTTAATGCCAATTCCTTTTTATTAATTACTGCGTTTCTTTTATTTGCCGCATTTTTTGTGTTTTCTTTATTCTGCGTTGACGTTATTTCGACTGACGAGGTAACTTAGGAATCTCATATGGGCACGACTTAAGACACGGCACAAGTTAGATTTAAAAACTAAACATAACCTAACTGAATAAAATTAATACGATTTCGTTTCGACCAAACGATTATGTAAACTATACCGAATGTATATTTAATAAGGAACATAATTTTATCAATAATTTACTTGCATGATTAACTACCAAACATATGCAGAAAATTATAAGAAAATTGGAATAAACTTACTTGACGACAGGATTTATAATGAGGCTGGTTTATGGCTGACAATAATACGTAAAGCAACTTGGTTGGCTCAGATGTATATTTAGTTGTCGTTGTATGTGCTGTTGTCGCCGTAGTTCGTTCAAAATTCAAATGGTACGACTTGAGCAACCTTACTCTATATGATCGTAAAATAACAGTTGCTCCATTCATTACATCAAATAGTTTTATCCACTTAGCGCTCGAGTCACGGTAAACAAACGACACGCGAAGCAACCCGACGTTTCCGTTGACAGTAAAATTAGCAAATAAATTCCAAACGAAGAGTAAATCCTCGAGAACGATTAAATTTGCAACACCGGGCCGCAAGTCTTCCCATAAACAAGAATAACACCGGTAAACATTCTCGTGGAATATCAAACACCGTATTCCACGCGGATTAGCGACTATTTGCGGAACCGTTTCCGCGAATCCACAGGACCGCGGCGTCCATTGTTAACAGAAAAGAACCAAAAGCATCAGGTCTCCGAGCGGTTCATTAATCCAAGGTCTAATCCACACAATATCGTGCAGAAAGCTAGGTCGCGCATGGAGCGTACTTACGAGGTTCAACATTGTCTTTTACGAGCATTTTGTATGGCCGATCGATGGCAGAGGCAGGCCGCCGGTTTTTACCGAAAGTATCGCCGGCCGAAGAATTTCATGGAGCCGGCCATTTTCTGCGAGAGGAAGAGAGAGGGCCAGGCCCAAACGGACGCCCTGATGAACGGGTTTCTTCGTGAGGAACCGCTTAATTTCAGGGTCACAGTAATACCTGGAGCCCGTTCAGGTCAGATTTAGTGTGCAATGCCCGGGCAAAAACTTTATGGATCCAACATGGGGCCCCCACGATCTACGGGAAAATTCTCCACCAAGGGAACCCGAATAAGTATCCCATAACGCGGATCAAGTATCGCCGAACAAATCTTCCCTCGTTATTATTCCCCGCCGTTCGCATTCGTTCCATGGGATATTTATCAAGCCACCCTTCCTCATGGTCGTGTGTCCCCGATCGAATGAAAATTACTATCGTGCCTCCCTAGAAATGGTACACGCAAAAACGTATTCGCCGGAGGGAACTTCCGGTGATCCCTTCCCCGCCGAATGCATTGTTATGCGCACGGTTCTTTCGTTCAATTTGCTATTTGTTTGTAACGTAAGTTTACCGAGGATCTTTATGAAGATTTTTACATTCTCGCAGGTTCTATAGATCTTTTTTTATTTTATCTTTTCTCACTTTTGTTTGCTAGAAGATCCCTAAGAATAAAATAATCTTCGCTTACATTTACTTCTCCTACAAGTTTACATACTTAACAAATGCACGTTAGCATTAGAATAATAGTAATACTCTCTATCCTGCATTCGATCAGTAAACCCGCAGGAGATAAAGAGGAACAATATTGACATTCGCCGACGAACCGGTATAACAGCTGGAATAATGAACCCCATTTAAACAATCTTGTTATTAAATCCCAACTCCGAGTATTGAACAGATTGTCTCCGACTCCTCCGGCTCACTATTACCGCCAGGAGAATATTATTCCACGATCTTCCACGGAGAATACGCCGGCTGTCATTTCGCAACGTAACAAAATCACGCAATCCTATTTTCCCGAAGACGTTTCCGCGAACGTTGCGCCGCGCGTGCCGCGTGAATTCGAAGCTGATGTAACAAATATTTGACCGTGGTTGTGCATCTTCGTTGCACACTTTGCAGCTGCAGCAGCAATGATCTGCAGGTTTATCGTGTTTATCTTGTTCTCTCGCGCTCACCGTTCTCTTCGATGTTGTTTGCTCTCGAGGATATTTGATCCAGTCGAACGTGGAATTGTAACTCATCTCGCCACTGGACACGGTAACAATCAGGTCCACTAGAACGGACAGTATTTGTTAAGTGTAGTTGGAAACTCCTGCAAATTAACGAGTAGCTATTTTTCAAGATATTTCGAAGTAGACTTACGTTGTTTGTTCCATCGTTGTTTGTTATTTGCTTTTTAATTAATCGCATAACGCTTTATGATCTTTAGGAGGCTGCGAAGACGATCTAATTTATTGGAGAAAATGTCCGAATTATTAACACTTGTTTTTTTTTAATTATTCTTCTTCTTATCTCTTCACTGTAATAATTGTTTTAGATTGCAAGCTTAGAGACTCCTTTTAAACCAATAAGAAACATCTGTATGCAAAATCAAAATTCTCAGTATCAATTGTAAGATACTGGTACCAGATAAACATTTGTTTCTGCTTCTAACCAGTTTTGTGAATTGATAATACACTGCCCGAAATTATCATAAAGCCACATGATTTTTTTATGTGATCTTACAATTATGTCATAGTAATGAGAAGCTGATGCACGATAGCATTTTAGGATTAATAAAAGAAACCATTTGCATGATTACATTCATAGATATATTATTTAATAATATATATATTATTTATTTATTTACAGAAATGCGTAAAGTTTAACAAAAAACGAACTGCGAAATTTCCATAAAGCCACACGTTTTTTAAGTAGATAACATCAAGATTATCGACAATTTCTACTATATTTATAAATTAATACTTAGTATAATTGCCATTTCTTCAAATAATCATTGATGAAATCGAAGTACGAAGAGTTTCTGCTTCGATGGATGTCCACGCTTCGTTCACCGCAATCCATAACTCAGAAACAGATTTGTACTGTTTACAATTGCCATATACTTTTCTTGCAACTATTGTCCAATATAACTTTACGTTTTTCTGTAAATAAATAATATGTCTATAAACGTAATCGTGTAAATGGTTTCTTTTATTAATCCTAAAATGCTATCGTGCATCAGCTTTGCATTACTGTGACATAATTGTAAGATCACATAAAAAAATCATGTGGCTTTATGATAATTTCAGGCAGTATTAAATTGTTTTAGATGCATAAAATTCGCAGTCTGATAGTCATATTCAACTTACGACAACCTTTTTATTGATCAATTCGCAGAGTATACATTCCATTCGATAAAGTAGTCCAGCCGTGTTTGCGTCTCGGCAAAAGTGTTAAACGTTCGATGCCGCGGACAAAAACAGCGTGAGAGCCATGAATAAAAGAAAGAAAGAATTCCGATCGTTGCAGGAACGTTCGAGGATAATTCCCCGTCACTCGACCGATGAAAAATGCATGGATAAGTCATAGCATGCGATGGAAATTATCGGGAGAGAATTCTTCGTTGGCTTTCCTTCTTTTCCGGCAACCGAGCACGTGTGCGGCCGCTTATGGTTCTCGAAGCCGACTGATTACGGTTCGGAGAGAATTCCGAGACCATAATTGGACGCGCGGCATAATGCGTCGACGGTGTAATTGCGTTTTAGTCAGGCTCTATCATTCTCGGGGGGGTCAGGAATGTTGTTCGCGAATTTTTCGCAGTGTTTCGCCGACAGGAGAGATCCCATTGTGATCGCCCCGGGACAAGCCTTCCACCGACCTACTATTATCCAGGCTTCGGACGGGTTACTAGGCCCGAAATAGTTTAGTCAGGTTCGCTAATAAACGGCATTCACGCAGATCCCGAGAGAGAGAAAGAGAACAGAGAAAGATGGAGAAGTCTTGCGAACGAGTTCGCTCTGTTCACCTTGCTCTCGAAATCGCGGCTCGCCCGAACGAAACTCGACGAATATATGTGATGACTATGCCCAGCCGGATAACTTGAAATTCGATCGTGTAACAGGAACTCGAAAATCCCTGCTCATTTCGCTGGGCTCGTTTTTCGAACCTTTTTAAATCGGCTTTCGGATGCTGCTCGTCCCTTCATAATACTCCTTTTTCATGCTGCAATTTTAAAAATTTAATTTATTTAAAGACATCATAGGAACATCAAAATAAAACTTGTATTTAATAAACGCAACGAAAAGTGGAGCCAACGAATAAGGAATAAACGAAAAATGTCATGCCCATTTCCCACGCGTTCCTCAAATCGAACGAGGCCGGCATCCCCGCAACACTCGACCCGATTTTCACCCCAATCCCGAGGGAAAACCGGTCGATTCCCGTGGTGCTTCGAGCAAGAGTCGCATCTGCCGGGTCGCCATTGGGATCCACCACGAAAAAACCAGTCGGCTGGCACAACTAGCTATAGCGAGCGGCGAAATAACAACCTGGCCTCGGACAAGGGGGAAGAAAACGAGGAGGGGGTTTGCCTGAAGTCCCTATCCTTTTCGGCTAGCCTGTTACCAACAATGCACCGTGTTAGGGTGTCCGTAAGATTCGTAGAAGTGTCTTCGAGCCACCTATTTCCCCGTTTCTGCGCCGCTGCAAAATTTCGAAGCTGCATTTACGTAGCAGTTTCTTTCAGTCCATGGCTTATTTATAGTCTCGTGGTTTCGGTTCGACAGTGCGTCTCGTTTCGAAAGAGAAAATCGCGGTTTTCAATCTCCGAGTACGTTTACAGTGAAAAGCGAAAGTGAATTTTTCAGGGAATTTCTCGCCAATTGTGTTTTGGCTGAGAGCTATATCACGCCAGCTTTTCGCGAATAATTCTCCTCGGTTCATGGTTTATTTTTCATTTCGTGGTTGCGGTGAAGCCCGTTTTCAATGAGGAAATCGCCATTTTCTATCTCTGAGAACGATTACAGTGAACGGTGAAAGTGAAGTCTTCAAGAGAATTTTTGGTCTTCGCGAATTTAAGCGAAGAGCTACGCTATGTCACTAGTTCTCGATTAATTCTGTTCAGTTCAAGATTTATTTCTGTGTCTTGTTTTTCTGAAAACTGCGTTTCTACACCTTCGAGAGAACATTTTTCTGCAGTGTGAAAGTGAATTTTCAAGCGACTTCACCGTGTTTCGGCGAATTCAGGCGGAGCAGCGCAGTGTTCAATGTTTCTCGCACACCCGGTACGTTGGTTTAAAGCGTCTCGCCGGTTTCCCATAACAGTTACCGCCTAGAATATTCATATCGATCGATAAAGTCGTAATAAGTGGCTCGTTACGGACACTGCACCGGGTGAAACGTTTCCCTCGGCACACCCGTTATATATGCTCGTTCGGTAATTATTACGCAAGTCGAGTTACAAACACTTTCGAGTCTCTTCCCCTATGGTCGTGGAAAATATTTCTAGATTCAAATACACGATCATTAAATGAATGGCTGGAAATCGTTTTCACAAGTTCTTGTCAATTTCGCAATTGTGCAATCTTCTAGCGTTTAGAATACAAAAGGACAAGTTGTAGAAAATTCGAAGAAAATGTTTATAAATCATTTTTGCACAGAGCTTTTCCGAAAAGGGCGTCTTCCAGCTATCCAAAGAAGAGATTAATCGAAAAGGGGTTAAAAGTGGCGGAATGTTCAATGATTCGGGACACCCGGTATGCGGTGAGCCGGCTACCAGTTCTCATAACTGTCGCGGACGTAAATACTCGCGCGTGTGGTTCCGTACACACAGGATTACCCGGCCACGGTCGACTCGCCTCAAAGGTTCATTGATAAAACGGTTTCGCCCTCGTGAGAGAGTCTCGGTTCTCTTAACGGAAGCAAACATCGCTACGGTCCCTGTTATCGGCACGCGCGAGTTCGAGAGAGAGAGACAGAAAGAGAGAACATGGCTGACCACCGGTGGTCACGGACGAGCGGGAACTTGAAATTGAAAATCGCCGCCGACTCGTCCTCGACGCTGATAAGGAAACCGGGCTGGACCGGTGCCAAAAACACGATGCCCACCTATTGCTCGCCACGTCGCGACGTCGCGATCGAACCGATAGGAAGACCAGCCCGCATTTGCGAACTTCCCTCGCATTCCCAAACCATCCCCTGCTCGCGACTCCTCCCACGAACCACCTCCCTTGCCTCTGTAAAACGGTTGGAATTTTTCCTACCCCTATTTATGCACCACGGATACTTATGTGTCCCCCGGATCTCCTGATTTGCGAGTTGTCGTAAAATAAAGATTAATCTTCCACCCGTTCCCCTGTAACGCGGAGCCAATCGATTTCCAGTTGAATCTCATAAATATGATCGTGAGTTTGTTTTAACTCGATAGGAAATATTGCCCGAGTAAATAAAGCATCGCAGAATTTACTCGTGGAATATTAGATTGTCGAAACGGCGGTCGAATTCTTTCGATTCGAGGTCTGCTTATAATTTCTTATTTTCATATTTATTGCTCGTTTCCATTTTGTACATATATTTTCTTCGCTGAAGATCAATCTCCCTCTCGCGCAGCAAAAGCTACCGCAGCTATCGATCGGACTGGATTTTTTCGAGCGAAAACTCGCCCGTCGATGATGCAATAATTCCCAAGCGGTCCGATCTTAGCTGGCGCAAAAGTAGGAAATACATCGACGAGCATGAAACAACCCTCGTCACGGATCGAGGGCTGGTAACGAACCGCTCGAAACGCGGGATTGAATGAACGCGAACGGAGGAGCTAATTAGAGAATTTTTTCATTACGCGCGAGCCATCGTCGAGGCCTCTTCGGCGAAGAATAATAACGGAGGGTTATAGACGTGTCTCTGATTCAGAAGTTCATCGCTCCAGATGAAGGGCGATGTGCACAGTGTTTTTTCCCGAGGGAAAGCAGCGAGGAGAAGAACGAGGCTTCTCATTTATACGCGAGCCGGAATAAAGGAGATAGACACCACGTTACGCAACGTTTCCGATTATTATGGTAACCGGTGAATTTGTTGAAAGGTCCAGCCAACGGTCGCACGAGAACAAATGGTTGAAGGGATGCTTCCTCTCCCCTTAAATATATATGTGTACAGCGTATGCATGCTCCGAGAGCGAAAGAATAACCGGGGGTGGTTTTCACGAACACGCGCTCCCTTTGTGACCAGCAACTCGGATTCGCAACACTGTTTCGCAATCGTGTTCCATTCTTTTTTATTTCGATTCAACCATTAATATTGAGCCCGCATCGGCGAACAATAAAAGCGCGGAAACACGCGCATACGTGCTCGCAGCGGGGCAGATTCGCTCGCGATTTAATTTTCGAGTGTTTGATTCCGAAAAGCAGACGCTTATCGGATTGTTAACACGCTCGGAAATGATTTCGCCGATATTATTCCTTTTCGTTCGATAGCTCGGCAACATGACGATGATTTTTCTGGAAAAATCTTGATGGGAGCCTTAGGGCAATTGGATTGACCTGGGAGCATTGTTTCGAGGCTAGTGATGTCAGAGAGAGATGTTTTGCATGCTTGACTTCGATGTGGAATGGTCCGAGTGGGCGTGGCCTCGTTGCTCTCGCTCTTATCTACATACACTTCGCAGAAGTTATTTTATTGAACAGTAAAAACAATTGCATGGAACACCTCTGTTATGATCACTGAAACTTATAAACTTGTGAAATACCTTGCACACAAATACGTTGTACATTCTTCTGTTGTTCGTCCCCGTTATTTCCATTTTTCTGCTCGAACGAACGTCCGAGCGTCGCAAGTAATGGATTCAGACGAAGAATTACACGACTCGGGGGAAAAAAGCGCACATTTTAATCCTCGTGGTTCTCGGCAAACAAAGTCTACGCTCCGCGGAATTTAAAGCGAAGCGTAGGTGGTAAGAATAACACGAGAAGGAATTCATATAACCGGGGGAATTCTCTTCATAAACAGCGGCGAGAACCTCTGTTCAACTGAATCGGCGGGCAGTAGTTTGTACAGTGGTCCGCGGCCACAGCGCCTATTTCATAATGTTATCCTTTATTCCGTTCGACCGTTTCGCCGCTTTATTTCGCAATTTATTTCGGCCGTGTCTCCGGCTGAATGTTAATCACGGCCATGGCCGCTCGAATAACGTGTTCCCCTTCTACACGGCCGGACGAACGAGATCCATCAGCGGATCATAACTCCTGTCGATTCGCTATAATCCCCGTAATCCGCGTACGCCTCCGTTAAATTAGGTTTATAAGGATCGTCGAAAATTTCGCGGCGTTAACTCGACCCTCGTTGAATCCAGTGAATTTTCATTAAAATTCCCTCGCGGTTCTCGTTTACCTCTCTCTCTCTCTATCTCTCTGTAGAGTTGTTAGATTTCTCTCGGTGTTTCGATACGATATTCCGGGCGGCGGATTCGCTCGTAAACTTCGATCCAGGACGATTATGGTCCTTTTCTCACGTGCACCGATAAGGCAGCTGGCGGTCTGCCAGAGGACACGGCTCCCGGACACCATAACCACGATTTATTCACGGCTATTTGCGGTCGCCATGCCGATTCCTACGGCCTATCTCGGGCTTCTTGCCTCCGGGGCAAGGAACCGCGCTAATCTCGGGTTTTCACTGGCATTTATGCCTCTGATATCGATTGGATTGTCCACAACAGTTTGCCATTTGTCAATGTACATCGTTGCTTAATTTTCATCCCTCTGGACAGTTCTTCTTCGACGCTGTTTGAAATATTATCTCTTTATTATATTAAGCTATAAAACCCCTATGGGATTATTAGAAACATGCACATTGCTGTGCATGCTAACACTACAAGAATAACTTAGAATCTAGGGTTGACAATAGGGAACATTCTTTTAAATCAACTCTGGAAACAGCGAGACTTAAGGAATTTATGGATAAAATATCATCTCTTCAAGTAGCTAAACATTGTTTTGAGGGATTGGAGTGTCCACAACCGTTTGCCACTTGTCAATGTAAATCGTTGGTTAATTTTCATCCCTTTGGACAGTCGTTCTTCGTCGCTACTTGTAGAAATTCGAACATTTTATTCGAGGTAGCATATCTCTTCTTTTTTTATTAATCCATAAAACCCCTATGGGATTATTAGCAATACGCACATTGCTGTGCATGCTAATATTAAAAGAATAACTTGGAACCTAGGGTTGACAATAAAGTGTAACATTTTTTAATTCAACTCTAAAAACAGCGAGACTTAAGGAATTTATGGATGACAATGAGGTGGAACATTTCTTAATTCAATTCTGAAAACAGCGAGACTTAAGGAATTTGTGGATAAAATATCATCTCTTCAAGTAGTTAAACATTAATTCGAGGGAGAGGAAAAGTATAAGAAGTTACCGAGCCAGATTTTGCTGGGAAACAATAATTCCCAGTGAGAAGAGAGACGTGTCGAGGCGGGAAAGTTCGAAATTGGTGCACGTCCACGCCAGATGTCACGCAGCGGCGTGGCGTCGACGAGGCAGATAAAAACCGAAATCGCGTCCCTTCGCGGGACAGGGACAAGTCTGAAAGACAAACGCGCGCAGCTGCCGTCTCCGAACCGAAAACTTACGGTGGCCGCCACATGTTCCCACAATTATTTTCGCTGTGTGACGTGCCGCGGACCCTCCGCTGAAGATTGATTCCTCCGCAATACGCTACTGGCTCCGAACGATTTTCCTCTTCTTTTACTACTTCTTCTTCTTCTTCCTTTGCTTACTTCGTCGTCCCCGGATCCGAAAACTCTTCAACTTTTCAGGCAAACAGTTTCTTCGAGTTTATTCACGTGCACACGGTCTCTTCTTTTTCTGCCAGTTTGTTTTCGTTTCCGACACTGGAAAATTCTCGGTAGCCCCGCGAGTGTAATGTATCGCAGATGAAACATGTTTGTGCGATCTCCTGTCGGTGCAAATGGAATTCTGAAAATCGAATTGAAAATTATTTTCCTCGCGATGAAAGTGTCTGACATTTTATTGTTTATGAATGCGTGAACATCTGCGGGCAATTCACAGATCGTTTATTGTAAAGGTGTGATTTAATCCCTGGTTTTATGATTTTCTTCCGAAAACCACGAAGTTCCAAGAAAGCTAAAGAGATCTCGTATTCGCAGTTTTTGTACAATCAGCGTCAGCGATCCCTTATCACAAAACAAGGAGATAATAACGCGAACCATTGTTTCCCTACGTCTTGGACCATTTTACAATACAAACATGACGAATTGGAATATCCGCAGCGATAAAAGTCTTCATGAGAAATAAACGAAAGGTTCACTGGGAACACGATAACAAATATTTCATGTTCATCGCGCAGCACAATAGCCCCGAGAACGAGATAACTGGAATAATGAGAATTCGTCTTTCGCAAAGTAACGCATAAGATAATTAGAATAATGGTAGCGTGAGTAGGATAGGTTCAGCGCGTTTCGACGTCTAACTCTGGAAATAATCTGCAGTATATTCCTGTCGACTTCAAACAGTCATTATTACTATTTAATGAGGCATGCGGGAACCATTTAACCGCTTGATTTATAACATTGAGTGAAACTTGTATTATCGTTCACTAGCGAGCTCTGTAAATGGAAGATGACGTGAATATAAAGTGAAAACTAACATTGCATTTTATAAGTCGAGGAAATATTTAATTTTTCTAGAGAAGGTACAATTACAGTGAACATGGGATTCCTCTTTTCAATATTAAGACGAAGATTTATGAGACCGTGCAGGCGATAAAATAATTTGAAGGGTTCTATCAAGATTTATTACTAGACTGCGGATTTATGTAATTTATGATGATAATGTTTAGAAGAATTTAATGTCAAGAATTTAAGAGCTCCACTGCATATGTCTCAGCTTATTAAAATTATTAAAGGAGCAATGAAATTTCTGCTTGACAGCTGTTCGCTTTAATCGATCCGATCAATTTTTATTTTGAAATGTTTCGCCTCTCGAAACGAATACACAATTATTTCTGCTTCCATGGAAACAATGAACAACGAGGCTCCCACGAAAATCGTCTCCCTTCCCTAAAAAAATCCTAGAACAAGGTAGCATTAGAGATCAATTACGTTGAAAAATCGCAGAGCAAGAGATCGTTGAAACAATGCGACGTGCTCGCGCGATCGACGACCCAGAAAATCCTAGACGATTCCCATGGCCGTAGAATGTCGTCGCTGTTGGAAAGTCGGCCGGTTAGTTGGAAGACGAACAGAGTGAATAACCGGTCGCCGCCGATAACCTTAATTATCGCGATCCTAATGACCCGCGACCGTCGCGTCGCGACGGAGTATCGTCCGCGTGCGAGCGAGCGATCGGTCGCTGCTACGCTACGACCGCTGGAGAACTCGATTTGGCGTCTGGCCAAGAGGTTTCGAGCTGAAACGAGCAACTCGAAGCACAACCAGCCACCCCGTAACGGGAATAGCACGGCTATTTCGGCTCGGGACCGTTCGCGAAAGTCTTGCCCGCGATGGAAGCACATTTCTCTTCGGTGTTTACCAGCTCCGGCCCGCTCGATTCATCGCCGAGCGGATTCGCGAGCGCCCGCGAGGGAAAGAGACAGAGAGGCAGCTCTGGCTGGCCGACAGTTTGCGAACAACAGTTTTCGCCGGGGAAATTGAACGATAACTAGACTGCGGGTGTTTATGCATTTATATCGCGCGCCAGGAACATGGTGGAACGCGAACCTCAATTAACGCGCCGGGTGTACGCATTGTATTGGCAGAGGAGATGCTTCTCGGCTTTGCTTACTAGATCAGAACATTTTGATGATTTTTATTCGCTAGGAGAGGTCACAGTGGTGGGGTCGTCCATTTTAATGAAACTTTTTCTGGCGGATCTACAACAAAAATAAGCAGACCCATTTCCGAGCGTTTTTGACAATACTCATTATCTATAAAGATAAATTAATAAGAAAATTGTTATCGGCGCACAGGTTCGATCAATTATTACACACTAAACTAATTTTGTAATACTTCTGTGGACTACGCTTAGCTATCTTTGTGTGGTACTATTGGAGGAACTAAAGGTGGTGTTTCGTCCTAGGCCCGCTAGAGGACTCATCAGTAAGGACGAAACACCACCTTTAGTTCCTCCAATAGTATCACACAAAGATAGCTAAGCGTAGTCCACAGAAGTATTACAAAATTAGTTTAGTGTGTAATAATTGATCGAACCTGTGCGCCGATAACAATTTTCTTATTAATTTAAAAATATTACGATCGAAAACAATTCTTCATTTAATCTATAAAGATAATTCATGTTTAATTTGATGAAATGTTCATATTGCCGAAAATATTGGTTTGAAAAATGAAGCTGCAATTCCGGAGCAGAGGTGTAGACCACAGTCAGTGGGAATGCTGGAGAGGAAGAATGCGCGAACGAAACGGTTGTAGATACACGTTGGGCCTCGCCTTCCGAGAAAGACGTCGGATCTAGAGAGATTTAGAGGTCTACTGAAATCCGGGAGATCCAGCGCGGTTTACCGAGTGATTCACAGATGGATTTTGCCTTTGTAGATCAAAGGTTCAATTTTGCCTTTGTAGATCAAAATTCAGTAGATCTGAAATATTTCCACCTTGTTGCTCCCGCAGTTGTTCTACGAATATATCCGGTTGATGGGCGGCGGATATGTTGCTTGGGTTTGTTGGTGGCTCGTTCAACTGTACAGGGTGACCCAAAAAATGTGGCACCGTAATTGTTCTTTGTTTTACATTGCTAACGGGACAGCAAGACATTTTTGAAGATTTATTGGGTCAAGATGAATTATGAATTTATTAGCTACACTTTCAGTAACGATAGCAGTTGAAAGCATACGCCAAGAATATGCGATTAGTGTTCCTTTCGAATATAGCGCGGACATTAAGAAGCCCATTAACCAGTTAATGATGGCGATGATGGCGTGACGCCTTCGTGAGCTATGTAATTGCCTGCTTGTCTGTATTTACAAAATTAATTTTCGTACCTAGTTTAACAAATGTAATAAATATCTTTAGATCCGAGATAATACTGCCTATAATAAATCTGAAGCTTCGGTATCTCTTCCACAAGATAAACTGCTTCAATTTTCTGGTACGTTGACGCCAATATCGAAACTACGTGTGAAAATTAGACCAGAAAAATTAGGATAGTCCCCGAAAGAAGCTTAGAGCACACCCTGCAACAGAACGGCCTTTGTGAACCAACTAGTAGAAAAGGCTCCATCGTATGTAACTGGAGTACTCGTGAGAATGACGAATCCCAGAGCGTTATTGAGACAAGGATTTCATTGAAGCGACGAAAAGGGGAATTTCCATGGTCGCGCGGGGCCTAAACCGGCAATTTGTACACTCGCCGCGCGAGAGAGTGTTTCCTCGCCGACTGGCAACACGCCCTTTTTGTCTCTCGTGCACGCTCGTTCCGTCACGCCACGTGCACGCCATAAGCGTACCTTATTAGCTTGGCTGCCAGCACGCATGTGCGATGAGTTCCTCGGCCCTAAGACAGCCAATCGGAAGCCGAGACGCGCGGATTATGAATTATTCAAACTTTCGAGCGACGCGGCGCCCCAGACGAACCTGGGAATCGATCGACGATTTTTGGAAACGCTAAAAAGTAGTCAAAAATTGCGAAAGCCACGGTGAAACTACGTGTCTTAAAACTACGTACCTTAAGAATCCACTGTAAGAGACAGCGACTAAGTACACAAATATCAACTTCTTCGTGTAGTTGCAACAATTAGGGTTTCCGCGAAGATTCGTTACACGGGATTCGAAATGCAGAGTTCAGCAAGGGGGTTGATCCGCGCGGATTTGATTTCGAGAAGATCTTCCTGGTTCGTGACTCCGATTCGCGTGCAGAACGAATCGGCTCGAAAAGTCGCACGCGAACTGCGAACCGGATAGCAGAATCCGCTGGTTTCGAGGTCCTCAGCTCGTTGCCGCCGTTTCCGAGAAACAAATGGATTTAATTCATGCACGGTCGACCAGGTTCGGCCAGAGATTGGCCCCGATACTGGTCAGCGAGGAATTGAAACTCGTTCGGGGCTAGCTACTTCGTGGAATATCTCCTGCAGCCGCTCCTTTCCTCGAGAAAAATGGCGGCTGGTCTGAACCAGAATGAGTTTCGTTGCCAGCGAAAGACTCTGCCAGCTGCGCCCTCCAAATTCAATATTTAAATTGAAAGTTCGAATTCGACTTTCAAATTTTAGCCCCCGGGCAGCAAACTTCGGCAAGTTTGAACGAGCAGCGTAGCTCGAAGTTCCGCGTTTCAACCTAAGCTGCTGCCTTTCAACTTCAACTTCTCGACGCGAGACTTTGTTAAGGTGGAGAGATTTTGTAAATAGGATGCGCTTTCTTGGCTGGTCGCTCGTTCTTCGAAGAATCCCTGCTTTTTTTGTTGATGTTGTTGGGCAGAATAGAATCGTGAATAAATGTTTCTGAAGAATACACTTTTCATCTGTTGTGGTGTTCCAGCGGGTTGTTAGTCTGTACTAAATGGCCGATTGTTTAAAACTTCATGATACAATCTTCGATGTGTGAACCACAGTGTAATTTCATTTTGTTTATATCGGCGCACACGGGTATCGAAGAAAATAACATTTCACCTGTTTCCATTAGTTTCTGTGTTGATACGTATGTAAATTTGTATAAAGATTTAATATTCATTTAATGCTTTAAACCAAGTATGGTTTATGTGCTTTCAAGTTTTATTGTATTCAATTATCGATTGATTCGGTATCATTGTGTTCCCTGCCGAAGGAACAACTAACAAGTCGGAGCCAACGATTCTGGTCTATTTTCTTGTTTGGCGATATCAATATTGTAAACATCATTACCCGAGCAATTAGCGACTGTCATTCCCCATTCCACCGACAAGGTAGCATGCATCTTCGGCATTCTCGTAGCCGCCTATTACCAAGAAGACGTACTACCAACGCAGGCACCGTTCAAGATCCTTAATCAGAAGTCCTTCGTGGCTCCGGCAATTAACGAAAAGCCTAATTACATCGTTTTACTCCATGCAACCGTGACCGCACGGTATAGACGTTCTACCAATTAAGCCCGCAGATCATTAAATCACACGTTTCCCGGCTGCTCGATCGTCCGATGCAATTATTCGACTCGCGATCCTACGAATCGATCAATCGTGGCGCAAACTGCTCAAACATCAAACTTTGATGAAACACCGAACACACTTCAGAAAGAAAAGTCTGTCGTTCTTGCTAAGTAACGATATCAGAGGGTAGTTTATACTAGGGGTCGGCAAACTATGTCCCGCGGGGTTATTTCTTTCCTAATAAAAAAATGTTGAACCTGTTTTTTTCTGTTACTCTATCCGGCCCGCCGAGCTAAAAATTTTACGATCTAGCAGTTTCCAAAAAAAGTTTGCCGATCCCTGAGTTTATACGATCAGAGAGCCCCGAGTGGGCGTGGCCTCGTCGCTCCCGAGACAAGGTAGCGCCCTGGAGGGCAACTCGAAGGCGGGACTTGCACAAAGAGGTTGGAAGCGTGAACATTCCGCTTCATCGAAGACGATCGCTAATTTTTCCAGAGTTTCGTGCGGGTCTGGCTCGCGCGCCGCTCTCAAGGCCGCTAATGAAGCTAATTGGGCGTAACGACGTACTGTCGTAAGGTCTGTCCAGGCACGGCTCGCTGGACGAGTCCCGCAGCTTCATCCTCGCACATGCGCCTCCTCCTTTTTGTCTCGTCCCCTCGCCCGTTCGCGTTTGACGAGCGTCGCGCGAAATTGGATGACTCGGAGCTATTTTTTCCTCGTTCCGAGCGGAAAAATTGTCTCCACGCTCGAGTCCGCGACGCGTTTTCTGAATTACGCTGATCTTGGGAATTCGGTCGATGGGTCGCCTCGGTAATGGATCTTCCAGTTTCAAGATCCATGGCTCGCGGGACAGTCGCGGAGTTTTATTGTCACGAAAAGTCGTCCGGGTCGAGACGCCTGTCGTTGGGAAAAGTGGAAATTGCGTTCTCGTGACTTCCAACGTCACGTGGAAACCGGCCTTCAGCTAGATGCCTCTTTGCCGGCGGAAATACGGCAAACACGCTCCGGGAAAGTAGAGTTCTTCAGACTTTGAGGGTCTTCTTGACAATGCGACTTGTACTCTTGGCAGAGAAGTAATGTCGGAATTTTTAGTGGAAAACAGATTTAAATGGTTTTCAAAGCTGCATTTTAGTACTTCCAACATTTTAATGAGCCCTCGTGCGGTTTGACATGGGTTAATTTTTAATTGAATTTCAGATTCCATCGTTATCAATCTTGATATGTCTGATAGAACGTTTATCCAACATTATCACTAGACTGCGATCTAAAATGGAAATTTCCTGCGTTAATAACAAAAATAATTTGAAAATCGCGCATTAACATCTTAACTTTTATACTGGGTATCGGTTTCACAAGATACTCTTTCATGTCAGAAACCGTAAAAATGATCTCTTACAAGAAAATCGGACATTTCCCATTGGTCAACTTAATATAATAGTTTTCACCACAATGTAGGTCGTATTTATAACAGACTTCTGTCGATTGCATTGAACGCCGTTTGAAGCTGTAGGTTTTTTCGGATTTTTACGGACGCAACAATGGAGAAGTTGCAGTTTTGATTGCTACAGTCCCGACAGTGAAAGTCGAAACACGTTCCGAGGTGGTTTTTTTCGATTTTTACTACCCCGATAATTCGACTCCTAGTTTTTATCACGGGAAAAGTCTTGATAGTGAAAGTTGCGGCTTTTTCCATCAAATAGAAACGTGCGTCGTAGGTCTGCGGAAAGATTCTATCGATCGAGGCAACTATTGTTGGGCAGCCTACTTTAGAAAAATCGTTATATCTCCGGAGAATTATTTAGTTACTCTACTCTGATCCGTCTGTTTCAAGCCTTTCCAAGTTGTCATCGCGGAAGATCAAAACGTTAAAATACAATAATTATAAGTACGCTAAAATTATCGGTGTTCTTATTGTACTTTCCATCTAAGTTTTATGATCCACAAGAACAGAAGTTCGCCGAAAAATTAGCAGTAACGCCATATAAAACAGTGTACATGTAGCACAGATAAAAAGGAAGTCACGGTGTGTCGCTAACGACGTTTCAGTGACCGCAAATTGTGTCTCGCAGCGATTATCGCAAAACCGGTCCCCGCTGATCGATTATTCACCGGGGAAGCGGCCGGAATCGGTACGTTTGATTCACGAAAAAGTCGATTATCATTTAGCCGTGGAATTGTATTGATTAGAGCCACAATTAGGGGACAGTTTAGCGGTGCGTTCGAGGATGATGCGACGGCATCGGATCGATCGGGCCGGAAGCAGGCTCGTTAGAGCCCGCAACGGCCGCCAGCCGGTTTGGTAGTCTGGCAGAGTCATAATTTGTTGATGTTCCGAGGCACCCCGGGGAGCTATGCCGCGTATGTGCTTCCTGTTACATAGCTTTTCCTTTTCCACCGCCGCGCCCGGCTTTCCAGCTCCCGGCCACAGCAACTGGGAAATCCTATGGATTTCCGACGCGCGCGAACTCGCCTCGGAGTTTTGTTTTATATCGGGACGACCGGTCTGTTCCCCGTTTCTCTCCCCTAGCTCTCTATCTATGTTGTTCGGTCCCCTTTGTGCTCCAATAATGGACGCCGAGCCGACGTGCTCGAGCTCTCATGAAATAGCAATATTTTCCCGGACAAGCGAACGTCCCGAGGAAATTTCGCTCGCAGCCGATTCCTTCTTCCCAATCTTCTTTTACGAGTTCAACAGCGAATAATATGATGCGTAAACGTGAAGCAATTCTGCGAATAGAGCCTCTGCGATCAATTGTTCTCACTATATACAAAATATAACAAGAAGAAACTACTCGAACGTAGCACTCGTTAAAAGTTTTCTTTCAATTTCAAGTCTCGGAAATTGTTCAGAAGTGTTTAATAGCCTCCTTAATGACTGTATTACGTCAAGCTTTGACTTTTACGGGACGGGTAGGCAACGTAATTTAGATAGTAATATAATGGGTACTCAAAATGTAAAACAAGGTGTAGCTGCACAGAAATTTACACTCCGCTAACAGTAGCAAAGGGTAAACTCTGCAGCAGCAGATTTCGTTGGGAATCCTGCAAGCCCGTTTCTATAATAATGTTAATGCAACTCAGCACGATTTCTATAATGCAACAGGCTGAAATACGATCCAGAATTTTAACCGAGCATCGACACAAAGTTTAAACATTCGCCTCGGTACGACCATTAACTCCCATAACTATTGCAGGAGACTCCCGCACGGCATTTCCGCTTCCTTCTAACATTAAACGGCAACAAGTGCCATCTCGTAAACCAATCGCGTTCACAAAGACATTCCCTGTCGTTTCCGGAGGGGTATCATCTCGTGGAACACCTCAGGCATTCACCTGCGCCTTCGGTAGAAAATATTAGATAGAGGAGCAGAAAAAGTGCCCTGCCGCTTCAGTAATCAGCTAGCGAAGTATGATCAGTTTGTTAAACCAAGTTACCCGGAGTTTCTTAACTTTTCTCGCCGAGGGGAATTTTCTCTTAGGTGGTTTTTAGGTAAATGGATTCTCTCAAGTCATCAGAAAGCTTGAATTGCTTGCGTTCATAGATATAAGCTCGGCGCGAGCCTCCTGAATACGAAAAGCTACTTCATTGAATATTTTAAATATCGGGGCTCGTGAGAAAGAAAATTGTGTCGTCAGAAAATGATGATACTTTAAAGCGTGGACAGATGTCTCAGTAGAGGCCTTTGAATATTGCGCTTGGTGTAGTCTATTATCGAAGGACAGTAAGAGGAAATAATTCCAGGTTTTCATCTTAGGAGATTGGTTCAAGAGAGTGGTTTAAAAGTTATGAGTGTTTAAAGTTGAGCGATTTACAGCGTTTTTGGTAGCTGTTGACAGGTAAGAGCTTACTGAGCTGAGCCGCTAGGTGACAGCTTAAGCACGCAGTAACGCCGATAATGTAGAGCTGCTATCTTTGAGATGTACACTTTGTGTTCTGGGACAAGCTGTGATCGAATCGTAATTAATCGATCAGTATTAATTCACAGTAACATAAACATATTTTTGATCGTTTCATAGTATGACTACAGGGGTTCTTGCGGTTATTTCGCGACCGGTTGGGAAAGCACAACCGGTGACAAAATCGCCAGCTGCGAGGATGGGAGCAGCTCGCGCTCGTTCACGAATATTTTTGGTCGGCGTAGCTTCCCGCCGAGTTGAATTCAATTAGAGCAAGAAAGGAGAGGGAGAGGAGAGAGAGAGATTGGTGGACGGGCGGAGGCTTGCTCGTGTGAACATCGCTTTAAACAGCGCCGATCGCAGCGTTGATGGTTTTTGATTGGCCGGAAGTGACGTCACGGACACGCATCGCGACTCGGCAGACCGCATTAATTCGTCGGTGTGTCTTCATTCGAGCGTATTGTTGGCTCGCGCGGTGTTTACTTTTGCGACGGCTCGGTTGCATTTTCGTTGCACTATGCCGCGTTACCTCTTTCTCCGTTTTGTCTACTTTCTCGCGCGTGCTCTTTCTTCTCTCTCTCTCTCTCTCTCTCTCTCTCTCTCTCTCTCTCTCTCTCTCTCTCTCTCTCTCTCTCTCTTGCTGTCTCTCCTGGTTGCATCGTAGACGTAGTAACAGGGTACTCGCTTTTGTGTCTCGACCAATTGCGCTTAATCTCGGCAAGCGATGCGCAACGCAGCGCGGAGGAGCCGCGATGAAAGGTATTTCGCAACGCGTGTCGCTCCGCCTGCCAGCGGCATTCAGCTCCGGATTTTATGAATTAAGGTTGTTCAACCTTGCCGAGCGTCCCGTGACTAGACTCGACGCTGCTGGTCCAGTTGGAAGCGACTGAATTACTCGCTTGATGGATGATGCACTTTGCGAGCTGACGCGACACGCGGGAATTAGGCGGCTTCGAGCTCGAGACGGGCTCTTGCGACTCGCGAAACTCGATCGGCTTCGTGGAAACTTTCGAACCACCGAGAAAATGCCCATCATTCTGTAACGTGTTGCTAGAGTTGCGCAAAAATTTTATTTAAATAAAAATTTCAAATAAAGTGGGTTTAAAACCCACTTGGAAAAAACTTACTTTATTCGAAATTTTTATTTAAATAAATTTTTTGCCCAACTCTGCGTGTTGCATATGGAGTGTCCGATTTTTATCCAATGTGTTCTATCTGCACGGTCATTCACCTTTTGTCTTTTACAAGATTGTTATCTTGTTTTGGTAGCTCTTCTTTATCATCAGCGATTAGCAAGTTAATTAATCACCACATTCTCATAAAAAAATCACATAAAAGTTATTTTTCCAGACATATAAAAGGAATACACGACAGTCGCATTGGTTGTCGTTGAAATGAACTTTATTTAAAAGTAAAATTATACGTCTAAATTAAAATTGAACATAGGATATTAAACTTTAAACGTACGAAGGTATAAAAACAACAGGCACGTAGCCGCCTTATAAAAATGACAAGAATTAGTTTATTTAGACTTTGCACGGTTCTTCTTATAATATGTGCTCTAATAAAAGTATTTATTAAGTCATTTCTTATGAAAGTATCTTTATAATTTCATTAATTGTGAAATCAAAAAATCGGTCTTAGAACCGGTCTTAGAATTAGCTTTCTAAAAAGTTTTATATAATAAAGCTATAGACCGTAACAGGATTTCTTGATCGAAACGTTTTATAAGAGTCGCATTCCAAAATCGGACATTTCATATGCAATATACTTCCTTTGGTAATTTCCTTCTAGCCGCCACTGCCACGTCGATTTATAAAAGTATTATTAAACGCAGTGGCGAGCCATTGATCAAGGAGGCAGATCCTTCGGTCCACATTGCCCAAACGGTTCTCCGCGTGCCCTCGCGATTGATCAGTGTTCAGGAGGACGCGGTAGAGACGTTTAAACCGAGAGCACGACACAGTTTATAAATTACGGCAGGAAGCGCGTCGGTTCTGCGCTCGGCGCTCATGATCTCGCTGATTTTATGCGCCTTCCGCCCCCGCGCGTTTTACGTCGTCGCCGCTCGCACGGAACGGTCGTTACGGGCTGCCACGCGTTACTTAGCCCCGATAGAACCGTATTATTTCGCACGTCGTAAAGACGGTCGCGGAAAGAGAGCACATCGTTAATTCCGGCGGGGGGTAGAGGGGACAGTAAACATTTTTTAAAAATCCATACTAACAATGCACGTGAAAGTTGCATTTGTTATAAACGCTTTCAACGTTTCGATACTCAATTGGGATTTTTGGTCCACTTGATCCACACATAGTGCGCTAATGAAAGTACTCGTTCAATTAACCTTGACTCGAGATGATCATGAACAAGTATCGAGGGGACTGTAAACACTTTTAATCAGTGGCTTATGATTTTACGATCGAATCTCGAAGATTGCCGGAGGTTTAATCATTCTGGTGCACCTCAATGTTCAAAGAAGTTCCCCCGTAGTGCACCTCGGCTCGGAGAGGTTTCTTTCTCGGTTTTATTGTTCCCGGAGGATCGCGCACCTGCTTTTACAACCGCTAGCGCGGACAAGAACAAGTCTGTTCGATTATCTTAGCGACACTATCCGCTGGTCCCCGACAGTCAACAAGTCCCCCGTCAACTCTCCTCTCCCTTTCTTCCGGCCCGCAGCTAGCCCAGAGTGCCTCGGTTTTACTGACGTCCTGAACGAGGATGTCGCGAGAACAACAAAGAGCCGGATTACAGGGCTTTAAGACGTATATACGAGCTCGTAAAACCGTAACCGCACACTGTGTCGCAGATGTTGCCGTGCCTGGCGCGCGGAGATTTACAAGCGGCGGGTTTCACTCGGCGAATTTAATTACCGGCTTGCTTATTCTTGGTCGAACCCCCGACGAACCGCGATCTCCGTCATCGGGAGGAAACTTTGCACGGATCCAGCCTTGATCGCGACGGGATCGACTAGACGTTCGTTTTTGTCAGCCTTACGACCGCGCAACCTTTCCCTGCTGCCTTATATCTAGCAGCAGACTAATTGCGAGCTGGAGGACGATCCCGGGCTCGATAAATAAAACTGTATACATACTTTGCGTGCGACAGTAATCGACTACTTACATCGCTGTCGCGTTCGCCACACCCTGCTGCAACGTTTACTTCTCTGCCGCTTTTGTCCACAGCTGATTCTGTTGGTGAAGGGAGTTAGGATTGCGAGAAGACTAGTAGCGAAGGCGTGATTAGTTCTAAAATGTTTCGAGTTCGTTCAATATGTTTTCTTTCGAGGTTCGCAATCACGTATTCGATGCTTGTTTAATTTGTGGTGGTTCGGGATCATTGGTAGACAAGTAGCGAGAGATTCCAGTTTCCTAAGAACATCCTCTTCACCTTCAAACTTTCCAACTTTCATCGAAGAGTATGAATTGAAACGGTTCGATGAAGTTTACAAGTATTGCCTCTCTAATTGAAATCGATTGAGGATCGAGGCGAGACAAGTATCGAAACAGGTCGGCCATTGATACTGAAACTTTCTAGCAATTATTGTTAGTTCGTTTCGGTTTGTTTTATTTGTAATTGGCGAGGATTTAAGAAGAAGCACCTGCTGGTGGACCTGCTGTCCACAGATAGAAGACAAAGAGTTCGCGGGTTAAATTGGCGGAAACACGAAATATCGAAGAAAAAAGGCGCGGAACGGTAAAATTGACGATCGTTTAGAGACGAGTGGGTATTCCTCGGTGCCGGAACATCGGAGCAAAAGGCCATAACTTCCGCGAGTTTTCACACAGGGACCCACGAAGCGATCGTTCGAAGTTCGCGGGCGGAACGACTGGCTGAGCGTCGAGGGGAAACGACGGGAACCGTTTACGTTCCGCGGAATTTAATTAGCATCGCATTACCCGATTGCCCGGGCAATTTACGGGCTTGCATTCGGCCTCATCATTAGCCGGGCCTCCTTCGCTAAAGGACGACAGATTTACGAGGCGCGGCGACTGCGCCTACTCCATTTACCTCCTATTCGAAATCATCCGTGGCCTGGAACGACACGGGGAAAGCACACCGTAGCATAGCATCTCTTTCGTTCTCTCGATCCAATCACGCGGTAACAGGTATCGCGAGACTTTCAATGGGAACGGGAACCTTCTACGACCGGCTAGTATCACTTTCCGCGTGGCACAATGGTGTCTCGAGAACTGGACGCTGAGAGGCTGTTCCTCGGTGTCGTCTAACCTAACTCCCTCTCTCTCTCTGTCTCTCTCTCTCTCTCTCTCTCTCTCTCTCTCTCTCTCTCTCTCTCTCTCTCTCTCGTTCTCTCTCATGATAAATTCAATAAGGCATTCGAATTCATGGCCTTCCTTTAATGGAAGCTAGAAAGTTTGGTGTTGGGGAAGGTTCGTTCAGGAAGCTAATGGGGTTGCATATTGACGACCTGCCACGATACTTATACTTACTGGTCCACGTAAATTACTAGACTGCGGATTTTATGCGTTTATTACAAAAATGGGTAGACGCAATTTAAACCAGTGAAAGAATTAAATGAATTTAAGAATGTTTTTTTACCTTTTTGGGATTGTTAAAGGGAGAATGACCATTTTATGTGACTTGTGTTTCATACAATCGTTGCGAACAATTTTTATATTGCATGAAGATGCCGCAGTCTATAAATTAAAGTAGAATATTTTTTTGCAACGAACACGAACATAGTTATTTCAACTCCATGGATTGTTCAAATCCCGACCGCGGCATTCGTGACTCGATATCAAAATTTATCTCACGCATCCGGTTCCACAAAATGGCGTCGAAACTCCTTGACCCGTGCAGAATTTACGGTCTACCCTCCTGATCTACGCTTTTCTTCGAAACTCGATTCAATAATATTCTCGCCATTAACCCTTTGGATGCACGACCGACCCCATCGAGAATATCCACGGGGTAGAAACCCTCTGTTTGATGTACGGCGACTCGCATAATCGAACATTTGTCACGACCCTATTGTTCGTGAACTTTAACCTATCATTTCTTCTATTCCATTCATGTTTTTACGTATTTTACGGTAGAACCGTGGGAACAGAATAGCTTGTAACGTTTTATAATAATTTTTGGGTTTTCTGAACACATCACCTCTTCCTTCACCTGTTTATTGAGTAAAATGTTGTTACGTACCGCAGTTTTATATGTTTTAAATTGCTCCTGTTTGTTTTAGCTGAACGTTACGTTCTGTTACAATGCGATTGTTTCACGACCACTTTTGTACGTATTCACCAAGTCGAAAGAGTCCCAGGTATATTTGGAAAAACACAGTCGACAAACAGTTCAGTGAAACAATTTTAAACTGCAAACTCTGCAACAACAGAGCCTGGGTTTATGTCGACACGTAGTATAAAAATCGTCATTCAATTACTCAGTTATCGAATTAATAAACCGAACATTCAGAGAGCTTTGGTAACATTTCTAGAAGAATTACAGCGAAGCTGATTGTCAATATAAGGGTTGAAGTGTGAAACAAAAATAGTTGAGTACCGCGAACCGATTCCGAACAATTTTCTCGGGGGCCGCGTCTCCGGATCAGCGATCGAGAAGCGAATCCATTGCAATGAACAGATCATCACCGATCTATCAGCGTCGGAACGGCAGTAGAAAATTCGTCCATTATACATCCCAGCAGCTGCATCCCGTCGTGCACCGGGGCTCTCCCCGAAAAATCGCAATGGCGCAGCGCAAAAATCGGGGCACGCAAGCGCTAAGGCCAGCCAAAATCTTTGCCGGTGACGCAACTGTGTTCGGTCTGCGCCGCTGCGCGCCGTAAAGGGGGGAGAGCACCGGGACCAGCCGATTTGGAGGTTAGGGTCGCGATTCGACCGATGGATTAGGCACGGTAAAGAGAGAGAGAGAGAGAATTTGGATGGGCGACGTTTCGTGGTGGTCCTGGCTCGCGAACTCCCGGAACGGTAGCTTGCCCGAGAGGAAACGGTGGAGAGAGAGAGAAAAAGAGAGAGGGAACAGAGGCCTTTGTAGCGGCGATGGCACCGTGCCAGATTGTTCCCAGCGATCCCCTATACTCTATACTAGCAGACCTGCGAAAACCAGCCCCGAAACCCACGTTCCATTTATTGTCCGCGTAGAAAACGTACGACGCCGACGCGGACACGCGCGCCGAAATAATCGAAGGACGAGCCGCTCGCGGAAAGGTCATGGATGCTTCTCTTTTCTTCTCCTCTCTGCATCTCTCGACCAGGAGAAATTTCTTCGCCGCTTCTCCCCGAGAACAACCTCTTCGAGAGCCGTCCCTCGCTTGCCTCCAGAATTCTTCGGAAATACTCGATTGAAAGCTTTTGTTCGGCCCTTCGACGGATACTGCTGTGCACAGAGAAGTTTTTCAGGCTTGCTTGATATCGTTCTGTATGAATTTTTTCGTCCTTTCTTCGTGGAACGTCGCGTCCTATGGCAGAGTTATTCGCTGGCTTGATCGAAAACCCTCGGAAATGCTCGATGGAAACCTTTTGTCAGACCTCTGTGCCTGTGTCACAATGTATGAAGAAGTTTCACGTTTAGTTAACATTCTTTCGTACTAGCTTTCTCATTGCTGGTCCGTGAAATGTCTTCTACAATGATTCGTTTGCAAAAGTAAGTAGCGAAACGACGGCACGATAGCTGAAACCGATGAAAACAGTATGATTGACTAGAAAATACTGCGTGCATGAACTTCCGCGACAAGAACTACGGTAAAAGAGTTGAGAAACTTACTTTCCATCTGAACCTGTGAACAGGTAGCAATTACATCGATCAATATAGTTTTCCGGAAAGACCTACGGTTAAAAAGTACAAAGTTCGACTCTATAGATCCTATAGCGCCACAGCACGACGTTCTGCATTCGCATCGAGCTACGCAAACGTAAGTTTCCAAACTGGATCATCTTCCACATCTCCTCTAGGTGATTGAACTCGATTCTACCAGAGAACGATCAAAAGTTTCTCTTTTATTACTCCGTTGAATGCACTTATTCCTTCTCCAGATTAAATAGTCGAGGGTCGTGATACATAAATCACTATTGTGGAACTTGCTTTCTTGAGTTTTGGGAATCTCGTATTAATCTTGTTACAAACTGGGATACCCATATGCTAATTTTGATATCGATCGTTTCCTTGTAACAAAATGCTCGATTCATTCTTTAGCTATCCTAGATCGTCTTTCCTGACGTCGTAAAATTTCAAAAATTCTTGCAACTTGACCTAGAAGCGGAGCGACCGTGTAACAACTGTTATTGCCGCATACCGCCGCGAAAATGAGAAAATTAGTTCGAGATTAAGTCATCAGCTGGTGGAGCGGCTCGTCCTCGACCAGAATTTTCTAGGCCGACTGATCCACTCTTTCACCTTTCGGTCTCAACCGTCGAACTTCGAAGAACTTTCACACCGCTCCTCTATTTTATTAACCCCTTGCAGTACCTTTTCTTTTACAGTTACATTGACTAGAACGTCTTTATGCACAAAAATGTTGTAGAAGGGAAAAGAAAATGAATATTATTTGACTGCATTTATTTGAATGCTTAAGTATTGATTACAAAAGAATTACATTTTATTTCATCTAAAATGAAACGCGTAACATTTATATTTGTTAGACTTTGTTAAGAACCTTCATCACGAGTTTGCTC
This sequence comes from Lasioglossum pauxillum, assembly GCA_933228785.1. Taxonomy (NCBI): domain Eukaryota; kingdom Metazoa; phylum Arthropoda; class Insecta; order Hymenoptera; family Halictidae; genus Lasioglossum; species Lasioglossum pauxillum. The sequence continues at coordinate 15,879,023 of OW121700.1, forward strand.
CGAGTCCAGCTCCGAGTTCATTTGTTTGTGTATTTATGAAGAAATTAACCTGGTGAAATGTATAACAGTGAGAAATTTAAGAATATTGTTATGCCGTTTTCAACGTAAACACACTATTGAGGGATGAAATTAATTTTTATTCATCTACAGCTTCCCACAATCGATGCAGCATTTTTTTTTACTTTGCAATAAAGATCCGCAGTCTAGTTATCAGACTGCTGTAGCGTGTAGCGAACGATGTACACTCTTTGTTTACGACTATTGCACGTGATCGTTAACAAACCTGTCAAAAATGGAGCCGCTCCGGCTGCAAGGTGCTCAATTAAGAAGGAGCCCAGGCGCTTTTAGCAGGCGCGAAGAGTAGGTCATCCCTTCTGGAGCGTTGGAGGTTGGATATTGAATTTCGTGCGCTGAATACAGGCCGGAGAGTAGTTATAGAGAATTTCTGTAATTCTTCGTCTTTTTTTCCTCTTCCTATTCGCGACCCCTTACGAGGTCGATGGAAAGCTGGTTTAAGTATTCAGAGGAGGAATATGCTCACGCGCAGCTGCAGTTGTCCGAGGGAACAGGAGTTTATCGAGTTTCGTGCCGAGAGTGATCAAATAATTACCGTTGAAACTTCATGGTAACTTTTCCCGATTAATAATATATCCAAAGCCGAAGCCCGAGCGAGCCGAGCGAGCGTAGCGAGAGCGGACTATGCATTTAGATTTTAGAAGATCGAAGCGTGGTTAACGGCGAACAACACGCGATTTGCAATTCTGCGGAAAGAAGAAACGAGCCTCCGGCGAACCTTGATATTACTTTGTAAACGTTGTTATCGTCTGGGAACAGCGAGGATATTTTTTCCGCAGATACGATATCGATGAGTGCAACGCTTTGAATATCGAGTCATGGAAAACGCTGGAAAAGGTCACGGTTGCTTGTCCAAATTCATAATTTCAATATAATTTTGTAGGATGTTTTATGTATTTATGTGTTTCTTGAAGATTTACCCATTTACTGCATTTCTTTCAAAACCTTGCTCCTCTAAAAATATTCAAAAATTTCTCTGAACGGTTAAACCTAGATTACTCTTAGATTTTAAAAACCGAAGTACAAATCTATCATCTGTAAATAATGAGCATTAGGTGCGCACAACGCAACCAATCAAGCAGATGTCACAACTCCTACACTTGAATGAAAAGTACATGGACAAATATGTGTGCATCGTTTTGTTTGAACAGATAAGAGCAAATAGTTCTCGGTGTCTGGCACGCAGACGGAATACTAATTTTCCAGTGGTTAATCCAAAGATGGAAACCCGCGAGCTCAAAGGACAATTAATTACTGGGAAGATATATTTCCCGATGAGTTAATGAGATCGCGCCGAAGTTCGCGTCGCGTTATTTAAATGAAGCGTCACGTAATTTCGCGTCGGTGCTCCGTCACAGCTCGACGAGAGTCGCTTTCGACTCGAACGTTTCGGAGCTTTGGCCGGAAAAGTACAAAGAGCGTTTACGGAATAAGCTCTCCGGTCTTTGGACGGTGAACCTTTTGTGCGGCGCGTACGCAAACGTAACGTTTCCGAACAAAACCGGCGCGGTGCTCCATTGTTTTACCCGGTGAATGGAGATAGGATATCTGCGCGAAGAAACGGCGCTGGTGACACACCCGAGAACACTCCTCTCCTCTTCTCTTTCCGCGTTTCGATATCGCGGCTACGAGATCGGGATCTCGTCCCGCAATGCTTGCAATTAGATAAGATTTCCAATTTCGAACCGGACGCGCAAAACGCTCGGCCACCTATTAAATCCGCGCTACGTTTTGCTTCCGAACCAATAACATAGTCTTTTTTCTAACCCACTGTAATGTTTCCTTCTGAAAGAATCATTTAGAAATTCACTGCAAATTAGACAAAATTTCCGATTTCGAACCGGAACGCGCAGAACGATCGGCCACCAATTAAATTCGTACTGCGTTTTGTTTCCAATACCATAGTCTTTTTTTAACCCATTGTAATACTTCCTTTTAAAACAAACATTTAAAAATTCACTCGTGCTCAGTCTAAAAATTCGCTCGACTATTTCGAAACAAATAAGTCGATTTCAGAGAACGTCGCAATAAAAATCTCTAAAAATTCGAACAAGTGCTTCCGAACCAATACAATAGTCTTTGTTCTAACCGATTGTAATGCTTCCTGTTGAAACAAACATTTAAAAATTCACTCGTGCTCAGTCTAAAAATTCGCTCGACTATTTCGAAACAAATACAGTGGGTGTACAAAGTATTCGTACACTTTTTAGAAACTAATAACATTTTTATAATTGTACCAAACAACCTGATCTTTTTATAATCAATTAGAAGCATTGGTTTACGAAATGATTATTATACAAAAAAGATTTTCCAAAAATTATAATTTACAAGGTTGGATGCAAAAATAAAAAAGGTATTTTTTAAAACTTTTTTATTTGGGCCCTTGATGAAAATTTACAATGTATGTTTTATAGATCTATGTTAGTCATACACATGTTGAAAATTTCATTGAAATCGATTAACATACACACGAGCTACCACCGGTTAAAAGTGGTGAAAATCGTAATTTTCCACGACTTTTGATCAGTTTCTGCTTAAAATCCACAGAATCGTACATCTTTCGACGCCTGTTGTTTTTTCCTGCGTCAATCGATTTCGATGAAATTTCCAACATGTGTATAAAGAACATGGATCTAGAAAACATATGTTTTAAATTTGCATTAAGTGCCCAAACAAAAAATTTTTAAAAAATACCTTTTTTATTTTTGCCTGCAACCTTGTAAATTGTAATTTTTGGAAAATCTTTTTTGCATATCAGTTTGTAAACTAATGCTTCTAATTGATTATAAAAAATCAGGTCGTTTGGTACAATTATAAAAAAGTTATTAGTTTTTAAAAGGTGTACGAATACTTTGTACACCCACTGTAAGTCGACTTCAGAGAACGTCGCAATAAAAATATCTAAAAATTAGAACAAATGCTTCCGAACCAATAGCATAGTCTTTGTCCTAAGCGATTGTAATGCTTCCTGTTGAAACAAACATTTAAAAATTCACTCGTGTTCAGTCTAAAAATTCGCTCGACGATTTCGAAACAAATAACTCGATTTCAGAGAACGTCGCAATAAAAATCTCTAATACTGCGAATACACGTAGGCTCGTTGAAAATAGAACAATCCAGTCATTTTTATTGTTCGCCGCTCCCGCTCTTAAGCGAAACTCGAAACCGCAAAAGTTTCCCTCCGACAGCTCCCCGTCCGAAAAACTTTCCACTTTCGCGACCGTGCAACCAATCAACGTTGTTGTCCTTGGACGATGAGTGTTTAAGAGCGTTTCCCGTCGAGGATCGAGTTTTCTCTCCCCTCTCGACGTAACACGAGGTAGAATAGGGACGAGCGAGCGTCTCATCGTCGGAATTAGATCAGGATCGTCACCGTCGAGCGAAAATTCTTTTTCGCAGTCGAGTCTCTCTCTCTCTCTCTCTCTCTCTCTCTCTCTCTCTCTGGCTCGGCAATCTTATTCGAGGAGAAAATTGCAGGTATAACCGATCTATTCCGGTCGGATATAACGATCGCGCCGGCGCCAACTGCAATCCTCTTTTCGTCGTGCGCAAGCTCCTTTATATCGCTGATTTATGAATTTCCCCGAGAGCGATAATACTCGTTTCTCCTCGAACTTCTGTCCTTTCTGTAATTTTTTCTCTTCCCTCTACGATTTGTCTTCTTTTTCTCCGCCCTCGGTATTTCGAGAGGGAATTCTTGGTCACCGAGAAGTTGCGGACGATCCTCTGCTCCGATTCTTGGCCGGTCAAAGTTGCCGAGGTCGAAAGTTCGAAATCGGATAAGACGCTCGGAGAAGCGGGAAAGAGGTCGCGAGATTCCCGCGACGGGTTCCATCCCGGTGTTATCGTGTTATGGGGAAAATAGCCAATCGATGTAACCGTGAATCCTCTCGCGGATCTGCTGCCTCGCTTATCTACGCTGATTATTCCGCGACTCCGATCCTCTGTTTGCGAACTCTCACCGTTGAGCTGTTTCGAACACGATGTTGCTCTTCTATCTCTCGCTTGTAAGCTTCGAATCACGGAGATGATCCGATCCTGTCCTCCGCGGCAAATTTTAACCCTTAGTACTAAACAAAGTACTGTTCACATTATTAGATATTTTTGCAGTATTATATTTTCTCATATTTATAAAACGAACGAAGAAATTGTACATGAATTCATAACAATTTGTGACTACATTCACATTTACTGCCTGTTCACTGCATCCAAACATTTTCTTCGATAAGAATGTCTTTGTTAAAAAATTCGTTTCAGGGTTTCGGCTAGCACATTTACAATGTAGCAACCCTCCCGGTTTTACATGGTCGACCGGCTTCAGAAGTTCGATTGTATCGCCAGCAATTCTCGAATGAAGCACCCGTTTTATCGAGTCTGTAGTTTTTGATCGATTGGAGGCTTCGTTTCTGATACGCACGATCCATATGTCCCGTGCAACAAAATAGCACCCCAGAATGAACAGCGGCGGGGGGTAGATTCGAATAGGGTCCACTTCCAGCGGAGCAGCGTGCAGGGTCCATTTTACACACGAACAACGCTGCGCACGAACGGATGCAGTGGCTCTCACACGATTCTCCTCTCTCTCCGCCTCGAATTCGAACCGCAACGGTCGCGTCGTCGAGAAATTCCATTTTTTGAGAACGAAGCGATGGAAACCACGAAAATACAAAAATTTGTGAATCGCACCTTAACTTTTACCATTTTGTTACTATGAAACTATAAACGAATGATTTTAAAAAATGATTCAACAATTTCTATACTTTTACATGTTTCCTTTATCCAGAACAAAAATGGTAACTTCACCTTCGAACGTTTGGTGAAGTTCCTAAATTCGGCGAGATAAGGGGATTCTAGACGCTGAAATATTTTTGCCAACTTTTCACTCGATTCGCGGTTTCCCTGGGCGCCGTATCACGTCGTAAATTAAATACTTACTCGCCAATGGTCCGTAAAACCTCGTCGCCGTGGAGAGAAGCAATTTCGAGGCTGGGCAAATCTTTCTTTAATGGATGCAGAGGCTCTCCATCGTCGGAAAGCCCCCCTGTGGAAGTCCAAACCCTCGTTAGCTAAGCCTGTTGTCATGGTAAGAGGGTCGTACGCATTCGCAGGATGTCATGGGGGTTGCATTGTCCATGTCGAGCCGAGCGTTTTTATTTTCCGCTCGAGGAGGAAGCGCTCGTTCGCGCCTCGGGCGACTTTCGATGCGACGCGACGCGACGCTTCGTGATTGCGAGGAAACAAAGCTGGGGGAAGTAATTTGAAAATCGCTTTGAGATGAGAAATCTGGACCTCGAGGGCTGCTCTCGCTGCGCTGTTTTTCAAATTTCTTCTCTCGAGTCTCAATATCCCCTTTTATCTCGTCTAGTCGTTCTAAAACTTTTGCGTGCAATATTAAAATTGTTAACCGTAACAATTGGAAGTTGGAAAATGCATTTCCAGCGACATCATCAAGTCAGAGGAAATGTAACATTTTTAAGTTCACCTAATGCCTCCTTCATTTTTACCATAAATTTATAAGAATTTCTTGACAGTTTTATGTTTTCGTTGCGCTGCTTTGCGAATATTTCTTTTTTCGAGACGGATTTCAATATCCCGTTTTATCTCGTCGAATCGTTGTTGTTGCGAGCACTGAATATTATTTTTACACACAGGTTCACTCAAAGGATATTTTAATCTCGCTATGGTCTTTGTTAAATGGTAGGGTATATTTTTTATAAAATCAGAGAACCCATTGACGTTTTACTTTGCTGATTTATTGTAGTGGAACGAGATTATCCTCTCGGTGTTTAAAAAAAAAAATTGTTCATGTTTCCGGGATTTATTTTTACTGAAAAAGAGTTTCCTGTCCTCGAATAATTTATATTTGTTTTGTTGTTTCGAAAAGGTCGATCCGACGAGATTTTAAATTTTACTGTATTCTTCGTTGAATGAAATTGTTGTTGAAGAGAACATTTCGTTTCTAAAATCTGGTTGCTCTTATTACGCCTTCATTGTCAAGGTGATGGCCGAACCATTTACATTAACATCCATTAAACGTCATTATCACAAACAGGTAGTTCAAAGACTAATGCAATTTCATCGTATTCTTGCTTAAAAAGAATATCCTCCTCCTCTTTCATGAAAATTACAAAATGTTCTCTCTTCACGCCGGATTTTAATCTGGCAAAATAACTTCTCAAACAACTTTTGTACAATACAAGTATTGTATGAGCTATTATATCAATTTCATTTTAATTATTCTAGGTCGGAGGAAATGTTTAATTTTCAAGTTAAAATAGCTCCGACAGCAAAGGGCTAAGAACTGTCGAATTTTTCAAATATTTTTACAAACTCTGTGGGATTTAGTAATTTCGGTTTTATGCGTTTTTTAGATTGGAGACAATAGCGGTGCGACTGAACGGCAACAGTGCACACCGGGGGGTTAAAAAGGTTACAGAACGTTTCATGGAGGTATCGGGATGCACACAGCGCAATTGCAATGGAGATTCCCGTCGATTTTTTTTCGCCGGCGCTTGCACCGATAAAATTATCGGTGGAATTGTTACGAGCATTGTTTCAGATGCGTTTCGCACGCACCGACGCGCGTACGCTTGCCTTCCGATCGCATGTTCGCGACGAATTAACGAGCGGGGCCCGCACAAACTCAAATCCCCTGCGGGATCTCGCTATGTACCGGGTGTGTATGTATATTACCACGGATATATATACTTTGACACGCGATGCGTCGTTTAGCGATCGAGATCGAGTCGAGGGTTTCCGACGGGATAGATCGGCGCAGTTTATGGGCCATTGCACATTAAGTCGTAGTGCAATCGACGTCGTGCTCGTCCTTTTGCTTTCTTCTCCCTGGTGCGTGTCACTCCGATCGCTATAAACTAAACGCGATAGGAAGAACATTTTTGCAATGAAAGTGACTACACTTTATAACAAAGTTCAACCGCTAAGCGAATGCAAATTACTTGGGGTCGTTCGTTTAATTGCAAACTGCTTTCTTCCGTAATCGACGCCGTTTCGCAGCTGTAATCGAGGTTGTAGCAATCGGCGTGAGCTGCGATTGGCAATTACAGAAAGTAACTTGTAATCGAGGTGTAGTTTATTTCGCGTTGTTCACCATTCGCAGGACTCATGTCGGAGTGTTCTATTTTATTGGGTTTTCCGGTGAAAATGAAATACTGGTATCCTGGCTTTAATATTGGATGTTCAGACTGCATGTGCGCGTACAGTGGACGTTCCATTAGCCTCGTCATTTTTAATGTGAATCTTGAAATCGTTCAAATATCCAAGACATGGATTTCCGGTTTGATAAAATGTGAATACAACATTTATTCTTTTATCTCGAATAAAATACTGTCTTTCCGTTCCATTCGTTCATACATTAATTCTTAATATATCATTTTTAATCACAGTTCAAATATCGACAAATGCTCGGAAATGAGAAATTCAGTGAATAATTATTAGGTGTGTAAATAAGTTGTTTTCCCTTTTTTTCCAAATTCAAGATTTCATTACATTTTACGTACATAAAATGTAATAAAATCTTGTCTGATGACTCCCAATCTTCCTGCCAATTCTTCTTGTGTCTGGGTCTGATTTTCGTTGAGCAATTCCCCTAACCGACCGTCATCAAACTTTCTCGGTGCACCTGAACGATCGTCGTCTTCCAAATAAAAATTTACGGCTTTAAGTCTTTGGTACCACTTTTTGCATGTTCTGTAAGATACAGCGTTCTCTCCCAGTGCTGCACAAACAATTTCAGTAGCTTCAACAGCTGATTTCCTGACGCAAATGATGCTACTCGCACGCCATATTGCTTGAAATTGTTGCATAGGACTGGAACTAAAAGAATGCTCTTTCGGATGGCGCCAAAATCGGGAACTAATTCGAATTCAGTCAGAAGTTATGATCATAGAAAAAAGGGGAAGGAACTTATTTGCACACGTAATACTTTTTAGAACCACCGTGACAGTATGTTCCCGAAGTTCTCGCGCGCAGATCGAGGACTGCATTACGGTGCGTCGCACAATGGTCCAAACGGGCCATTTAGCTGGACAAAATTATTCTAGCATTATTTTAAGACTTAAAGCCGTAGTGAAGTAGATCATTGGATTCGTCTTGACATCAGCTACAACAATATGTAATAAAAAATACTTAGTGACATATAAAAAATTAACATGATCATATTTTTTTGTGGAAAAAAAAAGTTTTGTGAAATTTTTTTATTGGGATTTATAGATGACTGGGTATCGATTAACTTTTGTTGGAAACATTTTCTTGTCAGATTATCCGAAATGTTCAAAACATGGTGGTGATGACAATTGGGCATTTGCACCGAGAAGCTTCCAAACTGAACCTTTTCATTGATTTAGCTGGCCAAAATTATTTATAATGTTTAATGATCCCCCAATGTTTTCAAATCACGTATAATATCATTTTGTATTTAAGTAATTTAAAAATATCATTTCGCAAGAATCACAAACGCAACGGCCGCTTGACGCGGTAAAGAAAATGCTGTGAAAAGAAGACGAGCAAATTCGAGCAGCTAATTTTTATTTTACTGTACGCTCAAACCGTTGACAATTATAACCTCGTTTAAAAAACTGCCCGAACGCTCCCGGATGTACAACATAATCACTCATGAAGTGTTACAATCGTAACAAATATTATTCACATACTAATCATGTTGAAATGTAAATAATTACCAAACGATATACAATCAAAAGGTACAAAATTGTTGAAAGTATAGTTCATACTTACTTGCAAAACTTTCATCGCTTTCATTGCGTTCAAAACACAAAAAACTGTCTCATCGAATTTTATCGGCAAGACATGTACTACGAGAATCTCTAACTTTCGATGAAGTACAGCACTTATTGGGTGCCTGAATAATAAAAAAAACTATTAGTACATTGTGCCCCATATATTAAACTATAGCAAGCGCAAAAATCGACTTTTGGCCAGCTAAATCGCTGAAAGGGACCACTGTGCGCCGAGTCGAACCGTGGTGACTATCTTCCTCTGGAAAAGCAAAATTTCCAATCGATAGTATCCGCGTTGACGTTGGTCCGAGGGTAATATCAGGGCTAACTAGTTATCGAGCCGACGAAGCCGAAAGTTTTCCCGGTGTCGGTGGCGTTTGAAATGCCCGCGCGGGAACAGTGAACATTCGACAATGGCCCCGAAGTTTTCTCGTTAACCGTTCCGAAAGGGGTCGAGGAAGGGTGGTCGGTTGGGGAAAAAAGGCGAAAGAATATCCGAAGAGGGACAAAGGACACGAAAGAGAGGAGGCAAAAAAGAAGAAGGAGTAGGAGGAAGATCAAGGAGGGTTTGGGGGGCAGCGTTCACCGAAAATTACTGGACCCGGGGCTGGTTGCTCGGTCGCCGGATAACGCAAGCAAGTAATTAAAAGTTCTGGCGGTTCGTTTGTCGGGTAGCCGGAGGTATCGCTAATCGAATTCGTATCCCGTTCGAGAGAGCCGACCGGACGAAATAAAGGATCGAGAGGCCACTTCTCCGATCGGTTTTATCCCGCCGTTTGCCCAGACATTGAAAGCCGCCGGTGTTTCCGGTTTGCTGGATTTTTAAACGATCAAAAGTGAACATTATCGGCCGTCCGTTGCTGCAAGTCAATCCACGACGATCGAATGGGCTCGTGATTAACGGCGGTGAGGGTGCTTCTCGGTTAAACACGTGATTTCCATGGCTTTTTCCACGGGAAATTCCAGGTTACGTATTCCCGTTTCCTTCGGTTTTAACGTCCGCGCAAATAGAAGGCATTAAAGATCGAGGATAACAGGCCGAAAATGAAATGAAACGTAGGAACGATTCAACGTAAACGGATTTTTCCAATGGCTGTATAAATGCGAGGCACTCGAAGATCGAGAATGACATTTCACATAAAATGAGAATGGAACGTGAATGTTTCTACGTTCATTTTATTTATTAATAACAGGAAGAATGTCAGGACAAGAGGCAAAAATGTATAAAATAACAAAGGTCGAATACGGAATGGAAGTTGCGCGAACAAAATGAAATAAAGAGATTTTTATTTTACATTGAGTCCATGCACGAACGTATAAAGTGGTCATACAAATTTGTATGATTAAAAATACTTAAAAATATCAATAATGGTAATTGAGGTAAACAATTTTTATTTTGCACAAAGATCTAATTATCGAAGACGAAATTGAAGAGAGGAAGGATGAAACGTTGATAAACGAACTCGATAACATCCTGAATAACATTCCGGCGAATTTCCTGCTCCGTAAATTAGCGTTCACCACATATTAGACAGTGTCCATGCCGCCATTTCTCATCGACAACTCGTCGAGTTAACAGTTTCAGAGCGATCGAACGAGGGAAAAGAGGATTTGAAGGAGAACTATTCCGTTAGCCGGCGGTCGAGCGGGTTAAAATTTTTCAATTTCCTGGCTTCGTCGCGATCTTGCTCAGTGTTTCGCTCGCGTAGATAGAGGCCTCATTTCCGGCTAGGTCCGTGGAAAGTCGTGTGTTTGTCGGTTTCATACTGGTGGCGTATCGATGCGTCCACCGCACACCGTATTCCCCAGATAAGAACGTTTTTTCGCGGGACTCTTTCGGCGGCGAATTGAATGGACAGAAACGGAAACTTTTTCTTCCATTGAGTCGCGGTCTTCGTTTCACAGCCACCCCAGTTCCATCTTTCATGGAAGTGGACCAGTTAACCCTTTGAGCGACGGGCTCTGACATCGTATTTTGGAGTAGGCCATCCTCCTTGGTATTCGTGCATGCCAGTCAAATTGCTCAGGAGGAATGAGTGAGTGTTTGGATGGATGACAAAAATAGTCGCTGAATTCTTCTAACAAATTGTGTTCCTGTTAAGTCTTACGAACACTCGACATTTCATTCTCTCTTTAGAAAAATAGCGGAGAAGCTAGGCAAACGAGGATAGTAAAACTTGAACTTTAGATTCTCAGCTTAAACGGTTGTGACGAAATTGCTTTCCAAGTAAGATTAAGCGCATTAAGTACGTTTTATCCTCTATCCCTGAACTTATGCTGATGTTTATGCAAATGTGCATTTTACTGCCAAGTCTCTCTAATCCCAGAACAACTTTCTACTCTGTGTCGCACTTTAAAATTTCATAAAATCAGACGAAGATTGACCCTGCTCCTAAATATCCATTTTGTTCTTTGTTTTTAATGTAGCAGTCATTTTAGAATAGCATCGTCCACTAATGTTCTATAGGGTGATTCAAATTCCTCGGAAGGCGTAGGGACAAGTAGAAGAAGGAAATTCTGTCGGCGTTTCCACGGGGCCCAGTAATTTTCCTGAAACGTTTAGAACGACTATTCCATTGGACGTTGTTCGGGTACTTGGTGCAGGTTCGAATAGTGGCGCGAACGATTGGCTTGTCTACGCGTGGGCATCCAGTAGCGACCCATGTGGCGGCGACAAGTGAATTCAGCATGGGTCGCTCGTATTTCTCCTCTGGAACGTGACTTTATTTCCGTCGGGGAAGGCCGGTTGCTGGCCCACGCGGCCTCGTGATCGCCATTTTAACTCCTGGCCGTTTACTATGCTGCTTTCGGGAATCACTGTACACGTATATCCTCGGAAAACAGCTGCCAAACATACAAACACGCGGCATTAGAACCAGACTTGATTTCCAAAACGTTCGAAATCATTATAAAATATTCTGCGTTTGGAAAGACTGATAATCCACTCTGCTAGATCGTGTAGAATGCTGAATAATAATAGTAGCCCCCTCCATCATTTGTCATAGCTCCCAAAAAATTAATTCCCCACGGAGTTTAAACTTAGTTACATCGTGAAAATGTCAGTCCACAATTAATAATTCAGCCACGTGGTGCAGCAATCCTCGTTTACCCGTTCTAGACACTATTTTAACCTTTCGTGTCAATAATAATAATCAATGAAGACTGCAGAATCGTCGATGCACAACTTCTATGATTGAAGCACATTGATGAAGCTACTTGTGGATCATTGTCCCATCTCTGCTGGTGTTTGTCACGGCGATTTTCCGCGAATTGAGCACGCACCGTTGCGATTCTATCAAATAAAAGCCGCATATCTGTCAACGGAAAGCGAACCGTATATTTATATGTATTTACGAGGCTATATATCCATCTTCGCGTTGGTTCCTTCGCGGGAGCATGGATTCGTGTTCGAAATAACTCGCATTAATCACTCTTACGTGTTCAGTATGTTTGTTCCTGCAACGCCGGCCGACAGGAACCAACCTATTCATATTCGACTCCCCCGGCTGCCGTGGCTGGCTTTATTTTCGATTTTGTCCCCGCGGTAGCTTCAAAGCCGCCTGAACATTAAGCGTGCGCATCCAGCTCCATTGAAACGCGCCACTGCTCGTCCGATTTTTAATGATTCTTCGCTGCACTTCACTGAAACATTCCCAAAGGATTTTCTAACTGAGAACACTCGCACAAATGCTTGGCTCTCTTCTCTGTCGATAACTGCACTCTTCATCTATATCGCAATTTTTTTTAAACGTGCTTTATCGACATCTGTTCTCAATATCTTTAAACTATGGACCTTGTCAAGGAAGAAACACTCGTCTACCTCAATTTTAAAAATTAAAATTTCTTACAGTAATCTTAATAACAATTAAAAATCGTCACGGAAGTTCATGTTCTTATTGTAAACAAATCATAAAATAATTTTGACCGTTCCAGGATAATATTTATCAAGAACGCATAAAATCCATGGCTGATTAACCAAGTAAGAACATCAAACAATTAAAAATCGTCGCGAATGTTCATGTTCGCATCGGAAACAAATCATAAAATATTTTTAACTGTTCCAGGATAATTTTTATCATAAACGCACAAAATCCACAGTTCATTAACCAAGTAAGAACATCAAAACAATTAAGAGTCGTCCCAGAAGTTCATGTTCGCATCGGAAACAAATCACAAAATAATTTTAATAATTCCAAGATCATTTTTATCATAAATGCACAAAATCCATGGCTCATTAACCAAGTAAGAACATCGAAACAATTAAAAATCGTCGCTAAAGTTCATGGTTACATCGGAAACAAATATTAATCCATCGATAACCGAGTCTCCCGTGTCGATTGGTCTCGATTAATGTACCGCGAGCCTTGGCCCATGCATGTTAAAAGAAAATCGATCCTCGAACGAATTATCGTTCCGCCGCGCGAATATTAATAAGATTCAGTAGTTTATTGAACCCGTTGGCCAAACCTCGCTGGAATTTTCCAGCTATTTCCATTTTCTGTGGCTAGAGGGGAGGGCGACGATGCCCGTCTGACGGTGAACGACCGATAATCCTGGAATACGGACCGGCAGAAGCTGAAATTATTTCAGCTCTATCCGCACGGATTAACCTTTTATCGCGCGCCCCGAATTTTTCTCGAGGCGAGCTGCTTACGAATTATTTACGATGCCAACTGTACTCTTATCATACTGTTAATCCATCAGTATAATCTTTTTCGGCCCCATCTACTGACAGCGTCTTCGGACGAGAGCTTTCCTGGGGATTTTCGAATTTCGCTGGCGGAAATACCGTGGCTCTTATTAACTCCTTTCTGTAATTGCAAAAGTGTCAAACCGTAACTGAAATTAATTTCATTTTTTAAATTAATTTTTTGATGAAATTGTTTCATTTTTTGACGAGAACTACCCTTGTTAGTTTTGTTACAATGTCTTTGGAACATTCTTTCAAGTATAGAATTTTGTTGCGTTGAAAATCTTTTTAAAAAATTGTTCCATAGCTGATGAAAGATTTTTAAAGGATTTTCTGATGGGAGCTACTTTTTCCACCCTCAATATTGTTTTTATGAAACATGCTTTTGCTCGTTCCAATATTTCTTTTTAATTTCATGCACTGTGTATGTATATGTAGAACTTCTTTATTAAAAAGCACTCCTCTCTCGCCTCCACCCCTTTTAAAATTATGTTTCACCGGTACTAGCATTTTTAAAAAATTGTACAGCTCACTACTTGAGCACAGGAAAGTAGGGAATTTTTTCTGTGGAAGACCAGCACTTCTACCCTCATCACTATATTTCTGAGAGCCCATTTTCATCCCCGTGTTTTTAATTTTTTAACCCAGACCTACACAGTAGCGTGGTAACTTTTTTTTGTTAAGATTGATTCTTCCTCTTATCACAATTTCTTAAAACGCGAAACGATCGATTAATCTTTCCCCTAATTAAGGATGGTCGTTGGTAAGAGGATGCTTTTATTACAGTCTCAATCCATCACTATCCCCTTTTTGCTCCAGCATACGACCGATGCATCAGCGTTTACTATCGCGAGAGAACGTTCCTCGAGATATCCGAATTTCGTTGCGAAGAAAATAATAACTTTTATGAATTCGCCTTGGCAATTCAATTGGAAGAGAGTTAGCAGGCTGACGGGGGTGAAGATATTCCTCGGGAATATTAGAACGTCTCGGAAAATAAGATAATAACCTCGGTTTATTAAGTCGTTCTGATGACTTAATTGGATGAAAGTCGGGTCAGTGATGAGTAGATCTGGAAGAGATTATTCAAGACGAGTATCAGAGAGCACCTCTCTCAGGAAAACAAAATAATAACTTTATCGAATTAATTTCGCTGTTATCGTTGAGAAGAAGGCTGGGGGCAACGAGCACGCGTGAAATGCAATTTATCGTTATTTAATTCTGTGAGATGCTTGCGTTCAAATGTTATCGCATCTAGAAACGAGACTCTATCCGCCAACTTAGACTCTGCAAAACAGTAAATTGCAATAAACGCTGAAACACAATGTAATATGGTGTAATTCAGACCAACAAAGTTGCATAAAAATCTACACAAGCTCCAAAAACTTTCTCAATTTCCACAAGTTACCATAAACATTTCGTATCTCATCCCATGCCAACAATTTCAAAAAAGCGCTACTCAAAACTACCCCCGAGGGTGGTGTGACAAAGGTCGGGGCGTTAAACCACAAAACCTAGTAGATAAAGCAGAAAGAAAACCGAGTAAAAAGTACACCAGAGCCGAGCAGAACAAACACAAAATGGTCGAGTGTGCAGTTCGGCCAATTTTCCAGCCTGGCGAACTTGGTAGCAAAAGGAAGGCCACGATCGCGGAATTTCGTGGCAAGACATCGTTCAAAGTTCGCGTAGCATCTCCAAACAGAAGTGTCCACGTGTTTGCGGTGTCGGCTGCCTTTCTGACCCGTTTTCGGTCTCGGGGGGTATCGATCACGTTGGCCTCTCGCGTTAAATACAATTTTCCGCAGTCCCTGGAGAGAGAGAGGAACATAGTGTCAGATGAACGGAAAGGGTCGCGTTAAATCGAGGATCTCTCCTGTCAGTCCTGAGGATGAGTAGGGGACGATCCCACGTAGCCAGGAACCCGTCGATGGCGAAGTCTGGTCAATTGGTGTGAACGTACTCTGTGAACGCGTCCATTCTGGCTCGCAGCTTGGGAAGAGCCCCATTAGAAACGTTCCACTGGCAGCGGGCCATCCATTAATACGAATTAGAGTATTTAACTTGGTGAACGACGAGACCGAGAGAAAGAGAGACGAAGAGATAGGAGACCATAGGGACGGGAGGAGAAACGAGAGAGAAAGAGGAAGCCGAGGAACAAAGGGGACGGGAATGGAAACGGTTGAATCGTGGCGGAAACAAATTGGCTGAATTGCGACGAAACGTTACGGGAGCTCGTATCTATGAAAATTCTGTCTACTCTCGGCTAGACTCCCCGCGCTACCTTCTTCCAAAGATGGAACTCTGGTCCTTCTCGGTTAACCCCGATCACTCGGAAGATCTTCCCTGGTTTTTAGCCATTTTGCAATTCAATTGGACCAATTGCGCTTTATTCGCAATCACGTTTTTTACCGGACACAGGAAATGGGCTATTTTATCTTGGAGTTGCTGCTGTAGCCAGAGGATTTAAATAATTGTAGTAACTGCATCTATTAGATAACGTTTAGGATGTTCAATTCGTGTGGACATGTGTGGCGAGAGTGAGAAAGAAACGTGAGCGAGAGGCAAAAATGTATGAATTGAATTCGGTAGTGTGAAATATAGACATCAGTCGTTATTTGATCATCGTTTGCGTTGCATGTAATATGTTTAACGTATTTTAATTCTATCCACTGCTTGAACAGAATTTGTAGAATTGGGTCTTGCAATTCTCTCATGGTAATGCGACTTGCTTGTTACAACCACGCTGTACGCGGATTCAGCGAGGAACCAATTTTTGTTGCATCGTCGCCGGAAATACTCGACTGAGACTGTCGAAACGCGCACAGGCTTTCAGGGAACGGATATTTGAGGGATCGGAACGGCTCGCAACACGAACCGTGAATTGTTTAATAGTATCAACGACGGAATCACGGCGCGTCGACGTTCTCACAGCCGAGGCAACTGGGAAACGAATCGAATTCGAGGCTGCGAGAGAGCTAGCACGGCCGCCGCGACTCGTATCGGGTAATATGACGGAATTGCAGCTCGTTGCAATCATTAAGCTCTTCACCGGCTGGCTGTAATTTATTTCGTCGTCTAATAAAAGTCGCCGAGGAATCCCCGATAGGATTGCCGACGATTGCGCCTGGTGAATTGCGCCTAATCCCGACAGATCGAAGACGAGCCACTTCCTCCCCCTGTCCGTCGTTATTTCTCGCTTCCCCTCTGGCCAGGCCCTCGATGAAGTAATGCGTTAGTTGATCTTTCTGTTCCTCTACTATGATGATCTACACCGGGTTCCCGCAGTTGGAGATTCACCTGGGATCCAGATATGCACGTAGTTCTCGTTCTGACTTGTTAGCGTGTGGACATTGCAAACATTGTTGCCGGAATCTTGATTCGAGAACTCGGCGTAGAATGCTCGCTGGGTTGCTGAGGACCTGGGTCATCATCATATGGCAAATACAGATGGTCGAAGAAGTGGGTCACGCGATTTGACTTGTGCCCCTGAGACTTCAAGAACCTAGCTCATTTTGAGACTGAAGATTTTGAAAACTGGAGAATCACATGAGTACCTCTAGAATCCAACATTCATATTATTTGGAGACATACCTAGTTAAACTCCACAGCAACCTGGAATCTAAACCTCCAAAACTCCGACGCGAAATAGTTAGAAGTCAGCATTAGCATTTTCAGATCGCCCCAGACGTCCAATACTCAAGAATCGTGCTAATCTTATAATTCAGGGATAACTCAAGGATTTAAAGCAGTATCATCCAGGATTCCCCGTAATTGCAGTCCTGCACAGTCTCTTAGCCGGCTATCTCAGGACCCGCAGCATATTGCAGGGTCGCTACCTGGAAGATATCTAAACGTTCTAGCACGCAGACACACGCATTAGCATTCACGTCCCACGTCCTCTTCGCGCGCTTTCTTCGGGCGTATTGCGCGTATAATTGCACTCTCATTTTCGTCTGCAGAATCAGCGCGGCTCAGACAATAAGCGGCTTTCGGTATCTTTCTATGATGCTTGTTCTATCCCAGGATCCCTCCTCCCCCCGACCGTCGTTTCATGTCTCCGCCCTACGTCGTCTGTCCCTTTCCCGCGTCCCTGCTCTGTCTCTCCGGGGTCGTCCGCTATTGATTCCAGGTTTATTCTTGGCGGCCCGGTCGCTTTACCGTCGTCAAAACATCCAGAGCACAGGGGAGGCGTTTCAGATCCCCAGACTCGGCGCTAAAATCCATCTTGTTGGCCCCTGACCACGCGCCTGGCCCACCCTAACTTCTTTCCCGGCGGCTTTTGTTTTAAAGGCGACGCCAAACTTGGCCGGAACCTCAAAGACTACACTGTGCCAGCCTTAGACTCCTCCGTCGCTTGCTAGCGCCTGAATGCTTGACGTCTAGATGCGTGATTTCCAAAATACCCGATTGTCTAGATTTCTTTGATACCTTAGTCGATACTCCAAATACCCGAATCCTTAGGTAGCTGGGCGCTTAGATGCCTGGGCCCGCAGATACTCGAGTGCCTCGATACTCCAGCCCCGATATTTTCGAGTGCCTAGATACCCTAATCTCTAAACACCCAACTCCGGTGTATAGGAACTGGTGTGTTTAGAGATTAGGATATCTAGGCACTCGAAAATATCAGCATCCAAGCACCTAAGCATTCGGATATTTAGGGAATCAACGAAGGGACGAAAGAAATACTGTATTTATACACCGGACTACTTATTTGCCAAAGAACGGAAATCCTAAATAGTAAAGTGCCTCGACTGCACAGATCGCCGACGCCACTCGTCATCCGTTTTCCAGCGCACCGGTCAAGTTCAGGTCAGCAAACTGGCTCGACTTATGTTGCGTACGCTTCTGGGCTTCGCTTGGTATTACGCCCCTATCCCGAGCGTGAACGTTGCATCAGTTTTCCGTGTGACCGAGCACGATCGCCGCGAGTTCCGCCATCCCCGTCGGTTTTACGGCCGCCTGGAAATCGTAACGCGGCTTTATTTGCGTGCACCGGTTAGGTCCGTCGGGCACAGACGAAGGTCCTCGTCGACGACGGAATAAATTTCTCCTTCCTAAAAGTAAGCGACATTACCGTCACGTTAATAAATTAGCATCGCAAGCACGCGCTAAATTTCCATTTAACGGCCCGGTTAATAGGGGGCCCGGCGACTTGTCACTGACACCGTGTTGTCTGACACCCTCTGATCAGCCGATATCGAATTCCTCGAATAGTAGGAGTTGTAGTTTTCATTCAACTTCGTTTCCAGCTGGAACACGTGTGTAGATGGACCTGTCTTCTAGAACAGCCGACGTTGTCGTTGAGCAATTAACGTTTCCTTCCACGCCGGAGCTTTTAACCGACCAGCTATTGCAATTTGTGACAGTGATTACGCCGCGGTCGTATTCGCGTTATCTATGTCGGATGGTAATTGAGCTATTACCAGAAGGTGTGTCGCCGGCAGTGCAAAATGCATGGTGGGAGGCTAGATAGTCTGCTACCTGCGCATTAGGAGCTGTAATCACCTGGGCTGCATTGGTTTCTGGTATTTGGGGCTTGGGGAGCTGCATATTTCGGTGTCAAAGTATTTTGTATTTAGAAATCTAGGTACCAAAGGAATCTAGTCACTCGAGTATTTAAGAACCTCGGTTTACCAAGTGTGGTAGCGATTTCGGAATTGGGAAGTCGGATCACGGCTGGATTAACGGCAAATGATCGGTTAGTCAAACTCCGGAGAACACGTGTCTTTATTATACAAGGTGCTTGGCTTGCTGTCTGCAAGTCAACTCGGCTGAGCTTGGAGTTGGCAGTGGCTTGATAGTCGAAACAGTTCTTGTTGTGATCGCATTGAAAATAGAAAAGCTCGTAGGTAGGTGTGGTCTTGGAAAATTGTATATGATTGGTTTGCAGGGTGTGTTCTGAAAGGTGGTGAAAGTAGTGGAAAATTAGGAAAAGTAGGAGTAAAGGAACATCGGTTACAGGCTATAAATCTATAACGCTGACTATAAAACTATGTACGCTGACGGTTAAATAGGTTCAGCATGTCTTTGTTCCCTTCGGGTTTGTCGAACATCCTAGATATGATAGATTCGCCACTTTTGGCGTGCCGTTCGTCCTTCGCAGAGGGTTTTACGACGGAGCGCCAAATAAACTTTCTACCTAGGAACTGAGGTATCCAAAAGTGAGAGATTCAAGTCTTCGGGCGTCAGGAAGCGCCGCCAAGTTGAGTTTCGAGCACTCGAAGTAAGTGATGTGCGAGGAGCGTGAGCTCCGCCGGGAATTCTCGTCCCGGAGACAGCTCTTT
Source organism: Lasioglossum pauxillum (assembly GCA_933228785.1). NCBI lineage: Eukaryota > Metazoa > Arthropoda > Insecta > Hymenoptera > Halictidae > Lasioglossum > Lasioglossum pauxillum. The sequence continues at coordinate 15,898,828 of OW121700.1, forward strand.
CGCAAGGTCCTTGAATATGTTCATAAACTCCGGCAACGCGGGCTTAATTTCTGCGGCTGTCCGGCCGTATTAGTTATTCGCCTCGCGTCGCTAGCGTGTCTCGTCTCGCCAGGGGATGTGACACGATTGCGCTCTCCGCGTGAAACGTTGCGGATGCGCGGCGCATTCTAGTCGAATTATGAGCTACATGGAAGACGTCTGTGATCCCGACACGCCTCTTGACGCCGCCACCGAGCGAAGCCAATCTAAGATTTTCCTGCCACGATACTCCGGGAACACGTACCACATACCTACAACCCCCTAACCTCTCCGCCCTGATACAATATTCGGGTGTCTGGTCACGTTATCGACGCGTTATTTGGCCGCCGTGATAGGTGGACTGCGGGCGCCATACATTTATGGCAAACCGCGTTATCTACGAACCGACGCGTTGGAAAATTTGTTTAGAATTGCACTGGGCTTCGCTTTATCTGACCGTGCACGTTTCGATGCATTCTTCAGCCGCCGGGAACTTGCAATTACGGACTTTTTAAAATCAAGTTTCTGTGGAGACGGAGATTAGGAAGTTGGTCTTTCTAATCGTGAATTATTTGGTATAATGTGGCACATTAGGTGTGAATATATTAACAATTAGTTTTCTAGAATAATAGGAATTATAATCGAAACCTAGCTAGGTAGGAATTATACCAATTGTAAAGGGTTTCTCTGTAAACTTGTCCATAGAAAGTGGAATTATACTCCTCAACTAGCAAGTTAGTAATTACACAAATAGTAATTGTAAATGGTTTCCGACGCAACTTTTCCATTGATTTTCCATAGAAACGGGAACTATAATTGTAAACCAGCAAGTTATTTTGAGAACCGATGAGATAATAGTTTCACGGCGGCATTATTAAAGGAAAGTTGTTAGGCACCCCGTCGCATAGCACGTACATCGAGGAGCCTGCTAATAGGCTTCCGGTAAGCAAAGCGTTAATATTCACAGGGTGATCTCCAACATTTCTTGGAACTGAATCCTCTCTCTCTCTCTCTCTCTCTCTCTCTCTCTCTCTCTCTCTGTCTCACTCTAAAAACCTCCTACGTAATTCTCGAACCACCCACAACGACAATATTCTGCTGTATCCTGTCTGCATATATTCTCCCTACAATGGTTAAAGTTCACGTACGTTCATTGCGATATCATCCGATCAAGATGAACATCTTTAACATTTTATGTACATTATTGATCTTTCGGAAATCAATATATTTCCTACCATTTCCTTATTAGCTAATAGATGTTTGCCGGTGAGGACATGAAGTTGTAGCTGTGTTTCGTGAAAACAGAAGCAGAGAATTGAACAATAGTGTTCTTCAAGATAGACGTGATCAAGTCTTTGTCCTTTCTATTCGTGATGTGTCAAGGGATAAAATCGAACGTTCATCATCGTCGAAACGAACCCCAGCAGATAGGACTCAACAAAAGCTAGTTCCCAGGACCCGAAAGAAGGTAGCACAAACGCCGACAGCCGACCTGACAAGAAACAATTTAAACAATCCAGCGTCGGATGGCGCACACGTAATTTCCGGACACTTCTCGGCCTGCAAAGTGCCCGGACGTGTAGCGCACGATTACAAACAAAGTGCTTTGATCGTTCGTGTTGCTCGTCCACCGTGAAGAACTCCGTGCCGTAGACGAACGCTAAAAAAAGGCGTGTTCGCTCGCGAGAGCATCAAAGACGAGGAGAGGAGAGAACTCGACCCGGTGTTTCTCGAATGGCAACACAACTCGCCGGAAAAAATCTTTTTATCGCCGCGGCCGGTCGGATAAGAATTCCCTTGAATCCCATTAGGTCGTTCATTCAGCGAACGGAAGCCATTTTTCGACGCCTCGGCGACTTGCAGCTAGCAAGTTGCAGCTTTCGCCCCTCGGACGACAACGGAATCCCCGCTGAACGATGCATCTAGACGCCGTTGCGTCATCGGGTTTTAGCATCCCGCGTCGGTGTTGCGTCACCGGAGCGTCAGAAGCGTTATACGTCAATACGAGGCGTCTCCGCTTCCTCTGCCAATGGCGGAAACGCGAAAAGTTTCGCACATCGGGATCGCCAGTCCCTCCCGCGTTCGTCCCGGTCACTGCCTCTGATCTGGTCCAACCTCGACCGGTAAGGGGCTCCCTGCATTATCCATGCCTCCGTCGATAACGGACGCGGTTCCGTTTCGAATCGGAAATTCCCTCGGCAGATCGCGAATCTGGTCACTCAAAAATCTAGAAGAAACTAGAACCTAGGAATTTTGGTATCTAGCACTCAGGTTCCTCGCAGATCCTCGACAAACGTTCAACGTCTCGCGAGACTCTAATTCGGGATTACTCAAAATTTTCACCACGTGACGGACTATTTCCTGCTACCGACCTCGTCGATGGCAGGGTGCCAATTTTTTTTTAACGTATTTCACTGTTTTATGCTCGATAACTGTCCCTGTTGAGAGATGACACTCTAATTGCTGAGAGTCTAACGGCGTTGCTCTTAAGTGATCGTGGTTGATGATGGCTGTTAGGTGCGTCTTTTACGAGTCTGTCAGAAGTAGTTTTGCTGGCTTCTTGGGTATCTAGGAATTCGAAGCTCCAGAGATATACATATGAGCACTAGGGGAATCTAAACACTTGAGTGTATGGGCTGTTGGGCGCCTTGGAATTCTTATTCAGACACCCTGTTAGCCTGATTCATGCAGTAACCAGAATATCACTCTCGCTACCAATCCACGAACTCTTAAAATCATCGGTTTAGGGGATCGCCAGTCCTGTCAACACTCCCTCCTACAGTTTCGCACGCGACACACCGGTAAAACCTAGGCAACTGCCATCGACACGGTCTACTGCCCCTGTTGGGGAAGCGTGCTGCGAGTGATCCCGCTCGGCCAGTTTCCGTCTAACAAAAAGCCAGGAAACAGTTAAACCGGTTGTTAGCCGATCATTAACTACTCTTCCCTCCCAGATCCAGGAACTCGAAAGAAACTGTAAAATCCAGTTGTGAAGTGCAATGTTACCGAATGCCCGTAGAAAATGATGAATATTGAGGTGAGCATCAACGGTTAGGAACACGGAGCTGTTCTGAATTGATCTAGGCAGGACCTAGGCTCCTTTGAACGGCGTTATTCCTGCTGAACAAAGGGATCGCCGGGAACTGGGTTAACCCGATGACACACAGAGCCGGTCTCTGTTAATTGGGTCGTGGGATCGCATCCGTTCCCTGCGCTCTATCTCCACCGATGAATCCACTCGGCGCTGAGATAAGACGCGAGAGGAAAGAATCGCAACGATTCCTCCTCGGGTCCTGATGTGCGTTCGCCTATTCAGAGACCCTTCTTTCATTCTTCGCGCGTCTTTCTGTCGGGCCTGCCGCGCCGGGAGAGATTCCCTCTGGTCCATTGTTTTCGTCCCTTTTCCCTCAGCGAGCTTCTCCTTTATTTTTCTCCGGCCGGCAGGCTCGTTAGACCCCTTCTTCTTCTTCTTGTTCACCGTCGTCGTCGATCCTCCGGGGCTCTTCACGATGGAAAACTCGCCAGGACGACGTGTCGCTTTCGGCCTCGTCTCCCGATCGTGGGAAAACGGGGACCCGCTTTATTTTCCTTTTCTTTCTATTTTTCTGCGTCGAAACGCGCGCCCAGGCTCCTCTGTTCGCGGACCTTTGTGCCCGCGGAGAATGCGCTCGCTGATTATGTGCTCTGGTCGGGCCTCGGCCCCTATTTCTCGCCCGGACGAGGACTTGATTGGGTGTTGAACCGATTTCGACGAATGCTTGCTACGGGTTTTGCACCCGGGAACGGCCGAGAAGCTGAGGAAGCTCGGTGATTGAGAGGATTGTGCGGAGGGTGGCTAAATTGTTTGAGAACCGAGTGTCTGGATGTTTCCAGTCGGGTCTACTCAGCGTCTATTGGGCGTCTGAATTTGTTCTGTAGGCATGAAGGTGTTTCGACAATCGAGTCCCGACAACGAAGCGAGATACGTTATCCCCTTGGTCCAATCAATTGATCAAATATCATAGTCACTTTTGGGCGAAAGTATCTTCAGCTATTTCTGGATGTATAAAAGTCAAGAGTGTAAAAATCGAAATTTAACTGCTTCAGCTGGTTCAAAAGAAAGAAGTTTCATTGCGCAAACGTTGAAAATTGCACTCATCAGGATCTGAAAACGCATAATACTATTTCTCCGCAGCCGCGCAGTGTTCATTGAATAGTTTGCTCAGCCAAAAGAGAAACGAACCTAACCTCGTAACGCCGTCGGGCTTCGTGCGGATTACAGGAGCTCGTTTCGTTCAGCAGAGGTTAACGAGAACTTAGGGCAGCATGGCTCGCTTCAACGAGCTCCTATCCCGGAATCCTTTCGGTCCAATCTGTCGGATCCGAACTCGAAAGTGTATTTCGATCCGCTCCTTGAGGATTCCAATTCAAGTCGAACGTTTAATATCGCGTACGTCCGGAAGCGATTCCCGCGTCGGATGTCCAGTCTTAGGAGTCGGTGTCCGTGCCGTGAAAGTTTAAGCAGAAACGATTTTGCAGTACCGGCCCGTAAATAAGAAACGAGCAGCGGAGCGGCACGCCGAACGGGAATCGAGTTTTCAGAAAAATGGCATGGCAAGCGTAACAAATGGTCGGCCGCGAAACTTCCCGTCTTGCTGCTTCGAGGCATCCGGCATTCTCTCTCCACGGTATTTCGGAACAATCAGGAAAGACAGCTTGGGTACTGGACGAACCATCTGTAAGCTGTCTCGCGGGAGCTGTGCCCAACGATAGGTCGCTTCTATTGTGGTCGCTGAAAAATCGGTTCCATTTCTGGACCCGAGGGTCTACGATGTTCTTGGTCTGCGTTTGCGACGATCCTTTATGCGCTTGCTTGGCCGAGACTGATGCTGCTTTAGGAATTTACGAATTTTTGAGTCTAGGCGGTGGGGGAGCCAAGCAATCAAAAATGCTGGGTATTGGGAGTTTAGACACTCTCTCCGGGAACTAGGCACTCGCAGTCCCAAGCATTCAGAAATACTGGATCTTGAGAATCTAGGCACTCGGAGACACAAGCATTCGGAAATGCAGGGTCTTGAGAATCTAGGCACTCGGGGACGTAGGCACTCGGAGCTCCAAGCATTCGAAAATGCAAGGTCTTGGGAATCTAGGCACTCGGAGACTCAAGCATTCGGAAATGCGGGGTCTTGGGCGTCTAGGCACTCGGAGTCCCAAGCATTCAGAAATACTGGATCTTGAGAATCTAGGCACTCGGAGACCCAAGCATTCGGAAATGCAGGGTCTTGAGAATCTAGGCACTCGGGGACCTAGGCACTCGGAGTCCCAAGCGTTCAGAAATACTGGATCTTGAGAATCTAGGTACTCGGGGACCCCAAGCATTCGGAAATGCAGGGTCTTGATAATCTAGGCACTCGGGGCTCTAAGCATTCGAAAATGTAGGGTCTTATGAATCTAGGCACTCGAGGAATGCCTCGGAAATGTAGGCACCGAGGAATCGAAAGTAATAAATTAAAACTCCGCAAGATAAAGATCCCCCATTCGGGTATCACGTTTCGCGGATCAGAGTGTCCATGATGCCTCGCAGCCGCATCGAGCGGTATTAATAATCCGCGAATGGAGCTTTCAACTGATTACCGGCGTATCGTTTCAAGCTTCGCTCGGTTCGGCAACAGCAGTGCATTTCGGAGAGTGGTAGGTGGATCGTAATCAACGTTTCGATCTCGGGAATCAAGAATGCGTTTCCACGATCGTGGATCAAGCTCGGGAACAAAGAATCCATTCACCGAGGCGAAAGAAACGCAGAACAACCTCGCCGATGGTTTACCTCGGATGGTTTTTCTTCGGATTCCCGGCCGAGTGGCGAGCAGAAGGGGGCGCGACGGTTTTCTAGCATGTCGCTAATCGGTCCGCGTGCAACACGCGAAATGATTTGCGGCTTGTCCGCTCTCGATGCAGCTCTGTATCGAGCGTATTTAGTTGCGCGCCCCGCGGAATGCACGCGGGCACAAATCATCGGGTCTGTTCGCGCGTCACATCTGAAATGCAAAAATCGCGGCCGACGTTGTTTGTTCGGGAAACGAAATATTTATTTTCGACTTTCACTTAGGCGAGATCGATTCGGGCGTACTTGAGATTCTTTCGCTGGCGTGCTGCTCGCTTAGTGGCAGTTAGCTGTTTAAGTGCTTGGATTGGCTGGTTTATCGGACATTCGAGCTTTTAGCTATGGTGTCGTTCTGCAGTCGAATTGCATCGTGTTTGGATGGTTGAACGATTAGACCGACGAGGGTCTAGATATTTCAATGTTCTAGACTGGGGATCTTTAGGCGACATCAAAATTTTCTACGATTGTTGCAAGAAACAGAAGCCACTTATAAACTTCATTTCTCGATTTGATAATTATAACAGGGCAAATGTAATAAATTGATGCTCATCTTTGTTATAAATGCGTAAAATCCGCAATCTAATAGTGATAGACAGCCCGATAATAAAGTGCTCCGGTATCGAGAAACTGTAATCTCTATGCTATCTAAGGGCGAACTCCGAAGACTAAAAAGAACCGTTTCTCTTTTGCAGCACATGGTGCAGACAGGCATGGCTGCGCCCTACGGTGGGGGTGTCTTCCCCCCGCCGGTAAACGGCGTAGCGGGTGTCGTCGGGGCGGCTGGTGCAGCCGGTGAAGTAAAACCACCTCCACCAGTGCCTGTCAAAGAAGACAACAGTGGTGCGCCCCAGCAGCCACCACCCAGTGGGCCTCAAGTACCACCACCAGCTGGTGCTCCACACCCGACAGCCCCCGGTGCACCAACTGCGGCCAGTTTCAGTCCGCCCCCACCTCCAAATGGCGTCGATCAACAGGCTATCGTAAGTATCTCTTCATTTACATCCTCCATTAAATTACATCCGTTCGTCGAGATAGGTCTTGAAAGCACAGTATTATAGAATCGAAACCATCCCTTCGTACTCTGTTGCCTTGAAAAGATGCAGATATGTTTTCAATGTTACACATGTCCCTCCAACAATCACTCTATCGCTATGATCACACAACAATTCTTTAGTTGTCCACGTCGGCCAGCCACAAATGCTATTAGGGTAACCTCTTCAAGATCAGGGGCAATCATGTTCAAACTCCTTATCAAAGCACACACGGAGTAAGGTGTTAACTGTAAATTTTCAATGTACGGTATCCCCATCAGCGTTCCAAAGAAGTTCGCGTAACGGACGCGACCGGGACCGATACAAGAGCTGCTCGTTGACATTCCCGGTGCACTTGACAGAGAGAGGGGTCCGGGGCGAGTGTATGCTCTTCCGGCGGATGCCCCGTCGGAACACGACCCCGTAAAACCGAGGTCACGCCGCGTTGATTGCCCACTCGAATCGCTGCACCGAAACCGCAGTGGCATCGTGTCACAGTGTCGCGGCCGGATTCTTTGTTCCCGCGTGTCCCGTCGCCTCGTCTTTGTTCGCTCGTGTCGAAATCGCGGTTCGTACCGAATCGGGTTTTCGCAGCTGGGAACATCGAACGGAAGCCCGATAGAAACACGCCCGACGGTTTGTGTTGCCGTCGACGCGACGCGACGGATCGAGGGAGGCCGGGTCACGTACGATCTCGCGTCGCCTCGATCATTCCAGCCACGTACACATCGAAAAACAGACACCGGAGAGAGGTCCAACGCGATTACGAGAAAGTCGACCCCGAGGAAAGTGTTTCCAACCCTGACGAGACCGCTTGGGATTCTGGGTACGGATCGTAACGATACAATTTCTAATCGATTGCCGCCGTAACCGAGAACTCGATTCGCCCTTGACCTCCGCGATGATTAAATTTGAACTTTAAATGATTAAACTTAGGAGTCTAGGCGCTCGTGGACCCAAGCATTCTGAGATCTAGCCATTTGGGAACCCAAGCATTCGGAAATCTAGCCATTCGGGAATACAAGCATACGGAAATCTAGGCACTCGAAAATTCAAGCATTCGTGGATCCAAGCATTCGGAAATCTAGCCATCCGGGGATCCAAGCATTCGGGGACCTAGGCACTCGGGGATTCAAGCATTCGGAAATCTAGCCATTCGGGAAGCCAAGCATTCGGAAATCTAGCCATTCGGGGATACAAGCATACGGAAATCTAGGGACTCGGGGACCCAAGCATTCGGAAATCTAGCCATTCGGGAATACAAGCATACGGAAATCTAGGCACTCGAAAATTCAAGCATTCGTGGATCCAAGCATTCGGAAATCTAGCCATTCGGGAAGCCAAGCATTCGGAAATCTAGCCATTCGGGGATACAAGCATACGGAAATCTAGGGACTCGGGGACCCAAGCATTTGGAAATCTAGCCATTCGGGCCCCAAGCACTCGGGGACCTATGTAGGCATTCGGGGATCCAATCATTCGGAAATTTAGCCATTCGGGGATCCAATCATTCGGGGACCTAGGCACTCGGGGATTCAAGCATTCGGAAATCTAGCCATTCGTGGATCCAAGCATTCGGAAATCTACCCATTCGGGGACCTAAGCACTCGGGGACCTAGGCACTTTGGGACCCAAACATTCGGAAATCTAGCTATTCGGGGATCCAAGCATTCGAAAATCTAGCTATTCGGGAATCCAAGCATTCGAAAATCTAGCTATTCGGGGATCCAAGCATTCGAAAATCTAGCTATTCGGGGATCCAAGCATTCGAAAATCTAGGCACTCGGGGACCTATACTCTATTCAACAAGAGAACCGTACCGCGTGAAGCCCAGTTTTCGTTCGTCGCTGCGCATCTTCGCCCTAATTGGTTCAAGAAAGTGGGGAGTGGATAGTGGAGTGGGAGATGATAGGCTCGCTGCGCCCCCACCATCTTCCAAGCTGCGCGCAACGGTACGGTTCTCTCGTTGAATATATTTAGTTAAGGTACTCGGAGACCCAAGCTTTTGGAAATCCAGGGTCTCCGACATCTAAACACTCGCACCTATCCATTCGGAGATTAAAAAAAAATCGTTTATCATTTTTCAACGACACGATTCCAACAAACCGATTTCAGTAAAAAGAATAATTTTGCCCTGTGAAGGGATCAAGCTGATTCATTTCTCCCATATTTGCAATCTCCCGTAGATAACGACTCAAGGCGCGTAAGTCTCTGCAACAGTCTAGACAGCTCAGTTCATAATCGTTAGTTACTAAAGCGTTCAACGAGCGCAATACGGAAAATAGCGCACGCCGGAATTGATGAAATTTGTCGGTAGCAGGATCTCAAAGGATCAGTTTATTCGCCGACGCGTCACAAAGCTGCGAAACTGCAGGTACCCGTGTCGGCCCGATGCACTCCGTGCATTCCTTCCGTGCAGTTTCCTCCGAGCGAGCGAGCACCGCGCCGCGATATGCGCCACTGAAAACAATCCGCGCGCCGTGTTTTTCCGGCTATGCTCGAACAACCGCGAAGTGCCGTGGCCGTGTCGGGGAAAACAATCCGGATTTATTCGACAAGCTGATACAACGGCCGCGATAACTCGTCGCCATGGCAATTACCACGATTACTCGCGAACCGACCTAATTAGACGCGCTAATTAAAGTAATTCCGTTCGTTGATTCTATTTAGCGGTCGGACGGTTTCCGTAAGAAGTTCGCGCCGCGTCTCTAGGTCCACTGCGCTTCGTTCATTTCTCTTGGAACTGTTCGTTCTGATCGGAAGTTCAAGTTCGTTTTCTACATGTTTCCAACAAACTTGTATTTTTCTAAGCCACAGCTGATCAGAGCTGGAGAAAATAGCATTTTAAATAGTAAATAGTAAATAATCCTATTTATTTTAAAGTATGTGTACAACTTTGAAAATAAAATATTTTATTTGATGCAGTAATTTTTGAAATTAAAATAATTTATTTGGTGCAGTAATTTTTGAAAATAAAATAATTTATTTGCGGCAGTAATTTCTTTGAAAGTAGTATTTTATATGAAGAATATTGAGAATATTTATATTTTGTCTTTATTTTCAATTTCAATTTTAAATATTATTGCTCAAAATAATGGTTCGAATTCAATACAGTTCAGTGTAAATCGTTTCTCAACGATAAGATAGACTGTATGTTTACGCGGGTTCTCAGAGTATTATAACAATGCAAAAAGTAAAATATATTATTTCGTGTTTCTGGTTGTTAAAATAGAAATATTTTATTTTGTGGATCAAATTGTTGAAAAAGAAATATCTTATTTTGAGGGTCAGATTGTTCAAATAGAAATATTTTATTTTCGAAATTCTATATCTTACTTACAATACTATCTTCTTTAAGCAAAATAAAATCTAAAATATGAAATAGTATTTGAAATATTTGTTTCGCCAAAGAATGCCCACCTCCGCAGCTGATCGATGTTGACAGCGAAGATCATTTACTGTAATGTTGCGATTTTGTTCAAAATTAACTATAGCGTGTAGCATTTCTCTGATTTCTAAAATTCTAAAAATTGCAAAATTAATATTTTGATACCAAAGCTTACGAACAGAGAATTAATTAGTACATTTCGGCTCGAGTAGCTTTCCTTTCCAATATTGAATGTGTCAATATCCTGTGATTCTTCAGTAGTAAAATGGAACCCTTCCAGTTCGAAGAGCCCTCAGAACTCTCCTTTAAACCGTCGAATCGGTCACATTGGCCAGAATGAGTGATTCGCGTCGCGGACAGTGCTCGGTTCCGCGAATTCCGAGGACAGTCTGCGAAGCGATCGTATCTAATTAACCTCGTCCTAGGGGCTATGGATTTCGGGCTGCACGGCTGAGCCGAGCGTGAAGAGTTCCGAACAATGTCGCGGTTCCGGACCGAGCGGTTGCTTTGTCCATGGCTCGTCTGGTTAATTAACCGGTGCCGGTTAGTCAGCGGCTCGTGAAGCTGCAGACCGTTCTCCGTTCAGCCCACTTAGCGCACGCAAATTAACGCGGGTCCACGCGAACCTCTTCTTGAAATTGTTATTTGAACAGACGACGACGACGCGCAGGCAAACGTTCCCAGGTCAAAGTAATTTCGAGGCAAAAATTTTCATTAGGGGACGTTAAAACGTTAACGATCTCCTTAATCCAGGAACGACGGCGGCTCGGTCAATTCCGACATACGTTTTTACGAGCAGACTTCTCGAGTTATGGCGTCTCCTATCGCGCCGCAACTGCTTTTGACAGATTATATTGATCTCAATTTTACCGATCTCGAATTTGCTGTTCCGTAATCACTAGACTGCGGATCTTTATGCAAAATAAAAATGTTTTGCATTGATTGTGGGAAGCAGGAATAACATGAAAGTTGGTTTCGTATCTTAACGACTTCGTTATATTAACCCCTTGCCCTACGATATCGTGTCAGACTCGTGTTGAAGATTTTGAACACAGTCTAATAAATATGTATGTTATTAATCTCCTTTAAACCGTGATGAAATTCTATTTTGGTTTTGTTAATGTGTAGTTATTGAAGAACATGTAGGCAAACAATAAATATCAGTTTCCTCCTTTTTTTGGAAATTACGAACTACGAAGAAAGTTCTAATCTTTGAACCCGTAAAAGCTTGAATTTTTTAAATCTTTCACTGTTTTATATTTCACTCAACATTCGTTGGGTTCGTTGGGTTAAATGCATAAAGATCCGCAGTCTAGTAATCACTGTATTATGTACGGGGTTTTAGTACACGCGCTCTAGCTGATTTCATGGGAAACTAACTCAAAATTATAATTATCAGGAACTGTCGTAAAAGTAAGGAGCAATGTTATGGTTGTCGCCTTTATTTCTGTTTATACACAAACTTTTTAGCTGTGCAAAGCAAAGGCTAAAATATGTACTAAAAGATGTTATTGCTAGACTGCGGATCTTTATGCAAAATAAAAATTGAATGTTATTTCTTCGCACAATGGTTTGAACAGACGAGAAATCATATATTGACATCTTCAATTTTAAACATTTTTCAACAATTTTGAATTTCATCTACTCAATTTTGCTATAAATGCATAAAGATCAGTAGTCTATTTATTGCATTTTAAATCTGATTCGAGTTAAAAATATATCTAATTTGTTAGATATTTAATGTAGTTTAAATGTGCAGAAAGAATTGTGCACGCCAAGAAGTTTTCATTTGGGTGGTGCGGTCTTTTTTATTTATACGCGTTCAATTTTCAAAACCAGTCCTCGAGGAGGTGAGAAACGCTCTCGGAAGACCCGCAATCGGTGACCGATGACGGCAATCCACTTTGGGTCGTGATCCCGACGCATTCATCGGCGAAGGTCTCGCCAGAGATCTCGAATCGCTCTTTAAACTGCTTGAAGATCCTCAAACAAAAGCGCTCGGAGGATATTCTTCGGCAATGTTGGATTCCGTTCCACAATGGCTTCGAACGAGGATCGAAAGTCGGATCCGAGGGTTCTCCAGCAGCGATGCGAATTGAATTACAGCGGGTCCGGAGTTGCAAATTAAAAGTTCCCTTTTCAATGTTGCGCTCGCTTTTCTATGAGGCGCGTCGAGAGGGTCGAGTCTGGCGGTCGTCGCGTCGCTCTTTGACGATGGAGAGAGGCCTCGGACAATCCGGCCTCATCGAGGAGAGGGAGAGAGAGAGAGGAAAGGTGCGTTGGACCACGTGTTCGCGGCGACTCCAAAGTTCCGGTCTCGAAAATTTTCATTCGCGAACGCGGTTCTTTGCTGGCGCTGCTCGTTAGCCAATAGAGTCTTGAGCATCCATTTCCGGTCCACCTGGCACGCTTCGTTCCTCATCCCTTTCGTTTCGAACGTTTCCCAGTTTAGCGGGACTTTTCAATTTGAGAAGTTAGTAAAAAACGAGTTCGGTCGAAGGGTTTGCAAAGGGAGCACTCAAAAGACCTGGATTTTTATAGAATTTCTCTGCGATGTAGAATTTAATGTGATACTCGTAATGCAGATTTTTTGAACGACTGTCCTTGGTGTTCATAGAGCGAAAATGGTTAAAATTTGTATTATTAGGAATATTTAATATTTACAGTTGTTGTAAGCTCTAGTTGTGATAGGATAAAAACGGAAGGTATTGAAATAGAAGGGTGAGTCAGGTATTTGTAACAAGAAAATATATTGTAAAGAAAAACAGAAAATTACAAGGAGATGATATAATGAGCAATGAGTGACTACGGTCGGTGTGAGACGCGAGTTTCGCGAGTATATACCAGGCGTAACGATTTGTAAAGAGCTGCAGCGTGTCAGTATGACAAAGTAGAAATTACGAAAATTCCGCGAGAGGCAAACGTTGCTCTCTTTTATACAGTGGTGGGCCATCGGTTTTGGAAGGATTAAGGAGTGGGGACTTTGAAATTAAACTTCTAGGATCGCAGCAACGTTCGTTAAGGCAATGACCTAATAAACGGAGCTGTGAGGGAAACAAAGGAATTAGGTAACGGAATCATTGCAGGGAAAACACAGGGGGCGATGGCCCACGATACAATATGACGAGTTCGACAAACTTTCGATGCGGCGAGATTTACATGTGCGGTCGATCACCTCGTCGCTTGTTGTCAAACTCGCGCAGCTGATCGTTGTCGATACATAAGAAGTGGTCGCGCTCTGCAGGTTTTTGCTTCACCTGTGTCGCGGGTAAAAAGACTAAATATATAAGTTCGCAAAAATGCTCGGAACCGAATTGCAGATATTAAATTACACAGACTGACGTTTCTGAACAGCAGTGGTCGAAATTTCCATAGTTCCATACATATTTGTTGGAAATTTTGGTTCATTTATAAAAAAATAAATAGGCTCTAAGTATTTATGTTATATTATGATGATTACAAAGACGTCTGAATGGTTTCAAAATAAAATGTCTTCTCATTCAAGTTAAAAAGTATGTATTCTTGATGAAGGGTTGTGCGAAATTTCTATAGTTCCACTCAATATAATACTTTATTTATGTTACAAAATCAACATGTTTTATTTGATAATTGTATGTTAATATTGTATACTCCTACTATTTTTCAAAGTAACTTGAAAAACTCGGTTATTCATACTTCTAATTAAGTATCTAATTGAAAGATGCTTTCGGCGTTACCGTTTCGATCAAATAATAAATATAGCAATTTTGCAAAAAATTGTAGTTCTTTCCTAACGTTTCGGTTCCGTTTTGAACCTTTTTCAAAGTCTTTTCGAAACTTCTAATTAAGGTTTGTAACGTCGATACGTCTATACTACTCCACGCTTGTCTTATACTACTTTTAAGTTCTGCAACAGTAGCAAAATTATTTTCCAGTTGCGTACACCTTGCGAGTTAGTATTCCCCAAAGGTTCTCTATGTTCTCTATTAATTGAATATTTTTCGTTTGAAACCATTCCTTGCTGACTATTGGAGTGTGAACGGCTGCATTATCTTCTTGGAATACATAGTCATCTTCCAGGGAATACATAGTCATTCTTCCATGAACGGAATTAGAGTGTCTTCCAAAAGTTCTGTGTATTTTTCAGAATTCATTTTCATTGATATTCAACACATCTTTGTTCAAAGACTTTGTTCAAAATTTCGACTTGTTGCAATGTCATGTGGTCTACTCAAATCGTGCCAATAGTACTTAAAACCATCTGGTCCGTCTAAATTAAACTTTTTTTCATCCGAAAAAAATTACTTTTTCCCATTCTTCATTCCGCGACATAGTTTTAGCAAAAGCGAGTCTTGCTTCTTTATGACACTACGTTAAAGGTGGTTTTGAAGCCTTCTTAGTCCACACGACGCGCTTACTTTTTTTTAGAATCCGTTGAATACGTCTTTGAGATACTGAGAAATCGAAATCTGTTTTTATCTACCGTGCTGTTATATTTTGATTTGTTGCAGCACGTAAAATTAACCATGTTTGCCTTCGACTCAACTTTTTTTTTCCACCCTGTGGATGATTTGTGCCGTATAAATCACCTAACTTAACAAAATTATTTATAACATGATGGGATCTGTTTATTTTTAAGGCAATTTGCCTGTTAGAATTTGGCTGCTCCACCACATTTAATTATTTACCCCGTGGCATGTTAAGAAAAATCGATATAACCTAAAAATATATCCTATTCTATAAAAATAAAAGTAAATCAAGTAAGTAAGTATATTTTTATACACCGTTTTGTACACAGCACTCACACTGTTAAAGATAAAGGAATATATCAGCTGGAACTATGGTAATTTCGCTGGAATTTTCAATAAAATATCAAATACAACTGTAATAATCGAAGCTATACGCAACAATCGAAATACCAATCAAGAAATTTATTGTAACCGAAGAAGCAATCACGCTCAGTCGGTAACAATGAAAAGCTCAGTCAATAACGATGAAAAACAGGGAAATTTTTAGAGGAACTATGGAAATTTCGACCACTGTATACCCGAGTGTCGACGTTTACAGTGCAAGAGGTTAATTTTGAAATTCCTGGCATATTTACAAGGGCGCATCTTTTATATCGAAGATTCGATCACCATAGTGGATATCGAATAATCGTTTCAGAGTCCATCGCCACCGGGAGGGGTGGGTCCCATTAGTGTCCCCCGTCGTCAAATTAGGGTCGCGGATCGATATCGGGAAAGTTTTGCCTGGTCCGCGAGCAATTTGCCTCGGGGAAACGGGGAGCGGTATTTTTTAACGAACGAGATTGCCTGGTCCTTAAGGAGATTAATTGATTCTCCGTTGGCCGCGCGCTCGATCCGCCATGAATGGATCCTCCCCGTCAAAAGAACGTCTCCTATAGAAAAGACATTCTTGCTTGAGTCTTCGTGTTGGCTTTCCAGCGTTCTTGCTCCCTGCGGGCACCGTCAACGAAGAAAACTAATTCTGGGACGCGGCCGCTGATTTACGTTAAATAGGACGGATTGAAATACGAAGTTCCAACGGGAACATAGAGTCCGCGGTAACGTCCCGTTTCTTCCGCGGAAAAAGCACGGGACCGGCATGAATAATAGCAAGCTCTCCTCCACCTGGCAAGGATTTATAGTTCCCTTAAACTCTCGGTCATTTGTTACCGCCCCCTCAATCCCTCGGAAGCAGGGGAACGCTCTCGCGATCCGAGGGAATGGTAGAAGGGCCGCGAGAAGAAGGAAATCAACCCCGTCTCGTTAGGTCCGAGGGAAAATTTGATCGATGCATCCCGCGGTACACGTCACAGAAACGCTCCGGGAAATTGTTAAAACGTCTTAACGTATGATGTCTGTCGAAAATATTAGCCTAGGGACAAACGGAAAGCTTGTTACTGGCCCAAGGATGTACTGCTCATTGTATTTGTCGAGATTTCTTGGCGAATCGTAAGAAAAACTAGAAAGCTGGTTTATTCATCAATTTTCCAAATCGTATTTTTCAAGTTACTCTCTGTAGACACGTTAATCCATCTATCGTATCCAATGCTGCAGCTGTTCAGTTAATTAATTCGCTGAAATCTGAATAATTGAATGGCGATTATAATACTGTAATACATATTCATACATTCATGTACTCTTTCGTTCCGAATCGGGGACGATTATGCAACTGCATAAAATATTGTGCCTCATCTATTTTTACCGAACAGTTTCAATCAGTAGATTGAGGCTCATTTACAATTTTACGTTTTAATGAAAATCTTGCAATACCACAGAAAGAAGAGAACAGATTTCGGAAGAACGTGTAAACGTTAATAATTTCAAAGTAAATAAAATTCTTTATAAAGGCACATTCCTCCAGGTTCATAAATCCAGACAAATTCAGCGTTGTCAATTTGATGAAATAAACTGGTACCGGTTATTTTTAGTGTCCGGTAGGTTCGGCGTAAAAACACGATGCGACCTGTCCATTCAGTCGATCCGGGGCATAAACCGGCGTTTATGGCGCGGCTCAGACGAGCGTAAATGTAAACGGAAGTGATAAGGTTCCGGGTAGAAGCGTTTCGAAGATCGCTGTCGGCCTCGATCCCTTGAACTTTCCGGTGGCGTGAACGCCTCGGGTGCTTCGAATATTATGTCGAATACAATTCCACGCTGTCTGCTGATTGGGATCGGCGATTGTTTATCTTGGCGCGGCGAGTTCCGAGCGGATTTCGCGAATTCCTCGACGTCGAGCGTTCACCGTGTCGAAATGATTTCCCCTCTAATTGGTTACGAGCGTTCCGACGATCGTGGAATTGCTCCGACAAAAATAGGGGACAGGATCCTCGGCAATTTCGTTCGATTAAACGCGGCCGTGGGTCGGCCTCGTTTTCGAGAGGGACACGCGTTGTCAAAATTCCGCTGTCGAGACGCATGGATCAGCGCGAAATCCCTTTATTGTCGCGCGAATTTTTTTCCCAATCACACACTCTCTAGGCGGCGTGGACGTTTCAGAGTGGAATAATTAAAATCTAATCGAATGCGATCGCCTGGAAACAGTCCCGTCCTATGTTCACGGGATGGATCAATTGGAATGATTATTGACGTATATCAAGATCCGTGCTTGCGAAGGCGCGTTAAAATATAATCTAATTAAGCAACGAAATGCGAAGTGCGGGAACAATTCGGTCCACAAAAGGCGAAACTGCAGCAGCGACGTTCGTGAATTGAACTTTCCGACCCCGCTAGCAAATTGTTCCGGAAGTTCGAAGCTGCACGGTCCGCGAGTTCGAGGAGCTCGCTCGCGCCTCTGATTCGAGGCGGAATTCATTTCTCGATCCATCAGTGCGGCAGACGGGATGAAATTTAGATGCAGCGACGTCGACTGAGGGAGCCTAGAGCTCCTGGGTAACGTTCCCGTGGCTCACGAATTATTCATCAACCATCGACGTCCGGAAGGGATCGAGGGTCGAACGAGCCTGTCGATATACGCGTTTCGCCACGGGAACCTTGTCTCGCGGCCGGATTAAAACTTTTTCCACGAGCGGACAAGACAAAGGAGTTTCGAGGGTGGGGGTGTGGAGAGACCGGAAGAATGACGACCCGTGCACTCGCGTGTGTCCTCATCTTTAACAATTTTCCACTGAAAACGACGGCGTCATTGAAATTTTTCACCCCACGTGTACCCTCTTAACCCTCGACGCTGCGACTACCCTCCTCGAACTGTTCAAACACGATGAAACATTTCTGAGCACGACGGATCTGCCTCCCGGCTGATTAAAAGTTCTGTTCTCGGGTCGTGGAGGACAGCCAATTAACCCTTAACGACCCTGTTTGCAACGTAACCGACCGTGTCGATGAACGAGTCGTTAAAAGTCTCGGTATTAACCTTTATGAAAATAGCAAACATTTATCAATTACGCTTAATCAGTTTGTTAAGGGCTGCATATTACACCAGCGGGATTATAACTCGACCCTTTCATTGGATTGTCTTTGCAACAGGACAAAAATAAATCTCATTAATCCGATTTTATGCTGATAAAACGGAGAATTAAACTTTCGTCTCGTTTCCGCTTGTTGCCAACAATGCAAACCATTTTTAGTCTGCACAGAAAAATTTCTATTTTCGGTATGGGTATAGTACCAATCAAATTTAACCCTTAGCACTCTGAAAATTGCTGCACCATTTTTCACAATATTGCACAAAATTAAGAATTAATTGCCATTAATTCACAATGTGCAAAATGAAAATGTTTCGCATTGATTGTGGGAAGCAGGAATAACATAAAAACTGATTTCATCCCTTAACGACTTTGTTACATTAAAAGCAACATTGGAACATTAATTTTTTAAATCTTTTACTGTTTTATATTTCACCCAACCAATTTCTTCATAATTGCATAAAGATCCGCAGTCTACTAATCAGTTACTATACATGTAAGTAGTGTATGAGGTATTACATCAATTTCATATCCATAAAATGGAAAAAATCATATAAACTGAAATTTTATTCTAAGTCGGAGGAAACGTTTAATTTTCGGATTAAGGATTAATATCAAATGTCATTTGAATAACGTAGCTGTTTTTCGTGAATCGAAAAAGGATTTGTACAAATCTATTGCCGGCAGAGTTAACCTTGGGCAAATATTTTAAGGAACTAGTAGACTGTAGCGGTACTACAAATTTGAAACGGACGATTGAATAAAGTGTTCGGATGTAATCGCGTATAATTATTGTTAAAATCTTCGGGGGGATGGGCCCGATTTGTCAGGAGAATCATCCCCATTCGTTGATTGACTTGAGGGAGGTGGATCTTCCGGACAGCCCTCACCGGTGGAGGAGGAAGTTCCTACCTCAGGTCAATCGCGGAAACTTCGGGAAAAAATATGAAATGAGGGGACCCCGGCGCAGCGCGACGAAAAGGCCCAAGTGGCCCCGCACATGTTGGTATAGTTTTAAGGTCGCTGCACACTAGACCGCCCCACACCAGCACCGACCAGCGTTTTCACTGGCGCTCACCAGTAGCGCGTCCGTTCGCCGCGCCGTAACCCGTTGAACGACCTAACCCAGACCGTTATAGTGGTGAGCGCCACTGAAAACGCTGGTCGGTGCTGGTGTGGGGCGGTCTAGTGTGCAGCGACCTTTATGGTCCCTTACAGTGATGGTACGTAAGGCGCTTTTTTCACGCATGCGCGACGATTCTAGCCTCAGACGGCCTCAGTCAAGTACGAAGATCGGGTACTTTGGCCGCCCCGCTAATTTTTTGCCCCTGCCGTAGGACAGCGCCAAGGCAACAGTTCCCCACAAACTTCGGACGTAGATAGTCCCTGACGAAACTCGCCCATTCGCGAAAAAGCGCCTTACGTACCATCACTGGTCCCTTGTCCCGAGCGGACGGACGACCATCGGCTCGGACTTCGGATCCGGTTCCCTAGGTACCTCGCGTACCCCTTAAATTTCGAAAATAACTAATGAAACAACGTTTTGGTCCGACCCAGATGGCTCAAGGGGATGCGAATACGTGCCTCGGGCCTCACGGATCTTGAGAATAACAATGGGATGAGGGCCAGGCGTGACGGTTATAATCGTATAGTCGCTAAAACCTTTTCCGACGGTAATTTAAAGACTACGGTACGGGTGGTAAAAATATGAAAGGATTGCCTCGCGGAGTGGCAGATGTCTAGCGTTCGAATTCTATAAATAACGCAAATATAACGACGTGACGATTGATCAATGGCGCGAAACCGAACAGTAGCTATTTCTTTAAAAAGTAAATCAATTTGTTGGTAGGTGACTTGAGGAGAATACAAGAACAATACAAGAATACAAAAATACGTATAAGAGTACAAGAAGATAATGAATTCTATATTAATGGGGGAGGAGACGCACAGTTCTCTGTGAATGGAAATGAAGAGCCGTGAAGTCCTCGAGCCCCCCGGGAAAATTAATCGCAGTCTGTTCGCCGTCAGCCGCGAAATTGTTCGCCGTGTAGGGAAGTTCGAATATCTTCTTCGGCTAAGTGTTTATTAATAGCAGAGCGTGGCTGAAATTGCTTTGGTTCCGTATACACGGGCCAGGTCGGGCCCCCTCGCTACCATACTACACTGCCAGGCCGTGATAAAGTTCCCACGACAGTGGCTTGGCCAGAAATTCTACGTAGGCAGCAACAGCTGCGGCTGACTATACGCGGCCTCTGTTCACTTAGCCTCGTTAGTAGCGCGACCAAGATAAGCTCGGCCGCCTCGGCTGACCATTTACGGACTACACTACTTACAAGTCCTACGCGGCTGTAATAACAACGAAACGCGTTGAATTTCGGCAATTACGCTACGCCGTCTCTAATCTGGCCACTCCTGATCCTTGTCGGAGTCCAAATCCCTTTAACTTATTGTACAATAATTGAAATAGTTAAGTTAGTGCAGTGATAATCTACGACAGTCTGAAAGACTTTAATTGTTTCGTGGTGTTGTGCAGAATTACACCTGAATTACTCCAGGAATTATAATTACAAAGTAATTGAATTACATTGTAATTGAATTATATTGTAATTGAATTATATTGTAATTTATAATTCAAATCTTCATTCAATTAAATTACAATGTAATTCGTAATTGCAATTGGAGTACAATTATAAAGTACATTCTAATTAAATTACAATGGAATTCGTAATTGCAATTGGAGTACAATTATAAAATACTGTATAATTAAATTACATTAATTATGAATTACGATGTAATTAAATTAAAATTAAAAATATATTATACAATAATATAATAATAGGTAAGAAGAGGTTGAAAAATCCATGTGAAGATTTCAAACAGAAGGAATTTATTATTTATAAATTTATAATATCTGAACTTCTGCGTTACACATTTTTTAAATTTCAAACATAAATAGTTATAAACATAGAAATAAACAATAATAAACATAGAATTTAAACGCCCGGAATCGCATTGCAGTTCTGAGAAAACGGACTGTAAGTTTTTGAGCACATGGTAATGTAACGAAGAGAGATATATTATGCTTTAGATTTAGATTTAGATTTCAGACGAAAGAGTCTGGTTTTAAAAAGAACTCTTATCAAGAATCATATTTTTGCAAACCATATATTTATGATAATCTTTAGGACCGTGAATTGTCGGACGCTACTCGCAAAGCAAATACTCGTGTAATCGCTACAAATTTGTTAACAATAGGGTTGGAAGAACCGTTTAAGCAAAACGATAAGAAAAGCAGCGCTTTAATGGTAACGATTGCATCTGCGCGAGAGTGATGCAATCAGCAACCGAGCTTGCAGAAGCTGAAAAGAAATGGAAACTTTCCCCGAAGCAATTCAGAGTTCTCATCGAAGTTCCCAGTGTGAACAGCATTTCGAATAAATAAGAAAACGCATCGTGTAGAGGGAAGTCACCGGGAAAAGTTCAAACCGGTTGATAAAATAAATTGTGGCGTCAAGGGGAAATGTCATGGACGCTTGAAGGTCTTTCCTCCCACAATTCTTGATGTCTCTGGAAAGGCTAAAGTGTACGGAGCAATTTCAATGGCGACAAAAATCGTTCGTTAAAATAGATATATGTATTTATTGTTCGACGATAAGACCAATCTCAACTCTGTTCAAATACTGTTTTCGTAATTGATGCTAATAGGTGTTGTTTGCTTTCCGACGACAGTCGGAGGTGTTTCAGGCTGCTGTTGCGGCTGCAGCAGCTGCAGCTGCCGGCGGCGGTGGCCAACAACCAGCACCGACGCCCGCTGGCAACGAGACCAGCCCCGAAGGTGCTGTCGAGGGCAGCACCATGGTACCTGTCACCTCAGGTGCGACGACACCTGCGACCGCGACACAAGGCACAGACCTGAAAGGACAACCGAAACGCCTTCACGTCAGCAATATACCTTTCCGTTTCCGAGACCCTGATCTCAGGGCAATGTTTGGGGTAAGTCCATCTCGAAATCAATCTCAACCACCCATATATTTTTCCATTTTAACATTAAACCTACCGAAAGCCTGTTAATAGGATTTCCAATACTTGTGCTGTACCAAAAGAAGGCATAGAAATTTTCTTTCACATTACAATCTTAAATGAAACTATTAGATGACGTTATTGATGGTGGCTTGTTAGTTCACAATAAAAATTGCTGTTGCTATTGAACGTTCCATTACAAAGTGTTTAGCCACAGATTTTTCAAAATTATGCAATCATCACCGATACATGTTGCCTGATAAAAATAACAAGATTAAATTTACTTAATCATTTACCACGAAGGTGTCTTTATAATTTCAATAATTGTGAAATAAATAATCTGGAACCGGTCGTTTGACCGGTGATGGTAGGTTTAGTGTTGATTTGCGTTTCACATTGCAAATATTGTCTCACGCGTAACTTGTCGCATCGACACATGGGACAAATACGGGTTAAGAATAGTCTTTCGAGCTTTCTATGCTCTATCACTGTCAAGCTCTTTGAAATTTCTTTTGCCCTCTGTCGCCCCCGGATACGGACGTGCCGTTTATCAAAGAAAAATATTGCTCGAGTAGATTTTATAAGATAGAAGTGTATTTTCAAGACAGAGCGTCCCTTGTGATATGTAGATTGCTGGTCTCCATGTGTTTATGGCATTGTTTTATTCTCTCCTAACCGTTCTCGTTTTTCTGTCACCATTCTAAGCACTGAGAAAGTTGATCATAAACAAAAAGAAATGAACTACGAACGGCTCGCACTCTATTTTCCGTCGAAGGTCTTCGGAAGAAGCCATGAATGCATGGAAACTGCAGTTTAATTATAACTCCTGGATAATTTGTTCGATCGAATACTTTCCTCCGGGGGTAGCAGTATATAAAAATTCTTAAGACGCTTTAAGCGCTTTATTACACCGCCGCAGGGTATATGGTGCGTAGCAGAAGCTCGAACGATCTATAAAGAACACCCCATGAAGCTCACAACTTATTTTCCAATTTATCCAATTCAAAATTGAACAACATGTAATACCACTCGAACTGTTGCAATTCCAATTTAATCCTTTCGACCACAAAATTTCTATCCTGCTCGCGTCATCATCGCGTGCATAATAACTCACATTTGAAACCTGCGAAAATGGTCTGTACAGAACACACCCCGTAAAGCTCAGAAGTTATTTTCCAATTTACCCAACCCAAAATTGAACAACCTTTAATACCACTCGAACTATTACAATCCCAATATAATCCTTTCGACCACAAAATTTCTATCCGGCACGCGTCATCGTCGCGTGCATAATAATTCACATTTGAAACCTCCGAAAATGATCTATACAGAACACACCTTGTAAAGCTCAGAACTTATTTTCCAATTTACCTAATTCAAAATTGAACAACCCTTAAAACCACTTGAACTATTACAATCCCAATTTAATCCTTCCGACCACAAAATTTCTATCCGGCTCGCGTCATTGTCGCGTGTATAATAATTCACATTTGAAACCTCCGAAAATGATCTATACAGAACACACCCTGTAAAGCTCAGAACTTATTTTCCAATTTACCGAATTCAACCCTTAAAACCACTCGAACTATTACAATCCCAATTTAATCCTTCCGACCACAAATTTCTATCCGGCTCGCGTCATCGTCGCGTGCATAATAATTCACATTTGAAACCTGCGAAAATAGTCTATACAGAACACACTCTGTAAAGCTCAGAACTTATTTTCCAATTTACCGAATTCAAAATTGAACAACCCTTAAAACCATTCGAACTATTACAATCCCAATTTAATCCTTTCGACCACAAAATTTCTATCCGGCTCGCGTCATCGTCGCATGCATAATAATTCACATTTAAAACCTCCGGAAACGTCACTCGCCGCCATTTTAACGCGAACAAATTCCCCAGGAGCATTCGGGAACACCCTGTTTAATCGGCTTTCTCTTTTCCAGCAATTCGGGCCAATCCTCGACGTGGAAATCATATTTAACGAAAGGGGAAGCAAGGTAAGCTCACGTCGCCCTTAGGCTGCGAGCCACCCCTGTCAACCCACCCCCGAAAATACTGTTAGACTTAAGCCACAGATCCGTGCCGAACGAAATCCCCGTCACCAGGATGAATTCACTTCGCGTTCGAGACCATCATTCCCCTAGGAAACCACCCTTGCTCCATCAGGAACATTAATCCACCCCTGTAGCCTGGAAATTTCCGAAAACTTTTCGGTTCTGGTCGAACTTCGATGAAAAGCTTCTGGCGATCATTTAGAAGTTTGCCCCCGATGTCAATTCTACTTCTTGTAAACGTTGATCGCGAACAACTTGTTCTTTGTTGTCTTTCAATTCTTCTTTTTCGATTTACTTGTTTCCGTAGAATCATTCCCTGGAGAAACAGCTTTCGGTGACTATTTCGAAGTTTGTCTCCAACTGCTTGGAAACATTGACCGAAAACAGTCTTGTTTGAACAAATTTGAACAAGTTTGAACCATCCCCTTTTCTTAAGGCTCAATTTTAAGGGTTCAGCTTCTAAATAATCGCCAACGTACAACTCCAACGTCCCCAAACAACCCTTACGTGCACCCTGATTGTTTCACTGGACGGAAATACATTCGAGAAGACATCCTGGCGTCGGGGACGTCGCGACGCCGTAATCGGCTGTTCGGAGGAGCGCACCGCCGCGATGGATCGCTCTCGATCTTCGAGTAGGATCGCTCGATTCTCTCGCAGGATCGTTCGATCATCCTGTCAACAGTCGACAGCGGAAAAAGGAGGAGTCGCGGGGCGCTGCGCTCGTCCGTTCAACAGCCGCGTTCTCTTTGCAGCGCGATGGCAACGCTCATTCTCGGTCGCGCGGTGTGCACAGCGCTCCCGAGCGTGTAATAAACCCGGAAAAAGCCCGTAAAAAGCCTTGCGCCATTGTCAACCGGGCTCACCGTGCCCGTGAACCTCCGGAAAACCGGAGCGAGAATTACCGCCGCCGCGCCGTCTTGTTTCTCCTTCGTTTTCACCCATTTTTTCATCTTACTTTCTTCCCACCGCTGGGATTATGGCTTCCACAGGCTACCTGAAATACGAGAGACACGGATCCGTGAATTATGGAAATACGGAGGATGGAGTTGTTGAAAAGAGTGACACCGAGATTGCTCCTCGTTCCGGTAATATGATCGGGGGGAGGTTTCTCCCGAGGACTTTCTCCGATGAAAGAGAGATTTTTCCCGGATCGAAATTCGAACCATCTTCTTCTCGAGCCGCGCACAATGCCTGTCCTTTGACTCATGAGGACATTTTTCCTAGGTGATCATCCGAGTACTATAGCTCAGAGTAATCAGGAGAGTCGATGGTGCATGTGGATTTCTCGGGGACGATTACAGCGAGCAACTTTCCGTATTTCTCTTTGTCGCGCTAGAGGAGCGGAGTCATTATTAACTGTCTTCTTTAATCCTTGGATTAACTGTGGATCTTGCGGAACCTGCGCTGGTGTAATTTCCCATTATTCTTATTGGCTTGACCTGAGCGGATCGGATTGGATGAAGAAGAAAGGTTGGAGAGGATGTGGAACGGAGAAGACTGAGGATAGGTTTCTTGGTTTCTTTTCTCGGTTGAATCCTTAAAGCGCTGGCCTCGGATGTAATATTGATCACCATTCTGCTTGGTCTTGGCCTGTGAGGGCAGAATTTCCGATTGCTTCGGTTATTTTTTAGTCAGAGAGGTACGGCATACCTAGTTCTTCAGGTTCTGTCGAAGGAAGGTGCGAGGAAATCGAAGAATTATTTTTAATCGGACACCATCGATTTCAATTCCACTAATCGTCGGTAGCAATTCGAGTAAGATCGTGCTCTTGTTCCTCGATGAGAGAATTTGTGATTGTTCCGATGATTTTCAAGTCGGAACACCAGCAGTCTTCTCTCTTCGCATTTACCGAATAGAACAGTGCGGAGATCAAAGGATCATCTTCCGTCGAGAAAGAATCGCGTTATTCGATCACACTAATCGCGAAGTATCGGAGAATCAACGGTTAATTCGCGTCTACCGTAGAATCTTCGGAGAAACCAACAATTTTTACAGTCTGCGAAATCGACTTCAATTTCGATGATTCGACGAGGATTGCTTCGCTTATTATTCGCGAGAAAATTGCAACTCGATGCAGCACTGTCGAGATTTCTCTTCGGCTCTAATCGAATACAGCTGTGAAGATAAAGAAACGTGTTCAATCAACATCGTCAAACCACAATTCAATATTTCTCTCACTGATCCAAGGAAATCTTCAATTTCCTTCAAAACTTCAACTTGTGTAACATTAACGCTAAACCTAGCTAGCATCAAAAGTGACTGATGTGCATTGTCTTATAGCAAGATTAAATTACTGGAAAATGTACTGGAATAAATATGAAACACCTTTATAATTTCAATAATTAAAGTTCGGATCGTCTCGATCGAGATATGAAGCAAGTCGAATGGCAGCAATCGCAGGGAAAGATGAATGGATCAAGAACGCACAGTCCTTGGGTAGTTTATGCGAACGGGAAAGCCATAGGATCGCCGTCGAGTCGAAAGAAAACTCGGAGAGAGGTCCGGTTTCTCGGTGTAGCAACGTTTGAAATGCAAATCAGTTTCAATATGGATGACAACGGGTCTGGATAAGATCCGCAGTAATACATCGCGGCGACAGCCGGCATCCGGTGAGCTTGCATATTCAGCGTCTTTGCGTCAAGCACAGCCAAGTGCACTTCATCAAGCTCCTGCGGGTACCGGTAACCCAATAGCATCGGCTGCTGCTGGCGACGTCATGCTCGTCCATTGTCCAGCTGATGATGATCGAGCCCGATTTACTTTCGAGCTCTGATTTAGACGATCCTTCTGCCGCTGACTCGGTCCGGCTCGGCCCAGCGCCATCTTGTCGGCGAACTGCCGCTCGAACTTGAGGAATTGCTGGAAACGCTGTCAGTACGCTGAGAATTTCCGGAGACCCTCTGTTCAATTATGTCCGTCGAATTCCTCGAAAATTTACTGGATGTTGTTTCGGGGATAGCCAAGCTCTGTAATTAAATTTGTTAGCGTTGGATTGCCGCAGTGTGTGCTTCAACTAGCCTCGATTCTCTGGAGATTGAAGAATTATTGGAGATTTCTATATTTAATAAATGTTTGACTCTTCGAGAGTTCGCTTATTTGATCAGGTCCTAAGAAATTAATCGTCTGGAGGATGCTCGGAAAGTTATGAAAGGAAAAATGCGATTGCCAAGATCAATCGGATAGGTAGTTGGAAACAAAGTTACAGTTAATATCATAAGTGGAGAGGGTTCATTCGCTGCCAGTTCGAAATGATCGCTGGAGACAACAGCGTTTCCGGGGGAAAGAAACCTCGAATCGGGCTCAGTCTCTCGGAGAGGATGGTAAATAAAACATGCAGCCGGAATCTAATTCACTTACCGAGACTTCTCGAAACTTTGATCCGGAATCGAGCGACCTGTTCGACTCCGCTCGATGCTGCCGAGATAAACAATTCCGATTCGATCGAGCCCCGTGGAACTTCGTCTTTCTTTGCTGCCAGAAGACTTCCGGTTTCCGTGGTAGCCCCTGGGATTCGATATTGGCTATCGAACTCGTCCATATGGGTCAGACCTGCTCGAAACTCGTCCGACGACTTCAAAAGTCGCGATGAAAAAGCTATTTTAACTTGAAGATTAAACATTTCTTTCGACCCAGAATAATGCAATTAAATATTTTGTGCTAATAATTTGTAATTTCTAATATTGCTTCAAACGTATAGTTCGACCGAAGTTAAAGTACGAGCAACCAGGGTTGAAAATTGCAGTCGACGGGAAAAACTATATGTATGAAAGAGTAATTCATACCTTCTGGATTTACCTGTTATGAATTTTTATTTCACGGGGAAAAGTTGGGCGTGACGGGGCCGGCAAATTGGCCGTGCCCGGTTTTTCGTCCTCGAGCGAGAAAGCTGGGAAAGTTGCGGTGGGCAGTTCGCAAAATCGCGCAGAAAGTTTCCGCGGGCAATAACGAAAGGCGGGGTTCTTCGAGTGCGAGGTGGAGCCGCGGTAATTGGATCAGAAATTCATTATTCCGGCCGAGTCCTCGCGGATAATGATTGCGAGAAACGTAAATCGGGACAGGGGAAGTTTCGAGGAGGAGAGCCGAAGCATCGAGATTGCATATTCAGCGAGAGCTATGCGCGGTGGGATTGTTTTATTGTTGCGACACGGGTCGAGTGATCAGGGCCAATTTCGAACTTTCCAAGATTGGTTCTCTGAGCCTGTAGATAGTGCAGTAAATCGTGTATGGTTCCTCGTCAATTATGATAAAAATTTGAAAAGTTTCTCGTTACAGGTCTGTAGCTTCGCTTCAGAAGTTTCTATTCGAGAACTGGGAGCTATTAAGTCCCGATAATTACGTTCAAGACTCCCGTGGGTCTTTGTAAACTTCAATCTTGAGATCATCGTTTACATATTTTGTAAAAAGTCTTTGACATTTGAAACTTCCAGCTTCTCTTGGCAACCCTTATCCGAGAGCTGGGAGCTATTAAGCTTCGATAATTATGTTGAAGTTCCCAAAGGTCTACGTGAACTTCGATACTGATAGTTACCGCGAAAAAATTGCTTGAAATTCGAGATTTCTAGTTTCTCTTTCGAGATACCTGAGCACTGGGAGCTATTAAGCTTCCATAATTATATTGAACTCTGCCAGAGGTGATATACACTTCAATGTTCAAAATAATTCTGAAAGTATCTACAAAGATCTAGGTAAATGGGCATTGAAGTCTTCCAAACATTCAGTTCTTCAACAATTTTCTTCACGAACTTCCAATGCGTCTGAACTTCTCGAGACCTTATTATCAAAGTCTCTCAAAGGTTCAGAAATTTCTTTGACAGTGTTCTTTTCAACCGCGACAACTCTAAAACAAACTAAGGACAAAGAGCCTAAACGTTCAACTCTTCCAGACCTCTCGGTAAACTTCAATCTCCGAAGGCAACGCTCGGTTATTCCATAAAAATTTCTTTCATTACCTTTCTCGACATCTGATCACTACACTTCCTTCGGAAAATCTTATCCGAGAACTGGGGAAACTAATCATCGAAGTCTCCGTAAGATTCAGTTCCACAGAAATTCCTTTTATAAGTTTCTCGGCCGTCTCAGATCTCCGGCTTCTCATAAAACGAGAAAACTGTATCTAACAAGGAAACACAGTACCTCCGACACTTTAATCAAACTTTTTTAAACAGAGAAAGAGAATGCCACAAACCATCTCGCCAAGTAATTATTAAACTGGCCTGGTTCTCGCAAACGTTAATTATTTATTGTCGTGTTTAAAACCACAATTGACAAAATCGTACATTTCTCACCCATTCTATTCATTCCGTTTCTTTCGGTGTTGGAGATAATCTTCCCGTTCCAAGAAAACAGTTTCCACAGTCTTCGTCGCTCTAACTTCTTAATGAAACTCAAACAAAAGAACTTTTCCCTTTTTCTTCTTGGCACTAGTCCTCGTCCTGCAGTGAAACAGGCTCTAAACCGCATTAAAAAATTCATGCGCTTGAAATAGGTGAAACTTCCACGCAATAAAAGTTAAAACTGTTCGAAGCGAGGTAATTATTTACAAAGAGGCGCCACTCTTGAAATCCTCGTAAACAGACAGCCAGACGAGGCTTGCGCAAACGTTATCACGGAACGTGCAAAAAGTTGCTTCAAACTGTGTAGCTGCATAAAATATAAATTTCATAAAAATCGGCGAGGGGTGCCTCTTCGTAAATAATTCCCCGAAGCGACAGGAAGTTGCGAGGTTAGTTGAACAATTTCCCGCGACAAATTCCGTCGACAAACAATCCCCGACGATCGATAGTCGAAGCCAGCCAGCTGCGAACAGTACAAGAATTTATTAAGGACTCGTAACGGGAAGTTAATTAAACCATTTCCTGCGAGCCGACGAGCACCGTCGTTGCGACGATTAAAGCCGCTGGTAACGCAATCAATGGAGCAAACAAATTACCGAACGCGAAGTCGCAAATCAAATAAAAGACGTCGCCGGTTAGCAATAACGGCTGTCCTGTTCCCGTCGTCCTGTGCGATCCTGACGGGAGGAGGAAGTCCGTCGCGCTGCAGTCGCATCCGTCGCACGGCCAATCCCCAGCAGTGCACTGGTTTCCCAGTTTGCTGGGGATTAATTAAACGCCGTTGACGTCCGTTATCGCCCTTCAATGGCTGTCCCATGACCCTAGGCTCCTGTTTTTCTTGTTTCGCACGATCGGCTGCGATTGCTCCTGCCATTTCACCACTTCCGGGCACGTGGAAATCTGGACGAGATAAGGGAACACGCTCCAGCTCGTGCTCGATGTCATTTTTAGCCTAGTTCATGAGCTTCTCTTCGTTCGACGTTTCCATTTTTGTACCTCGTTTTTGGATTTGGGACCTGTCGTGATCGGAGCTGGCTCTTTTTCGTCGCTGTTTTTGACGAATAGATTTTTTCTTGCTCCTGGATTCAGCACATGCGATGATTAGAAGTGGATTCTCGACGAATTTAGTAAATGATCCGTGTCTCTGTATCAGGGTTGACGTGAACGAAAATATACTGACCGAGAGGTGGAAAGAAAGTACTGTGGATTGTTATAACTAGTCTGCGGATTTCATGCTTTTTATGCAGAAATATCAGAAAAAGTTGAACATACTATTATATCATTGCACTGCAGTTCGTTGCAATTCAGTTAAGAAATTTTTATTTTGCATGAAGATCCGCAGTCTAATTGTAACACATGCTTGAAAATACCTCCGGTAATTCTTCGATCATTTCAAATTAAATGTGCCAACTGTGCCAGCGGATTTAGCATCGCGAAAAGAGAGAAACGCGTGTTGGCGAAATCGTTGCAGAATGATCCGCAGCCTCCGACGAGGTACAATCGATCAAAGGAACAATACTTAACGTTTGCTTTCCCGATCGTCCGCGCAATTTCGGAGAAACAAGACGGCCCCTGCGACAATGCCAGCGCAAACGGTCCTCTCCCACTCAGGTTCCCTAGCGGAGCATAGTGACTGCCACACAGTCACCGAATCGGACAATGGAAAATTCCCTCCGCGAAACGGAGACCGATAAATCGCGGAAAAGCGGCCTTCGCATAATTCGAGACGCGAGTCCTCATTCGTCACGCGTCGCCGGAGAGAGAGAGAGAGTGGGAGAGGGAGAAAGAGTAAGAGAGATTGAACAACGACAATGGCGCACCGGCGGTTTCGCCGTTTGCATTGCAAATACACTTCTCCCGGCGCGGCGCGGCGCATTCTCGCCGGGGGAGGAGGGAAATATGCGGCGACAACTATCGCGGACCGTTGCCATCGCTTTTTAGCATTTAAGCGATCGACGGGAGTTGACGGGATCGGCACGCGATCGCCCGCAATAAATCCTCGGAACGGGGTTGCTAATACTAACCACCCTACCCTCGTGCACTGAATACAACTTAATTCTTCTTCTTGCAGAGATATACAAATTAATCTGACACACTGTATGCGGATTACGTTCCATTTCATTAAAATTGTATTTTACAATATAGCAGTTTTCCGACAAACTAAGGAAGACCAACGATGCTGATAAATAAAACGATTTTCCAAAAATACTTTCGTTGAAATCGTCAAGAATGGACCAGCATACAATGCGTTAATATCGACAGTTTGTATAAACAGGATTTTTCAACACTTCTTTTAACCTTTTCAATGTTTAATTCGTCAATGGCACAGAGAACAGCCACAATGGTTAATTCGTGACATTAATGATTGTAACAAGAGCACAATACGAGTACAAATAATATAGCGTCGTTAATAATAAAAAAAGTCTGATGGGCATCGAAAGGGTTAATTCTGAAGATACAAGCAAATCCTAATTGCCTCGACAGTGCACAAGGGTGAAATAGCATCGGAAGAGTCTACAGACTCTTTGGGGACGGTTGTTTGAATGTTTCAGCGATCGCGATCGATCCCGTCACCGATCCCATATGATATTTGCGTCGGTCTCGCGGAAATCGCGTGTTCAGCTGGATCCTCGATCACGAACGTTGGACGGCGGCCGATTTCCGCGCGATCGACGCCCTATGTTAGATCCTAAGGTGAGCGAGAGAGTGATGATCGCGCGAGTCTGTGAGAGAGACCTTTTCTCGAAAGCTTCGTCAATGTAAATGGAATGTGGCATCCCTAATGAAGTGCAGCATTTTGGAGAAGAAATACTTTTGAGATCAGCGCGGACGAGATCGCCGATCGAGTTCCCGATTTACTTGTTCTTGTTGATAGTTTAATTTTCAAGTGATGTCGCGTGTCTTTGAATTGATAGTTTCCTTTACCGAGTCTGTCGGCAGACAAATAATTCATTATCGAAAGTCGAGACGACAGGGCATCCGGTCGGCGTACTTGTCTAGCGCTGAGTATGTGCCAGTGACACGTACATACATACCATAATATAACCAATGGTGTTAGTTCTCGTAGTTGTTAGACGAGCTATTGCATTTTTACTAGCTAGCATTCCGCATTTTATCATTATTTAGCTCCCATTGGTTATAAGGCAGCTCGGTGCGCCACTTTTAACGTGTCCGCCGCTGTTTTCCACCTTCGAAACGAAAAATAGAGTCGACGTAACAATCAAAATATCAAAATGTTTTTTTGTTTTTGTTTAGTTTCTAGATCTCTAGGTCTAATTAAAATTCTTCGATCAGTGTGCTTAATAAATGAAAGTGGTGTTTCTTTTCGTTAAAGTTGTTAGTCTAGTTTTCCGAGTAGAATTTCCGGATTCGAATGCACTTGGGATTTGGAAAAGTGCAGCAGCGGACACAAGGTGCACCCGGTGGGCCGGCTGCCGCCACTTCCGGTCGCGGAGGAGACCCTCGGGAGATGCTGCCCATTTGATTTGATGAAACTTTGTCACACCTCGTTTTTTCCGACGCTGTTATTACTACTTTTTCTGACTTAAAAGTCGAAAAAAAAGGAAAACAAAAAGTCGATACCTCCACTCTTGTGTCCTTTCTTCTCTCTCTGACGAGTTTCCCAAGGCGTTTCAAGGCCGGCGCACACGAAACCACCGCCGGTGTACACTGTACACGCGAACGGGCACTAGATCCACCGCCTAAAGCCGTCACTAACAAACTTAGAGCCACGACTTTGCCTGTCTACCGAGTTGTTGATCTTTCCAAGCTCAGACCTGCGTTCGCGACTTCTCGAGAGGCCTAGCTCTCAGCACACATATACACACACGCATCAACACGAACACCCGTACACATCTAATTATGGTTCACATGACGCGTCGTCTTTACTAATCCACCTGCGATGTTGGCTTGCGACACGCTACGTGCCCGACATTTTGGTTTGTAGTCTTCCGGAGACTCCGCTTATCCGCCATTTTCTAGAAATCAATTTAAATTCATTTAATTAAATTATTTGCAACAGCAGTGGTTTACTGTTTAAAAAAAAACAACTTTCAGAGTTAATTAAATTGTTAGCAACAGTTCACTTTTTCGGATGAAGAAACTCGCTATCTATCTCGAGTGTTTTAATTAAAAGTTCAAATCAATTTTAAATAACAATTTTATCATTTTAATCTATCACTTTTCCTGCAGCAACAACCTGTCAGTGGACTTCACACTCTTTCACTGTTAGCAGATTTAATGAAACATTCATTATAGAACACGGATTAAAACGTCGCGCAGTTTTCAACGAGCGTTAATATAATAACAGTGAACAAAAACGGTGCAAACTTTAAAGGCACTCTGTATTAATAATTTATTAAAATCGCTGCTTCGCACACACAAAACAGCAATTTAAATTCACGTAGCTACTTGATTAAAAACAAGAGAAAAAAATTTGTTACACAAAGCTCGTCCTACAAATTATTTATTAATAATTTTTTTTAAATCGGACATCGCGTGAGTCGCAAACCAACACAAACAGCATGATACCGTACATATATATATTACCGTTGCATCTTCCGAAGTTTCTCAAGTTTATATACAGGATGAGACCGAAGAAACAGAACACCTAAATATCTCCGTTACTTTTCGTTGTACAAAAAATCTTATAAGGACAAAATTACACTGTTTGAAGGGCCACATGTGACGGTGTAAGGGAAAAATTTTCAAGGTCATTTTTTTACAAGATTTCAAGGTCATCGATATTTTTTTAAATGGAATGAGGTATTTTTTAATACATCAATCGATGCAGCTGGACATTCGTTATAAAAAAGTACTAACTAAATAATTCTAAAACACCATTACTGTCGTACTAAAACGTTATCCAAATAAGTAAACGCTAACGTCTTAGTATAACAATAATGGTGTTTTAGAGTTATTTAAATCGAAATATCTCGTGAACTACTAACTTTTCGACATACATAGGTTAGTACTTTCTTATAAGGAATGTCCAGCTGCATCGATTGATGTATTAAAAAATACCTCATTCCATTAAAAAAAATATCGATGACCTTGAAATCTTGTAAAAAAATGACCTTCAAAATTTTTCCCTTACACCGTTATATGTGGCCCTTCAAACAGTGTAACTTTGTCCTTATAAGATTTTTTGTACAACGAAAAGTAACGAAGATATTTAGGTGTTCTGTTTCTTCGGACTCACCCTCTATATAATACATTAAATCTAAATATATGTATATTGACTTACGCACATACACGGTCACAAAAAGAAAAACAAGAGAACACCCAAAAAACATTTCTGTACATGTACGTACGTATCTCTATCTGATTGTTATATCATTATTATATATGTAAATAGTAGTCGCACGCTTTTGTCTAGGCGAGTCGAAGGTATTAATGAAAGGCCCATGCTTCTACCTCTTTTATATCACTCACGTATGTGTCTTAGGATAGAGAAATGCTGCTTTCGATCTCACCAAACCGTTTTGTCCGGCGTTTATGACAGTAACGCGCGCCGTTTGCCTCTTCTCGTTGCAACATTATTCTCTCTCATTCTCTCTGGACCGATCCGCACCTAATTGATCCTGCAGGAACGCCTCTCTCGATCCATCCCGTAAACGCCATCCCGATCCCGTGTACAGGGTGTAAAACAATGTTTGGTCTTGGCAGTCATAGGTGTATCGATGAAGATCTGCCGCAAAATTGTCAAGACCAAACATTTTGTTACAGCCTGTACAAGTTTGCACGCGGTCTGATCTCGAAAGACGTTCCTCTGAACCGTTGCGTCGGCTTTACCAATCAGTGACATTATTTTCTGGAGAATTAACACTGTGAAATTAACACTCTCCTTGTAAGCTAGCTAAAACATCTCTGCTATTTTACAAATACTTTCTGAATCGTCTAACATTAGAATTTTTTTAAATCAGGGGAAAAGTAGATTCTTCATTTAATGTTTTCGAATTGAGTGAAAACAGTTCTTAGTTTTACTCAGGTAATTCGAGCAGATTTAATACAAAAAATCAAATTGCTAAACTATTTTAACGAGATTCGTGTTCCAGTAAAATTTGGTCAAAGAAATTCGAGAAGATATTTTAATTAATTCAATCTAAATATAAAATGGAATTATTAATTTATCTCTGAATGTTTTTATAATTAAGCATAGCTGCTAGAGGTTCATTTTTTAGTAAAATTGTCATCGACGTAATTCTCGCGAGTTAACGACAAGTAATATTTAACTGATTGGTAAACGAGACGATCTTCGAGTCACTGTATCGGACGATTGTTAACAAAGTTTCTCCGTATTCGCAGCAAAATTCAGTTTGAATGGGGAAGCTCTCCTTCGAATCAGATTCGGCCGACAATTATCTAGGGAGGTTCTCCCAAGAACCAAATTAGGTGAAAAGTATGGAATCTCGGTAGACACCTGGTCGGCGATAAGCAATCGCAGTATCGCAAATAATTCGTGAGGCCTTGAAACTCCTTGGATCTCCTCGCCGCCGAATTACTTTTACTAATTGATCCACGTGACGTAGCAAAGAGAGAAAGAGAAAGCGAGTGAGTGAGTGAGAGAAAGAACGAGAGAGAGATATATACTATAGTTGAACACTGGCAAAAAAAGAAAAGAAAACAGAAAAATAATAAGGATATAGTGAAACGGCTAAAATGATAGATGGAAAAGCGGTGAACATGATATATATACATATATGTATACGTGTATATCTCTCGCGCCATTTCCATCGCGGTTCACACACACGCACACACTCCTTGTCTCTTGACTCACCCTCTCTCTCTATACGTATCTATATATATATAATCTTGAATCTCGTATTGTTTTGTGCGCTTTTATATCGCTGTTTGCCAGCTTCGGTCACATACTTCAAGTATTCTTCAAGTACCCCACTATTCTTCGTTCTCCGCCACTTCTCCACCTCATCCCCCGCCCACCTACTTTCCATTCCATCCGATGAGAAACACGCATACACACACACATACACTCATACATAATGACAGAAAACGTTTCGATAGAACTTCGCCGGGCTTCCAGAGTACATATACCCGCGTTATTCTCAAGGATCGTTTCGCTGGGCTCTGTATTAATTTTTCACTCGCAGCCCTGTATCGACAATCACTTTATTTCATCTCTTCAACCCTCCGAGTTGATCCTCGGTTTTTACTTTCTTGTAACTTTTCGTTTAACGATTGGTCTCTTGTGTTTGTTACAGAAGATCTTCACAGTACAGACTCTTGTCTTTAATTGTTAATATTGATCATCGGTTTTCTTTTATTTCATTCAATCCCACAGATATACAACATCTTTTTATTAATATTTGATCTGATCTGAAAGAAATATTTTATGTTTCGTTTAAATCAATTGGTACGTTTACTTGTAAGAACGATACGTCAGTACATATTTTATATTCAAACAAGTTATCCTGTATGTTATTTGAGTTTAATGCTTTTCTTCCATACGTGCTATCTTTTTTTCATAAAAATTAATACTGCTGGTAGTGAACGACCTATTTAATTAACCTCTCTGTAATTAACTCCGCAGGGTTGCTTATACTGTGCTTACCACATTTCTCCTTTTTCAAAGTTCGTTTAAATCGTCGACTAAATGCACATTCGAGGGTGTAACACATTTCGTTCGTTCATCTTTTGTTTTAAAGAGTACGGTAATCGTTAGACTGCGGATTTCATGCGTTCATACCAGAAAAGGATGAAAGAAAAATTTAAGCGAACGTTACGTTAGTACGTAATAGGATTAAAAGGATCTTTATTATTTCCATCTTCTGAACCCTTCGTGCTCGAAGAGCTTATAAAAATGTTAAAAATACTTTTCTTAGATAGTTAGATCGTATATTCTTTACTCGGATAAAAATAGCAATTGCATAGAGGATCTTTTGTATAAAATACCTTTATAATACAAAATAAGTATTCTCTTGAAATACATTCAATGTCGCAATAGCTGTCCATTCCTTTAGATATATATATATATATAATAATAGATCCGATTCTTCCAAGTTTGAAGAAATAGGAATAAGCTGAAGAGAAAAAGAAATGTTGAGAAAAATTGCTGATTGTTCTGAATTGAATAAACCTCAAAGATACTAAAGAAAAATATAAATTTCTGTCTGTCTCGTATTGCGACGCAAAAAGTTCGTATTTCGCGCAATGATCCGCAGTCTATCGAGCCGAGTTCCCACGCAGCCATAAGCGACAGGCGAGTTACCCGGTTAGCGGGTTAGGCCAACGATTTGCCGTGGCTAAGGGGGTGCGAACAGGAGTGAGAACGATTTCCCGGTGAAATCGTGCGTGAGTGAACCTGGCCGTCCAAGAAAACAGGTCCGACGTGTCGTGGAAGAAGACTGGTTCTCGAGTTTCGCCTGTGACACACAACCTCGCCGACGAGGTTTCCCCACCAAAGTATCTTCTCCCTCCGCCAAGTGCCTCCCTTTCATCCCCTATTATATACATATATTTATCGGCAAAATCACGCATCGACCCGCGGCGGTCGATCGATCGTTCGATCGTTTTGCCTTGGTTGTTCGTTGGAATATATAGCTGTCTCCTGTTGGAACACACACACACCGGCACACGCCTCACCACCCCACACCCGGTCGACGTAGTGTTAACACCTTTTCTTTCCTCTACTCTGCCTTGCCACGTTCTTGCACCTAGCTGTTAAGTAATTGGTCGATTATTGTTACACGCCACACGCGACGTTGATCACCGTTACCTCGCGCACCCCCACATACATACATACACGCATACACAGACAGACATGAACAAGTGTCACCGTCAGATCAACGGAAATCGAGCCTGCGATAGTCGTACTAATCGCTCGCGGTATCCGTACTTCGGCTACTCGGTGAAAATCGCCATGATCTGGCGACTATCATCGAATTCGTTGTCAGTTATGGCGAAACTGCCAACAGACTGCGAATTTCTCTTCGTCTTTTCTCGAAATCTGCAACGGTTTTTAAATATTAACTGAGTTACCGCTACAAACTGCTGTACCATTATTCACATGACTGTTTATATTATTAACAGACTGCGGATCTTTATGCATTTATGAAGAAATTCGTTGGGCGATATATAAAACAGTAAATGATTTGAACAGTTCGAGAATGTTGTAATGTTGCTTGCAACGTAACAAAGTCGTTAAGGAATGAAATCAATTTTTATGATATTCCTGCTTCCCACAATCAATGCAACACATTTTTATTTCGCATGGAGATCCGCAGTCTAATTATTAAATATTCTGATATCTAATCAATAGATTGCGGATTTTATGCATTTATCACAAAATTGGGTGGATGTAGTTTAAAACAAAACATTAAGACGATTTAACAAGGTCCATATCTTATCTTCAATTTGTTAAAATTGTTAAAGATACGAAGACATTTCTGTACGATTTCTGAGTCTTGTAATTGACGAAGAAAATTTCTATTTTGCATAAAGATCCGCAGTCTACTAATCAGTTACTACACACGAATCGCGGACAACCGAAGTTCTCAGCGTTTCCTCGCCTCCTGAAGCGATTAATCACAGTCCGCGGGTTAATTAGTCATTCCGCGATCGTATCGGCCTCCCTTAACATCTCACTTACAATCCGAGCGGATCTGGGATCGTTAATCGCCGATCTTATCAATGATTGCATTTTTTGTCCGTCGCGTTCTCGAGTGCGCGTCTTCCTGACACGTTCGCGAGTGATTAGGCTCCTGGAACCTTGAGCAATCCTAGACACACCGATGAGTAATCGTCGATGAATCTCACCAGAGACTGTGTCTAGAATAGTATGATGAACTTTCACGATTCGCTTTCTCAAACACCTTGTCAGTTAGGTTAGATTCGGCAAGTGTTATGCAATTTCAAGTATAGCAGCTTGTTTGACAGATTTTATGTTTAATGTTTTTTCATGTTCAACTTCCCTTGGAACTCTTCATTAGTGAAAAGATTAAATACGACCTTCGCTTAGTTTTTCTCAGTAACTCCGTTCGAGAAATGAACCAATCAGTCGCTTATTTTCGATCCCCTTCTGGGCTGGGAATCTTCTGGATCACAGCTACCCCGACGGAAAGACGTCCTACCTCCGTCGGAATGACGGATTTCGCCTCGCTTCCGCTTCGTACGGTCCAATTTCCGTCCATGTTCCACCGATTGCGAGTCAGGTGTCGTCGTCCCGTTTAATCGAGCGCGATCCCAGCGGAAACCAGCGTCCTCCGTTAAACAGGCCCCCAGGCGATAATTAACGCCGGCTAAGCGGCTCGTAAAATGTCATTATTTCAGGAGGGGAGAGAGATTTCATCAAGAAAAGTCTTGATCCTCTCCTACCCCTCTCCCAATTGCGATCGATCATCCGAGGAGAGGTTCTCGTGCGACGCGAGTGATTTTCACGAATATTTCTCTGGAAAATATAAATATATTTGTTGTAAATCTGTTCGGCCCGTAAGCCTTTAATACCGCAATCACCTTGCGAGATGTGCAGCACCTGTTATACTCAAGGAAAAAATGAATAATTTTACCGTTACACGAGAATCGAACCTCCCTTAAGATCGTTGAGACGAAGCGGGATTATTTCGCTCGTCGTCGAGCCTTTCAATTACGCCGCGAGAAGATGGATCGCTCAATAAGCTCGCGATCCATCGGAGAGGATCGACGAAGCTTATCGGTGAACGGGTTTTTCAGCTATTCTCCGAGGTCCTGACGATTAAACGCTGGTAATAGAGCTCCTTCGACGAGCCCTTGTCTCTCCACTTCCCTAGGAAAACTGTGGATCCTACGATTTTCATTATCGTCTTCGGGTGAATCGTTCAGTGGCGACTTATCCTCGTGTTTTCGGAGAGGACTGGGATTTATAGCCCACTTCTAGGAAGATTGCGGGAGTCGGGCAGTCGACAATTATCTGCTTCGAATGAATCGTTTGAAACATGATTCGCATCTGCAAAAAGATCAAGGATCTATTCGAGATGTCTTGCAGCAATGTCGTTAGATAAATCGTCTGATAGCGACGTTTTTCACTGTTTTCGAAAAGGATACGATTTGTATTCGTCTTTATGAAGTATCACAAACTCTCGTCTTTGAATCAATTTAATTTAACCTCTTAAAAATATCGAGGATTTATGTTCTGCTTCGTGTTTTTGTAAAAATTGCAGAACCCACGCTGTAATCAATTATCCCCGTTGAATGAATTTCCCGCATCTTCAATCAAGAGAAAAATAATGGTTCTTAGTTCGATGTCGCTGCAAAGATTGCGGGATTTACAATTTTAATGTTGAGGTCGATTTGAGAAGTATCAAGGGTTTTTATTCCTTTGGCTGTCGTATGAACTGCAGTACAGACGATGTTGCTAGTTCTTTTTCGAATGAATCGTTTGTGGAGGTCACAGTTTCTCAATCCAATCGATATCTGGTCCTCAATTTCTCTGAGAAAAGCCGATTTGAAAATCTCCAGCTATTTTCCATTTCAAAGATCAATAGTAACCAGATTAGAGTTTCTTTACCGCACGAAAGTCTCGGGCCGATAGTTCAAGCGATAAAACGTCGACTGTAAAACTTCCTGCAGAGACTGGATCATGTATTTTCCCGGATTTACGATCACACAGTCAGCCAACTTTCTCGAAAATGGTTAGGAGCTCGAATACTTCGACCTGCTTTTCGCGGATCGACAGGAATCACGTCGTCCCGCGATTTTTCAACGAGAACCTCGAGGATGCAGCGTTTATGCAGTGGCGTGCGAGATGCGAATCTTTCGGCGAGCAGGATAATAATAATTACCGCCTCCGCGTATCGTTTCCGCGACGCTCTCGCAACAGGGGTCGGACTCCATCCCCGCTCAAACCTTTACCGATAGAGCCGTTGATTAATGGCGAACTCGCAATTTCGCCGAGAAGGCCACGGAAGAACGAGCCCGGTATCACCTGAAACCACCGATCTTCCGCGATATCGCGGAAACGAGTTCCAAATGGCCGCGATAAGCCGCGGATATTTCGACCGGAACGAGGTCGTTCGGACCGCGGATGAATCGGCCACGTTTACACACCGTTCCCAGTATTCTTTGCTCGCGAAAACGCATTCCAGCAGGTCTTATTCTGAAACGAAACCTTCTAGCTTACTCGCTTTCCGAAAGCTCGCTTTCACAAAATTGCTAAAACACGTTTGCGACTGTGTAGAAAAGACTGTACTGGAACGTGTGAAAAGGTCTGAAGAAATTGGTTAAAACATAAGAAAACGTGCAGGATTTTTACGTCGTCCAGAATATCGTACTATTATGCATAATTCCATACAATCTGTAGATCGTGTGCCACTTTGCAAACGAATATTCCGAACCCGTCGAGCAATCGGACTTAACCAGCAACTCGCAGCAATCGCGAAGACTTTTATTCAACCACAAACAGGGTGTCTTAAAGCATCGTTACCATTTTCCAACGATTGTACTTTACACAATCGCGCACGCTATAAATGCATAAATTTCCCAGTCCGGAGATTAGCTGTAGAGAAAAAAGTATCACACGGAGAGCCCTAACAAAGCCGTAGCGCAACCAATAATTTTTATTTCTCGCTTCCAACCGGCGGTTGTTGCATTGTCTACCGAGGGGGGAGAAAGAGGAAAAAGTAGCCACGGCGAATCGTAAAATACCGAGCGGGCGAGATCGAAGGTGGTAATCTGATTTTTCGAGCCGCCTCGGTAATTATAGTTCCACCCACGGGGCCTCGCGGAAACGTAATCCGCGCGAAGGGAAAGGGAAACGGCGAGGCGTGACCGCGATTTCGTTTAACAGAATTAACGCGAGGCATGTTTCGCCGTTCGGCAAAGATTTGTAAGACGCCGCGGGTCGGGGGATTAATTTCCTGAAAGAGGAGAAAGAAGGTTGGCGTGCAGGTCACGCCAACCTCAATTTTCCGAAAGCCGATAAGCCTTTAAAGAGGTTTTCTGCGAGATCGCGATCGGCCGTCGCGTGAACCGCTTCTCGCAAGCTGACGAAACCGTCGGGCTCGTTCTTCGAGTCCATCCACGAGGAAAATTGCCGTGGCGAATACATGTAACCATCGGGACTGGACTGCGCGATTCCAACTACGTTTGTACGACTGCGAACCGTCTCTCGTGTCCTACCTGTTGCTAATTTTCGGCGGATTTATCGACGCGGAACGCTGGACGTCGCGGGTTCGGAAGATTCGTTCGGACATTTTTTAAATTCTTAAATTCTTGGACTGCGTAAAAGTTAATAGTAAACGGTAATAGATGCAAAGGAATTTTTAAAACTTCTGAAGAGCCCACTGGCTAACACGCGGTGGAAGGAGCATGTCCGTTACCGGATTTTTGTTTCACTCAGTTTCAGGCACTGTTTAAAAACCCAAAGCGTGCTCTGAAGTCTCTTACAAAAACAACAATAATGAAGTCTTATTCTTCAGACCTTTAATTACGTCGGTCACCAAAAATTGTACGACTTACTCAAAATTTTGAAATCGACTTTTTTCTGACTTTTCAATTCTAACCGGAAGCTAGACGCATCTCAATATCCCCAGATCGATTCCAAGTACGATTCCCCTTACGCTTTTGCCCGGCATATCTTCGATGTAGCTTGTCTACATTACTCTGATTTCCCAGGCGAGTCGTCCGACGCGTGCTGTTCGCACACACTCGTGAAAACCAGCTGGAAATTTTTCGATGCTTTCATGCTTGAAGCTGTAGGGGTTAATGACGGTTGATCTTCCAAGTAACTAATTTGATACTGAACGATTACAGTGCGGGAATCTAGGAAAGTACTGGCATAAAACCATTTAGTAATGAGAGTTACGGTGAACGAGTCGGTGGCTTGAGTGGCGGAATTGTGGGATTGTGATCGTTGAGGTTAAGCCACGCTGGAAAATGAATTTCCTTCACCACCATTCCTGGTCAATAATCAAGCTGGAGTTGCATTTTCATGATCCTCTTCAATAGTGAATTAAGAAATTTCACCAAACGATATCCACAAAGGAGATTTTAATAGAATTATCTTACTAGGGAAAGTTGTTATCTCCTTTTAGCAGAGCTGGGGAAAATAGTATTTTAAATAGTAAACAGTAAATAATCCTATTTATTTTAAAGTATGTGTACAACTTTGAAAATGAAATATTTTGTTTGATGCAGTAATTCTTGAAAATAAAATAATTTATTTGATGCAGTAATTTTTGAAAATAAAATAATTTATTTGAGGCAGTCATTTTTTTGAAAATAGTATTTTATTTGAAGAATATTGGAAATATTTATATTTTGACTTTATTTTCAATTTCAATTTTAAATATTATTGCTGAAAATAATGGTTCGAATTCAATACATTTATGAGTGTAAATCGTTTCTTAACGATAAGATAGACTGTCTGTTTATGCGGTTTCTCAGAGTATTATAACAATTCAAAAAGTAAAATATTTTATTTCGTGTTCCTAGTTGTTAAAATAGAAATATTTTATTTTGTGGATCAAATTGTTGAAATAGAAATATTTTATTTTGAGGTTCATGTTGTTAAAATAGAAATATTTTATTTTCGAAATTGTATATCTTATTTAGAATACTATTTCTTTAAGCAAAATAAAATCTAAAATATTAAATAGCATTTGAAATATTTGTTTCGTCAAATAATGCCCACACCTCTGCCGTTTAGACACTTTGTGAACTCACACCAAGCTCGAACCATTTTCCAATCAGCTGTGGATGAGTCAATTCACCAAGCAACTCGTCTACAGATCACCGAAGTGATTTCATGCTCCAAAGAATTTTCTAGAACCCCAAGAAAAGTTTGAAATTTCCTACTGACGATTAAAGAAACCTCGCTAGGATCCCCAGAAAAATCTAGACGAACCAATTCCTTATAGTTCATGCTCGAATCAATATGCGAGGTCCGCGCCAAAGTGTGAATTACTTCAAAGGTTCTCTCGATTCCTTTCTGCCTCCGTCACGACCCTCAATTAACCCCGG
This sequence comes from Lasioglossum pauxillum, assembly GCA_933228785.1. Lineage (NCBI taxonomy): Eukaryota > Metazoa > Arthropoda > Insecta > Hymenoptera > Halictidae > Lasioglossum > Lasioglossum pauxillum. The sequence goes on from OW121700.1 coordinate 15,943,405, forward strand.
CCCTAATTAATCAACGAAACGCAGAGAAATCGTAGCTCGATTATTCCAAGGCAATTCTCGACGCGGCGCGCGATATTCAATTACTCCATCGATTCGATTACATCCGGCGGGGTATCCTCCTACTCCACGGGCAATGAAACGAATTACGATGTCCTTAAATGGGGAAACAGGGTCCTTCGTCTCGTTGCATTACGTCAGATTTCCACGACAACTTCGCGCTCTCTCCTCTTTCGTTCTTCGAGGATGCCGATTTGATTTGGCGTTAATACGATTCCGTCGGGTTGCCGACAGCAGCGTCCCGATGCCTAACAGCCGTTGGCAGCCAGTGTCTGGAGGCGACGCGACGTGGCGGGGGAGTGAGAACCGAGGGAACTCGATTATCCGTGAGCTCCGCCCCCGCGCGTCTGCATTCGCGGAACTCTGATTAGTTCCTTCGACAAAGAAACACGAGGTGTTTCCCGGGACACTCGGAGATTCGTCGAGGCCCTCCTTCGAGAGAGGACCTTCCCAGCTGTCAGATTTCCTCGTTGACAGTTTCGTTCGCGAACACAGAAAGCAGCAGTCCCAACGGAAAAATTTGCAAACGTGAAATTTCTCTCGCAGAAAACATCCTATTTTTTCAGGCTTTTCCAAGTGAAAAACGTGGTCTGTCCGGAAAGTGTCCCCTTCGAAGTACATATTGTCCGTCAGGAGCCACAACTTTCTTCCAGCGATCCTCCCGTTTCCAGAAACACCCCTTAAAATCATCTTTAGGGGTAGCGAACAGCTGCCTCGTCCTATTCTGGTTTATTACTTCTACGTCTGCGAATCTTTGTTCTTTGAGAGGTTTTTTCATTTCGGGGAACAACCAGAAGTCACAAGGAGCTAGATCAGGACTGAACGGAGGATCGGACCAATGGTTTCCGAACCAGAATGCTCAAGTTTCTGGCAAAATTTAATACGCGGAGCTCACTTGACTCGATGCTTACAAAACTGCGTATCGTTTTCAAATGACGGCGCGCAGAGATTCGTTGCATGGGCAGGCCTTATTACAAGGTCGCTTTAGCCCACTTAGGAACGAAGATACAAGCAAAGGTCGGATACTTTCCGGGCAGACCACGTACACGTATATATACACACAGATATACACTACACACTCACACATACGTATCCCAACCGTTCCTTTTCTATCCGCCACTCTACTAACCCTCTTCTCATACTTTCATTTTCTTTTTCTCGTACACGCACCTCTCGGTACAAGCAAGAGTCTTTAATGATATGACGATGACCATGATGACATGACACGATATGATATGATATGATAATGAGATGATTAATGTGACCATGACCATGATTTCTTACCATGATTTTATATTTACTTATTTGTTGCACGTTGTTTGGTGCGTCTCCGTAAGCAGTATGACGCGCTCACAGACCCGCTGGCAAAACCGACATTTCGCAGTGGTAAACCGTGCTCTCAGGCGCGTCGCTTCCTCCTTTCCCCTTTTTCCCGTTTCCCATTTCCCATTGTTGACAGCCGCCGACGTTTCCCCCCCCCCCCCCCCGGCTAGGCTGTCTCGACCCTTGCGCTCCCTTCGCCGATTCGGTTCGTTCGTTCGCGTGCAACTTACTCGCTGATCAATCTCTTCGGCGCGCGATGCGGCGCCCACGTGCGCCAGTCTTTATTTAAACATCTTTCAACGGCCGTGTTCCCGCAGTGACGAAAGAAAGTTACCGACGCGCGCGCGCGACTCACGAATTACCAAGGATGTTTACACATTCTCGAAACGGCGAAAGTTCGCGAGGTCTTCTGAAATTTTCAAGCGGAACGACGTCGAAAGAGATCCCGCGGAAGTTTCGTCGCGTCTCGAGACGATCTTGAGAATTAATTAGCGGCCAGACGGCCATTGTGCATCCGAGAAATAAACGGGGGAGCAGCTCCGGGGCTGAAAGGCCGGCGGGAAGGGTTGAAACGGCCGCGCGCGAAGGGCGAAAAATCTGAAAAGAGCCGGAGAGCGTACAGTCCGGGTAGAGAGCGGGGTACACCGCGTTGTTCGGTCGCGGGATCTTGAATGGAAACGTGCTCCGATCGACCCGGAATTCGATGCAGGACGTTCTGCGGACTTGTCCGCGCAAGATGCACGCGAAGCACCCCCATGAACAACCCCTTCCAACCCCCTGAAATTTCCATTTTCCTCCGACCGCGTTCCAATCCCCTCGATTGGAAAGGGGAAAAAGATTTTTTAGAAAATTCGGGGAGGGGAGCACGAAATGTCGGGTCGGCCAGCCGTTTGCCGAGCGCTGGCAGTCTGTAAGTTGAGTTTAATGCATGTTGTTTTGTCTGTCCTTGCATGCAGGGATTCGGTTTTGTAACATTCGCAAATAGTGCTGACGCGGACCGGGCACGTGAGAGGCTACACGGCACCGTGGTTGAGGGCAGAAAGATTGAGGTGTGCATGAACATTCTTATACTTATATATATATATACATACATATATATATGTATACATCGCCATTAATTCATTTATACACAATGTACTTCTTTACAGGAACACGCGAGAGCCGCACGCGAGCTTATCGCGCGCGTCTCTCGCTCGATCAACAGGCGACCAGCCTGCCTCCATCTTTTTTTTGTTCTGCTTTTTTTTTCACACTCGAAATGCAATCACGTTGGACGCGTCGAATGTTCGCTCGGAGGCTGGTCGTCTGTTCGAAATTAATCTTTCCTAGATTTAAGCACCCCGTTCGATCGCGCTCGTCAATGTTACACTCCTCGACTCTAATGGATTTTCAAACCTTCGACTCGTTCAAATGAGCTTGAACAGAGGTGCGACATTCACGAGCGCGTGTCGGACGTGTAGCTCTAAGCGCAGAACGGTTCTGGATGAGTTTCGAGAACGAGGCTCGATCCTCGAGGCGGAATCGCGCGAGTAAATGCGATTCACTGGCTGGAGACGTCGAGCTCTCGAATTGTGACGGAGCCGGGCCCGCGGATCTGTTGAACGCGATCCGGCGAGCTGGAAACTCGAGTAACCTCTGCGAACATTGAAAAACTCAACAATCCGTGTAAAAGAGTCCATTAAAAGTTTTTGAAAATCGTGCACTTGCCAATAATATTTTTAAATGTTTCAAACACGCAGAAGTGGTTAAACGAGGAATTTGTAGCGTTCTAGATAAATGTTTCCAGAATTTTTCGACGAAGGTTTGAAAGTTAGAAATCGCTTTGCACATGGACGATACTCGAAGTTTCGCGGCGCAGAAATATTCCATTAATAACCGGCGAATTGGAATTCGGATTCCGTGGCTCATTCAATGATTTGCGCAAGCCTCGCTGCATAAAAATATCCCGCGAACCGTTCGGGCGAGGTGCAAACTCGAGTTTCGTTGAATATTTCAGCTCGCTGCAGCCGGTAATGTAATTCGCAGCACGTCGAGTCGAGTTTGTTACATCGGCGGCTAAATGGCTCCGTCAGAATTGATCGCGAAACGGCGGTTCGCGGCAATGGCGTACCGGAAACTGTGCAGACAGATTTAATAAAACGGAATATTCGATCAGGGAAAATTAGATCAGGTTGATCTTCGAATTCGGAATAGAATCGCTTGATTCCCGGGGATCTTTTTCCATGGACCACGATTCGATTAACTGCTCGAAATTTAGCTTGTTGAGAATCGAGTAACCGACAAAAATATGCCATTGCCATCGTCGCGACGCGCCTCGAACGACTCTCAGAGCCGAGGCGAGCAGCCGCGGCACCTGTGCGGACACTCGCTAATTAATTGGCGCGAATTCATCGCGCGTCTAGATCCAGAATGATCGAATCAAGCCAGCTCGCCGCGTGGAACGTGTCCGCACGGGTGGCGCGAGCCTCGCCGCGGAAAAATCGCCGAAGTTGAAGGGGTGGACGCGCTCGTGAGAAAAAAAACAAAATAAACCGAGAAAATAGAAACGTAGATTCCTGAAACGATGAGATCTCTCGAGGACGATAATCTGAGAGACGAAAGAGATAGAGAGAGCAAAGAACGAAAAGCGAAACCCGACCACAGACAAAGAGAGAAAAGAATTATAAAGCTGGTGAATTATATCAGCTGGTAGCTGAGATGTGACGTGTTTCACGTAGAACAAAAAATATTCGAAACGAGACAGAGTCGCAGGCAAAGACGAGTGAAACGATTAAAAGTGTCTGACGAGAGTCTCTTGTTGTCCCATATAGAGTTCTTCTGCGCGCGAGAGATACTGGGACAGTTGAGTTCTCGGCGATAAACCGTAGAGATCGATAGCGTACTATATCGCAAAATGAACTGTGAGACGATTATTGAGAGAGAGAGAGCGAGAGCGGGAGAGGCCAATCACAGAATGATATGAATTTGAGAAATGTATAACGGGCCAGCTCGAGAGCCCGGTGACACTGAACGAGGCCCCACGGTCGAGTCTCGATCCCCGAACTGTCCGAAACAGGTAAGGAAAAGTCACGCGCACGAGGATTCGTTCCCGAGGACGACCGGCGAAATTAATAATCGATTTGTAATCGCCTCGCACTGCCCGCTCTCTCACCCGGTGCTACACGGGACTTTCGCACGACCGACTTCACACGAACGCTTTTCCTCCCTTTACAGAACGGGCCGATCATTGGACCACCAGCTGTCCACCTTGCACCCCCGATTCGATCATTTTCTCTTACGCCCCAATGACTCCGTTTTACGCGCCGAAATCACTCCTCTTCTCCTCTTGTTACTTACTTGTGTCGCTGTTGTTGATTATCTCCGCAGTTCGAACAATTCTAATAGCTTTAACAGTTCACTCAAACGATTGAAATTTCCATTTACTTGAAATACTCTTGCCAAATTCGAGCACTGAATTTTCATCGAGGCATTTTCTGTCGCTATTGAATATTTTCAGTGATGCAGGTAAACGTAACAGGAGACGGTTGAGTGTTAACTGCTACAAGAACAGGATAGCAATTATTAATCCTTAAGTAGGCTCGTTAGTTCAACCTGTTCACCGAGGGAAGAATAATTTACTCATGTTCACTATTGCCTTTCAGCAATTCTTCATTTTCCTTTTAATTCAACCAATCGATCTTATACCTTATTTTTTCATAGTAATATTGGTGTAGAGCGTAGACTATATTTTTTCATTTAATTCAACCACTAAATCTTTTAATTTGTTATTTTACACTATGTTGTTTGTATAATGCAACCAGAAAACACTTAATCCTTTCGCTATTACCATTTATTGTTTATATTTATGCTGATTGCGACAATATCTTTGTTACCTGAATATTATTTATTTCGCTTTGCGTCTTCATGAATGCTTAGAATTGAAAAATTTCCTCGCCAACAGACTGAACGAAACATTGTCATAAGCGTTTGTTAAAAAATACTTGATAAATTGTTAGTTCATGAGCGAGTAAGGCTACTCATTGCGGATCTATTGAGCCTAATTAAGGATTTTACTTCGATCATTTAACAGACACTTAAAAAGGATTTAACCCGATTGTCTTCGGAATTTTCTCGAATGAATCAAAGTGGAAGAACTTTCGTTTCGAAAACAAATCTAATTGTACTTTCTCGAACAGCTGCTGGTCCAATCCGAGTTACTTTCCGATCGCGTTCAATTCCGCGAAGCATATTCCGCCGTTGTCCCGTTTTCAAAGAAGTCCCGTCGACGTTTCAGCAGCGTTCACATCGCACAAGCGTTTTGCGATCAAACGAGCGAGACGCCAAGTACTTTCGCAGACGCTGGTTTCAGTGGTCTCGATTTCACCGAGCCCGCCACAATTTTCCGCGCGATTTCGAATCGGTCTGAAACTCTCGAAATCGCGCCTACTCTTTCTTTTTTAGGATCTAGACGACGACGACGGCTGAAGAATCTCCGTCGCATATGGGAATTAACAAGTTTCTAATGCGCGATTCAGGGGGTTGCACCCGCACCGACCGCATCTCGTTAATTTCGTCGCGGTGCAACAAGCCGCGGTAATTGAAACGCACGAGCATGTTTCGCGCGGATTCGCTTGTTTTGTGAACCGGGAAAAAATTCCCGGCTATGTAATTCGGTAAAGTGAGACGAACGAACTTTCGCGCCGACCCGCGAGATTATGCCACCTATGTTTCCACGGAGAACTCGAAGTTAGCTTGTAGCAGCTGGCGGAAAGGATAATCGTGATTCACGAACGTATCGCAAAGGAGAAGGAAATAGTAGATTTCTGTGAGAACCAATTTTGAAGAAACATATAAAATGACGTAGAAATAGTTCTCCTTTCTTATAAATAACGATCGGAACAACTTTTAGCCCCGGTCTTCCGCAAGATAAATAAAACTGAAAATTAGCGGAGGAACGCGTCACAGATTTCTCGGAGAAAAAAATGAATTGAGGCTGGGTTCGACCACTTCAGGGTCCTAAAAAGATCCCAGGGCCTCGATGTTATCCTAAACGAGAAGTTAAAGGGGTTGAAGGGTGTCGAACGAGCCCCGACACCGCGATAAAGCGAAGAAATGAGGGTACGCGATCCCTTTCCTCGGTCGTCCGCCGCAGCTTTTTAATTACCGAAAGGATTAAGAGAGATTCCAAGTTAGAAGCGGGTCGCTCTCCCCTTCCTGTTTTTTTTTATATCCCATGAGGCTTTTTAATCCGCCGCCTGCTGTCGACACGTCACTTCGGAAAAGTCGCGGCCGGATTAATCGAAAATTTATCGACGACACACGTCAAGCGAAACAAGCCCGCCGAAATTTCTCTCGATCGTTCGCGTGTTCTGGAAAACTGGAAAAAAACAACTTGCCGGCGCGCTCGACACAACGACCGTTTGTTTTATGACGCGGACAAAAAGCTCGCTTGAAAACGGTATCGATGAAACGGAAACAAAAACGTCGGTAAATGCGGACTAATTCTTTTATTGAATTATTTTCGCGAGAGAGAGAACGGAAACTGACTTTTGATGGTTCGCTCGAAGAACTTAATTGGTGCACCGCCATTTTGTTCGGCGGTTGACCGTTCACCGAATGACGCTTGATTTTCTCTGAACTAAAAATGGAATTGTTTAACGCGTTCGGCGTTACCGTTTTGAATATTGCTCGATTTTTTGGAGAAAGGGAAAGAAAAATAGAATTGTTTGGTACATTCATCGCGTCGGCATTTTGTTCTGAATCTGGCCGCTGTTCACTTCGTTTAGCCGGATTCTAACCGTTTGTCGGTGTATTTACTCGAGGATCCGCATTGCCGGGGCGTATCGACGTAATTCCAGGCGTCTCTATCATTTGTCACGACGACGCGCGACGCCACGACGCTCTAGAGAACGCTTTTAGATGTTCCCCGTAGGCCGCGCTCATCGCTTATTCATTCCGCTCGTTTAGGCGACGAACGGCTTCCCCTGGCGCCTCTTCGAGTCTCTCGACATTGGCCCTATCTCGCCGAAAAATCGAATCTATTCCGGGCAACATTACTCGCCACTCTGTACGAAGAGCCACCAAGTGAATATTTCAGAAAAATCCTCCCTCGAGATCGTTCGCGCCCACCTCGACGGGCATTGAGTTTCCCTAACCTGATTCTAATGTCGACAATCAATTAATAATTACTAGACTGCGGATCTTTATGCAAAATAAAAAATGTTTGTATTGATTCCGAGACACGGGAGCCAAATAGAAATTCCTTTCTTCCTTTAATTGTCTCATTAAGCTGAAATTAATACACTGATGTCCTTAAATCTTCGTGATTCGTCCACTGCTTTAAATTGCACGCGCTCATTTTCGTTGTAAATGCATAAAATCCGCAGTCTAATAATTACACTGCGGTTTTCCTGAAGCTTCTTATTATGCAACGGGACCATGAAATAGATTAGAGCATCAAAAAGAAATTAATTTGCGCAGAGCAAATAAAACAAAGATTGCCAGCATAATGGCGCTCGGGAACGCGGCCATTTTCTATGGTCTCCGTCTACAATGCTCTCGGGCATCGCATAAAATTCTAGTCTCTGTTAATCGAGAACCATCGAGGCCGACCGGCCGACCAACTGTGTCTACCGTCGTTTAAACCAGTTTAAACTTTCCGTGGACCTTTTAACAGGGGTTGAAACGTGGCTTCAACCCCCAGAGACCCATTCACCCGGGCACTGCCCCATTATCTTAACGAACGTCCTTTGTAGACGCCGGCGAGCATGGTTAAAGGGTCCTAAAATTAGTAGGCGGACCTCCGACACACGATTCTACGATCTCTCCAAGCAAGAAATCACGGGATTCTACTTCAAGGTAGCCATCGATCGACCCTCTATCCCGCAGGGATAAGTGTAATTTCTTCGATCCGATCCTCGTGAAACGGAAGACGGTCTCCGGAGGTGGTCCCGTGGTAACTATGATCGAGAGGAGCTAGTCCTTCCTCCAGAGGATCAGAAATCAGAGGATAATTAATAACCGAGTCGGCTGAAATTGAATTTAATCAACCAGTCGGATATCATGGAGGAGCGTGTCGAGATCCTAACGCTGTCACGGCTGCGCTACGTCAAATGATAATTGAATAATGAGGGCGTAGTTGGACGTTTTCGCTGCTGAATCTCTGTGTCACAGTGAGACGCTTAGTGTGCCCGCGAAAGATAGAATGTGGTCAATTAGGCCAGCTCTAAGTGGCCGAATTGACAGTGTTTAATGGATGATTTGTCGTTGACTTCAATGCTGCTGCTTGGTCAGGAATAAACGTCTACATCGTGTTGTTTTAACCGAGCATTTTTATATTATCGAGCAAAGCTTTCCGAAGAAAGAATGGCGCAAGATCTTGCGGAACAAACGGTGCTAATGGTTAGCGATAGGGATGGGAGCAAGTATCTCCCAAAGAGGTTTGAACCTTGATTGATGGAATTCGAACTCTCTATAAGTACTTCGAAAAAAAAAATAGTACTCCCAAGTATACTCGAACCTTTGCCAGACAGTTTCGAACCCTTTACAAGTACTTTGGTAAACGTAAATAATACTTGCAAGTATACTCGAATCTTGGTCAAACAGTTTCGAAACTTTCGAAATTTTTATGAATATCGTTATGAATTTCCGTATTCTTGCACGCTCCGTGGCAACGTACGGCTGTTCCGGCGCGGCGTTGGTTTACTTCTTTTTCGTAAACTCGCTCTGGAGATGAGAGAGAAAACGGGGTCTCATAATTTTACGTGCTTCTACCGATGATTGTAGTTTGGAATGTACTTTGCGACAAAAACTGATATATTATGTCGAACATTATCTAGGTGATGTCGAGAACAATCATTTGTATATGTTAACTGCATTATTGGATCCACGATTCAAAACAGTAGTTTTTTCTAAAGATGAATCTATCCCTCGTGCACGGGATGCCTTGACTGATATAGCCACTAATTGTATTAATAATGATAATTCATCTACAACATGTGATAGTTCACAGACGCAGATGTCCGAAAATCGGCACAATAGCGAATTATTATCAATTTGGTCATCCTTTGACAATGAAATAGCAATGACAAATAATACGATACCTATCTCGTCGTCTGCTGTGTTAGAAGTGGAAAATTATCTAAAATCACAATATTCAGAACGCAAAGAAGACCCGTTATTATTTTGGCGTGAAAATTCAATCAAGTACCCCATTTTATCAAAAATTGCACGTGACTATCTTTGTATAATGGCCACTTCTCTATCTTCAGAAAGAGTTGTTTGAAAAGCAGGAAATATCATGGATAAAAAAAGAAATAGGATAAAACCAAGTATTGTAAATTGAAATATTATTCTTAAATAGTTACGAATTTAATAAAGAAAGTGCTTTTCCAAGATTCGAGTACTACTTGTGAAAGAATCGATTACTTTCAACATCGAAGTACTTATAAGCATCTTTTCGAAACTTGTAAGTACTCATTCCGAGGTTCGATAACCACTTGTACACAATGAATACTATTCAAGTATAATCATTGAAACTTTTATTGCTTTTAAGTAGTAATCGAAACCCATGAAATGAAACGTGGTTATTGAACTTGACTCGGATTCGTGAGTACATATTGAACTTGATCCCATCCCTAGTCAGCGATAAAGAGCTGCGCCTCGGATAAACGAAATTTGCGGTGATGAGAGAAACAGCTTGCCGGAGGAGGATCGATTTCACCGGAGAAGAGAACGCTGGATCAGTCCGGAACGAAAGGAGCGTTTTCCCGGTGCGTTTAAGCGAACAATTAGCGTTCGAACCAGCGACAGATACGATCGCCTTAAGTACAACCGGCTGTACCGTTCCGGCACGGCTGGATCGATTTCCCGGCTGTCCGAGCTGGGACAATCGCGATGCAAAAGGTCGGTCGAGGTCCGAAAGGTCGATCCTGATTAACGAGCGACGACAAAAAGCGGCTCCCCGGGACCGGAAGTCTGACATTCCTCGAAGACGGAAGTCCTCGGCAACTCCTCTCGACCTACTAGCGGCTGGCGTCGTGCTCGTACCTCATGCAGCTCTCCCAGCAGTTTAACGACAGGTGGTAGCGGCACGGCTTTTCGGGCTTAGCAAGTCAAATGTATGCAGATCAAGGGAGAAAGAGAGAGAGAGAGAGAGATGTTGGCTTGGCCACCGCGAAATTCCGAGGAAAACGTGTATCGACGATTTGGCCGGCCTGGGAATCGAGGATTCTAATATACGTTCAAGGCCAACCATGCGACTCGTGCTTCAATTTGCGATGTGGCCAAGACTCGTGCTTCAGGGACTGAAGTTCGATGGTCCAAGGTTGGAGGAAAATGTTTTCGGTGCTTCTTCTATCTCGAAGCTAGCCTCCAAGTACCAATACAAAGTATTCGAAAGCGAAGTGTCTTGCATAATGCAATCTAGTTAGCGGGACAATCGATATTGGACAGTAAAATTGTCGGAGATTCAGGCTTGAACAGCAAGAAAAGCCGCGAAGCGGGTGCATCTGCACCCGGTTTTCTCCTAAAACAAGGCAGAAGCCTCGTTGATTACCGGCTCGGCCGAATTGCTCCGATAAATGAGTTGCCTTCTTCGTGAAAGGCCTTTCAAGGTCCACTCGACGAGTTCCCTCGGCATATTCAATCGAGCAGCACGAGAGAGCGCGGCCGTTCTTCGATTCGATTATCGACCGACCTCTCTCCGGACGCAACGTATATTTCAGAAACTACCTCTGAAATTAATATAACTTACCTTCGCCATTTCTATATTAAAATTCTCTCTCGTGTCCTTCGAACGGGAACAACGTTTCGCTTGTTACGAATTTGCTGATTCGATTGCCATTTGCCGGGTCGTTCGATTTCGCTGGCTGTTCCTTGTGCTCCAAGTAGGTTTTCGAAGCGGTACAAAGCGGAGGCCTCGCGTTTCCACGCGGACACCGGTTCGTGACGCGGTCGGACACGAACGATCCACGATTTCCGGCCGATTCGCAGTATCAGCCAGATCTGTACTGAAACGCAGGAAGCGAGTAAATCTAACCGCCCCTTCCTCCCTCTCTCCCCCCGGTAAATCGTGGCTCGTTAGGTCGACTCCGATCGATTTTAACTATCTCGCTATTAATACACCGTGGCTGTTTCATGAATCGTACGCGGTGTATATCAGTGCCGGTAAACACGTATCGCGAGTCATTTATGCGGTCTCAATTCCCGGACGAAATTCTCTGCGAACGAGTTTCCTGAACGAAGGAGGAGGCGAGAGAGAACCAACCTCGTGTATTCAATCTATTCTCGTCCTTCGACGGGTGTTTGTTCGTTGTCGACTACGCGGCGACCTTTCGAACTTTAATTGGATCTCCCTGGCGTCGGAAAGAAACGTATTTCAGGATAGGAGACTGTGGCCAGGAAGAAAACGTCGGAGAAAGGACCCGCTCGACGAAGAACATCATCGTAAAATGATATGAGTGACCGCGAGGCGCCCAGGTGTGGCGGATAAACTGAAGCGATGAATAAACTCTGCCGTGCAACAGTCGATTTAATCAGCGGGCAACTACTTTCCTCATTAGCAATCTTATCGGACCTGTCATAATTCATAATGCTCGCGCGGACTTCTCCCAGATAGCTACGACACTCGTACGTTTCTTCGGCCGACCGAGCTTGTCAACGCGCGCTATCCGCTTTGATGATCGCGACCGCGAAAAGAACGTTCCTCTTTGCGGTAGGCTACTCGGCCGGAGTCGACATTGTGCTCAGTTATTCTTCAAGTGTTTTACATTCCTTTCTGTTCGTCGTTCGGGTGGTCCATATTCGAGTAAGGTTTTCGCATCACATTCGATAATCTGATCGACATAAAAAAGCAGACCAATGCTGTGCGCATAAGACCTGCTCCCCGAGTTTACCCGAACAGCGTTTCAACCCGAAGCGTGACGGATCAGACTCATTCACTGCCCAGCAATTGTGTACGCAAGAAGTTTGCACTGCAATAGCACTGTCCAACAAATTTCAACTTGTTTTATGTTCCCAATATACCGTTGGGTGGATCTTATAGAGTTTTTCGCGCTGATTTCGAATCTGTCCTTAATTTTTCTCCTAGGCGCGCAGTTTTTGAGAAACGTGGCTTTCAAAAAAGTCATATTTTTCAACTTTAAACAAATATTGTGATGTTATTATAAAAGATATTGAATTGTTCTTTACAGCAAAAGATTCTGCAGACTTTCCCGAATACAGTGATACACAGTATTAATACATTATGATTGTCTAAACATGATGTTTAATTCATTAAAGACAGAGAGACACCACTTTTGCACCAATTTTTTAGGACATTTTTCAATTTATCTCAAAAAATAAGGGCCCAGCGGTAAATCGAGCTATACCACGCGATAGAGCAGACTTTTATCTTGAGAAACTACCCTTTCAAGTTTGAAACGTCGACGTTTTTCTCGAACCAGAAAGCAAAATATCTTCGCCCGACATGAGTTCCCGTCAGTGGCGTTCCACGGGATACGGTTCGGCGCTCGTTTAAACATGTTTAAACAATCATAATGTATTGATATTGGATATCACTGTATTCGGGAAAGTCTACAGAATCTTTTGCTGTAAAGAACAATTCAATATCTTTTATAATAACATCACAATATTTGTTTAAAGTTGAAAAAATATGTTTCTATTTCAAAGTCACGTTTCTCAAAAACTGCGCGTCTAGGAGAAAAATTAAGGACAGATTCGGAATCAATGCAAAAAACTCTATAAGAACCACCCAACAGTAATTGTGGATCAAATTTGGTGTTGGACAGTGTAATCTGATCGACATAAAAAAGCAGACCAATGCTGTGCGCATAAGACCGGCTCGCCGAATAGCGTTTCAACCCGGAGCGTGACGGATGAGACTCATTCACTGTACGCAAGAAGTTTGCACTGCAATAATCAATATCGACACGTTCCTGGATCGTTCGAGCACGGCTTTCACAGTCAACAGCGTTTCAAAAGGTCACTAGGATTTTCCAGAAACAAAATACCAGATGTGTTTCAATGATAAAGGATGTCCCGGCGGAGCTTGCCCACAATGACATGGCATAAACGCCACTGTCGTAACGGAGATCTATTTCGGCGCCGCAATGCTCGTTTATTAGACAGACAATTTGACAGTTTATTTGGAAAATTAATAACCAAGCACAGGGGCGGTGTCACGTACCGCCAGCGCTAAATGCGACGGCTAATGTGTTAATTGGATCGATATCGGCGTTCCGAGGAGGAGACCACCCTTGGGACGGATACCGAAAAGGACGCGGGTACGGTTCGCTAGCTATAGAGGTCGGGGATGCAGCGGACCGGCGACGACGACGAGGAACAAGATTCTCTCTGATCCAGGAGAACGTCGTTTCGTCAGTCGGTACACGAGCTACTGACGGATTTACGAGCTGGTTCTGGCGCTGTGTACGTGTAAATACAGCTAAGCCGCGACGGAGTAGGACCAAGGGTACCGATAATATTGTAACAACGGGCGACGAGCTTGATTTGATAGGAAAATACGCGATCGTCGGACTACTATGCTGCTCTAACAGAATTCTGAATAGAGAGTCGGGCACGTTCGGAACACTGTTATAGCAGAAACGAACTGGACATAGCGAATTTCACACGATCAGTTATTCGATGCTCCATTTGACGCGCGATATCGTTCATCAGTGCCGTAACGAGGGTATGAAGCGCCTGTGGCAAGTGTCTAACTTGTGCCTCCCCGTTCATCCATAAGAAAAGTAACAAAAAAAGAAGAAATTTTACAGGAGAGCCAGTTGAAAATGATCTAAAATTGCCAATTCTTATAACCGTGAAGTCGGATGCTTCATTTGACTCGAGAATCCCACGTAAATTCGTGGGATATCGTTCATTCATAAGAGAAGTGGCAAATAAGTTAAAAATAATACGAATAAAAATAATTTTTACATTAATATTTTACGATAAGTAAAAAAAGAGAAAATTTTACACGAGAGCCATTTGAAAATTACCTAAAATTGCCAATTCTTTTTATCGTATATCACCAGTTTAGAAATGTAAAGTGTTATTTAGATACTGGGTTAATTGTCATGTACAGGGTGTATAAAAATTAATGGTCATCCCTTATAGGGGTGAATCTACACCTCGGCAATCGGTTTATAACAAAAAAAATTGTTGTGTAGAAGTTGTTTTTAACATCAACATTTTCCACTCAGTCAGAAGAGAAAAAGTTTGAATTAGGCCATGTGTCGCAAACAAATAATTATTGAGATATAAGCTGTTAAAGTTTTTGCAAAATTACAAAAGCAGACAAAAGCCTTCGATCACTTTTTTAAAATTGCACAGTTGTGTCCGTAGAAAATGATTCGATAAAGATACTTATTTTTTTTATTGAGCCACTGAAACTATTACAGGTTTATTTCAGTTTTTACAATTATTTATTAGGCTTACAGTTAGTGTACAATGACAGTCTTAATAATCGCTAGAGATGTAGATTGCAGTCGTTTAAAAACTGGAAGATAAATTCGCAGGCTTTAACATTTGGTTCAGCGAAGAAAATGTCCGTTTTTAATGGTAGAAAAAACTCAATTTTGTGCAGCTTATTTACTAATTTAATTCTTTGGGAATCATATAGACGACACTGCCATAGAACATGATCTAAGTCCTCGGAGTTATAATTACACTTACAACTAGGATCATTAACAATATTTCCTCGATACAGAGAGGCAGCGAGATTATAATGATTGGCCCTGATACGGTTTACTGTGGATATTAAACCCATTTTGATGCAGTTAGCAAAATTTTAAGCAAACCAGGGAGTTTGAAAGATACTTTTATTCAGACAGTTTATGCATAAATTTCAGTTGCTTTCAACAATCTGGCGGAACTAACAATGTTACCCTAGTTTTGCGAAAGAGAAAAGAGAAGATTGAAATCAGAGTGCAACAATCGCGAGTCCAGAGACTAATTTGCAACACAATCGAAGCTGGAATTCACACGCGTACGCGCGCGCGCGTTCAACACGCTCGCATATTCGCTTTCATTGTCAGCATGGACGTTTACCGTGATACAAGGACGGCAAACAAAGATTTCGAGGTTCATCCAGGCGCGTATTGTTTGTTATCCGGCGATAGGAACAAGCCAGAGCCCCGAGAATCGATTCCGACGGGGCAGATGCACGCGTCCGTTCGCCTGTTGTCTACACCGACGTTTGTTTGCAATGTTTGCCCGTTTGTAGCACGCCGATCCGATTCTGTCGGCTGTATCTAACACGCGCCAAATTTTCCTCGACAACAATAAGATCGGGTCGTGTTCGCTCTCCACTTTGTTTTCGGACGCCAGCCGTGTTGCGCGAATCCTGATAAAACACACTGGAAAATATCTGGATACGACTACACCGACAATGAACGTCTGCGAAAACTAAACACTTTCACGGGAATAAATTTGAAACGAAAACTACAGCAGGGCAGTTCCCGAATTGTGTTTCTGGGTTGCAAATTGGTCCAGGGATCAATTTCGATGGTACAGGCGATTTTTAAGAACCGATTTTAACGGTAGAAATGCATTTGAAAACGAAAGTAATGTTTAAGAACCGATTTTAACAGTAGAAATCCATTTGAAAACGAAAATAATTTTTAACAACCGATTTGAACAGTGGAAATTCATTTGAAAACGAAAATAATTTTTAAGAACCGATTTTAACAGTTGAAATTCATTTGAAAACGAAAATAATTTTTAAGAACCGATTTTAGCAGTAGAAATTCATTTGAAAACGAAAACTATTTTTAAGAACCGATTTTAATAGTAGAAATTCATTTGAAAACAAAAATAATTTTTAAGAACCGATTTCAACAGTTGAAATTCATTTGAAAACGAAAATAATTTTTAAGAACCGATTTTAGCAGTAGAAATTCATTTGAAAACGAAAACCATTTTTAAGAACCGAATTTAACCGTAGAAATTCATTTGAAAACGAAAATAATTTTTAAGAACCGATTTTAATAGTAGAAATTCATTTGAAAACGAAAATAATTTTAAGAACCGATTTTAGCAGTAGAAATTCGTTTGAATACGAAAATAATTTTGAAGAATCAATTTTAACAGTAGAAATTCATTTGAAAACGAAAATAATTTTAAGACCCGATTTTAGCAGTAGCAATTCATTTGAAAACGAAATCAATTTTTAAGAACCGATTTTAACAGTTGATATTCATTTGAAAACGAAAATAATTTTTAAGAAACGATTTTAGCAGTAGAAATTCATTTGAAAACGAAAATAAGTTTTAAAAATAAATTGCAAGAGCAGAAAGAATTCTTAAAAACAAAAATCACACGAACAGAAATTAACTGAAGAATAAGTTTCGATAATACCAATGAACTCTTTAAAAATAATTTTTGGGTACGTACATAAATCGTGGAAATAAATGTCAATATTAGGAATAAATATAACCGAATGATGATATTAAATTGTGCATTATTAAACTGCCCCCGATCAGGCTCGAGGCCGCCCGACGAAAACGCGTGTGCGATTAATATCGATCGTTTCAGCGAGAAACTTTAATCGCTCGCGAAGGAATTCCTTGCATAACGAACCAATTCTCCTCTACCATGGGGGCAATCGATTTTTCATTAAAGAAAAGCGAAATTTTATCCCAGTTTAGCTGCAATTCGACGCTCGGGGTCTCTTATTATCATGCCATTACTATCCGTCTGCCATTATTCAAATTCGAACTGCCGTATCAGATTCTACGGACATCTATTAACCCTCTGGAACGCCATATAACTTTCGAATGCACAGTTATTATTTGCATTTTTTCAATCCAATTGCAGTTTTTCTCGACGCGGCTCGTACTGCTTCTTGTTCTTCGACTGTTCGTTGGGATAAAAAAAATTAAATCGTCTTCGAAAAAACGCACTAAAAGAATGCACTAAAAAGTATGAAATAATTTCCATTTAATTTATGTGAATACAGACGAACTTAAATACAATACAATTTTTTTGAAGATGGCGCAAAATTGAAAATTTTCGACACTGGAAATTACGAAAATCCTTAAACTCTTCTACAATACATACTTTCACATATTAATGTATCTTCTCTTCCCACACCTACTGATTTCCAAGTCCACCATATTCCAATGAAATCATAATCAGCAACATCTGTTATTTGGAAAATTTTCAATTTTGCGCCGCCTCCGCAAAAATTGTATCGTATTTAAGTTCGTGTGTATTTACATCAATTAAATGGAAATTATTTCATACCTTTTAGTGCGTTTTTCCGAAGTCCGTTCAATTTTTTTTATAAAATTTTTTTATTTCACACTTTTTAGTGGAACGAGCAGAATTTGTAGAACACCGTTGGATGGTTTTTCGATCTTATTGGTTATTTGCAATAAAAACCGCAAAGAATGAGAAAATACAAAATTTGTTTTCAAGGGACCAATCAGGGACATACTCTACAAGATGCAAAAGGTTTCGTTCCTATTGGTCCATCCATCTCGGCGTAATCGGTGAACATACATAGAAAAAATGCGCATACAGATCGAATTGAGTAACCTCCTTCTTTTTCGAAGTCGGTTAAAACCAATGTTACGATTTAAAACTTCCTTTTATTAAAAATCTGAAAGATAAAATAAGATATCGTGTAAAGATAGAAAGAAGCAATGTTTCGCAATTACTGAATTTTGTGCCTTTGAATAGTCTTATTAATTGACTGTACAATTAATATTGAATATTAGAGACTTTCCTCTCGATCATTTATCAGAAGTGGCAGGTAGTTTAATTTTGTGAACAACTTGAAAGCTCTTTTGTTTCTCATTCAAACACAAAGTTCCGTTTGTTGGAAACTTGCGGTGAACCTTGCACGACTCGTTTACTCGCGAATTTTTCTGGAAGCTGAGAAACATTCGTCGCTGCCAGTGGAAGTTTCGTCGGTTGTTTATCTTTCATTCATCGACGAACGTTAACTATCGATGAACTGTGGCCACAGTGAAGTTCTTGTGGAACTTTAGGGTCCGGTAACTGCGGAACCAGTCGAAAACTCGAGGATTTATGAATGGAGATTGCGAACGTGTTCGACTATCGGATCTCTTCACGCCGTTTGAGTCTTGACAAATGAGTCTGCGCGAAGTTAGAGGCCTTTCGCGCGTGCACCACCAGTTTCGCAAACGATATTCGCACGTCCCTCAGAATTGCAAACCGATACCGGAAATTGAGGGACGTTTCTCCGGAGATTCGATTCCTACACGCCGAGCGTGACTCAAAGTGGCTCTCAATTTAACAAGCTGCTCTTAATTAATGCAATTTACGCGAAAGAACGCCGGCGTAACTCGCTCTTCTACGGTGACGAAGTTAGTTGCATTTCTGTCACACAGGGGATCAAAGAAGCACCTTCCTTTTTCGACATAATTTCGTGTAAAAAAGAAGTTCATAGTTATATATAATGTTTTTAAAGATTCATTGTGTACGGAAGTATTTAGAAGCGTTAATGATCTTTATGCATCGTTTATTTAGTCTATTTTAAAAGAATGAGTTCTTCACTCGGAGAATGATTCGAAGTTTACCCCAGTTTTTGGGCGCGGAAACCCAAGTTCGACGACTTAGTAGGCATATGTGCATGTACATAAATTCACAGACTGATCCAAAACTTTCATCCGGCGTCGTACGTGCGCCACAACCCTACATTCAAACTCGACGATACTCGATAAGGCTAAAACTTCTGATCTCCAGCGAGTACACGCGGGGAATATCCAACTGGTAATAACTGGTTCCTCAGGAAGCACGAACAACTCTGGTTTGTGCAGTAGTTCTTTCCAGTAGTAGCCAGACAAGCACAATAGACTCCGCTTGTTTCGGTAATCTTCAATCTTCCCCTTTCGTTTCTTCAAAATTGCGTACATATACATGAAATATTAACTTGTCCACAAATCGTGTTGCTTTAAAATTGATGTTCAAATTGATTCACAATATTGGTTACATTATTAAATATTAAAATATTAAATTAAAATTAAAAAAAAACCATATACAATGGGATTATTCTGTCGGAAGAAATGTTTAATTTTCAAGTGAAGATAGACTGCAGAGTGTTAATGGTTTACAATGAAGAAATTCGAAAGCTCCTAAATCGAGAAAATAACTTTTTTAAAAGTCGAATACTGCAACAAGATGAAACAAGTTGAAAATACAATTATGGGCGATTCGCGACCAATAAAACGATACGAATGGTACACATTCAGAATCAACGAGATCCGTGTAAAATTGATTTGATTGAAATGTGTAAAATTGAAATTGATTAAGCACTCTGTGTTCATTTAATCGAATGAAAAGATAGTCGCAACGCGTCCCAAATAACCGGAATGGTCCGCGTATTTTGTGAGCGGCAGACAGCTCGCGATCGTTTCGCCATTGTTCGCAGTTTCCCGGCGGGCTCGCGATTTCTCGCCGGAAAATTAGACGCGATCCGTAGTTACGACGCGACAAAGTTTCGCTCGATGTTCCCGTAACGATAACCAGCGCAGGTGGAACACAATCCCGTCGCTGGCAAACGAGATCGTAAAATGCAAATCGACCGGCGCGGCGCACCAGCATAGCGGGATCGGTCGGAGTAAACCGGCCGAAGAAACTGCCCAACGGTGTTGTGTCTGATCTAACAAATTTATGGGTTGGACGGGCTCCGAAGAACACCGGTAGTTGTTTCTGAAATTTCCAACCCTGTTGCTCGCGATTTGTCCGCTTAAACAGACCGGGCGTCGGTCACGCGACGCAAATTGCATAAAACAGCGACAGAAACGGCTGATTCTTCCGATAACGAAAACAATGTGGTTTTTACGCACTAGTAGACAAAGTGTTTTACATTCTCCATACAGTCTTCACACTATTAAGTTTTTCGAAGAAGGTAAATCATTTTTATTCGGCTCTTGTTTCTTGCAATTGGAGCAAACCATCAAGATCATTTTGGGAACCATGTTGAAGAAAGAAAAACATTTTTATTCGACTCTTATTTCTTGTAATTGCAGCAAAAACCATTTTGAAAACAATGTGCTTTTTATGTACTAGTAGACAAAGTGGGTTTCTTGAAGAAAAAAAAACATTTTTATTCGACTCTTGTTTCTTGCAATTGGAGCAAACCATTTTGTTCATTTTGGAAACAATGTGGTTTTTATGTACTAGTAGACAAAATGGGTTTCTTGAAGAAAGAAAAACATCTGTATTCGGCTCTTATTTCTTGCAATTGGAGCAAACCATTGTGACCATTTTGAAAACCATATAATTTTTATGTATTAGTAAACAAAGTGGGTTTCTTAAAGAAAAAAAAAACATTTTTATTTGGCTCTTGTTTCTTGCAATTGAAGCAAACCATTTTGATAATTTTGAAAACAATGTGGTTTTTATGTACCAGTAGATAAAGTGGGTTTCTTGAAGAAAGAAAAACATTTTTATTTGGCTCTTATTTCTTGAAATTGGAGCAAACTATTTTGATAATTTTGGAAACAATGTGGTTTTTATGTACTAGTAAACAAAGTGGGTTTCTTAAAGAAAGAAAAACATCTGATTCGGCTCTTATTTCTTGCAATTGGAGCAAACCATTGTGACCATTTTGAAAACAATATAATTTTTATGTATTAGTAGACAAAGTGGGTTTCTCAAAGAAAAAAAAACATTTTTATTTGGCTCTTGTTTCTTGCAATTGGAGCAAACCGTTGTGACCATTTTGAAAACAATGTGGTTTTTATGTACTAGTAGACAAAGTGGGTTTCTTGAAGAAAAAAAAACATTTTTATTCGACTCTTGTTTCTTGCAATTGAAGCAAACCATTTTGATAATTTTGAAAACAATGTGGTTTTTATGTACCAGTAGATAAAGTGGGTTTCTCGAAGAAAAAAAAACATTTTTATTCGACTCTTGTTTCTTGCAATTGAAGCAAACCATTTTGATAATTTTGAAAACAATGTGGTTTTTATGTACTAGTAAACAAAGTGGGTTTCTTAAAGAAAGAAAAACATCTGATTCGGCTCTTATTTGAGCCATTGTGACCATTTTGAAAAAAAATATAACATTTATGTATTAGTAGACAAAGTTGGTTTCTTGAAGAAAGAAAAACATTTTTATTCGGCTCTTGTTTCTTGCAATTGTTGCGAACAATTTTTGTTTGGTTTTTAAAATTGTTTGAATTGAAAATAATCCTGAGGAGATACTTACCCAATGAATAATTTTCTATTGTTCCTGTCATACATAAAAAGAGCTGTTGAAGATAAGAGAAGTGAAGTCTGAACAACCGCACTAATATTATTAAAAGAATAAGAGACATAAGTGGATCACAGAGGAGTCGGAGAACGTGTCAGGTTGAAAAAAGAACTGTCTCCTAGAGCCTCTGGTATCTATAGCATATCATCTAAAGAAGCAGGGCAGAGAGTTCCAATTGCTTCGAACTTGGATGAATGCCAGAGGTAATAACCAATCACAGAGGCCCTATATGCAATACAAAGAAACGTGGTCTCGTGACGAAATTAAATTAAGAGAGCACCTCTCGACAAATGAATTGAGCAAAGAAAATCATTCACATGGTTCATCTTATAATAAAGCGAACTTGTTAATTCATTGCTGTAGGTACAATGAAGTGGTGCATTACTATTTATTCGGTCGATTTACTCTCAATGCGTTCGTCTGAGAGGACCAATAAGGAAACGAGTAAACAGAAGAATTTGTTCGCAGCCGAAAATGAAATTGATAAATTAGCGATCTCGAAGGGAAGGTAGGAAACATAGGTGGCAGAAAAACGGCGGAAAGATTCGCGGTTGGTCGTCGATGGTGCTCTTCGTCTGGAGATTTCCCGCGACGGAAGAGCTGGATGGGAAAAGCCCGTGGGAAGCTGAAAAGCAAAAGTCGAGAGGAAACCGGCCGACAAAGGGAGGAAGTCGGCTCGTCGAGATCCCCTCTCCTTTCCCGGTTCGGCCAGTCGACGAAAGTACTTGCGCGAAATAGAGATAATCGGAAATCGACGACAACAGGCTCTTGATTCTCTTTTTTTTCACCGCCACCCCCGCCTCCTGCCCCCCGCAACCGTCCGGGAAAGCGGGAAAACGTTCAAAGACTAGAAGAACGAGCCGCTTCTTCGGCCTGTCCGAGGATTCGAATCAGCTAAAACTGTTCCCGCTCCCCCGGAAACAACCCTGGAAAATCGATCGTCGATTTCCCGACGGAATCGCCCTTCTTCCAACAATTTTATTCAGTCATACACCTTTCAATCTAACAATTGTTTGCCTATGATTATACCTTTTATCGTGTTCAAGTACAAATTGATTCATTACGCGGTAAACATGCTGCGCAAGTTTGTTTGGCTGTTTGTAAACGTTTGAACAGAATTAATTGAACGGTGTACAGACTGTAGTAGTGTATAGAGTCTTCGTTTTCGTAATTGGTAAATTTTTATATTTCTCATAGAGATTTTAACGTGATTCGTTGAGCGGATTAAAACAGTTGAAGGGTAAATAAACGTCGAGGATATCGAGACGATCGATTGGACGCTTTCGTTCGTGGTCCCGAAGATGAGCAATCTCCAAGGTTTTTATCGATTGCGGAGAATCAATTCGGAGTGTTGCGACAATTTTTAGATGCCTGTAATAACGTCGAATTGATGTAGTTTGTCCTCGAGGCCACGAACTAGAGCAAAGTCTTCAAGAAGAAAGCTTCTCGGAGACCCTGCTCGTGCTGGTAATTAGATTTTAAGCGTTCCTTGAATTCAGAAAGGATCTCAGAGTACACAACAAATCCTTCGATCTAAGAACCTATTAGACACAAGACTGCGACGAGAAATACAATCTTGGAAAATTCTGATACTGATAGACTGCGGATTTAAAAGTGAATCGTCATTTAAAAGTGAGAAGGCTGAAATGAATTTAAGAAGCATATTATTTTGAACCGATACAGCATTAATTTTATATTTTACTTTACTGGACTCCGAAAAAAAGTTCAGAGATTGAGGATTTAATTAGAAACATCCGAGTCTGAATTCAAGCGAAACTTGCAGCTGCACGTCGCTCGAAGTTTCCCATTAAATTCCAGAAATTTTCCGTAGATTTGATCTAATCACCGTTTGAAATTCATCAGTGTAGAATATAAAAATATTTTGGCCAGAGACGTTTCAATTCGAGCAACGTGCAAATGAAATTGATGAAACATCAATCGACGGACACTCGATTTTAGTTCGAGCTCTTTTACTTCGCCATTCCCACGAGAATTCAGGTGACAATGTGCACCTGTGGGATCGAGTGTCCGTCGATACGATCACGATCCAGCGAGATCCGCGTGCAATTGGCATTGTCCGATTTTCCCGACGGTTTTCTCCTCGACGGGAAATCGTTCGCCTACGTCGGGACACGAAGTTTCCACGGACAACTTTCGTTCCATCGAAACCCCGAGATTGCGTTTCGAAACTTCTCGATACGTTCTCTCTCTTTCGGCCGAGTTTTCTTCACGGGAAATCGGGGAAATTGCCGGTGAAAACTGTCCCGGCGAAGCGCGGATCTCGACGATGATCGATGAAGGAGAATTGCCAGTGGTCTGGACGGCATTCGATGATTTTTAACGCTGTGCTTTTGTTTCGATAGGTGAACAACGCGACGGCGAGGGTGCAGACGAAAAAACCACCGACGGTACCCAACGGTAGGTCTCAACTTTATTTACCATTTATTTATTCAACCAGTGAACTTCACGGGTCTATCTCTGATCAATATTTTTGTTGTACACATACTTTCGAATGTAGGGCGAGCATAAATCGATAGACTGTGGATTTAATGCTTTTATAGCAAAAATGGCGACGTACAAACTTGCAGGCAATGGAAGAATTTCAGAATATTTTATTGCATCATTCTCGACTCTTTCAAATTATTGTGTTGACTTAATTACTTTTTCAAATGCACTTTTTAAAGTATTCTCCCGATAGAGCAGGGTGTTTTAAGAATCACACGAGTCACCGTGCGTCTGATTAGGGTTGAAAGCTCTCTTTGAGGCAGCTGTGAAGCAGCGAAAGAGGTTCGGATGATTTTCTCCGGGCAGCAAGCAGGCGAAGTCGGCAATCAAAGTGCAAACAACGTTGCGAAACAACGGGCTATTTACCGCAACGTTTCAGCGGACGAGTTCCCGCAGACAATTACTTGCTCGTCCAGGGAACTTCTGGTACGCGGCGGCGAGATAACGCGCGCACAGGCCATCGAGCACAATTCATCGTCAGGGAATCCACGGGAATCGCAGAGTCCCGGTCTAATCCGATCGTCCGAGCAATTGGCTTTAATCTAAATCTAATCACGATGCCATTGTGCGGCCCCATTCAAATCGTGACTTAATCCGGATTAGCGGATCGGCCGGTTGCGAATCCCGACGCAACCCGTGTCCGACGAAAACTAAACAGAGAGGGAGAGAGTTCGTCGTCGTCATCGTCGTCGACGACGGTTGTTGCCTCGTCGGGCCAAAAACGAGGGAAACAATCCCGATCGAAAACAACCCCTCCATGCCGATTATTCTGCTGGGGATCCAGTCGAAGTATGTTTAATTACGAAGTTCCCGCGCGATTCAAACTCTCTCTCTGTTCTCCGTCTCCGTCGCAATTCGCTTCGAAATTCTGCACGCGATCTCGTCCCGACTTCTGATGGGATCGACGTGCCCGCTCTGAACTTCGGTTTTGCCTTGCTAATTACGCTAATATTATAATTTGCTCTCGCGCCCTCGAAACGAAGGATCTTCGGCCGTTTTGTATGCGATCGATTGATAGATTTATTTTACCAAGTTAAGGGTGCCGGCGCGCCCGTGCAAGAGTGTGGTGGCATACACACACACATCGCTAGATCAATACAAAATAACGCTTCAACATTGCAATGAGGAGGTCAGAAGCGGTCAATTGTGATTGCTAAAAATCCAATCTATGTTTATCCGGAGCCCAAAATGCATATGTTTACGTTATCGAGGAATAATTTGTAATATTCGGCAGATACCGCCTGTCACGAGGCATCCGAAGCAAGCATGATATCACAAGATGGCCGCCACTGACAGATTTTCGTAAATATTGAGAGATTTATCGTTCGAATCGAAAAAATCGCTCTGCATCGACATAGCCAGGACATGTACAAAGGCGGTGGTGTGTATTTTTAGTCGATTAATTAATTATTTAAACACAAAAATGTATAATGTAAAATAATACAGCACCTATAGGTTTCGAAATTTTGCACTAGTAGCGCCACTGTCTCTTTCCTAAACTGCACGTTACAAATGTTATAATAGAATACGGCTGATAATGTAGGTCGATATTATATTGTCCATCGATAATACAGTGTTCATCGTCCATGCAAACACTAAATTTATTGAACAAAAACACTGGTACGCGAAGCAGCTATCTTCTGACGTCATGCTTGCTTCGGTTGCCTCGTGGCAGGCCAACACCAGTGCTGTTGGACAGGCAATATCTGTCGAATATTATAAATTACTCTAATAACGGTATAACGTCGTATAACGTGCGACCTGCATTATCAGCCGTATTCTATTGGAATATTGCAGTTTAGGAAAGAGACAGTGGCGCTACTAGTGCAAAATTTCGGAACCTCGAGGTGCTGTATTTTTTTCCAACCCACTTTTCGTGTCTATATAATTAATTAATCAACTAAAAATACACACCACCGCCCTTGTACATATCCTGGCTATGTCGATGCAGAGTGATTTTTTCGATTCGAACGATAAATCTCTCAATATTTACGAAAATCTGTCAGTGGTGGCCATCTTGTGATATCATGCTTGCTTCGGATGCCTCGTGACAGGCGGTATCTGCCAAATATTACAAATTATTCCTCGATAAAGTAAAAATATGCATTTTGGGCACCGGACAGACATAGATTTGACTTTTAGGAATCACAGTTGACCGTTTCTGAACTCCTCATTGCATTGTTGAACCGTCATTTTGTATTCTTGTAAACCTTGTAATTTTTATATACGTATATGCGATGTATGCGTGTGCCCCCACACTCTTGCACGGGCGCGCCGGCACCCTTAAAAAATTGAGAAGGATACAATCGACAGAACAAGTCCAACGACAAGAGAATGAGCGAAGTAAGTTTGAATGAAATCTCTCTAGATGGTCCTCATGAGATAATACATACATAACATTTAAAAATTCGCAGGAAAACGATCCGTCTCGTTGCAATGCATCGTCACAAAGGAATCGATCGGCCGCGAATAATTTCGTCTAATTCCGCGCGGTCCATCAAGAGATACAATTGTGGGCTCGTGGCAATAACGAACGGTATAGTATAATACTTTCGCGATTCTCCGTGAACGACGCGTGTTCGATGGCTCCGGTCCGGAATAAGGCAACGTTTCGCTTCGCGGCAATTTAATATTTCATAGCCCCCGCCGGAAATACCGCTATCAGCGATTTAGCTTCCGAGTTTCTATCCCGATATCGGTCAGACAGTATTTCAGGCTTTCCATTCGAACGCGCGAATAAACGCGGACCGTACTCGCGGCGCAGCAACGGTTCGACAGGGCCCATCGATCCATCGCGACTTTTCAACTCGAGCACGAGTCCGCGCAGCACCGCGCCGGTTATAAATAATCGGCACTCGAACAACAATGACGGCCGCGAGCTGCCAAGTGTTTCCCAACCGGTGAACCGTTCGAATAACCTGGATCGGCCCCCGACGAAAACGTTTCTAATTATAGGCGGATTTGTTAGCCCGTAATCGGACACTTAATTGACGGCGTCCGACGTACGTACAGCCGTTTCGCGGTCGTCGGGGAATCTCGACGATCACATGACGGAACTGTTTCAAAAGCTCGAATGATTTCGCTCGTCGAGAGAACCATTGTAACGAAGAACGACGAACTGAGCTAATGTGAGCATTGAACAATTATTGTTGGTCTACGAGCCGTACGGTACACTTTGATGGTTTACTTCGAAAAAGACTAGTTAGAAACGTCTAGCAGCGAGAAGATAAGAGGCGAAAACAGGTTTTTGTAGAAAGTATTACAGTAGATAAGAAGAGAAATGATGGGGAAAGGCTGTGATAAGGTGGATGAAGATGTTGTAGAAGTGAAGATAATGTATCTTGGACAATGTAGGGTAACGCTGGAGACAATAGTGACTCAATGACTAGTCTCTCGTAAACACTTTAACCATTTTTCTCAATCAAGAATTTTTAGCGTTAGTAATTACTAGACTGCGGATTTTATGCATTTATGACAAAAGTGGGCACGTACCATTTAAAACTGTGGCGGTATTAAAAAGATTTAAGGCCACCAGTGTATTAGTTTCACCTTAGTAAGATAATTAAAAGAGAATTAAATTTTTATATGGCTCCTATGTGTCTGGCAATCAATGCAAACATTTTTTATTTTGCATAAAGATCCACAGTAATGTAGTAATAACATTTCCACAAAAAATCATTGTTAACAATGTAGAATCTTGTAGTATAGTATCTTGGAACATCCATCGAAAAAGAGATCATTTGGTTGGGGGTGGTAAATATTAAATTCTGATAAAAAAGAGTCTTCACGAGCTCTTAAAAAACCTCTGTGGAACAAGATCAAAGAACTTCATTACAGAGGTGTGTGTAGTGTGTGGAATCAGAAAAGAAAGTTCACAGAGATTCCTTCTCACGGGCTTGAAATTCTAGAATCCTGTAGAAAAAAGGTACAAGAGAATCACCTACTCCGAAGGATTGAAAGTGTAGAATCAGAAAGGAATGGTACAGGCTTCTCCTTGAAGGTTGAAAGTGGTAGAATTTGGAGAGGAAAAGACAGGAATTCCTTTCCAAAGGTTGGAAGTGTAAAACTAGAAAAAGGAGCCCCCAATGCTCCTCGGAGATTGTGTGAATTGTAAAATTCGCAGGAGACATCAGAGACCCTTCTAAAAGTGTAAAATTTGCCTGCATCGTCCTTAAAATTGAAAAACCTAGAATCAGAAAAGGGTCGGAACGTACGTCAACATCTGAAAAGCTCACAAATCAGAGGAAGGTAAAGGGTTGAAAGGGTAGAAATTAGGGAGCCTGGGAACCCAATTACAGTCGAAACGAAGACAAAAGATCCGGAGGATTCAGCGAAACAAGTTAAGCTCTGGAAGAGCTTAGTAGGTGTCTCTAATAGAGAGGGAAAAAGCTCGCTGATCCGAAATTGGATCCAAGAACAGAATTACTCCGCTACTTAACGTAATCAAATCCCCCTTGGGGTATCCATCAAAATCATCCTAGCAATTCGGTAGTTGAACCGCATCCGCCAAAGAGCCTCGGCGCGCGCTCCCAACCTAAATCGATTGCCACCTGGCAGAAGCAATTCCTTGCCGACCACATTAGTCGGTGGAAATTCGGCCCAACATTCGGATCGCGCAATTATCCACGAGCTCGGCCGCACGCGGCGAGATTAAGCTCGATTCAACCCGTTTGACGCGCACACGGTATGCGCCCACGAGACTAACACCTCTTAATCGTTGGTTCGACAGGTATTTCCCAGGTAACTGTGTCGACGAGGCCTGCGACACGAATTCCTCTCGCATGAACTTACCTGGGAAGATTACCGACGCGGTAAATTCGATTCTCCACCAGTTGAAGCTTCTGCAAGTTTCGTCGAGCCGGAGACGTTCTATGCGTCTACGGATACGCCCATAACCGCCTCATAACGACGATTTCACGACCCGTACCATTTCGCCTCCGACGTCAGTGATCCCCAGACGGTTTTCGACGGATCAAATCTCTTTCGAATCCGCCACTTTACTGGCCATGATAACGAGAATGGTTCGATCTGCTGGAAAACTCAACCAAGTGGTATCTCGCTAAACGGCTCGATAAACCCGTTCAATAGTGTCCAGGCACTAGACGGGGCGCAGCTCCGTTCTCAGGTGGACGGAACATCTTTATGCGATATGAAATATTAAGGCAGGATCTCCTAAACGCGTCTGGACGCGACGCTTTGCGATCCATAATCCATTTATCGTAAATTCCTGCTGAGTGTCCAAACGCACGAGTCGTGACGAATAGAGAGTATAAGAGGCCTCAGGCTGTCCCAAAAGGTTCTTTTGCAATGTGTACTGTCACTCGCGATAATACCCGGACACTCTGTGAACCCATATATTGAAAATTTAAAAAAAAGATTACATTCCGGAAATTTCATAAAAATTTACATACATGCGAAAACTGTAAAAAGATTCTACAAATATTGGGTCGGCAAGAAAGTAATTTCGGTATTTTAAAGCGAATCAAACCGAATTTCTTTATTCAAGCGATGAACTTTAATCAATAATATATTTTCTTGTTTATTCTTTTTGGCAAAAGATTTGAACAAAAGGAAATATCTTATTCATTAAAGTTCATTGCTTGAATTAAAAAATTGAGCTCTATTTCACCTTAAAATGCCGTAAATACTTTCTTGCCTACCTAATAAGGTAAAGTGCCCAAATATGGTATAGTCGCCTATTATGGCACTACCTTATATCTTGTAAAGGATAAGTCGCACTCTATTGATAAAATCCTCAAACAATAGTTTACCATGTTTACTCAACAGTGTTCAGTGCAATCGCATCATTCTACAGATTTTAGTATCGATCCTCCACCAGTTGTGTATTCACGTGTTGAATATTTTTGTGGTTAGATTTTCGATAGTATCTATTTCGAACATCTTTGAACATATCTGTGGTTTCAGTTCATTTATATTAATGTTTGCCAACTGTTGGTTTGAGCTAAAATTCATTTTCTCTTTGTCAATAACTAGTATCATCAGTCCACGCGGAGTTCTCAATATGGCACTACCAAGGGTTCCCTGACATGGGTATAGCTATTGACATTCTTGGTGTGGATGTCGAATATGGCATTAGGTGTCATATTAGGGACTCAAGGTCTACCATATTAAGAACCCCTTTCGCTACAACCTGCAAATGACACACCACAAAAGAAATATTTTTCCCAAGCTGTATTAATTTTTGAACAAACTTGACCCCATAATCTCATAGCGAGGAAATGCATCTACAACTGGTAATTTTTTGGTCGAAAAAGAGCATTCTAAAATAATCAAAAATTGTCATCAACAAAAAGTGGTTCATTAGGGACTCAAGGCGTACCATATTAAGAACCCCTTTCGCTGGAACCTGCAAATGACACACCACCAACAAAATATTTTTCTCAAGCTGTATTCAGTTTTAAACAAACTTGGCCCAAGAATCTTCTAGGGAGGAAATGCATCTACAACCGGTAATCTTTTGGACGAAAAAGAGCATTCTAAAATAATCAAAAATTGTCATCAACAAAAAGTGGTTCATTAGGGACTCAAGGCGTACCATATTAAGAACCCCTTTCGCTGGAACCTGCAAATGACACACCACAAACAAAATATTTTTCTCAAGCTGTATTCAGTTTTAAACAAACTTGGCCCCAGAATCTTATAGGAAGGAAATGCATCCACACCTGGTAATCTTTTGGACGAAAAAGAGCATTCTAAAATAATAAAAAAATGACATCAACAAAAAGTGGTTCATATTTGGGCACTTTATATTTCTTATTTCTATCAATGAATCACAGTTACAGAACACTGGTAGTTCGAAGAGTGTTCTCGCCATGCGTGGGTCATGACCCGCAATTTTGGGGTTGCGTGGCATCCGGCCGCAGGCATAGCGATCGGGCTCAAAATCGCGGACACTAATCAACGTCCGCATCGATTCCCCGATAACCCTGATCCACCCGCGCCTCTATCTATCGTCTGTGCCGCGAGGAAGATCGGGGATCGTCGCGCGACATTAATGGACAGTGATTTACGTGTCCGTAACGGGTCGCGATTTCAGAATGGTCAGAGGTTTGACGGGCGAACGTCGCCGGAAGGATTGATCGTGGGATCGCGTGACGGCCAGCTCTACAGCCCGACGCGATGCAACCGTAATGAAACGGAAGGTGGCGAATTATTCGTCCAACCTTAACCCCCTGGAAGAAAAGCAACCCCCTCTCGCAACCTCCCTCCGCTCGAAACCGGTATATATCGTCGACGACCCGCGACTGGATCGACTGGACACGCTATCCGCCCCCACGCGCGAATCTCCTGCATATCTCCGTCTAATTTAAATCTCAATTCTCCTCGTTGATAAACAACGGTTATGCTGCTAGAAGCCTCGCGGGGAAACCGTTCCGCTACGATGCTCCACTGGCACACATGCGATCGACCTGCACCCGAGGCTCGTTTTATTTTCGAACCACCCCCAGACCGTTCGATGAGGGATCCGATGAAAAATCGCACGAGCTCGAAACAATTTGTTCAACGCGCTGACTGCCGAATCGCTACACAGTCTTAGTGTTCCTGATTTCTCAACATTTTTCATTTCTCGAGAAATGAGAAATAAGACGAAATTGCTCGAGAAGTCTCTAGAATTTTAATAAAATAAAAAAATATTGGAAAACTTATGATATTTGGAATATCGTTGATAATATTTATAGAAAGCGTAAAAAACATTAACTCAATATTTATTCCTATCCAATATGTACATTAGGGTGGACCTAAGCTACACTTGAAAACAAATTTTTATCGAAATAGAATGCACGCAACTATCCAGTATTGTTCCTTTAGGTGAGAAAATTTGTGCAAAATTTGAGATCGATCGGATAAAAGCATGACGTGGCCCACTTATATAGACAATTTTGAAAATTGTGAAATTCACCTTAACTATGGAACATGGCACATAGTTGGATTTGTCTTTTTTATGGATAGGAATATAGAATGATTATATGAGCTTCTTTAAATAAAAATAACGATGATCTTGAAATTTCGAAATATGATTTCCAACAAATTTTTTTTATTTTGCCATTATATTTACCTAATTGAACAGTGCAAATTTCTCCTCTGACATTTTTTCGTATAATCACAAGTAACAGAGATATTTAAATACCTACATTAAAATGTAGCATATTTTGACTGATGATAGGACATACGTATTTGTTCATTTCCGAAAATATGTTATAAAATAAATGAGATTTATAAGAATTTTTCTAGACTTAAATTTCTCGAGAAATGAGAAATAACCAATTATAAAATTTCGAGTAGAAATTCTCGAGAAGGAACACTATACACAGTGGAGCAAAGTGATAAATTCTAAATTATTTAAAGATTAAAGTTGAAATTTTGCAGAACAAGGGAAAAATAGAGAGATTGTAATAATAATGAAAACAGTCTTGCAGGCCGTAAAAATGAAATTCGGTTGAAACTTTAAACTTCCGAAATTTTAAGAAGATGTATCTTGCAGTGAAAAATTCGAAAAATATTCGTGTTACGAGGTAGAACGTTCGAGAAGTTTTTACTGAAACTCGCTGGGGCATGTACGGTTGAAAATTGGGAAAAGTCATCTCCCGGTGGTGTAGTATCAACATCCGTCAACCGAGCGCTCCGCAAAATGATCTCGAGAGCTAGGCGAGCAATCGCGCGGGGGAAATAATTTCCACTGGAAGCGTTATCTCTCGAGGGCCTCGCAGACAGCGTTCAGAATGCAAATTTCATTCGGCTGGTGTGCAACACGCCGAAAACAGGGCTGGTATCGGCAAAGGGCATTATCAAAGATCGAATATTCGTCTGCTCGCCTTGGGATTACAAGGGGCGGCAACCCGCAAACACCGCGGGAATAACAAGCGCCAGTGGTTGGTGTCCCGGGTTTGTTTTCACGAGGAACTGCGTGTACTCCCGTCGACGACGTTGTAAATTCACGTCGAGTGGAACTGAACAGAGGAGAGAGAGAGAGCAGAGAGCGCAGTGCCAGCGCAGATCACGTTGCATCGTGTCGTCTGTTGCAAATGAAATGCACCAGCGCGCGATGATGCACTGCGTCGCGTGGCGAAAAACACGTCTTGGAAAATCCATTTCCCCCGAAACCGATACCACCGCCTGGTCGGAACCGTAAGACAATCCCCTCGGGAGGATGTTCGCGAGCCTACCATTGGGAGAGACGTTTTGGTATCCATTTGCGAAATTGTTTCGACCGGTGTCGCGACTCCTAGGGACGCGAATTTCCATGCTCAGCGAGTGCGCGAAACGATAATGGTACGATCGGGTGTCGGTGAATATAGATCTTCGATCGGACGGTTTCGATAATGGTTAGGTTCTAATGGCTATATCGTTCATTCATGAGAAAACCGACTTCGAAACGCACTAGAAGGTATGAAATAGTTTCCATTTAATTTATGTGAATACACACGAACTTAAATACAATACAATCCTTTCGGAGTGAAATGACAGATGTTGCTGATTATGATTTCATTGAAATATGGTGGATGTGGATTAATTCGCTCCATTTACATTTAAACACCCTGTATGCAGAAACAAAACCTTAACATTGCAGTTGTTTATAAAAGAAAAAGCGAATCGTTCCTTTGCGAAACGAATATTGATTTATTATATTGATTTTGTATTAGGCCAGCGTATTTTTCCGAATAACGCCGCTCAGTTCAGACGTGCATTTGTATTGTTATCGTAATGATTGTGTTTCTAATAAATGGACCGTTTATTTTGAAAGTGATGTAAGTCTATTTTAATTCATGCTTAATTTAACGTAAGTAAAATTTTAAAAAAAACAAGAGAAAATGGACTTACACCACTTTCAAAATAAACGGTCCAAATATTGTTTGATCAATGATCTTTCGGTTGCACGGTTTAAGATATTCTACAATGATATTATATTAGAAATCTTCCACAGTGGACTTGCAAAACAGTAGGTGGGAAGAGAAGGTACATTAATACAGGAAACATGTAGACGAATTTAAGAATTTTCGTAATTTCGAGTGTCGAAAATTTTCAATTTTGCGCCGCCTCCGAAAAGATTCTATCGTATTTAAGTTCGCATGTATTCACATAAATTAAATGGAAATTATTTCATACTTTTTAGTGCATTTTTTTAGTGCGTTTCGAGGTCGGTTTAATTTTTGTTTATTTCACACTTTTTAGTGGAACGAGCAGAATTTGCAGAACACCGTAGGATGGTTATTCGGTCTTATCGGTTATTTGCAATAAAAATTTCATCCATCTCGGCGTAATCGATGAACATACATGAAATAAATAAAGAATAAAATCGTACGGAATAAAAAAATGCAAAATTTCTTGTTCACGTCACCGCCCCGGGGACATATTCTACAAGATGCAAAAGGTTTCGTTCGGATTTGTCCATCCATCTCGGCGTAATCGGTGAACATAGAAAAAAAAACGAAAAAAGGCACATACAGATCGAGTTGTCTAACCTGCTCCTTTTTCGAAGTCGGTTAAAAGGTGACATACACCGCCGGCCGAAAGTTTGGAATCGCTGCGTAAATTCAGAAAATCGGGATATTTATAAGAGAAATATTTATGAGAAAAACCGAATGCCTCCAGAGTAACCGAGGAAGATTTACATATTCGTCAAAAAATTTATGAGGAGTATGTTTTACATTTTGCATTAATTTTTTTCATGAATGAATGCATGTTTTTCTCCAAATTTCTCTTTCATCAAAAAAACCTAGCAGCTTGACATATTCCGTGCATCCTGGCAATTAGTTTTTCTAATTTGATATTCTTCCATAATTCCTGTAGAATTTCTCGAGAAAATATTTCCGTAACTTCGCGCATTGTAAAATAAAAATCTGAAATGCGTAAAAATAGCAGGGCCAAGTTTAGCCCCGTCCGATACGGAGAATTGTCCATCGGAATCGCGAGACTCTCGGAGCGATTGAATTGTTCATGTCGCGACAAGACACATCTCGCTTCGGATATTATTGTTTTCTCTCGGGATATCGCCGGGACACGACGCGACGCTTTTAGAACGACCGGCGGGAATTATCGAGTGCAATTTAAGGAAGAACCGTCGAGCGAATCACGCCGAAACCTCGCGGGTTCGCCTGTCGGCCAGAAATAGTCTGGCTTTGAAACGCTGTCTTTCCGAGGCGACAGACACGTCGTGGAACAGCGCGAAACGTTGGCAAAAGGGACTGGACAGGCCGTGTTCTCTGCCCGAGGAAATGTTCCAGAAAATCGTGGAAACACGTGACCCATAGCCGCCGGGAAAACGAAACTATCGAGTGCCGTCGGTGACGAGGCTCCGGTAATTTCGGACAGCGAACAGTCGGATCGTGACGAATCGGTAAAACCAAACCCTTTAGTCGGTTATCGACTGTGTGGAAAAACATTTCGAACAAAATTGGTATGTGATCGATGCAGTTCAACGATACAGTCATTGTTTTTTCACTATTCTTCATTTTTATCGAGATGCGAAAATCAATGTCTGATAGTTTTGAAAAATTCGAGAGCTTTCGACGAGGAACATGTTACATCTTGATGAAGAAATCAAATTACCACAACATCTAAGCCTATCGATATAACGCAATCATTGTTTAAAACTTTTCCTTGGACAACGAATAATGTACGAAGTGGACGCGACTAAAAATTGCTGGAAAGTCGCGCGAGGAGATCGGTATTCAATCGCGAATTTCCCCGAAACTCGAGCATCGAATGCGTTCGATCTCGGGTTTCCCCGCGTCGGAACCCGTTCGAATCTATTCGTCGTCGCGACGACGGAAGGAAAGCTTTCATCGGAGGCGGGTCGGCGGAAATTCTCGAGAACGGTCGTGTTCCCGAGACGCTGATGCTCTCCTCGTCGATGATGCATCGACAACGGGGCGTCGATACGCCGCGTAAAAGCGAGGGATGCTCCGTGAAAAATGGTCGGTATGAAATTTTCAAGACCCGAGAGAGAAACGCTTTCGGCGAGGCCGCGAGCGAGCGAGCAAAGCGGAGCGAGTCGAGCGAGCGGAGCCGGCGAGAGATACACGCGCGCACTATCCCGAAGCTGCTTGAATATTCACTGTGTCGTCCCTTATCGCTTTGTCCGTGCTCCACGGCGAACAAAGGGAAACGCAGACGACGACGACGACGGGAACAGCGTTTTCGTCCGGGATTCCCCCGACAAACGTACGAAAATTACTTTTACGAGCCGCTCCACGAAAGTCCGCTCCTAACGATTCAATTTGCGCGAGACCGTTCCGCTTATTAGGCCTCTAATTAGGGACCGCTGCTCGCATTGACTGCCGAAACGTTTCGACTGCGTTTTATACGGCCAGCAAACCTCGCTAGGATATATCACTAAGTCTTTTCACAGTTACGGTGGAGATCTTTGCGACAGTCATGGATAGAATGCTGTAAATACATGCGCATGTATTTTTCGATAATTCAGTGGGTTCTTTGGAAGGTCTAAAAATTCCGCTGCATCGATTTCCGGTTACGGTTAATTTTCAGGCAGTCCAACGTTTCCGCAAATGGGCGGAGGAATTTAAAAAATCCCGGCTCGCAACAAACGGAACGATTTTCCTCGGACGAGCTATTTTCATTTGAAATTCCATTATCGAAGCGGCGCGTGGGAGGAATTACAAACCCCGATCGAAATTATCGGCGTGGGTTTCGAGGGCGAGTTTCGTAATTTATCCGCAGCAGCGAGACCCTCCGCAGATCAATCCGATCGCGAAAAAGCCGGGGCGGACGAGCGGCGCATTGAAATTCACATTTATTCCGATACGATCTTTCCGTCGGGCAATCCGTCGTCCGCGTCGACGGACTTCTGTCGATTGGTTGCGCGCGAATTAATTCGATTGAAGTTTATTTCAATCATCCCCATGCTGCCTCGGCTTTTCCAATCGGTTTAAATTAATTTAGAGATTTGTTTTCGATTTAATGTTAATGACCAGCTTTTGTACTCGATAAATTCTAATGGAGAACCCGGTCCTCCGGTAAACGTTTCATTACGCCGATTTTTTCGCTGAATTATCGGAAACCCGTCGGCGGCGTTTCGGAAATTACTCGGAGAATAAAAGCAGTGTCGGTCAGTTCGCAGTTGTTCGTTAATTAATTACACAACTTCTGGCTGCCAAGCTAAACAATGTTTTTCGTATTGAGCTACACGATCAGCTATTGTGAAAATAGTATACGCCTTTTTAGTTCCTTTTTTGACTTAAAACAACCGTACAAACAAATTTCGAACAGAAATAAAAGTCGCAAGGACCTTAAAATAACTATAAACACACCTCTTTGATAATAAATTGCATGTTCCACGATACAGTGGACAACCGGTTTCGCTTTGCACGCATTAGAGCAAGGGACACAGAAAATAAGTATGTACTCCGGAAGGGAAAGATGAATGCCTCGGGCAGATCCGCGATCTATTTCGGTGCAAATATCGAAGCGAACATAATTTATAGCGCGGGACGGGATCTGTTTCCCGGTGAGGGATTCCCGCGGAGTACCTGCTTTCGTGAGAAAACACACTTGGCCGGCATCCTTTGAGCCTCGTGAAATAAAAGGCAATCGATCAGCGTCTCGCCGCGCCGGAACGCTCTTGTTCTTCATGGGCGGGAACGAATATTATTTTCAGCCGCGTTTCTCGCGAAATTGTCTGCACGTTGAATTATTATAATACCCGCGTCACGATTTGACGTATTCAATTATGCATCGATGACGCTGATTGTTATTATTGCTCGTCTCTACCGAGTACCAGATAACGCGAGCCATTTCAACACGCCACTCCGTACAATTAAAGGATCATTAAATGAAATTACATCGAAACATTGTCGGGCTTTCAGCTATCGCGACGTTGTGTAAAATAAAAGACTTCCACTGGAAATTATTCAATGAATTTCTTCACTCGGGTTCATACTTCGTTTTTCCACTGATTTTCATTCAATCCATACACTTAGGTTGCTATATATTACCCTTGTCCGTCCCCTGTTAGAATATGCTTCATGCTCGAGAGAGTGCAGCATAAATTTCTAAGTTTCGTGCATATAAGTCAAACAATCCAATGCCAATCTTTGATCATGATTACTCTAAAATATTAAATAGAGTCAACCTGGAAACATTATCTGATCGAAGAATAGTATCCGACCAGAGCTTTATTTTTAATTTGATAAATAATAATATAGATTGACCCGCACACTCCTGAGGCAAATCAATTTCTACGTACCTGAACGTGTTTTGAGAACGAGAGCAGGATTTCAAACAATGAAATCCAACTCCACATATGGAGTAATAAATCCTTCAAATCGCATTATCGCAAGATCAAATATACTGTATAATAATATTGATCTTTTTAATGGCACGTTAAATGTTAATTCAACCGTTACGTTAATTCAATCGAAACTTACGCAAGATTATTTGTTAATATCGTACCTGTATTTGTTTAGTTTCGCGCTTGTCCCTTTCTATGTAAATTTTAGGTTGACTTCTTTTTTTTGTTATGTTTTTAACTTCCCGATTTTATAGGGAAGTTATTGTAATTACCCCGAAAATCAAAAATCGAGTTTTTAGCAGATCTTCACGTTTCATGGTCATTGGAGTCATTTTAGACTATTTTTATCAAAATGTTCGTATGTGTGTGCGTATGTCTGTTTCTATGCTATCAAATTTTTCGTTTGGATTTCTGAAAAAGTAACAACGCGATCAGAATGATGAATGATGCAATCGATGTGCCCCGTCGTAACTTAGAGCTGATTAGATTTTGGTCCATATTGGTCAAGTAGTTTTTTAGATTTTTAGTTTTTTTCGGAATGAGTTGATTCTGCAATGCAATTTATAAGGGAGGACGAAAATTTTCCACCAAAGAACCAAATTTTTTCTTAATTTTTTTTTTAGATTTAAAAAAAAATTTTTTTTTTTAACTGATGATAATGTTACCGCTTGGAATAATCGAAAGTTATTCCAATGCAAGAGTAAATTTATCATCTCTACTCCCAAAAATACATTTTGGGAGAATATCGATGAAAGTACAAAAAAAAAACAATGTTAGCAATGTTGGCGAAGGAGTAACGAATCGGGAAGTTCTTTGTGTGACTCTTGGAGACAACAATAGCCCTCTAGTTTCTTTTTGTTTTTATCAGTTCTACTGTAAACAACTGTAAACATTTATATAAAAGGACCTCAATCCGTATATAATAATAATAAAGATCTGCAGTCTATCGATTACAATGGCGCCCACTTTGATCAATAAGAGATATGTGGGAGGAAAGTGTTTATACATTTATGCAGCAACTCGATGCCTGTAGAAGATTGTGGTTTATCGCGATCGGTCTGCTTTTCTGTTTCAGTATGCGTACAGTGGCCAGAGGGTAGGTGCTTCCACGACGTGCCGGAGTCGGCACTGCTGAATCTCTACTTCGAGATCCGCGAGAATTGCTACGGGTTCTCCTGAAGGCGATGATCGAACGGCCAAAGGCGACGACAGTGAGACGGCGAGAGACGATCTCCAACCGGTCGTACCATAGACAGTGTCGATGCACACTGTCCACGACCGGAAACCAAAAAATCAAATATAGCGCGAGAATTCAGAGACACACGCGCACAGTACCAGGAGAGAGACAGACAATCTCTCCGAAATAGAGTTCACATTTTCGTTTGTTTCCTCCCAAACAGCCGCCAACACACCACGACCAAGCCAACAAAACAAACAAAAAGAAAGATTTGATAAGAGAAACAAAGAAAGACAGCCACGAGCCATAGAATCGCGATCGTACATCGTGATCGGGTCGGGCGCAGTCCCGACCACGATCCACGATCTATATTTTTTCTATTTTTTATGTATATTATACATACATAGATACTTAGCTTTACCTGTGTCGAGGCTGACACGTTGCCAGCTAAATGAGTCTCTCTCAATTGAACGGACCCAGTGTACGAGGAGTCGAGTCTCGTAGTTTTTTCTTAACTAATGAACAGTTGATATACGCATAGTAAGCTAGCAGGATTTTTTCTTGGAATTTGTGTTTCTTCGAAAGATCGGTATTTCCAGGGCTCGACTCCTGCGGGACACGGTTCTCATGGAAACGACGATCGCGTCGTTTATGCTAGCGTGCGACAGATCTAGCACTGATCCTTAGATGGTACCCCCGCCCGTGAGAAAAACCGTGAGCCCCGCACCCCTTACACTCTGGCCAGAAAAAAGCTTTCTTTTAGGGTTCTCGATGATAGCAGCAGAGCCAAGGTGGGTGTACAGACTTTATTTACCTACAACTAATTGCTCGTCGTTCAACCAGCTCGCGAGAGACCGCCATGTCTCCAGACTCTATATCTCGTTTCTCCTCTTGCTCTCTCTCGTCTCTCGCATTTTGCTCGTCTAACCGGCAAGGTTCGCGAGGGAGAGCTCGCACCAACGCCCTGATCCCACGTTCTCTCACACACATGTTCACACAAACACACACGTATCCAATTGCTTCGTTCTATATCCGCTGCGACGGGGACCGACGGTTGCTCGTCGAAAGAGAATTGCCGAACAGAGATAGAGTCGCACCAACAAGAACATACAATTTTTCTTTGAGCTGCGAATTGTTCATCGGTCGTCTCATTTGTCGACCAATTTTATGTCAGAAGGTAATTGTATAAATCAGCTCTAATCATTTCCAGGGACATTCGAATTTGACAAGAACAACTTTCCACAAAAATCGCACCGCTATCGCATTATAAATTCCTGAAATTCTGATTTTAAGGGTTGAGTTTATTCCTACGGTGAAGCGGATGGCAATTTTCTTTTTCCCGAGCAACTGAAGCGAGTTTCCGGAACGTCGTCGGTGGGAAATCGTTCGAAACAGGATCGAAACAGTCCAATCTATCGGTCAGTGGTAGGTCGGCACGAGACAGAGCGAACCTCTAGTTCTTAGGCGAGCGAATTCGCAATTCGCGGTTGCACCGCGAAAGAAACTGCAGCGCGGATCCATTAGA
This sequence comes from Lasioglossum pauxillum, assembly GCA_933228785.1. Lineage (NCBI taxonomy): Eukaryota > Metazoa > Arthropoda > Insecta > Hymenoptera > Halictidae > Lasioglossum > Lasioglossum pauxillum. The sequence continues at coordinate 15,984,466 of OW121700.1, forward strand.
CACGCCATGACGTTTTTCCATGGAGCTCCGGCAACAATAAATCTTCCGTGGAAACCGCCGCGGAATCGGCAAAACAATCTGGTCTCCCCGCTGCTGTCGTTTCCACGTGCAATCGCGAACACCCTTTAGAAGATTAAGTTTACGTTTTCACGGAGCTACAGGGTATTCGAAAGTATTTCGGCGACAGTATTCAACGTAGATGTTTAGACTCGTCGACCTCGAACGTCGACAAATATTCCATTCGACACGTTCCTTCGTTATTATACAGCGGACTTTTTTTATGTTCTTTTCTGTTAACGCTCCATTCCCCCCGTTTGTATATCGTAGAAGTCTTGATTTAGGATACTTCGTGGACGGTACCCCGCCACGAACCGATACAGGGTATTGTTTCTAGTGATCTGTAAAACTGAGTTACCTAGCTGTGTACTTAGAACCGACAGTATTAGCCGCATGCGACGCGATGTGGAATTTAAGGAGCCGATTTTCTCGCGAATGCACGCGGTCCGAGTGTGTGCGGAAACGCGAGCCTGCGCTTCGAGGATCCATCTGCTCGTAGAAGTCTATTTTTCAAAACACAATGGTCTACGGTTTCGACAAAATGTTCCCCGTTTGCAATCCATTTGTTTGCTGCCCTCATTCCTTGGTAGACTGATTGTAGGCGATCATGCATTTACTGCACACTGGTTTGTGACAATAACTGAAGCATTTTAATGATACATTCATAATTAAATTTGTTAAATGCTGCTTGAAAGACTGATTAACATTGTGACTTAAAGAGTCAGAAACTTGAACGAACATAAAAAGATTTCTCTTCAGTGTAAACAAATTTTCTTTGGTTCTTTGTATTCTGAATGGATTATTATTGATCCTTCGACACATTTTTTAAGTGGGAAGAGTAAACAGGTGATATTCTAACAAAGTATCATTCATTACATTCTTTCAAGTTGAAATAAAATGTCAGCCTTCTGTTTTGAATATTGAAATATTAAAATTATCGTAGATATTCGTGAAGGGGTTACAACATACTTTTGCTACATTTTTCACAAACTACTTCTACCTCGTCCAAAGGAATGAACTTTTGAACCTGTAAAAACTGTACTCATGGTATACGATCAATTTTAATCGGTGAAAAAATTAACGAACCATGTATAGGACTTCTAGACGCCACCTCTAGATCCTCGAAGCGTCGCCTCGCGTTTCCGGAAGTCGATAACGAAAATGCCGGTGAAAAGTGACAGTGCGATCGATGCGGAAACCAAAATAAACCGAAGAAGACATGCCAGAGACTCTTCGAAGAAAGAAACTAAAACAGATATATCTACAGGATCATCGAAGAGAAGGAAGATAAAAGAAGAAAGGAAACAATAAGAGAGAGGGGGAGAGAGAGAGGAAAAGATATCACAGGCGGCAGGAAGTCGATAAAGAGACGGTGTCCGGAAGAGATCGAGGATGATCGACGACTATATCTGCGAGAATGATCCTGGTCCGCGTGCGCTCGTGCGACACGTGAACGCGCACGTACACGGTTTATTATCACTGTTTCATTGCGCAGGAGAGACGGCTGCTACAGAAATGTGTGTTCAGGCAATAAAGTGGAGCTTTTTCAACCTGACCGTGACTCGAGGAAATTCTCTATTCCGTCTCCTCTCCGGTCTCGCGATCTCGGTTTACGTGGCATGCATCCGATTTTCCAACCCTCGAATTCACTTTACGTTTCTCTGGTCGATTATTTCTTTCTCGAGTTCCTTCTTTCCGTTCGAGCGTCTCTTCTCGATCCTCCCGTGGATCCGTGCGGCGGTCGACACATGATTTTTTCGGAACGCTTTCTCCTCGGATGGGAGCGTCAAGCGAAATCTTACCAACTAGATTTTCGTTCCTTCTCTGCGGTCTTTTCTTTTCCGGGTGCTCCTTCGTGTCGACTACGTCTCGATCGATCGAGAAGTCGAGATCTTCCACCGAGAAAAACCTTTCCCGTGATCTTTTCGTTTCCGGAAGTTCTTCTCCGTCCGCGGGAAGAGGAACGTCGATTTCCGTGCGAGTCGATCGAGTCTCGATCAATCGAGAGCGAATCCGAACGAGCTCGTCACGCCTCTTGCACGCAGGTCCGACGTTCGTCGTCGTCGTCGTCGGCGGCGATCACGAATGTGTACGACGAACGATCCGATGATCCATGTCACGCGATCGTTCGCGAGAGCTCGTGTAACCCATCGTACTCTCTCTCTCTCTCCTTTCTCTCTCTCTTTCTCTCTCTTTCTCTTTCTCGAACAAGGAGTGCATGCTGTAGGCTTTTTTCTGGTCTTGATTAGTGGCGTTTAGCTTTCAGTGAATAACAATGACGATCACGAAGCCCGGAATCGATTGTAACCCGGTAGATGTGGGCGACTGGCCTCGAGCAATGGATTTTCACTGAAAAATAGAAGAATTTTTCCGATCGAAGCACGATTGAAGAAGCTTCGCGAACTTTCGAAGCCTTCGCCATTGCTCGTCGGCCAGAAGTCCCGTAAAGCTTGATTGACACGCTCGATAACGTATCTAGAAGACTTGTCACCGTTTGCATGCCACGTGTACTACCTTCTTCACACGTAATGTATTTTTTCAAAGGCCGTTTGCAAAAGAACCGTGTACTCTATTATATACCGTGTTCTCTCTCACGTTCTCTCTGTGTCGTTTTCCTGCTCTCTGTCGGCTCTTGTCATTCGCTGCTGCTAATCGCGATCGTTCTGCCTACCCCCACCGTCCATCGATCACTGATCGATCGATACCGAGGATCTACCGCGGAAGACAGAGGGAAACCAGTCGGCGCGGTGTCTCGCCGTAGATCGTTTCGTGCTACGGGATAGATTAAATCGGTGTGACACGCACGCATGGGACTGAAGATCACTGTTGTTTTGCGTTATTATGTCGTTTTTACCACGTTGTTTGTTGTACTGTCGTGCTGGACGGAAGAAATTGTTATTAGAGGTCGGATTGAATTCCGATCAAGTAAATATCCGATGATCGTTTTTGATCGTATCAAATTTTTCTTCGCTGTCTGAACGCTTGCCTCGGATTCAAATCACTGGAATGACAGCAGGGGCACTCGCCTAACACGCGTTCGTATCACCGAAACGGTAGCAGTTCTACCAGGGAATTGACAGTTCGGCTAGATTCGTTTCAGTCTGCAGCTTTCTGTTACGGCGAAAATCATTGGCAAAATATTGAATATTGTAACCGGTTGTTTTGTTGAAAGAGAACACTCGACTATTTAGGGGCTGGTTCTTAAAAAAAGCAATTAATCCAGGCTCTACAATGATCCATTCATTTGTGCAATTTCGCTTTTGGAGGAACGTGGATTCCTGTAGAAATATTTGTACATGGTGCCTGACCATTGCTAGTCTAATCTACTTACCGCAGTCGGTTTCTCATACAGTGAACTTTGTGGTGTACTTTGATTCTTATAAGGAAAATTTGTGACCAGGTTGTATCGTACTTGTTCCTCCCGTATTCAAAATTGTATACTTATTCAATTTCTTTTCTCAATAAGAGAATCGTGATTGCAAATTTGTTGCAATAATTCAACGCGTGCAAACTAGAAATTGTATTTCTCCTGAATTTCTACGTTCCATGGAATGTTCTTATTTATCAAATTGAATTAGATGAAGAGTCGGTGTTTCGTCTAAAGAAATTCTGCTTAATTACAAAATAAGGAATGAATATATAAAGAAGGATCCGTGTGACGTTGACGCGTGTCAAATTCGCAAGAATATTCATAAAGATCGCGAACCAGAAAGCTTCAGACTGATTTAAACGAGGGTGAACGAGCAGCCGGCTCGTACGATCGATCCGCATTGAATCTCAGGAAGCGTTTAGGCACGAAAGCCGGTTAGATCGCACGAAATCATTCACGAGCGAGACACCGCCGGCTCCATATCCGTCGGGAAAGGTCAAGAACGCCGGAAACCGCACAAAACCGACACCGAACCGCCACGAAGACGAGACAAGGCCTTGAGGAACTGAACAGGATCGTCGACAGGGATCATTTTCAATGACGACTGCCCGTGCAGAAAAGCTGGTGGCAAAGAATCAATGGGAGAAAGATTGGATACATATGTCAGAGAGACTGGAAGAGCGGTTGATCGACGATCAAAATCCGAAGAGAATGATCTGGAGGATTCGCACGTCGCAAGGACGCGGACGATTCGTGGCTAGGAGAGAGAGATCATCATCGGAGCGCGGCTGGATCGCATCGTCGACGTGGAATCGATCGCAGAAAACGGAGAAAGGTCGGAATCCCCCTAGTGTCGAATGCTAAAACAAAAAATATATATATATATACAAACATAAGAAACACACATATAAATGAGACATATATATTTAAAAGAAAAGATGAAAAGATATATACGAATCTCGCCTGTGCTAGCTTTTAGTTTTCTAGGGTTTCCTCTGTCCGGTGGTAAAAGCATGAGGTATTCTTCGTACGTAATAATTCGTATGATTTGATTAATTTTTAGCGTAACGATTACTACCATTAACTCACCGCTGTGCCTACGTATACTACCTTTTACGTTCCTTGTTACACCCTGAACTCATATATCTCTTTCTTTCTCTCTCTCTCTCTCTCTCTCTCTCTCTCTCTCTTTCTTTCTCTCTATTTCTCCTGACTTCGATTAATCGATTAATATGACCGGACGTTTGTACCTTGCGCGGCGCACACTGCTCGCAACACCACCAACAGTCTCTTGAAAGCACCTGTCTCGTTTGTTTCACACGTATCATTCTCTGTTCGGATGAATAACTATGGCTGCAGAACGCAAATTATCGTTTAATAATCTTGTGACACTTAACTCGCCGCTAGGCTTGGATCGAGCGGGCTATTCGCTGTCGGATGAAACGATTCGGACACTTTTCCTTCGATTTTCAACGATCGTCAGAAAAATTTTTTTTTACAAAATCCCAGACTTGCAGATGATGTTGATTTAGTTCACTTTTGAAAAGGAGACACGTCTCTGAAATGATTCAATTATTCTTAAGACATCATTTTATATAAAGATTTTAGAATTTGTACTAATCGTTCATTTTTCAAATGTTGATCGACTCGATTACGTGCTCGTATCCAGACTGAAATCGTTACATTAATTTCTCAGAACGGTTTTACAAAAGCATTAAATATTTCAAGAACAAACCTGTTCTCTTTTTAAAATTCTGTTTCAAGTTCTGGTGCTGGTTAAAAGTTTGTGCAAAAGGGGAGTGTCCAAATCGATTTCTGCTCGATCTCAGCCAACACGGTATTTCACATTCGAATCGAGGGGTAGTTGCTCGCCGATTCGTTTAACCGATTGCCAACGATTAATACCGTTCACTGTGGTTAAACAATAGTTGTATTAACGATCACCTGTCGACGGTGTGCTCGCCACTCCCACACACGTATGTATTAATCGATTCCCGATTCTCGCCTGACTTTTCCACCCCCTGATCCCAGTAAATGAATTTTTTATTCTCTATGTACCCTCCACTCGAACTATATTCCCCACCCTCTCGGAAAATACTCTTCCCATGGATCCTCCTCATCTGTCACTTTCCCCTTCGTATCTCATCCGTATATATATATATACATACATACAATGTATAGATTTCTTTTTTTTCAAATTGTTACTATTACATATATACATATATTATATATATATACATATATGTGTATATATGTATATGTATATATATAATAATCACGGTAATGCGCCACATATTCACTGGTTGATGACTGTCTCGTTGACAAAGGCCCGTACCTTGCCTGTGGTTGTGCTTGGTTGTGGTTGGAAAGCGGTTTTGGGAGAGAATTTTTTACTTGCTTCTTTTTTTAATAATTATTACCTTTTTTAATTTGCACGTCTCATGTCGTGGCCTTGGCTTGCCTTCATATGAGATTCACCTGTGAATACATGTGTATATATATACATCATCTCAATAATGTATATGTATATGTATATATATATTTATAGACAGAATATATTGTACACCTTCTTCTCTATATATACATATACGTATCTCAGAAACATATATACATACATATATCTGTGATCTTGAACATGCCAAACGATATACGTATGTATCCTATGCACGATCTTGATAATTAACCAAACAAGAGTTTTAGCGGAAAACAGACTCGAGAAGAAACACAGAGAAAACGGAGAAGATCCCTTGGTCTCTTCTTTCTTTTCTTTTTTTTTCCCTGTTCTTTTTTTTTGTATCGTTATTCTCTTCTAATATTTTTCCGCGAGAACGATGTATGGATACGTACGCTATATATATATATATATACATAGTATGTACTACTATTATATACTTATAATTTTCACGTGTTATGGTACGTCCGTCCTGGCAGTCGTGCAGAGTTACTGCAGTCGCTCGCGAAAATACTCGAAGCTCCCCTTTCGCGATGTTCTGCACGCGAAACGGGTACGCTGATTTCACACAACACGGTGGCCATAGCAAGAGGAAGGTTCTAGAATGGTGTCAGTAAAATTACAAAATGATCCAACCACGTGCAAAAAGTTTACATGCCGTTTACCAAGAGTATACAGCATTTGTAACACATTTTACAAACGTATTCGAACTCTGGAAATTGAATAGTGCTTGTATACTAACTACGATATAAATTGTAGACACTGAACTACGTCATTGAATCGTCTTCGAATTTTACTGACGCTGTCTCGAGACCTCCTTCTAGCTATAGATCCACTAAATTCTTTCACATGATCAAAGGATTGTCAATTTCTATTTCTGCAACGATTCGAATACTTTGGCGAGCAATTATGCATATTTTCGTTCTTGCACCTACGTACACGTACCAGAGCTGACAGTAGTGTGTATTTCAGAAACGATTCTTGCGTTTCCTAGTGTATCTTACACGTACGTTTCTCCTTGCTCCCCCATAGAGTCTTTCTCATATTTTTGTTTTCGTTGCTGATTTTATTCTCGTTTTCATTTTTATTATTTATCCCCGGCGCTGCTCAATCTTTTTCTCTCGTTTTTCCCGGCTCTCTATCGGCTCGTGCCTCGGTCGTACGGCGTTCCAGAGACACTAACGAGGGCGAGAGATAGAGAGACAGGTAGAGAGAGAGAATGAAGAGCTGCGCCGAGCAAATTGCTCGCGTTTTCAAAAGCACTCGCGAGGAAGAACGTGTTCTAACGAGGGAAAAGAGAACGCTTCCTTTCATTGGCTCTTTCTCTTCCAGTTTATCGTTGTCCTCTTCTGACCCTCTATGTTTTTATTTCTTGCCGATCTCGTTCCATCGGGGGGACGTTATCCTGTCTTTAATTTACGCGTTTCTCTCTCTCTCTCTCTCTCTCTCTCTCTCTCTCTCTCTCTCTCGCGGCGATAATACCCCCGCGTGTTCTCTGTCGCTCGATTCCGTTCTTTCATTTTATTATTTTCCGTGATATCGGTACAATACCGGCTGCCACGTCGGTCTGACAATCCCCGACATATCAAGTCGTCTTCTCCCTTCCCTCTCGTTCGTCTCGGCTCTCCACGAGAGTTCTGATTATTATTATAATTATTATCGTACAGTCACGATGATCGTTGTTCAATACTTTTTCACGTTTCGTTTCTTTGTCTCTTCTTCTAGTTCTATCTGTTTTTTAGTTCTCCTCTTTCTACTTCTTTATATATATACGTACATATATACATATACATCTATATATATATATATATATTCTATTTTTTTTTTGGAACTGTTGTCATTGACATTAATGTTATTGGATCGTGGCACGGTGTGTTAGTTGGCGAGAGACATGACAATAATTTTTTGGCCGGGCGAAGGTTGCTGCATGCTCGACAAGCGCCGCCTTTGATTTAGTGGTAACTAATTAATTCTCGTATGTCACTCCCCACCCCACCCCCTCAAACCCCTTCAAACCCACGAGAACCAACCCCCCACCCCCATGTTCGGGCCAACGTCGGGCTCGCGATCGATTTTCACCCCCCCCCCCCCCCGGGGGGTTTGATACAAGCCGCGTTCCCCAGCCGATCGCGCGGGGAATTCGAGAGACCTACCGGAATTCCCGAAAATACGCGGAGATCAAATTTCTTTTTCTCTTCTGCCCGGAACCCGGGATCCGAGCGACTACGAATAAAACGAGAGATATACTCCATTCGTCAGCGATCCTCGCCGCGATAGAGAGATCTAGGCCTCCGGATTATTCGTTTTCTAATTTCGACGAATACGCTCCTTTTTGTAACGAATATCGCACTGCAAAATTCAATTTCCGGTCGCCATTGTGCGCTGGATTGCGGATGCGAAAGCGCCTAACTGTTCTACCGAATTTTGGAAAAACGCTTCGAGCAACTTGCACTTTGAAGTGTTTAAATCGATAGGCTCTCTTTGTAGACTTTTGTTTTCTAGAGAATTGTGCAGTTTAATTTTCATGTTCTTTTATAAGGTAACACTTTCCTCAGAACTTTGAGCTGCTAACAGAACATCGTTTTTATCAAAGCATTTATCAAAGGCACTGTAAAGCCTTTGTAAAATCGTCAGAGTTCTTTAATGGTCTTAGAAATTTGAGATTCGTGGAGCTTGCCTGCTTCAAATATTTTTATAAGACGATCCAATCATTTAGGAACTTTGTTAAGCTATCGTGTTTGATCAGGAGACTGAGGAAAGTGATTTTTTCAGTTTAAATATTTTAAATTTGCATTGGATTCGCAATCCAGTAGTATACAAACTGCGGCTCAGGAATTCCAAGCAGAAATTCAGTCAACAAAAATAATCGTCCACCTCGCCCATCGTAAATTAATTGTTTGCAAATTCTAGCAAGTTTCCAGTACCACGACTGAATGAAAAATGACAATTCCGCGAGCATGATCGCGAGTGATCGCGAACCCAGAAAATCGAGCGGCCCGGCGCGGCGCGGAATCATATTCGCAAGACAAACACGAGTTACACGCGCGTACACACGTATAACGTTCACCTTTTCTTACTGGTTGTTTAGCAGCCTGGCATTCACTAATTAGTCTCAGTGCGTAGCCTTAATTAGTTACCGCTGAGCGTGCAAGCACCGCCACCAATTAGTAGTCGCCCTCGAAAAGGGCGAGCTTGTTCTTTTCCTTCGAAAGCTCGACGGATGAATCCTATCCTGCTTGGAGCGGACAGGAAGGAACGGAAACACACGACATTTACTTTCTTCTACTTCTTCTTCTTCTTCTTCTTCTACTTCTCTATTTCGTCGTTTTCTTTCACTTTCTTTTCGTTTATTTATTCTTCGTTGTGTATCCTTTATCGAAGCGAGGAGAGAGCAATTCGCGCAACCGAATCGTGAAAAGAGGGAAGGATCCCTATACTATCTCGTTTCCGTAAATGTTAATGAGACGCTGTTGAACGGATTAACGTCACGCGAAATGGTCTTCCGGTTCCATTAGGTACGAATTTATCGAAGATATAAAATCTCATTTGTGCTATCCATTTAGTATAAATGGTTATAGTACGATATTTCATATTTTAATCATTCTAATTGTTCATAAATGATAGTATAACGTGGTTTAGACAAGGATACGGTTTGATGCCTCTTGTGCAGGCATTGAAGTCTCCTAACCGCACTCATCAGTAAATAATACGTTCACAGACATGGTTCTTACACTTCAGTGCGAGCTAAGTAAACTACTATTTCATTTGTGAACAGATACTGTCCTCAATGATCACCATAAGTCACCGACGATGGAACAGACAGATTTGATTTACTTGAAAGCACTTTGATAATTTCTTTCAGCAAAGTAGTCAAGTCTGTAGAAAGCTGAAGCATAAAACTAAGGTATGGGAGAATCATAATGATTGTTCATCTTCGGAAAATATTGGAAAATCACTGGTCACTACACAATTTTAGGAAATGTTTATACTTTACAACAGTTTTCTCTTTCGTTTATTCGAATCGTTAGGTTCTAATGTGTAAGTGGAGGATGGAAGCAGCAAGAAAGTTTTCAGTTTGCGCTGGGTGCATCAGGGTTGGGCAAAGGAAAAACGACAGGGCGGGTAAACAGCCTAATAATAAAGCAAGTTAATAACCAAAGCGGTGTATACGCACGCATGCACGGAAAATAAACCATGCACCGGGACGAGATCGATCGATTGTTAGCCGAGGATGATATCGCGCTACGTATCAGCCCCTGGGAACTCGATTGTGTGATGTTCTCGCGATTAATTGATCGTTTCGGCAGGTAGTGGTTGTTTTTCAAAAACCATGGAACCGTAGAAGCTCACTTTGACCACCTACTCTTTATACATATATACTAATCTATGCATCTATCTTTTTGCGTATTATTCACGTTGCTCGGTGTACACGGTGTTGCAAAATTGGTGATCGTTTCAGAAAAATTGTCTCTACAATTTAAAATGGCAGATTCATTACTGTAATTTTCTAACTAATTTTAATTTAGAACTTTATCTTGCACGGATTATAGCAATTATCTGCAACGTTTTTGTTTTCGTTGAGATACAAAAATTGTTTAGATTAATATTCAATGTCATATATACAATTTTTACTGAATGATTTTTGTTTAGGAATGCCCATTGATTCAAGAATGTACATTCTCGTCAGCAGTAAACGACTGCTCCTTTTGTTGCACCTTATATACATACTAGTATCGTTTTCTGAATGGCTCTCATAAAGAACTATTACAATATACAGTTGAGCGCAAAACTGATCTCACACTCTTCAAATTGGAATAACTTTTTTCTGAATGGACCAAACGACTTCAGTTTCTCTGTATGGCTAGATGAATTAGTTTAGTAAATGACGTCTAAAAAATATGTTGAAAAATTTCATTTGGTCGGAATTGTGAAAAACAATAGTAAAAATTGATTTTTACGACTTTTTCAGCTGGGCCAATAACGAAAATTTGACAGATGTGTTTGGTCAACTTGTATAAATTATATACGCTCCGAAAATTTCATTGAAATTGGTTAATTGGTTTACGAGTTATAAACGAAAAATTGCAATTTTTATCACTTTTGATCGTTTATAACTCGTAAACCAATTAACCAATTTCAATGAAATTTTCGGAGCGTATATAATTTATACAAGTTGACCAAACACATCTTTTAAATTTCCGTTATTGGCCCATCTAAAAAAGTCGCAAAAATCAATTTTTACTATTGTTTCTCACAAATATTTTTTAGACGTCATTTACTAAACTAATTCATCTAGCCTTACAGAGAAATTGAAGTCGTTTGGTCGATTCATAAAAAAGTTATTCCGATTTAAAGTATGTGCGATCAGTTTTGCTCCTAACTGTACATGTACGTATGTTATTATTGTTACTTCTGGAACAAATCGTTTCTTAGTGCATGGATTATGGTCCGTGCAAACAGAAAATTCAATTGACTCATCGGTATCTCGTGACTAACACCCTCAACACTCTCGTAAAGGTTTCTCCGAACCCCTGTCCTTGCTGGTCGAGGACGAGCCCTTTCTCGCCGTTGCGGCAGACCGAAATTGCCGGACTGTCCGACGATTACCATCAGCCCTCAGTATAGTTGATGCGACTCTCGTAATTGCCTTACGAGGAGTACGTAATCCACGGACACTCGCGCGTACACACAGACACAGTTTCAATCACAGTTTGCTTTGCTCGTGGGTCGCATCTCCACTTGCCAGCCAGTGGTTTACATTCGCGTCTCTCGATGTGTGCTCTGTCGCAGGTTTTCTCTTGACCAACCCCAACTCAACGGCGTGTTCCAACCCCTTTTCATCGTGCCATTCACCCCATCGAGGCGATTCATCGTTGTCGAGGATCACGGTTCGCCTCTGGCCAGCATAGATATCACCTTCTACATCACTTTCGGTGATCATTAGCCCGGGGATCTTCTTGCAAATTCATACTTTCCGAAACTGGTTCGCACGGTGAATGGTAAATCGTTTCTTTCACTGGACGGTCTACTGCGAACTGGAGCGTGGAACAACCTCGACATCAATTCAGTAATGGCCGAAACAAGTGTTGACTCTAGAACTACTTCGACCCTTCCCGGAATCATCTTCGCTCGTCAAAGAGTGTCCAAAAGACTTGAACACTCAGCAATCCTTGATCTGTTCAAAGGGATAGTTCTAATTAAAAGTCAATCGTCGAACTGTATGGTCAGCAATTTAAATCGAGTCAATCTAGCACAATTCTACGCAATTTAAAAATCTTGGTAATGTCCGAAACAAGTGTTGACTCTAAACCACTTCGATCCTTCCCGGAATCATCTTCGCTCGTCAAAGTGTGTCCAGAAGACTTGAACACTCAGCAATCCTTGATCTGTTCAAAGGAATAGTTCTAATTAAAATTCAATCGTCGAACTGTATGGTCAGCAATTTCAATCGAGTCAATGTAGCACAATTCCACGCAATTTAAAAATCTTGGTAATGTCCGAAACAAGTGTTGAATCTAGAACCACTTCGATCCCTTCCGGAATCATCTTCGCTCGTCAAAGAGTGTCCAGAAGACTTGAACACTCAGCAATCCTTGATCTGTTCAAAGGGATAGTTCTAATTAAAAATCAATCGTCGAACTGTATGGTCAGCAATTTAAATCAAGTCAATTTAGCACAATTTCATGCAATTTAAAAATCTTGGTAATAACCGAAACAAGTGTTGACTCTAGAACCACTTCGATCCTCCCCGGAATCATCTTCGCTCGTCAAAGAATGTCCAAAAGACTTGAACTCTCAGCAATCCTTGATCTGCTCAAAGCGACAGTTCTAATTAAAAGTCAATCGTCGAACTGTATGGTCAGCAATTTAAATCGAGTCTGTTCTCGAGGGCCCGGTTGATCACGCGAAAATTTCAAGCATGGCACAAAGCTTGCTTTCTGCCGCTCGCAGATTCTCGTTGCTCAGCTTTAATTTGACTTAATGACGCCTGAAGGAGCCACGGATCGCGTGATTGCATTAGGCGGGTCGGGAAGGGGCGTGCGGAAGCTTAATGCGGAGGTGAATCCGTCGCGGAAAAATGGTTCCGCGGGGAAGCTTCCGGGGGAAATTGGTTTCTAGGCTGTCGGACGAATAAATTCGTGACCGTTCCGTTGTATCGACTTATTCGTGGAGGGTTGCGCGCGGAGGTGGCGATAATCAGCAGAGCCGACGATGCCGAAGGGTTGCGGAATGCGCGAGAGCTGGGGCCAAGAATCGCGCAAATGGAGAAACAGTGTCGCGGTGGAACTGGTTTCGAATCGAAAGCGAAACGGGGGTGGGATCGGGGGGAAGAAACACACCTCTAGCTGAAAGTATATTTGCGGACGTAGTCGAATATGTTTGGAAAAGTTTTTCGCTGATGACGGAGGCAAATACGCTCAATAATGAAACTCGCCTCGTGCTAAGACAATATTAATATAACTCTTCCATGATACTTCGTCAATTACGAATAATTCTATCAACAGTGATGCTTACGATTTTGATTGAACATTTTCTTGAAAAATAAATAAAGTTTCTAAATTTTTCCAGAGTTATCAGAAACATCTTGCAGCATACGGTAATTTATACAGAATATTTCCCTCAAAACGTGAAAGAAGTCCACTCACCGTCGTCTACAATTTTCGAGAGCATCAGAATTTCGAAAACCGTTACGACATCGGTTTGCCTACTCGAAGCTCCTCGAGAATGACTTAAAAAGAACTCGGACATTTTCGAGCGGTCGTGCTGGCCCAAGACGAAGCGATACGAAATAATCGATAAACACCGGGTCGAAGGAAGTCGGCGCGATGGTAACGAAAGCGTTTATTCGGGGGACAATGCGACGAGATGGAAACACAGTGGATGGAGAACAGAGAGGTTCCAGAAAGAGAATGAGAAAGAGGGATGGGACTGCTGGAGGCGAGAGGAAAAACTTAAGCGGCTAACTGAGAAGAAAAAGGAAGACAGTGGAAAGGGACTGGGACGCGAACGCGTACTCAGAAAGATGGAAAGAGATGTAGCTGAGTCTCGAGGGGGTTGGAACGCCGGGGGTGGAAGCTGCAGAGGGGTAAGAAGAGGGTTGAGAAGCAGACCTAACCCCAGGGAGAAAGCAAGAGGAGAAAAAAAGACCAGGGGCTGGAGGAAGAAAATTCAAAAGAAAGTGACGGCGGGAAAGGGAGAGAAAGAGAGAGGGTGATAGAACGAGGAGGTGAGAGAAGGACAGAGAAATAGAGAGAAGGGGTTGTAGACGGGGGTCCAGGGGTGGATGCTGGCAGCGGCGTTTATTGATCGCTCGCAGCTACCCTGCCAACCCCTCTTCCACCCGCTAACTGCCAGCCAGCCCATCGTCGATGGAGTCTCTCACCCTATACGAGGCTCGTGCAGCCTCGCCGCTCTGCGCGAACCCTAGAATAGAATTCAATCGTATTAATTACTCTCGGTATCGCGGACCGACGATGACTCTCGACAAGCGCAAACCAAAGCGCCCCCTCTGGACCCCATCGATCCACAACCGTCTCGCGGACACCATAGAATACACGATTCAAGGTTACGAGACGACGACGCTCAACCCTCAAGGCTTTTCAACCGTTTCCCAGAGAGACTCGATGCTTCCGAGAGCCATACGGGGATGAGGCTTCAATGGGGAGTTGCTGGAGACCCGACGACTCGGATATGGCGCCTGAGGTGCCTGGGAACTGCTGGAAAATTCTCAAAAATCAAATGATCCCTCCACAAATGCAGTTGCGCGTAGTCTCGCAATGTCTTTTCGATGATCGTTCTCATGGAGATTCGCTAATATCGAAATTTGTTTCAAAGGCACCTGTGATATCTAAAAAGTACTTGATTATTTTTTACTGTAACTTTCGACTGATTTTTCTGAGCAATTAAATACGAATGGAGACTGATTACAGAGCTACTGACTTCGATCAGGTACTTGTTAAACCTCAGACATACGTGTATATTTTAAAAAATGGAACATTGTGAACACACTCCGCTCAGTATTGTACGAGTTCGAATTAGCTGTGATACCTGGCTGCCTTACAAGAGTCCGAGATAATTAATAGCAGTGGCAGTATTCCCCGCGAACATTCGCAGCCATTTGTCGAAGGAGGTTGAATTGGTTTTTTTGGTATTCCGGAAGTAAACCCAGTGACTGGCTCGTGGATTATGCTGGCGAGGGAACGTCTGGGTATTCTGTAAAAGTTAAACGACGCTGGCTTCGCCCGGTAATTCGAAGATTTGAAGCGTTTGAAGCAGCGAAGATAGGACGATTAACGGAATTGAATGGAGTCTTTGGAGACACGCCGTTCAGGGGAAGAAGCTTTAATGGCTTTCAGTGATTCGAGTCACTGCAGATACTATTACTCTTGTAAACAATGGAAAATTGAATGCCGGGGACACATATATATCTTGGAACAATTGGCACGTTGAGCTGCTCGACGATTGGAAGCCTGAATTTAAGGGTTGAAATGAAAACCTTGAAGTCTCGTTAGCCAACGAAGACACTCGAATAAATTCGATAAATTGCAGAACAATTCAAGCGACGTAGGAATTGTTCGATTTGAATACGGAGGGGTTGAAATCTCATTGGCCACAAGAAACCGCTCGAATGAATTAAACGAATTCGCAACGAAAAACGAACCCAACGTACAAATTGCTGAAACAATTTCTTCCCGCAATGGTGCCAGTGTTTCCAGGAACCGCGATGCTTTCTCTTCGAGGCGAAGTGATTCTAGTCGGCAATAAATTAGCGAGACACGTTCAGTTAATCACAGAAAGGGCGAACGAATTTACGCAAGCGTCGCGTCGCCGGCGACGGCTGCAGAATTAATCGAGTGCTCAGCCGTTCGTCTATTATTCAGAGATCAGTTTCCCTTTCGGCCTGGCAAAACAGATTTCCCGCGAGCATTTTCGTTTTGTAATTCGTTCCGCGTACGAACAAAAGGGCTCGGTCGAATCGTCGCGGAATCTGTCGCGCTCTCGCTCCACCCTTCTTCATTCGAGCTCCAAACCTAATAACAAATTGAACACGCCCGTCATTTGCATAATTAATTGTGACTCGATTCAGCCCTGTTAATTATTCCGTGTAATCGCGGGCTCGCCGTTGCCCGCGTATAAAGCTGCGATAGTAATTTCATCTGTTCACCGCCGCCGTCGCTGTTTTCGTTCGATGGAAAGTGGCCGGATTGCTGGCGCATAATGTAACAGCGTGGAAGATGCTGCACACTACTTTGAATATTTATTGCGTCGCTTGAATATTCACTCCGCCGGGGAGCGAACTTGAGAATTATACGGCTTATTTAGGCCGCCGGCCATTTTCTTCGTACCCTTTTTTTCCGACGGCCACGGATATTAACGGCGATAAACAATTTGACGAAATATCGCCGGTCTCGTTGGCCTATTCAGTTCCCCGGAAAAGCTCAACTCGTCGAATTCAATTTTCAACCCTTCTTCTTCAAATTGAATCCGCTGCGATGTCTTCGTCGCGAGTCTGACTCGTTATTATGCGAGAAAGATTTCCGAAGAATTTCGGTACTGTTCATTATTTGAACTTTTGTCTTAGCGTTCGGTTAAATCATTGTATAGCCGGTATTACTGCACTTTCGGCACAGACTTTTGAGTATCTTCTTGAAACTGCAATTCATCTAGAACCTCTCGTCGGAGGGAGAGGATATAAGGATTCGTAGGAAAGTTCCGGTCGAAAGACAAACAAGGGAGAAGAACGAGAAATCTGCCACACCCCCTGGTTAACGCGTTAATAACGTCGGCCGGTGGAGTTGATTAAAATCGACGAGGTCCCCCCTCCTTGATCTTCGCATACTTTCTCCGAGTATTGTCGATGATCCAGACATGCTCGTTCGCCCGAAATCCCGCTGATAAATTCAGCAGGGGGCGGTGAACGAGTTCGTCGAGTGGTTTCCCCGGCAGCCTCGTTTTATAGCAGACGGTGTATTATTGTGAACGATTGATATGATCGAACAGTTGATTCGACGATCCGAGTTATTCAGGCTTTGAATTGGTCGGAATTATCATCGATGCTGCCGTTACGGGTTTATGTTTTACAGCTGCGAACCGGAAATCGCTCTTCGTAGTGTGTGTTACAAGAGATGTGGCCCTTAAATTCATAATTATAACGATAATCAGGATATTAGTGGTAGAGTTGTGCTAATTCAATTACACAATTCAATTACATTGTATTTCAATTGTATAGTAATTCCACTACGTCGTAACTGAATTACATAATTCAAATCTTTCAAGTAATTCAATTACTAAGTATTTTAATCAGATGTGTAATTGAAATACAATATAATTAAAATACTGCTTTCCAAATTATAGCTCAGAATTTTGAAGAATGCGATATATTTTTATGTTTTTCGTTCATGTACTTGTTTGCCGTCTATGCGGCGTGGTTAAATTACAACGTCATTCGTAATTACAATTAGAGTACAATTATGAAATACATTGTAATTTAATTACAATGTATTTCATAACCGTACTCCGATTGCAATTACGAATTACATTCTAATTTAATTGAATGAAGATCTGAATTATAAATTACAATATGACTGAATTACATCGTAATTCAATTACTTTGTAATTATAATTCCTGGGGTAATTCAATTGTAATTCTGCACAACTCTGATTAGTAGACGATTCTTTCGAGCAATTTTTAAGGAACTAAACAAATTTGATGTACATACAGCGAAATTTATTGTATAGTCTTCATGCAATGTGTAGTAGTGACCAGTGAATGAGTAGACGATTTTTAAAATTAGTTCAAAGTAGTTTTTAGGTCATCATTAAACAGCTATTAACAAATTGAAATCTGCAGAGGGCAGTAGCTGTTCTACCTAATGAACAAACGAGATTAATTAACAGAATAGTGATTTATTGGGTACGATATAATTCGATCGAGATCCCACAATCCTCCCGGAAGCGTTTCACGATAAAAAGTGAAATCAGGTGCCCGAGGGAATGCGTCGGTTTTACAGCGCCATTGAATCAATGAACAATTACAGTGGTGATTAGCGAACGGGTCACGTGACCGGACAATATCGCGCGGAATAATTGAACGCCGTGCGAGATCGAGTCAATTAACGATCCAATTAATAATCGATCCATTCTCGCGCGAGAATCGCTGGAATTTTAATCACAAAAAGCTGGGCTCCGGCTAAAAAGCTCGGCTTTCTCTCTCTCTCTTTCACTCTGCTTAACAGTAGCGAGGAATGAACGAAGTAAATAAAAATCGTCCGATAATTGCGACTCGCCGGGGTACGCGTGGGCGGGGAAGTCGGTAGGCGCGGTTAAAACTCGATTAGCCCACCGTTTATCGAGTATCGAAGTCGAAGTTACGCAAATAAACTGGATAGTCGAGGAAACGGGGATTCGCGCGTGAACATTGATCGTCTGGTGGTCGAAAAAATTGAAAGTTCGTCGCGGTTTGTTATCGATTCTCGAACGTGGAGGAAATCTGAGACCGACTGGATTGTTTCCGAATTGTCCGGGGGTGGTTTCTCGATCGAAGTTTCATGTCGCGGCTCGTTTAGATCGGATTTAGCGAGCATGGGTGTGAACGGTGAAAAATGCGGCCACGAAATTAGCAATTAAGCTAGAGGACGGTGGATTTGATAAATCCGTATCGAAATATCGCTCCTAACGAACCGGAAGGCCGGATATAGGACGAGGATGGTTCCAGCCGGGGCTTTGCATGAAATTTGAATACGCGCCGGTGTTTAATCCGTTTCGATATTCGGTTACGCTGTTTCTCGTGTTACTCGTCTGTGATTCACCGACGAAAACCGACCGAACCGGTGTTCGGTTCCTTCATTAACCTGTTAACCGGCTGACTTTTTTATCCGCGGCTGTCGCGTCGATGAACAAAATTGCAATCAAGGGAGGAATCCCTTTTTAACCCTGTAGTGGTCGCGTGACCGACAATCGTGTCCTTTGAGACCAAAGTGCTGAATACTGTTTCAATCTTCTATGAAACCTTTTACATAAACATTAAAAGCTTTAAAACTTGCCAATTAACATAAAAATGAATTTAGAAAATACTACAGGTATTCCATAAATTTTCTTATATTTTATCAGTACCACTAGAATTTTAAAGAGAATTTTCAAATACATTTGGAACTTCACGAACGAGTTAACTCGTTTTCAGATCTTCTATAGAAATATTTGACAGATCGATTAAGTTCCAGCCACGAATAAAAACTGGAAGGAGAAACGCAACGTGAAAAAGAATCGACAGCCATAGAACAGCGTCAGCTGTTCGAAAGGAAGTATTTCCATGAAATTAATAAACCCATAAGCTCGCTAACTGACACCAAGAACGCCAGAATCGTAACAGTTCCTGCAAGATCGTGCGTGATCGTGAGTTTTTATCCTTCAACGTGACGAGAAACTATACAAACATTTTATAGATTCTTCGGTACATTCGAAAGTTGCATCTCCGATAAAAATTCACGATTGATTGTACAATTTGTACAAGATTGTACAATTGCTGGCGACGGACTGCCATTTTCCTCGATCACCGCCGTAGATCATTCTCGTAAGGAAAGAATCGTGTGTCTTGCGCAATTTTTACCTGTGCAACTAGCATGATCGATAAAAGTTGTAAATCGTTTTCTGCTCGGTCATGGGAGCGACGTAGATTTAGTTTTTTGTGGGGGGAGGGCGATCGACGGCGGTGTGAAAAAAAGAGGATTGATGCGGACGCGACGCGAACGACATGATCGTTTAAGTCGACGGCCGATATGACAAGCTAACAATTTCTGACAAAAACAGGATACAGGTTGCCGGCCATGCCGTGGAGCTGGCTGGGAGCAGCGGCACCATCGGCAGCTGCAGCTGCAGCGGTAGCCGCAGCCGCGGTCACACCATCCCCTGCAGCTGCACCCCTTGTACTTGCACCTAGGGCGGCAGCGAGACGAAGGTACAGAGACTTCTCATAATCCCAGCCGAAAGTTGACAGCGAGATTTAACGAAACCAGCACGATATACTGTCCCATTTCCATACCCCTTTCAACCATCTTCAACCTTACTTAACCTTCCATACCCCCCGTAGATACTCGTTTTCAAGTATCGAGAGAAAACAGTGTCTCTGGAAACCATCTCTTTGGTCGGAGGACGTTAAAGATGCTTCAGAAAATTATTCACTACTTCAAAATTCACTTCGAAGGACTCTCGTGTCTGGTAAAAATGTTTTTCTAAGATCAGGATTAAGAGGAATTTCAAGAATGTCTCTTCTTGATTACAGTTAATTAACCTTTGCACGTGTCTCTGGCAACCATTTCTTCGGTCGGAGAACGTTAAAGATGCTTCAGAAAATTATTCCAACTTCAAAATTCACTTCGAAGGACTCTCGTGTCCGGTAAAAATGTTTCTGGAAATTGCTTTTTCTAAGGGCAGGATTAAGAGGAATTTCAAGAATGTTTCTTCTTGGAAGTAGATACAGTTAATTAACCCTTGCACGTGCCTCTGAAAACCATTTCTTTGATCGCAGAATGTTAAAGATGCTTCAGAAAATTATTTACTACTAGAAAATTCACTTTGAAGAACTCTTGTGTCTGGTAAAAATATTTTGGGAATTGCTTTTTCCAAGGGCAGGGTTAAGAGGAATTTCAAGAATGTTTCTTCTTGGTAGTAGATACAGTTAATTAACCCTTGTACGCGCCTCTGAGAAGCATGTCTTTGGTCGAAGAACATTAAAGAATATTCTCTCTCACGCACACGACTGAGTAAATTGTTTTCTAGCAATGTTCAACTATCTGATTGAATTTTATTAGAACAACCAGACACTTTAGTGATCCTGGAAACATTTCTAGCAAAATTGAGACACAAGAAATGCTGAAAAATTCGAGAATGCTGGGTAAACAGAGCCGGTTGCATAGAATCGACCAGAAAGAGTGCCTCCATCAGGCTGTCCGCGATAGGACGGAATAATCCACTTTCTCGCGAGCCACGGAGCAAGATAATTGTTCAAATAAGGAGTCTAGACGAGGAGACACTTCTTCTCTCGGCACACAGACCGGCGAAAGCCAGTCGAAATTAAGAGATTGCCTCGAGGACGAGCCCCTAAAACGGGCTCCACTTTCCGAAAATGTGTGTTCGTACACGTACTGATCAGCGTTTCAACAATTCCTCTCTGTGACTATCGGACAGTATCGGAAGTCGAACGGAAAAAAACCGAAAATCTTTAATCGAACAAATCTCGCGACTGTTCGGAAACGTCGAACGCAAGCGTTCTGTCTATTGTCTCGCGCAAGATCTCGCGGAAACGATTTGGCCGCGGTTCAGTGAACTGTCCGAGATGCTTTTGGCAACGGAATCATGGTCCACAATTAAAGAGGCAATCTCTCGCAGAGACCGTTCCCCTAGATCTCTTCCAATCTCTCCTTCTGATCTTCTTCTTCTACTTCTACTTCTTCGGCCTTGTTTTCCCCTGGAAACATGTTTTCTCCGCGTTCAACGAGAACGATCTGATCACACAGCGACGGAGGGATCTCTTCGATCTCGAAACGAGACATCGGAAGGGAAAAACAACAGATCGGTGCACCGGTGCAATTTTTTCGTTTTTATTCCCTTTTGCTATTTTTCTCTCTGTCTTCCTCTATTTCTCTGTTTCTCTCTCTCTCACTCTCTGCCTTTCTATGTGTCCTCCAACCCTGTGTTGTATTCCACCCACACCCCACGCCGCACTCACCCTTCTCTCTGGGGCACACGTTATCGATGTTCCTTTTTCACATAATTAGCGAGACCCACACGCCATTTAGGGCGACGCGAAGACCATCGATCTGTGGCCGAAAGCTATAATCGTTTATTTTTATTTTTGCGTTCAAAAACCGCGAGCCGAAAACGTTTCAGTTGAACGCTAATGGGTTCGAAGATACGCCAAGTCGATTTTCTACCCTGTGCTTTAGGATTCCGTGACTGTGTTCAATTTGCAATTAATTTCAGGTTTATTAAGGGTTAGTTAAAAGCGAAGGCCTGTATTATTTTAAACAGCTTCTCGGCAGGAAAGAAACTACGTATTTCTGTTTGCCCTTTTCTTTGACGTGACTTTATCCATGATTGCATCAACTATAATTGGTCATTAGTGAACTGCAGATTGTGTGCGTTTAGGATTATAATGTTTATATGGAATGCAAAACAGTAATAACGTCAAACGATTTCTACTTCAACTTATTAAAATCATTTTTAAAAAAAAGTTAATGTTTCATTATAAGTTGCTTTTTTAATTTTTATTCCCGTTTTACGAAGATTGTCAGCGTCATTTTGTAAATTACATCTGATCGCGTAAACAATTTACATTAGTTCATTAATTAAATTCGTATCTTGTCGAATCTCACTCGGTCAGGAACGTTTCAAACGTCACAAGATTATCGGTGAACAATCGGTTTCATTACAATTTAATCATTACCAGATGTAAATAAATAAACAGTCCAATATCCGAAATGAAATGAAATGCTCGTAATTATTAAATGATATAGCTTCACAACGTATCGGATTTGATATGATAAGACAAGGGTTGAATTTAGCGAAGCTCAAAATTCCATTTGTTCCTTTTCAATCGGAATATTCAATTTTAATCTTCCATGGACGAGAATGTTATTAATTCCCGGAGAATATCGTCGACGAGATCTTCGGGGGATCACTACTCGATGGAAAACAGAATTCGCGCGTTTCCATTGTCAAACGTTCGCGATGAAACTGATTTTCCTAAGCCTGAAATTGCGGCGGGTCGATCAATTAATTATCGTTAATTGGGGGCACGGGACGCTCGTGGAACTCGATGAAAGGCGGACGTGTCCTGAGTTTCGGATCAGGCTCATTTCGACACCGCGAACTCGATCATGGAATCCAACACAGCCACGGGAAACGAGATTGTTGTTGCTGTCGTGCGAAAGATTAAAATTTCATTCACGATCCATCAAAAAATAATCCGAGATTAAACTGCAGTTCGCGTTTCGCTGCACCTTCAAATTAGTCGAGTATCAAATAAAAACCGCATTTATACGAACGCTTTTTAACGTTTTAATTGGCACGCTTTTTAACGTTTTAATTGGCACGTTTGTTCACGAGCTCGTCAAGATCCTCTTATTCTTTTCAAGCTATCTTCACTCTTAAGATGAAATACATAGAATTCAACAGGGTTAAAAAATAATTGAACTGTTTCTGTTACAATTACAAACTGTATATTTTTGTATTTCGTCGTGCTCTTCAAGTTTTTCTTTTTCTTATCGAGAAGAAATAATCATTGCTTGTTTAATAATCTTGCTTGTTCAAGTGACTTTGGTTTTTCTTTTGGGGAAGACGTATATCTAGTTTGACGAGTAATTGTTTCCTTTAACTTCGGAGATCTTTGGACCACAGATCGTAGTACCTAAGTACCGTCGCGTAACACTCACCACCCTGTAAGACCCCACGTGTTTGGAATGTGCCTGCTGTAAATGCATCACGCTGTTAGTCTTGTTCTTTCCGCACCCTTTGAAACTCGGCGTCGACATCCGGCGCGGCGGATATCCCGAACATCCCTAAAAGAGGATTGTCAACGTCCGCGCGGCCTAACCCACCCACGTGCGACCACTTTGCACGGTAGTTGACTGTTTACCACTCCCGTTGTTGTTGCTGATTGTTGTTGTTACTGTTGCTCGTTGTACCCAGTTCTCTCTAGCCTAACCAGAGTATGCTTCTTCGTACTAATCGCCGGCGGGTCGTCTGTGCCTTGAAGAGACTCAAGTCATCGTCGAACAATCACAAACTGAACCGATCAAACAATCTAATACTTCCTCTCGAACGGCAGAATTGGCCTCGTACAGTATTCTCGTACTGTAACAAAAGCAAAAAAAAAACGAAATCTCTTTGATCGAAAGTGATCTTCTCTGCGAGCGAAAGAGTAGAAAATTGAGGTTGCTTGATCTCTTCGAGACAGACGTGGACCCGCGCGAGTGCAATCGGGAAAACGATCGAGAACGATCGACGCCCGATCGCCGAGGACAAAAGGTAGGCACAGAAACCATCAGTTTTTATTGCTCGGTATCGATCGGATCGATCGGGACACAAGCGCGACGTCTTTGGAGACGTCTTCGGAGAGCCGATCTTCTCCTAATTGTTGCTCGAACAATCGCCACGGGACGAGAAAGCTTCCGCCCTTTTACGAGGGATCGTCGATGGACTCCGAGAAACTCGTGGCCATTCGATAGCCTCCTATTCTTCTCCTTCTTCTCGATGCTCTCCCGAAACCGGAAGATCATTCCGGTCGGTCGTTCGCACGCAGTTCGATCGGAATAACGAACGCTGCGGTCGCTTTCAATCTGTGTTTGCAATTCAAGCTAATGGTACGCCTTTTTGATGGCACTAGACACTCGGATTTATTGCTGGAAACATCCAGGCTAATACAATCGTTTATCTACAAGTATATTCTGTCACTTTAGGACCTAGTTCTTCGTACCTGAAGACCGGCGCCATCCTAATTAGAAGCAGAAGGGTCTTTTTAAGATGATCCACGTCAGAGACAGTCGAAAGTTATCTCCTCTAGCTTCAGCGACCAGTTCATATCTAAAAACTACTTCCACCCTGATGAGCCTTCTTCGTACTACGTTCTTTCTCTCAGTATCCCTGGAGATAGCATACTTGCTTCCTCGGAAAGCCATCTCCTATCATTAATCTTCCCCTTTCTCTCTCTGAATCCGCGGACAGCAAGAGTCTCCCTTTCTGTTAATCTGCCGACAGTAGATTTGTATCCTTGACGAGGCAACCGGCACACTGTGTCATCTCTAATGAAATTGGAAGTCCAACTGGATCTCCCTCAATTTGAGGATGTCTTAGCTGGCATCGGATCGTTTCCTTCGACAGCAGACTTCCTGTTTACAAAGATACTGTACAGAAACTCTTCAGAACAGTGAATCGATTTATCCTCCCAATTTTCCTTTCGTTCTATTGATCTACAGCAGTCACGACTGATCCGGAACTGATTTACGACAGGTCTACGCAGATTTGTTCCCTGTTAAATTGTCTTGATCGGACTCTGAAGAGTCATTTTCCATATCGGAAATCATCGTCGCTTTATTCCCAGCTTCTTCGTCCCCAGGTTAGAATTGTAGCACAGTCAAGTACACCAACGAGCAAGGGAGCAACATGCCGAAGAGAACGCAAGCTAACACTATGAGCAAAGGCGAGTTGAAGAACGCTCTGCACTTCCGCAAATTTCCGTGTGTCCTCGGCTGTTGTCTCGCAGGTCGTTCCACCAAGTCGTCACAGAACCTGACAGTGAAATCCCTCACCGTCGGCGAAGACTCTGCGATAGCTTCCGGGGACGGATCGACTGCCAAAACGAAATCATGCGTTGGCGAATTCGAATCCTCTTCATTCTCAGCATTTCCGCTAATTCTCTCGGCAGATGAGTCTCCCGTCGGAGTATCATCTTTTTCTTGATGCTTCTTACCACTTCCTTTAAACATTCTGTACCATTTTCTATATGGATTAGATTTCTTACATAGTACCGTTGCCAAAAGTGTCGCTCTATAGATTTGTTTGCTTCGAGAGATCTGTTTACTTCAACATCGTACCGTTCGACTGTTGAAGCCAGTCCAAGTTGGACCAGTTTCTTACACTTCGTTGAGACGGGTCGTCGAACTCTTCTTTCAGTTCAGCGAACTTCTTTTAGCAGCGGGGAGGCACTTTAACTTGGTCGGCTTTCTGCAAACAACGAAATGTCATCCGTGATCAGAGATGGTAACAATCAGTCAAACTTCCTCCTGAAACAATCAGTTGTGCGATACAAGTCTGAATTTATTGAACGTAATTACGTTCGTCGTTCCAAAGAGATTCCCCGACAAGTTCTACCCTGAGTGATCCACTGTTCACTCAGCCAGCCTTGATATTTTCATTGAAGTTTTAAAAAGTACCAATCAAGGCCAGGGACCATAACTGTTATAACCAAAAAGAAAAAAAGTCATAGAATATCAAAGTATTTCATCGACTAAAATCGTATTGGTTACAAATAAGGGTATGAGTAACCTAAAATTTTTTCTCTGGTTGGTAAATGTTATTGTTGAGAGAAATTCATTTCAACCACTTATAACAGTTATCAATGAGAGAAATTTATTTCGATCGCTCATAACAGTTATTCGATGAGATAAATTGATTTCGATCGCTCATAACAGTTATCGGTGGG
The DNA here is from genome assembly GCA_933228785.1 of Lasioglossum pauxillum. NCBI lineage: Eukaryota > Metazoa > Arthropoda > Insecta > Hymenoptera > Halictidae > Lasioglossum > Lasioglossum pauxillum. Next base: position 16,010,542 of record OW121700.1, read on the forward strand.
AGAAGTTTATTTAGGTTGTTCATAACAGTTGTCGATGAGAGGAATTTATTTCGAACGTTCGTAACTGTTATCGAAAAAAGAAATTTGTTTCGATCGCCCATAACAGTTATTCGACGGGAGAAATTTATTTCGATCGCTAATAACAGTTATTCCATGAGATAAATTAATTTCGATCGCTCATAACAGTTATCGGTGAGAGAAGTTTATTTAGGTTGTTCATAACAGTTGTCGATGTGAGGAATTTATTTCGAACGTTCATAACTGTTATCGATAAAAGAAATTTGTTTCGATCGCCCATGACAGTTATTCGATGAGATAAATTTATTTCGATCGCTAATAACAGTTATTCCATGAGATAAATTGATTTCGATCGCTCATAACAGTTATCGGTGGGAGAAGTTTATTTAGGTTGCTCATAACAATTGTCGATGTGAGGAATTTATTTCGATCGTTCATAACTGTTATCGATAAAAGAAATTTGTTTCGATCGCCCATAACAGTTATTCGACGAGAGAAATTTATTTCGATCGTTAATAACAGTTATTCCATGAGATAAATTGATTTCGATCGCTCATAACAGTTATCGGTGAGAGAAGTTTATTTAGGTTGTTCATAACAGTTGTCGATGAGAGGAATTTATTTCGAACGTTCGTAACTGTTATCGATAAAAGAAATTTGTTTCGATCGCCCATAACAGTTATTCGACGGGAGAAATTTATTTCGATCGCTAATAACAGTTATTCCATGAGATAAATTAATTTCGATCGCTCATAACAGTTATCGGTGAGAGAAGTTTATTTAGGTTGTTCATAACAGTTGTCGATGTGAGGAATTTATTTCGAACGTTCATAACTGTTATCGATAAAAGAAATTTGTTTCGATCGCCCATGACAGTTATTCGATGAGATAAATTTATTTCGATCGCTAATAACAGTTATTCCATGAGATAAATTGATTTCGATCGCTCATAACAGTTATCGGTGGGAGAAGTTTATTTAGGTTGTTCATAACAGTTGTCGATGTGAGGAATTTATTTCGATCGTTCATAACTGTTATCGATAAAAGAAATTTGTTTCGATCGCCCATAACAGTTATTCGATGAGATAAATTTATTTCGATCGCTAATAACAGTTATTCCATGAGATAAATTGATTTCGATCGCTCATAACAGTTATCGGTGGGAGAAGTTTATTTAGGTTGCTCATAACAATTGTCGATGTGAGGAATTTATTTCGATCGTTCATAACTGTTATCGATAAAAGAAATTTGTTTCGATCGCCCATAACAGTTATTCGACGAGAGAAATTTATTTCGATCGTTAATAACAGTTATTCCATGAGAGGAATTTATTTCGAACGTTCGTAACTGTTATCGATAAAAGAAATTTGTTTCGATCGCCCATAACAGTTATTCGACGGGAGAAATTTATTTCGATCGATAATAACAGTTATTCCATGAGATAAATTAATTTCGATCGCTCATAACAGTTATCGGTGAGAGAAGTTTATTTAGGTTGTTCATAACAGTTGTCGATGTGAGGAATTTATTTCGAACGTTCATAACTGTTATCGATAAAAGAAATTTGTTTCGATCGCCCATGACAGTTATTCGATGAGATAAATTTATTTCGATCGCTAATAACAGTTATTCCATGAGATAAATTGATTTCGATCGCTCATAACAGTTATCGGTGGGAGAAGTTTATTTAGGTCGCTTATAACAGTTGTCGATGAAAGTAACTGATTTCGATCGCTCATAACAGTTATTCTATGAGATAAATTGATTTCGATCATAACAGTTATCAATGAGAGAAATTAATTTCGATTGATCATAACAGTCATTGATAAAGGAAATTTGTAATAGTTATTATTAAACAGTACAAGTTTCAAATTGTAGACAATCAATTATTTCATCAATTTTTTATTCGTAAAAGTAATTGCTACAATCAATATTTAATGTGACAAACAAACAGATTTTGTGTTGTTCTTATGGTCTATTGATTCGTCTTGTTGTACGAAACCTTCTCAATGAATTTCACAGGCTTGCTCCATCCGAAAAAGAGTGGATAACTCAATAATTAAATGAGCAACCAAAATGAATTTTCTCATTAATAATTATTATGAACAAGTGAAAAGAAATTCGATCATCGATAACTGTTATGAGCGATCGAAATAAATTTCTCTCATGGATAACTGTTATGATGAATAGAAACAAGTTTCTCTCATCGATAACTGTTATGAGCGAAAGAAATACATTTCTCTCATCGATAACTGTTATGAGCGATATAAATAAATTTCTCTCATCGATAACTGTTATAAGCGAAAGAAATACATTTCTCTCATCGATAACTGTTATGAGCGGAAGAAATACATTTCTCTCATCGATAACTATTATAAGGAATAGAAACAAATTTCTCTCATCGATATCAGTTATCGAGGAGGATCCAATATCTCGAACACTAATAACTGTTACTTGTAACCAAAAAGTATAAAAATCGATATTTTGTAATCATTTTGTTCTTTAAATTTTTGTTCTTTATATTTTGTGGAGATCATCTGAAATTTTTATTAATGATTTTTATCGTAGAAAATTTTGGAATAACTCTTATTTTTGGCCCCTGATCAAGGGTTAAATTGGTGAAATGGCTCAGGGAGAACATGTTTAGAACCACTTGTTCCAAGTCTCAGAAACGGTCCTCGTCTCGTCGCCGTCGACTCGTGCAAATTTAGTATGTAAAAAGGCCGCAGCTCCCAGACCAGCGAAACGACCTTGGACCGAGGACCACTCACCTTGAAGATAGCAAAGGTAGGCTTGCATTGGCATGTGCGTTTGTGTGTTGTTACAGCCGCAGCACTAAGAGGAGTCGCCATCCAGAGAGGCCGAGTGAGCGCTGCGAGGGCAGCCTTTCCGACGAGCGCAGCTGCGCTTGCACTTGCCAGAAATCCAGGGCCGCTTGCAGCTGCAGCCGCGGCCACGGCCCTGCATCCCTTCGCACCTGCGTAAGTAGACCTCCTATAGACACTTCGAGGTCACCTGTGTCGCCTTGTCACTTGAGGAACACCTCAAGCTTAACGAAACGCTTCGAAACGCGAGGGTCACTCGACAGCGCGCTGGGAAAAATCATAAAAAATCGTACATCTTCTTTATCAGCGGACTGTGGATTTTTTAATGCATTTCTTATTAGAGTTCACTGTCTAGGATCAATTACAAATAATTAGCTGTAGGTAAACAACTGACAAGGAGAGGTTACAGTGGTGTGGTCTGGTAATGAATTTTCTGGATATCTGGATTCTGGATTTCTGGATAAAATTAAATGTTAATTATCTTGATAAATAATGACTAGACCGAGGATCTTTATGCACTTATATTAAAATTGAGTAGATGAAGTTCAAACTTGTTGGAGAATTTAAAAAATTCAACATGTCAACATACGATTTTTCTTCTATTCAAATCATTAAACCCTTGCCTTACAATATCGTGTCTGACTCGTGATGAAGATTTTGATCAGATTCTAATAAAAGTGTATGTCAATAATTTCCTATAACCGCGAAATAAAATTCTGTTTTTTATTAATGTACAGCTGTTGGAGAACATATACAGTGGGTGTACCAAGTATTCGTACACCTTTTAAAAACTAATAACTTTTTTATAATCGTACCAATCGACCTGATTTTTTATAATCAATTAGAAGCATTGGTTTACGAAATGATATGCAAAAAAGATGTTCCAAAAATTATAATTTGCAAGGTTACATGCAAAAATAAAAAAGGCATTTTTTAAAACTTTTTTATAATTGTACAAAACATATATTTTAAATTTTCATTAAGGGCCCAAATAAAAGTTGTTCTGTTTCAAAAAGGTATACGAATACTTTGTACACCCACTGTAGGCACACAATAGATATAAGTTTTCTCCTTTCTTAGAAAATTACGATCTACAGAAAAAGTTCTAATCATTGAAACCGTTCTTGAAATCTACGCAGACAATTTTTATTTTGCATAAAGATCCGTAGTCATTAGACTTATTTTTAAGTCTAATTATATTTATATAAATTGAAATTCATTATATTACAATGTATATTTATTCTAATTAAGTCATTATACTCATTATTAAATGATTATTGTCAAAAACGATCGGACACGGGTCAGCTTGTTTAAGCTCAACATTTACCACAAAAAGTTTCATTAAAATCGACGATTACACCAATGTGGCCTCTCCTGCTGTTTAATAGAGTCACTAACCTTTCACAAAACGAAGATTCGAACAAAACGAAGGTTGGTTAATTCGCACGGAGAAATTCGCACTCCGTGCACTGTGTGGGATAGTCGGTTTCGGGTTGGCCGGGTCTGTCGTGAAAAATTCGGACAATTTGCCGGTGGCGGAGAGGCTCGAGAATCATCGGGCGTCATCGAAACCCAGCACGCGTCGAGTAACCCACGCGATGCACGTGCCTCGGCTCGTTAGAGCCCGCCTGTCGAAACCACTGCACCCGCATGCACCGATTCTAGTGCATCCGAACCTTTGTGCATCCGAACTGGCACGAGCACCCTCTTTTCCCCCGCTTTCCCAGAGAGAACAAACGTAATTGCAAGTCCCAATTGCGATCCCGACCCTCTTCCAACTACCGAGGATCGCTATCCTCGTCCTGAAATCGCGATTTCGCGACCGGTGAACCACGAAGAATGGCGAATCCGAGGGACTCGGTTCGTTAGGGTTAGAATCGCGCGGATTTCGATATGAAATTCTGCCGGCAAAACGTCACTCTTCTTCTTTTTATTCATTCACTTCTTTGCAAATGTCTGAACGTTTTGCAAGTGAAATATCTGAAAATATGATGAATATCTTTTCAAATAAAATAGTACACGCCGAGATACGAATTAAATAGGCGATTTTGAAAGGGATAAAGTGGGTTTGTCAGTGTTGCGTTAGGATAACATGTTTAATTATTCATGAATGGAAGAATAGCGTTGCCGGCAGCATGATTCACGGGTCAATGACATGTGACAGGTTCGGCTCGTTCATTCCCCATTCAGAATCGTCGATCGTGGTTCGCCGATTGCTATGACGCGCTTTCAGATGGAGGATCCCACACGCCGTGATTTATGAATTTTTGTTGACTTTGCTGGAAAACGCCGATAACGAGCGGCGAATCGAGTTAACGACGGATGACTATGATGGACGAGAAAGTTTGATCTTTTGTCCGATAGAGCCGGTAGATCTCTAAACTCGTTTCTATTTCATTGACTAAAAAAATTTGCCAATTTTCAATTTGTTACATTTTTGAGAAAAAAACCTTGCTCTCCAAATTCTCTGAAATCTTTTAAAGAATGCAATTTACTCGAACAATTCTCCTTCACGAAGTTATTGCAATCTTTTAGAACAGAAGTTCATGTTCAATTTCAATCGACGGGATAAGAATAATATTAAAACTACTGAAACTAAAATGTTTCCACGGCGGTGTTCCAAGAATTTCCAAGAAAAATCGTAAAGATTTAATGGCTCAGTTCGAAACAATTGAAGAATAAATTTCTGCGGGTCCGTATCCGCGCAGACCAACGCGATACTTTGATCGTAATGGAGCGAATATTCGCTGATTCGAGGGAACAATATTCCACGGAGGTAGAGAACGGCTCGGGGGAGCCCTTCGACGCTGTATTGTTGATCGTAGAAACTGAAATCGGGTTTCGATCATCGTCGAAACGGGGGGACGTAAGACGACGGAAGTCGAAGATCGAAAGCTCCGTCGCAAATACAGCTACGAGTTCCCCGACTTTCACGATGGCCGAAATCTCGATTCGATCGTTGCCCGGCTTCCAATTCCGCGGAAAAATGGGAAACGTACTCCCTTTCCGTTGATCGAGCTTCCAATTCCAGTCAAATTATTGGGCAAACATGGCTGCCGGAAATAAGAGTGTAAGCTCGATCGACGTTTGTAACGCTGGGCATTCAAGTCCCCGAGGAATCGATTCGATTCTTCTCCGAGTAATCTGTTGTCGGGGGGAAAAAACGCTGCACGTGTGGTGAAAAAGAGTTGCAAATATATTCTATGAAAGTACAGGGTGGTGCATTTATCTTGAGACAGTCAATTATTACGGAAACCATCAGAAATATGAAAAAATGTTTTATATAAAATATTCTTCATATGAAGGGGCACATTTAATGGCGCTATGCACATTTTTCCATAATGGCCCTTTAAGGGTCAGATAAAGGGGAACTTCGTTTTTTCAAATGGAAACCCATATTTTTTATTTTATATTCTTATTCTACATCGAAAAATAATAATATTTCGTATAAAACATTTTTTCCTAGCGTGCACGGTTTTATTAGACAAATTGTGGTGAATATCCCAATATTTGTAATGACAAAAATACTGAGTTTGATCTGAAGTCATAAAAATCTAGTAAGTGTAGTACATTGAGCATTGTACTAGATGAAGATTCACAATACATGTTGTATACCATTGCGCAAGCTTTGCAATATTTATCATGGTATCGTTAAAAAATGGTAAGTTCAGAAAAAAAACGTTTTATACGAAATATTATTATTTTTCGATGTAGAATAAGAATATAAAATAAAAAATATGAATTTCCATTTGAAAAATAAAGTTGTCCTTGATCTGACCCTTAAAGGGCCATTATATAAAAATGTGCGTAGCGCCATTGAATGTGCCCCTTCACATGAAGAATATTTTATACAAAACATTTTTTCATACTCCTGCTGGTTTCCGTAATAATTGGCTGTCTCAAGATAAATGGACCACCCTGTATATTCGGGCTTAACTTTTATTAATCATTCATACGAGACTGCAAGTCTTTATGCAACATTGAAATTGTTAAGTGCAAAACATCCTGGAACCTTATATTTATAAAATTTTCATTTCGTATAAAGATGCGCAGTCTATTAACAAATTAGACTGCGGATTCTATGCATTTGTGACAAAAATGGACACGTTCAATTTGAAGCAGTGAATTAAGAAGATTTAACCACATCAGTGTATTAACTTCAGCTTAAGAAGACAATTGAAAGGAGAAAGAAATTTCTATTTGGTCCTCTGTCTTGCAATCAATACAAACATTTTTTATTTTGCATAAAGACCAGCAGTCCAATAATAACGAATGAAATCACGAGGTACAATCGAGCTGTGAAGAACTTGAATGCCCTAGTTGAGGAAGGAATGGAAACGAGGAAGCCGAAGGCAATTAATAACGCAACCGGTTGCAAGGCACTTGGAGAATTTTTCCCGCGAGACTAACTTGCGATTTTTCTTTTGCAGTGTTTATTACGACCCATTCCTAGCAGCGCACGCAGCGACACAGGATCCCAACTACAGGCTGCAGGTGAGAGAAACGTTCCCGCCGATTTACCGACGGAAATTGTCGCCCGCGCTCTGTTTCCGCCGGCAACGAATGAGTTTTTAATTAAATCGAGCAACGCCGCAGGGCCTAATCGTCACGTCATCGTTAATCGATCACCTTTTAGACGCCGCCGACAGATTATCGGTATAATTAATTGGCCAACGAGCCGAGCCTCGTTAAAGAAAATTGCGACAAGATTTTTCCGCCTCGAGTATCCTCCGTGTTAGAAAAACCAAACGACTACAGTATCGAACTTCCGGAAACAACGTAATCGAATTTGTCGAGACAACGTTCCCGATTCTCGAAGTTTCGAATCGGTGCTGCTTCGAGAAAATTAAAATTTTATTCTCGGGAAGATAATGGAAGCCCGGTTTTCATCGCATCGCAGACCGGAAACGGTCCTCCAGGAAACGCGATGAAGATACTCGAAACAGAGAATTCATTGTTGCACGGTAAAAGGCTCGGGATCGATACCCGCGAATCGAGACACTCGCCGATCGACGGGAACAGAGCGCGTAGGTCGTTTTAACAGACGAAAGATAAGAGAAAAGTAAAGATAAAAAAAAGAAGCAAACTAGAACAGAGAGGAAAGAAGGCACAGAAATATTGACTAAAGTTTGCAACTGTTCCGGACCCGTTTAGCTGGAATGGCCTCAAGCAACAGCTGACGTTAGTTGACACGTTTTGCCAGGCTTGCACACACGTGGAAACGCAGTGAAACCGATAACAATTACGCCGTTCCTATCTCGTTCTCCGCGGCCTTTCATCTACCGGCGCTCTCGCCCATTTTTTCCGGCTGCCTCCCTCTCTCTCGCTCACTCTCTCTCTATCTATCTTTATTCTCGAGTTGGCCCGTTCCTGCGTATTTTTCCGTCTTCCAATAGCTGCGAAATTTACAACGAATGGCTGTCTCGAAGAAGCGTCTTAAATCTTATAGGAGCGCGTTTATTTTGCTTCAGCATTTAATAAAACAAACCATAATAAAGTCATTCAGTTTTCAGTCTTTTTCCAACGAAAGAAGAGCCTATCTAAATTTAAATACCTGACGTAGGCCCATCTTCCAGACACCCATTCTAATGCTTTATTCGCAGAGAATTTAATCGGGAGAAGTTTCTAGGAGTGTGCATAGGATGGTCCAATGATATTCTATTGTTTCTTGAAGTGGCGAATAATTGCCCGAGACGAGGGATAAAATAGGAAAATTTTTACGAGTGATTTTTATTAATGAATTTTTAACTTTCCGAGCGTTTCCAAAATTTTAGTAAAGTAGTCAGACAGTAGATTGACTTGTTCGCCAAGGAACTTACTTCCCGTTACCATTTATCACACAATGACCCGCTACAGCAGCGTTCCGGACAAAGACCATTATTTTCCCAACGCGAGTTCTCAAGATAAACTTCCACCGACCATGTCCGCCTCTGCCAGAGTAATTCGGCGAACCTTTGACGCCCTCAGACGATTCTTGGACCATCCTGTATCCGGCTCGTTTTACAAAGCTCTGCTCGACCGGAATATTTCCTCGAGAGCAAATAGCTCAGAGCGAGCGGGAATAACATTGTGTCGCGTCGGCGCGGCACAGCGAAACGTGAACAATAAAATATTTCAGGTGACAAAAGTTAAGTGAGACAGTCCCGATAAAAGCTCGGGGTTAGGGGAGCGCGGCAGGAAAAATCGGAAAAATACAGTCGCAGGAAACGGGCAACGACAGCTATCATTTTCGAGCTTGCCCCGACAGGTCGTTCCCGTAGCTCTCGCGCTCGCATCCGCCGAGCGGAATGAAAATTAATTTCGCGCAACGCGTTCATTTTGCGAACTACGTGTGCCCCCCTCACTGTCCCCGCCCCCTCTTCGTCGACGTCGAAACGTACACGGCGACGCGATGGCGTTACGAAAATCCTGACGGCGAAACGAAAAAAAAAATGTTCACCGCCGCATGAATTCCCAGGCTTTGCTACCCCACGGTTTAATAGACACGCGCGAATTTTTTTCTCTTTTTCTGTTCGTTGCTTTTCGCGTACACCGAAGAGGGAGAGGCGGCGAGAGTGTCAGTTCGCAAATGGAACGCGGCTCGATCGACCTCGTGACACGTGCGATCTCTTTCTTGAATTCCAGGCTGTCTTCGTTAACACGTTCAATCTTTTCGATCGAGCATCGACACCGCTGTTTTGCAAACAGGAGAATTCAAACTGTGAACTTGTAATGTGTTGGTGGAAAGCAATTGAACGTGTTAAAGAGAAACAGCACGATAAATTGATCCTCGAACCCAGCACTGTTCTACCAAGGGACGTTTTTTGTTCTCGTCAGGGGGTGATGATGTCTTGCTAAAAAATCTATAAATTCGCCCCAGAAAGACCTAAATTCGAACCACTTTAAGTGTCACTTTTACTCGGCTGAAAATAGAGAGATAGTAAAAACCTCCAGAAGGTAAAAGCGACACTGAATAAATTTTGTAAAATTCTTGTAACACGAAAAGCGTCTCTTGACAATCGAAAACGGCACCGGTCGCGTCACGCGCGGCATCTTGTTGCATTTTGTCGCCTGATTTCTCCATCTTTCTCTCGCCCCTCATTGATCATCGTCCATCTCGTCCCAGGACAAAAACCTATGGTAAAACAAAACGACAATAAAGCCTGTCGATATCTCGAATCGCGGCGCGAAAAATCGACCCTCCGCCCTCTGCCCCCCACCCCCTGAACTTCTTTTCAGGTTTGCCGTTTGTGTTTCAGGCTAAAGCGCCCGCCCTGGAGGTAGGAATTTTAAGGGTCCGCCCGTGAACATTTCTTCGCCCGTTGTTTGTCTGTTATTTCTTTGTTTTTTATTTCTCTATTCTCACATATCAACCCCTCCCCCGTCCGCCCCGTTTGTCTTCTCTTCATCAAGTTTTTATCCCCGAGCCTTCATTCCCACTGGTTTTTTGCGTTTGGACGCCGGTCAGGAGTGCTCACCGATCGTCAGAAACAACGATTCTCACTTTCTCCACTTCCCTTCTTAATTACACCTCCATTTCATCCCCTTCGTGCGAGGAAACACGATTCTTAGACTCGGCGAACGCGAGAAGAATTTTCTTTGTTTTTACTCTCTCCCTTTCTTCACCCGAGTGTGACCTCGTTCCTTTTTCTTAATTGAACAATTTATCTGCATGCCAACACACCCCCACACCCCCCAGTAGCGTTTGGTTTATGAAGTATCATACAGTTTGGAGAGTGTTCACCTTTCCGTTTCGCCCGGGGGAGAATCTGTTTGCTTTCGTAGAAACAAAATTGTGATTTGTTGATCGAACGATTTTATTACACGTCGAGAGGCACGAGAACAATTCCGAAATTTGTGTGTCGAGGTTCACACACGAATACGGAATGTAGAGTCTTGGATAGTTATTAACCCTTTCGCTGTTCGATGTGTTCATCAAGCCCACGTTCCCTCGGTTTTTATGTTTCTCACACAGTCACGAGTCGTATACATATATATGTATATATATATATATATTTATTCGATAGTTTTTGAGTTGTCCCAGCATGATGAATTTTGCAAGCATGTTAGTCGAATGTTATCGCAGGCTAGTAGATCACCGTCCACTATCTGTACAAAATTTTACCTCGCTATGGGAACTAGATGAACAAATGTTAGTTCGCTGATGCTGGAACTACGAGAAGTCCACAGCTGATAAAACGCCTTTATAGAAAACATGTTGACGACGTTTGAATAAATGCAATTTTCACATTGTACAACACAGGGTAAGTCACCTAAGACAAGCCACCCGAATAACTTCTACATTGTTTCAGGAAAATCTCCTAAGCACCTCCAGCTGAAAAGAGTTGTGTACACCACGTAATGGACCTCTCGAAACTAAACCACTTTTGTGCGAAACGTTTCTTCTTATCTCAAAAAATGTGGAAGGGTCATTCCATGCCAAATCGATCACTTTTTGCAGGTATCATCGTCGATTTTGTTCTAAATGAAATATGTTGTAGCCCATGTGAAATTAGGAGGGGGGGGGGGTTAAAGTCATCATTTTACTGGTTTCGAATTTTTTTAGAAATGGCAGCCTTCAAAGTTTTCAATTTTTGTGAAAACGGGCCTCACTTACGAATTTTTATCTCAGGAACTGTTTGTCCGATTGAGCTACATTTTTTTGTGTTTTATTCGGAAAGAATTGGGCTATTACAAAATAATTTTTTCAACCTCGAAAATCAACTTTATAATGTCGAAAAATTTAAACAAATTCTTTTTTACGTTCTTTTCGATGACTTCATTTATAGATATTAGTTTTTATACGAATTTTATATATAAAATTTTATAAATTATACCAAATTATATATAAAATTTTATTTCTGGCGCCTCATCGAAAAAATGTAAAGAAGGAATTTGTTTAAATTTTTCGACATTTCAAAGTTGATTTTCGAGGTGGAAAAAATTATTTCGTAATAGCCCAATCCTTTCCGAATAAAACAAAAACAATGTAGCTCAATCGGACAAACTGTTCCTGAGATAAAAATTCGTAAGTAAGTAAGTAAAAAACTGTAAAGGACTGCCGTTTCTAAAAAAATTCGAAACCGGCAAAATGATGACTTAAAGCCCCCCTAATTTCACATGGACTACATCATACTTCATTTAGACCAAAATCGACGATGGTGCCTGCAAAAAGTGATCGATTTGGCATGGAATGACCCAGAAGTTATTCGGGTGGCTTATCTTAGGTGACCCACCCTGTGTACGCTATAGCTTAGGTCACCTTCATTTCTAAAAAAAAACAAAAAAGCAATATAACTTTCCCCTTCAATTTTTGTCTGATGTTCAAACATTCTACTGTCTTACATTTCGCCTATTCTTGTAAGAAACTGCTTGAAATCCGCAGTTCAATTACGTCGTCGGAGAAACGGAATGTTCTCGCTTTCGCGGTGGTTCCAGCGTCAGAAATCGCATCGAGTATCAAACCGAGCTCTCCGACACAGCGAAGGGGTTAAATACCGATATCCTCCATTCGCGAAATGAGAGAGAGCCATCTGGTAATCGCCGTATGCGGAAGCTGGAAAGCGGGAATATATATATTGTATATATATATACAATATCGTCGAGTGTATTATAATAACATGAAGAGGGTTCTCCGCGTCTCACTTTCCATCGACGCGAGCGAGAATGAAGATTACTACCGTCGGAAGTTCTTCGCGTTCCAACACCCCACGTCCCCTCCATTAGCGCGAGGATCCCCAAAGTTTCCAGCTCGAAACAAAGATTGAAATTGGTGAGCACTCCGCGCAGACCCGGCCGAGTATTTTAGAAAGTGTTCTTTAGTTAGTTTAGAGTTGCTGCGAATTCAACCTAGACCCCCAGACAGATTCAACCACCCTCTCTCTATCTCTCTCTCTCTCTCTCTCTTTCTCCAACCACCCCCAGAATTAGTTCTGCCAGCGAGTTAATCGAGACCGTCCTCAGCTTCAACCCCCCTAACACCCCCTTCATCAACCCCAAGTCTAGTTCTCGCGACGGTTGTCGTTCGCTTGTGACGAAAACCCGAGCGGAAGTAGTGACTGTTGGAATTCCGGGTCCCGAATGTTCGACGACACGCCCTCCGTCCCCGAACAACCCTCGGACAACCCCTTTCGTAACGGAATGGCTTCGTCAAATGAATTTCATCGCAACGATTAGGCGATTCAGCTGGAAAAAGCTCGGAAAACCGACCGTCGATGGTCGGGTGATCGGTTTCAGATCTTTTATTTTATTAGTTTGATTAATAAGTTCGTTCGGTTCCGCCCTTCTCTGAGTTCCGTAAAGACTTTTGAAATATGTTGCCTGTGCTCGTTCTTAAAGTCAACGTTTTTCTCGGTCACTTCATGATCACGACAAAATAAATGTTCCCGGGAAGAATGTTCTCCGGAGAATGGACAATAAGACCAAAGTCTTGTTTTAAGTTTCGTGGAACGCGAAAGCCCTCGGCTGAATCCCCTTATTATCCTGTTCGGTGGCTGATTAAAAGGATAGATACAGTGTGTCCCGGATAGAAGTTTGGGAGATCGAGCGGACGATTGTTTGTAGCGAACGTGTTCAAACCGTAGTCGCTTGGTAGAATGAGAGTTCGAACGGTTTAAATTGTGTCCCATGTTGAGCATGAACTTAGCAAGAAGGTTTTTGGTGTTTGCGGATGCTGTGGTTGTTTCGAGCATCGACTATCGCGTGGCCCGCCACCTTAGAAACTTTCCACCCTTAGCCTCTGTTGATCTCACGCGTCGTGTACGTATACATGTATAGATACAATTAGCTGAAATGGCCGACACGTATTCGAGGGTCTCGGCAGCTTCATCCTTTCAAAGTAGAAAGGCATACATAGGAGGCATGTCTCTTCCTTAGGATCATTAGCGGATCGAGGCTATGAAACCTAGAACTAACCTAAGCAAGATTACCGATTCTTTCAAGCTGCTTCCGAAAAAGGGTTAGACCAGGATAATTAAGCGCTTACCTTGGAATGCGAATATTTTCATTAAAAAGTAAGACAAATTTTCAAGCTGCTTCAGAAAAGGGATATGGAATGTAGACGAGGGTAATCACAGCGGAGATGCTCCAGATTTATAATTAACTGCTTTGAGATGTTCGCGTCTCACTATTTTTATTTAAAAGGATGAAATTGCAACTGGAAACGCGCAGCAGCCCTTACGGGGCCTCTCGCGTTCGCCAGCTAAAATGTAGCTGTTCTTTGAGAATTTCTTGCCAGGGAACTAGCGGAGCTATTGAAACGAAACTTGGCACGATCACTGCTCGCGTCTCGCGCTGTGCTCTCAATTTTTTTTTCGCGGCAAAATACAACACGGTTTCTGCGCGACGCGTTCCGGAAGTAATCCTTGCAAGAGAAAAAGGGTTTACAGAAGAATTATGGTACAATTAGAGAAAAGTATACGTTGGTTACATGCGTGGTGAACACGTGTGCAAAATCTTAACACTAGATTTACCAGACCAGTCATTTTGACTGGTTCCAGATTTTTTCTTTTAGAAATATTGATATTATAAATATATTTTTCTGAGAAATTTTTTTAGTGAACTTCTTTACTGAAGCACATATTTAAACAAAACTCGAACGAGATCTAAATAAATGCAATTTTGTCATTAATATAAGGCAATGTATGCCAATTGCGTTTAGTGCTCGGTAGATCTAGTGTTAAAGAAACCCGTCCAATGGTTTCCAAGAATTCTCTCGAAAAAGTCGGCGATTCGCAAAACGCGTTCAGAAATTTCGCTGTCGGTTTGGAGCGACGCGAACCCTGGAATGAGGGTTGAACGCGGTTTCTGACGGGGGTGTGCTCGCGCCTCGTAAATTTCCGGGGTCGGCACGTGCGTCGAATCGCGACCGCGGAATTTTCGCGGTTAATTTCCGCCAGTACGCCGCGATGTAGCGATTCGGCCCCTTCCGTCCCGTGTCTTGGAACCGGACCCCCCTTAGGGGATCTTCCTGCTCTCCGAAGGATTTACGACCTTACAGGGTGCACAGTCGACCGCTCCCGACCTGTAAACCCTTCATAAATCAACGTCGCGTCATTTCGCGTGTCCGACAGCTTCATTCCGGGAGTATTTCGCTGTTCGTCTTCGACGTCCGTTAACGATCTCTCTCCCTCCCTCTCTCTGGACCGGGACTTTTCTTGTAATCAGCGTTGCTGTCTCCCTAATATTCTCTCGATCGCTGGAATTAAGATCTCTTCGGTTGTTCCGCGAGGGATGCTTTGGATCCGGTCCTCCTCGATCTAACACGGGAGGTTACCCAATCGTAACTCGCCGATTTTTATGGAATCTTTTTGAGTGTCTTAAGGTATATCAAATTCTTCTCACCATGAAACAACTCGAACGAATTTTCCGTTACTGCTTTACACAAGAATTCCGCAAGACAAGTTAATTTTTAACATATTTTTTAAACGAATTATTATTTTTTTAATCAGTCTGTACTAAAATATTTGTCATTCAAAGACGCCCAAATTGGATTTTGAAATTTTTGTCTAGACCTAATAGTTCCGGAGATATTAATTAAAATGGATTTTTCCACCCCAACTTTGAGGGCTATTTTCACCCCCTTAACATCAATGTCAAGATTCTTTACAAAAATTCCATTAAAATTCGGCGTGTTACAATTCCTTTTAGAAATAAATTAGACGATTTTAATTCGTGGAATTTACGTAGACATCGCTGGAGACTAAAGTAATTCAAAGTAATTGGAAACGCGTTGGAAAGAGGTGCATGTATTGGGTTGTAACGCGAGCACCGTCTCTTTTAATTGAATCGTTTTCATTTAATTCGATCGTTCGCACTTGCTTCACTCTTGGGTTCACTCTTACGGTACAAAATTAATTATTTCGCTCGCAACACTTCGTAATATTGTGAAGCCAGAATAACAAGCCGTGTTACATAATTATAAACGTTATATGTACCCGGAGCCACGTTCACCTAAAGTTAACACGAAAATGGTATTAACCCGAGTCGAACCCAATTTCTCCGCCCTCTCTTTAGACTCCGAGACGTGGAATAACAATGTCAGACAGCAATTATGGTATCTAGTACAGAACTACAAAGGGTGGGAGCGCGACTAACTGAAACTTCAATCTGAAAGGAAAATAGCTGGAAGATAGTCAGGCGTCCCTTCGCGATAATATCGCGCGATTAAAAGAAAACAACATTGAACCGGGAAAATATCGAGTACATGGAATGGATATTCAAATATTTGCGTTCAATTTACAAGAACAATATTAAAGCGTCCCCCTCCGAATACCTGTGTAACATAAATATCCTACTGAACTCGCGTTTCGATATTTCTCCGCCAAGTAGAAACATTGATGTGTTATTTCCATCAATCAGTGCATTATAATAAAAATCACGGAGTGGCTAAATGATTTTTGTTTATATAATTAAATCTTGTTATTTCTCCGAGCACGTGCCAGGAGCGTTTAGCATCAGCGTCGAAATAAACTAGCCGTTAATTGGTCGATTCCGCGAGCTTCCAAGCAATTAAGAGTCGGCTGCCGTATTCCTGTGCAGAAAAAAAAACGCGTCGCAATTATCGAGGCAACATTTTTCAAGCCGTCGACGATTCGCCAACGTCAAAGGTTGATCGTTAACGTAACATCTGACCTGTGAACACGGGATCCGCGTCGCGGTTTCGTCACGACGAGAAAACGTCCGGAAACGTCCAACGGGGATGGAGATGTCGAATTCAGGTGGAAAAGGGGTGGCGATCGCGAACGCACAGTTTCCGCAAAGCCTCGGAAAATAAACGGGAGAGTGAGTCCACCCTTGGCTGCGTGATTTTAAACGGAAAAATATTTTAACAATGCGCAAAGCGCTCGCGAGTTTCTTTACATAATATATCCTGGGTTTGTTGAAACGAATTTCTGAACAGTCGCAGAATTCACCGAGGCGAAATAAAAGCAGTCCCGCGGTTTTCCAGGTGAAAAATGTCCGGGATTTTTACATTAGTGGCTCGAACAATTGTGGAACACGCGTTGTATCGTTAATTTATGAGGGAGACGAGAAAAAATACTCCTTTTACGGTTTCCAAGCGGTACTACTGCGGGAAAAGAGGATTTTTAACATAGTTATTACCAGGCTTTCTAAAATTGAATGTATTGAAATTTATTCGTTCTTTTGGACCTCAAGAGAGGCTTTCCATCGGCACAGATATGTAACGTCCACAACATTATGCAATTCACTTAAACATAGTCAAATTAATTATGTAAAGTCATAGTACGCAGCATAATATTCACAGGCTCCATGCCACTCTTGTGCCAAATTATTTCAATATTTCATTACGGACGTGCGTTGCATTTAATATAACATTTTAATAATGAACAACAAAGCTGGTCGCGAACATATTAAATGAAATAATTTGTTCAAAACTGTTCCCCAGTGCTGCTTGTAAATCAATAAGCTATTACGAACGATATCATTCGGTAACCAAAACGCGTGAATTGCATTTTAGAATATTTCACGTCGGAAAAATAAAACGCAAGAATTGAGAAATCCTTAACGTAATGAATAAAATAGTAAAAAGTTAAAGAATTTCTGAAAATTTCGACACGCGGATGCAGAGATGGAATCTCGTCGTGGACACCGATGAATGTCAGGTGTTTAATATTTATCTCTGGCCCTTGCGTCGGAGATGCTGCATAAATATCCAACCCCTTGCACGCAGGGGTTGCATGCAGCGAATGCCAGGAGGAAATGCACTTCCTAGGATCACGTAGCCCTTCGCGAATCGTGATCGTCGGATCTACGAACGTCGGGAGAAACTTATAGATTCTAGAAGGGAGAAAAGTCGGATTCCGAGAAAATATTCGGACCAGCCGTGTACAGAGTGTATAAAAAGTAATGGTCGTCCGTCCTATGGGTAAATCTACACCTCTCGATCGGTGAACGTTTGTAGAAGCAATTTGCCGCTAAATTGTTTATACCAATGAAAATTGCTGGTAGAGTTTGTTTAACTTCAAGGGTTCGTTTAATTTTCTCCGCGCCCTGTGGATTATCGACAAACATCCCTCGACGCGGAATGCTGCTGAACTCGGAATTTTTCCTATAGTTCTCTCAGTTCAACACGAAGTGTACCGATCACTAAAAATGGCTGACCGTGTACCCTTTTATTTATTCATATGTTATGCTAGTTTTATTACAATACATTGGCCCACAAAAGTGTTCGTACGCCCTTTAAAACAGAATAACCATTTTATAATTGTATCAAACGACCTGATGTTTTGTAAGCTATTAGAATATTAGAAGCTTTGGTTTACTAAATGATGCGCCAAAAACAATTATCCAAATTATAATTTACAAGGTTACATGCTAAAATAAAAAAGGCATTTTTTAAAACTTTTTTGTTTGGGCCCTTAATGAAAATTTAAAATATATGTTTTGTAGATCTATGTTAGTTATACACATACCGAACATTTCATCGAAATATATTTATATTAAAATATATGAATTAAATTAATTTCTAAAAAAACTAGATATTTAAAAATTCGAATTACATTTCACATCAAATTAAATATTTATAATCTTTATGCAACAACAAAAATTTTATCTAATCAGCTCATTTATATTGAAGATTTATATAAAATTGTATTTTAAATTTAATTACCCCTGATACGAAAGGTACGAAAATAAATTCTACTTCTTAAAATTTAACTAAATTTCTTCTACAATACTACTTTATATAAAAAAATTAATTTATTCATAAATAATTACTACAATAAAATAATTTATTAAATAACTTTTTTCGATTGAATTCGATTGAGATACACACGAGCTACAAGCGGTTAAAAATAGTAAAAAACCGTAGTTTTACACGACTTTTAGTTTCTGCTTAAAATCCACAGAATCGTACATCTTTCAATGCGTGTCGTTTTTTCCTGCGTCAACCGATTTCGATGAAATTTTCGGTATGTGTATAACTAACATATATCTACAAAACATATATTCTAAATTTTCATTAAGGGCCCAAATAAAAAAGTTTTAAGAAATTTTTATTTTTGAATGTAACCTTGTAAATTATAATAATTCGAAATTTTTTTGTTCACATCATTTAGTAAACCAATGCTTCTAATTGCTTACAAAACATCAGATCGTTTGGTACAATTATTAAAATGTTATTCTGTTTTAAAGGGCGTACGAACACTTTAGTGGGCCACTGTATATTTTTGAATTAAGAAATTTATTTTGTTGCAACAACTGCAGTAGATTTGTCAACTAATGCCCCTAATTGACAGAGGACACGTCAAATAACAGTAGGAAACGCCTCTGATAAACAGCTGCCCGAGTAAAACGAGAGGAAACCGTAGTTGTCGGGAAAAGAGGCGCGCGTTCTACAACTAAATAAATGAAAATCTGTAGTTCGTTAGCGATAAATCAAGAGCGTCGGAGAGATCAGCGCGGGTAATAAATTATCTTGGCAAAGAGTGAACTCGCGAGGGATGAGTAAAGTAGTTATTTATGCCCGAACCTAATGTAGGATGGACACGATAGTCCTCGTCGAGTTCAGGATGAACGTGTAAAACGAGTGCTCTTAATATTTTATCCGCCTTGAACCAGTCCGCAGCTTTTATAGATATTTAACATTTAATTCCACAATTCTGCCCCGTCAATATTTGATGTTTCAACTTCGCTTTGCTCTTCGGCTACGGTATCGGGTTGCTTTCTATGTTTCTCCGAGTAGGTATTCCTTTCCTTTTTTGGAAAAACATTCATTATTCTGATTAGTACTTCGTAATCTGCGGACTTTACGCTTTTATGGGAAAAACGGGTAGGTGCGATTTATAAGAGGAGACCGATTAAAATTCGATAAAATCTCGTTAACCATTCGCTTATTCGCTTATAATTTATTTAATCTTTGCCCTTGATCAAGTGGATCCGGGAAAATGTTTTCACTTTCGATAGGGAAAATATATGTAATTTCCTGCAAAATAATGTATAATTATTAGACTGCGGATCTTTATGCAAATTAAAAATTGTCTGCATCGATTGCAAGGAATAGAAACTAAATTGAATGTTATTTCTTCCCTCAATGATTTTCATATTTTATCTACTCAATTTCCCTATAAATGCATAAAGATCCGCAGTCTAATAATTGTAATATAGTATAAAAAAGATACACATTTTTCGTTAATGTTTATCGATAAAAGATAATTAAGAAAATAATAAAGAAAAGAAAACACATTTCAGTATTCGAATTTCAGACAAAATCTTCTTATGTCGGCCCGACATTTTTCTCAATTTTTTCGGAAACCGTTTGTTTTACGAAAAAAAGTAATACGACAGAAAAGACGCAGCCTGACCGGACGTACAGGTTTTGTTGAACATGTGTTTCCATGCGATCAATAATTTAGAAGATATTCGAGAAGAACGATCTGAAAGTTGGAAATAAGAGACACCCTACTCTACCCTACTCGAAAACCGATCTTTATGCAAAAGAAGAATTGTCTGGATAGATTGCAAGAAATAGAAATCAAATTGAATGTTACTTCTTCCCTTAATGATTCTAATAGAGAAGAAATCGTATATTGACATTTTCCATTTAAAAAATTGTCCAACAATTTTGAATTTCATCTACTCAATTTTTCTGAGGTACAAACAATTCTACGCAGAATTCGATACTCCATCGATTCGCGATACAGAAACGCCTTCATAAAAAATGCTTCCCTTACAATATTTTTGTACCATTCTTCCATATTGTTACAAATAACGGAGACGCCCAAGGTGGACGTGGTTGTTGGACCTCCCTGTATTTTCGCGAACGCTGGTCTTCGGTGCGAAACTGCCAATAATAATTCGCGACGTCGTTGAGAACAACGGAGGAGGGTTCGTGTTCGTCGCGAAAACACCGATCCGACGGCGCCAGAAAGTTTTCGCGACAGTTGTTGTTCTGGGTAGGCGAATCGCGCGCGCGTGGCGTGACCGGGAAAGAAATCGTGGAAAAACAGAGAGAGGGAGAGAGAAAGAGAGTTTCTGGGTCGCGTGTGCAACTGATTTCGGAAACGAGGGACGCGCGCGTCTTCCTGCCACGATTTCGGCCAGATATTTCGCGAGAGGAATCTGGGTCAAGTGAGTCTCACTCGAGAGAGCGAGAGAGAGAGAGAGATCCAGCTGTTTGGCTTCGCGCGGAAATTATTTAACGTTTTCCCAGAGACCTCGCCAACCACTACGGGACTTATTACCCCTTGGCCTTTTGCGTCGAGCCACGCCACTGCGCGAATTTCCAGGGAGAAGCCGGGGGCTTGATCCCCGTGCAAAATAATCGGGCCGCGATGAGGCTCGCCGCGTTTGCGAAAATATCTTCCCTCGCTGCAACAGCGAGGATCCTCGGGACGTTCGACACGGTTTAGACTCGGGAACTTGTGGAGACGCTTGGAGAACAAATTCAGACTTGTTGTTTCTCTAGAGATTACGTGATATTTTGTATCAAATTTCATTTAAAAACATAGGAGACGTTCGAAGACTTCCGGTTGGGAAAGTGGAGAGAATTTAACCCTTGTGCAGCCAACCGGTTACTTATTTACTGCATTTCTTTCAACAACTTGTTAATGCTCCTCTGGATATGTTACGAAATTTCTCTGGATGTCCATGCTTTGCTCGTTAATATATTAATTTACAGTCTTAAAATGAGAATTTATGCAGACATGTTAAATACAAAAGGTTTTAAACAATCTATACACTTTGGTTCGCTACTAGAGGTGTGCGAGACGGTACGGGAATTCCCGAAAATGTCCGGGAATCCCGTGGATGTGTTCGGGATCTCTTAAAATGCTGGGATTCGAAAACGTGTCTTGTTTTTTTGAATATGACCATAGTGTTCGATTTATCTAAATAAAACATCAAGTTTCATTTTACTTGATAATTTATAACTAGACAGCGGATGTTTATGCAAATGCTTATTTGTATAGAAAGTAGGTAAAGTTATGGGACTTGGACCGAAATTTACGTTGTTAAAACTTAACCAAACTCTTTATGCATTCACTACTAGGACCAAACGAAATTAATGCAAGATATTGGAAAAAATGCACATATGCACCAATTGCGTCCAGTGATCTTGAAAGGACAATTCCAGTGCACAAATTAATCTTCAGCGAGAAAAGACATCAACTTACCGTTGACAATATGGAAAAAATTATAGTTACATATTGTAATGCAAATTACAGCAAACAATAAATGAAAATACAGTATACATTGTATAATTAAAAACTAAGATATAGTATATACATAGTTTTATTTTAAATTCTCGTGTAAAAAAATTAATTTCTCTACATTTGTTGCCAATAGCTTGGTTCTTTTGATGGTAACAATATTTCCAGTTGTTGAAAACAACCTTTCGCTAGTTGTTTGTATACTTGGTATACCGATGTAACGTTTCGCAGCAACTGATAATATAGGATATCTTTCTGAATTTTCCTTCCACCATTTTATAATATTCTTAGAGATCCCGAACACATTCACGGGATTTCCGAATATATTCGGGATTCCCAAATATTTTCGGGAATACCCGTACCGTCTCGCACACCTCTATTGGCTGCACAAGGATTAAAGAATGTACGTGGAGATCACAGGGGTTGGTTATTTAACAATACATAAAAGATGTAAAGATTCGTGGAGATACATCGCACAGTACCATTTTCCTCTATTTACGTAGGATCAATTAAAAGATTCCTGGCCATATTAGGCAACTTTCCTCTACCATTTGACTTGTCGGACCGGGCCGGCTAGAGAGAGCACTCGTGCCGTCCGAAATTAAATCCCGCTCTTGCTTTCGTCCCGTTTATATGAAACGGCTCCTCTCGTCCCGGTCCGGTAATCCCGAAATTACATTACACTCGTCGGCGACGGAAGAAAGTCAAACCCTCTTATCCCCCCTCCGAGTTCGAGCAGAGGCATCATCCCCCATTTGCCGGTTCCCAAAAAGGAGTATGAAGGGAGGGGACGTTGATCCGGTTCTTGCGTGGCCAGCAGATTAGAATATTTTAATTGGACGTAGGAAGACTGTTATCCGGTCCGATGCCCTATCACGCCGTGCTCTATACGGGACGTTTTAATTAAACTCTTCGGGATAACGAGCCCCAGCCGACGAAAGGATGCGTACTCTCGCCGTACGTGAGAGAGTGCAAAACTGAACGGCTCGAGAATATTTTAATTGGAAATAGGAAGTCGCCGCGCGTGCGCGACAGTAAATAGAATTCCGTCGTCGTCGGCGACGTCGCGCGCGAATCTAATTAAATCGGCCGGCAAAGTTTCCGTGGGTCAGTAACGGGCCGACGAATACATTACCGGACGCATCATCTTCGAGGAGAGCACACGCTCTGGGCTACGGAACAAATGCGCGTTTCTCACGGGCGCAGGTGATTAATGATTCGTTCGCGGGGGACACGGTTTCTTTCCTGCCGCATTAAGCGGGCTTCTCATAAATCACGCGACCACGCGTTTACTCTGATCCGCGGGCTGCAGATAAAATAGTGTGCCACTCGAAAAGTGAATACTGTGCGAGCTTCGCGAATAGAATGAACTACTAAATTGCTGTTCACAAATTATTTTAGACCCTCCACTGTTTTAAAATACACCTACTCATTCTCGCAACGAATGCATGGAACACGCAGTCGAGTTATAATTCACCGCTGTTCATTCAGGGTGACTCTTGTTTAGTCTTGACGAAAATTTTTCTCGAAATTAGATTCGCTTATATAATTTATTTAATCTTTACCCTTGATGAAGTGGATCCGGGAAAATGTTTTCACTTTCGGTAGGGAAAATATATGCAATTTCCTGCAAAATAATGTATAATTATTAGACTGCGGATCTTTATGCAAAATAAAAATTGTCTGCATCG
The DNA here is from genome assembly GCA_933228785.1 of Lasioglossum pauxillum. Taxonomy (NCBI): domain Eukaryota; kingdom Metazoa; phylum Arthropoda; class Insecta; order Hymenoptera; family Halictidae; genus Lasioglossum; species Lasioglossum pauxillum. The sequence goes on from OW121700.1 coordinate 16,034,224, forward strand.
ATTGCAAGGAATAGAAACTAAATTGAATGTTATTTCTTCCCTCAATGATTTTCATATTTTCCAATCATTTTCAATTTTATCTACTCAATTTCCCTATAAATGCATGAAGATCCGCAGTCTAATAATTATAATATAATATAAAAAAGATACACATTTTTCGTTAATGTTTATCGATAAAAGATAATGAAAACACATTTCAGTTTTCGAATGTCAGACAAAATCTTCTTATGTCGGCCCGACATTTTTCTCAATTTTTTCGGAAACCGTTTGTTTTACGAAAAAAAGTAATACAACAGAAAAGACGCAGCCTGACCGGATGTACAGGTTTCGTTGAACATATTTTTCCATGCGATCAATAATTTAGAAGATATTCGAGAAGAACGATCTAAAAGTTGGAAATAAGAGACACCCTACTCTACCCTACTCGAAAACCATCTCATCGAAGTTCCGCGTTTTCTGAACAAACAACGTATCGCTCTGCTGATATATCTTTATCAGATTCTGTACATCGACGTCCTCCCACTCGAGAAACCTATCTCGAATAGCGGGAACGTTATTTCGTGGTGCACGGTGGAGAGAGAGCGTCTCATGAACAATAAAACGTTCCATTCCTCTCGCGATATACCCGAACCGTGTTCCCGATACCTCTGAAAAGCCTCGATGGTTGAACGAGAGTAAATTTTTCGGCGAATCCCATTACAATTTCTCTGTGGATAGAAAAGCGCGGCTGCACTTGACGCTCGCATAGAAAAACGCGACAGCGTCGCGCCGTCGTTGTCGTATCGCGTCCCCCGCGAAAATCGATTTCGCAGAGCAAACAGTGCGATCATTTTCCGCGTCGTTCCCTGTACATAAGCCATTCCTCCTGAAGCTTTGACCGACAGAAAAAGCTGTAGCTTCGAGAATCACACATTTTTAGAACAGTGCTCGAATTACTTGATTGTGTTTGCGCGTCGACGTAACAGCGATCCATTATGAGAACAATTAACATTTGGATTCAGTTCAAATTCTGGAAAGTTTTGTCAATTTCGTATGTTATATTTCTGAAGAGAGAAGCAAAATGTTAGATGAACAGTTAAGGGTTGATTGTAGGGGTTGCTGATTAGTCGACACGCAGCACAAACGCGCTCGAATGGGTCCTCGCAGGGTCTGCCATAAGAAAAGAATACCTAATCGTACTTTGAAATCAGGATTTCAATAGAATTCTCTGAAGGTGCATTAGCAACCAACGTTTGGAACCATTGAGGGACGTTAACTTCTACCTTTGGTGTCCCAAAGGTCACAGGCATTATAAATGCATTATGCAATCGTCGATGAATTAGTATTAGCCCTTTGTACTCATAAAGCTAGATGTACTCCCAGTTGCAACTGACGAGCAAGATATAACTTAATCGTTCGGAGTGCAAATGGTTAAATATTAAGTCGGACTATGCACAAAGTAGGACGGGCTATAGAAACAAGAATGATAAAGCATTAAATCTTACTAACCCTTCTGTTGGCAACCAAACAAATACAGCATGGTCGAAGAGTTACTACACCGCAAGTTAAATTTTTCAAAAGTTAACATGTAAAAATGTGCAGAACTTCGACGAGTACAATTTTACTGAAAAATGCACATTCGAAGTAGTTTTATATGTTCAGAAAAACACGGAGAATTGTTAAAAGCACTACAGCGAATAAACATTAGGGTGTCAACATATGGGTTAAATATTGCCACCTTTCATCGTACAGTCATGCAGTCTATTAATTCAAAATGATTCACGGGGATAATCAGCCTATCAGTGATTCACGGTCCACAAATCCCGAAATCTCGGATTACGGGCCGAACGGGATGCTATCAGCGACCAGCAGATCATGATCAATCATTGAAACGGTAATAGTAACGCTAGCACGAATTAGTACAAAGTATCCAAACGTTGGTAGCACGCTGTAGTATGAAACTCGAGCTTGAGCCCAAGTTTCTCGCACCACTTGTAGAAGATGATAGACCTTGCACAAGCTTGGACGATCTTCCAGTCAAGTAGTCAAGTAGTTGGTATCGCAAGGTTTTAAAAAATTATTGACCTTCGACAATCTTGGGTAATGTTCCATCAAGTTTGCAGCAGGCTTGTGATACTTTCGATCGTGGGTCCAAGCACTTGGTACCACAAGGTTGTAGAAGATGATGGGCTTTCGACAATCTTGGACAATGTTCCATCAAGTTTGTAGTCACATTGCGATACCCTCGATCGTCGGGTAAAGTCGTTGGTACCACAAGGTTGTAAAAGATGATGGACCATCGACAATCTTGGGCAATGTTCCATCATATTTGCAGCAACATTGTGATACCCTCGATCGTCGGGTAAAGTCGTTGGTACCACAAGGTTGTAAAAGATGATGGACCATCGACAATTTTGGGCAATGTTCCATCATGTTTACAGCAACATTGTGATACCCTCGATCGTCGGGTCAAGTAGTTGGTATCACAAGGTTTTACAAGATGACGGAACTTCGACAATTTTGGACAATGTTCCATCAAGTTTGCAACAACGTTGTGATACCTTCGATTGTGGCTCCAAGCACTTGGTACCACAAGGTTGTAGATGATGATGGGCCTTCGACAATCTTGGACAATGTTCCATCAAGTTTGCAGCAATATTGTGATACCGTCCATCGTCGGGTCAAGTAGTTGGTACTACAAGGTTGTAGAAGATGATGTCCTTCGACAATCTTGGGCAATGTTCCATCAAGTTTGTAGCACCCTTGTGATACTTTCGATCGTGGGTCCAAGCACTTGGTATCACAAGGTTTTACAAGATGATGGACCTGCGACAATCTTGGACAATGTTCCATCAAGTTTGCAGCAGCCTTGTGATACTTTCGATTGTGGCTCCAAGCAGTTGGTACCACAAGGTTGTAGAACATGATGGGCTTTAGACAATCTTGGATAATTTTCCATCAAGTTTGCAACAACCTTGTGATACCCTCGACCGTGGCTCCAAGCACTGTGTACCACAAGGTTGTAGAAGATGATGGACCATCGACAATTTTGGGCAATGTTCCATCAAGTTTGCAGCAACATTGTGATACCCCCGATCGTAGGGTCAAGTATAATAGTTGGTACTACAAGGTTGTACAAGATGAGAGACCTTGCACAAGCTTGGACGATCATCCAATCAAGTAGTCAAGTAGTTAGTATCACAAGGTTTTACAAGATGATGGACCTTCGACAATGTTGACAATGTTCCATCAAGTTTGCAGCAACCTTGTGATACTTTCGATTATGGGACCAAGTACTTAGTACCACAAGGTTTTACAAGATGATGGACCTTCGACAATCTTGTTCAATGTTCCATCAAGTTTGCAGCAACCTTGTGATACCCCCCATCGTAGGGTCAAGTATAATAGTTGGTATTACAAGGTTGTAAAAGATGATGGACCTTCGACAATGTTGGCCAATGTCCCATCAAGTTTGCAGCAACCTTGTGATACTTTCGATTATGGGACCAAGTACTTAGTACCACAAGGTTTTACAAGATGATGGACCTTCGACAATCTTGTTCAATGTTCCATCAAGTTTGCAGCAACATTGTGATACCCCCGACCGTAAGATCAAGTATAACAGTTGGTACTACAAGGTTGTATAAGATGAAAGACCTTGCGCAAGCTTGGACAATCTCCCAGCAACCTTGTAGCAATATTACGATAGTCTCGATCGTCAAGTAGTTGGAATCACAAGGTTGTGCAACATGATGTACCTTGCACAAGCTTGGACAATCTTCCAGCAACCTTGTAGCAATATTACGATGGCCTTGATCGTCGGGGTCAAGTAATTGGTATCTGAAGGTTTTGTGCAAGATGATAGACCTTGCTGCAAACTTGCAGCACCCTTACGTAAACCTTGCTGTACCATTGGAGCAACCTTGTGTAAAGTTGTAGACCAAGTACCCTCGCGGCCACCTTGCTGAAGCCTTGCGGTAATCTTATGGCAACCTTGCGACGACCTAGTCGAGCCAGAAGGGAACGCGTTAGTACCGTTTCTCCGCTAGGACACCATCTTCTGTCTTGGAGCTTGCTTGAGCCTTGCATGGCGGGTCATGGTTCTTGTTTCAGGCCGCAGCAGCAGCAGCTGCAGCGTCACCGTTGCTGAAGACGCCCCTCTCGACGGCGCAGCAGGCCACCTACGCAGCTGCAGCGACCTACACGGCAGTAGCTGCGCGCGCATACGGCGCAGCTGCAGCTGCGGCACAACCGGTCGCAGGATATGCCGCAGTCGCGGGGTAAGCGAGAAAACACATACACACACACTACCACCACCAAGTTTTGCGACGGACACCACACAGCTGAAAACCACCCCCCGCAGGGGCCACCGATGTTTGCCAGACTCCCTATTCGTCGCTTCAACCCCTTCACGGTTCCGGACCACCCTCGACACGTATTAACACATTCACGAGCCCCGGAGCCCGAAACCCTAGGCTTCCTCAAACTTTCCACTTGTTGACGGTACTTTGGTCAAGAATCCATTCGACGCTCGGTTTAATTTCAACCCCCTTCCCTCGAGACGGGACCTCTCTTTATCCCTTGTCTAGGGGGATGATGACACGCGAGCCTGCGGTCACGGGGGATGCGTTACGGAACTGAAGGAATTTAGCCTGGAGCAGTCGCATTTTCAGTCAGGTTCTTTCCGAGGACGCACGGATTCGTTAGAACTCAGTCTGATCATTCGACTGCGGATCTGTGTATGAAAATACTGGGTGAGTCACCTAACGTTGCCCCCATAAATATCTTTGTTGTTTTTGAAGATACGTCAAATGTCTGAAGGACAAAGATGAATGGTATAATGGGGCTCATACGATACCAAAAAATTTTTGTTTTCATGTAATTTTTTTTTTTGAGATATGAAGGTCACCTTCATTTTTTTGAATGGAATGTCCTATTTTTTATACCATAGATCGATAGAGTATCCAATTCTGAGTATAAAAGTGTTGACTTTCATATGTCCTAAACCTAATAGTTAACGAGATATTATCTAAAGAATCTGTTAACTATTAGATTTAGGACATATGGAGGTCAATACATTTTTACTCAGAATTCGATACTCTATCGATTCATGATACAGAAAGTAGGTGTTTCCATTTTAAAAAATCAAGGTGATCTTGAAATCTCCTCTATGCCTCCACCCATGCAGGAAATGTTCGTGTCACAATATGCCCCCCTCTATACCGTGTAAGTTTTGCATACAGGGTGGGGCAATAACTATGTCCACCTTGAATATATCCGTCATTTGTAATGATATAGAAAAATCTTATGAACGAAACTTACACGGTACAAAGGGGGGCATATTGTGACATAAACATTTTCTGCGTGGGTGGAGGCATAGAGGACATTTCAAGGTCATCTGGATTTTTTTAATGGAAATACCTACTTTCTGTATCATGAATCGATAGACTATCGAAGTCTGAGTAAAAATGTGTTGACCTCCGTATGTCCTAAATCTAGTAGTTACCGAGATATTATCGAAACAATTTTCATTTTTCTTTGGATAATATTTCGTTAACTATTAGGTTTAGGACATATGAAGGTCAACACTTTTATACTCACAATTTGGTACTCTATCGATCTACGGTGTAAAAAATAGGACATTCGATTTAAAAAAATGAAGGTGACCTTCATATCTCTAAAAAAAATGACATAAAACCAAAAATTTTTTTGGTTTCGTATGGGCCCCATTTTGCCATTGAACTTTGTCCTTCAGACATTTGACGTATCTGTAAAAGCAACAAATATATTTGAGGTGTCAACGTTAGGTGACTCACCCTGTATATAAATTGTCTACATCAATTTCAACGAACAGTAACGAGCATTCAGTTCGTCAGGAAACGCATCCACTGTGAACGCAGCCTAAAACACGTCTGTCTCTTTCAAAGTACCGTTGATCGGAGCTCGTGAAGGTGTTAAAAGGTTTTACAGCAAATTAATTACTTTATCCACTGATCAGATTGTGTAAATCATAAAAGATGACGAAAAATTCAAAGATGACAAAAATCATTGTCGAGAATGATGTACGAAAGCAGCATTATCCTTACAGACGACCCCGGCGCCGCGGCCGAGCCCTCAGAAGTCGCAGATTCTTGGAATGCCAGACCCGACACGATAGTCCTTCCGAAAGTTCTGATAGTCCTGTTGAGAATCCTTAGATTGACACGTCCTGCGTTTGTATCTCCTCTCGTTCGTCCTTTTAAAATCTCTCCTTTGTACATTTTATTACCAACGGGATGTTCAGCGAAGGAAATCTAACATTCTGCTTGCGTTGGTCTTTCAGTTACGGACGTGAGTACGCCGATCCCTACCTTGGACATGGTATTGGACCAGTTGCCGGCTATGGGGTAAACATTTCATCTACTTAACTATTTACCTTAACTATTTCATGCATAAAATCCGCAGTCCAATAGCAGTTTTTCAAACAATTATTCTACAAATTGATCGAAAGGTTTATAAACTAGACTGCGGACCTTTGTGCAAAATAAAAATGTTTTGCATTGATTGTGGGAAGCAGGAATAATATAAGAATTGATTTCATCCCTTAACGACTTTGCTACGTTGAAAGCAACATTACGACATTCAGGAATGTTTTAAATCTTTCACTGTTTTATATTTCGCACAATCAATTTCTTCATAAATGCATAAAATCCGCAGTCCAATTAGCAGTTTATCAAAAAATTTTTCTACAAATTGATCGAAAGGCTTATAACTAGACTGCGGACCTTTGTGCAAAATAAAAATGTTTTGCATTGATTGTGGGAAGCAGGAATAATATAAGAATTGATTTCATCCTTTAACGACTTTGCTACATTGAGAGCAACATTACAATATTCTGGAATGTTTTAAATCTTTCACTGTTTTATATTTCGCACAAGCAATTTCTTCATAAATGCATAAAGATCCGCAGTCGAATTAGCAGTTTATCAAAAAATTCTTCTACAAATTAATCGAAAGGTTTATAACTAGACTGCGGACCTTTGTGCAAAATAAAAATGTTTTGCATTGATTGTGGAAAGCAGGAATATCATAAAAATTCATTTCATTCCTTAACGACTTTGTTACATTGAAAGCAACATCACGACATTGTTGAATGTTTTAAATCTTTTACTGTTTTAATAACAATGCTGGAATTATGTTGTTCACAGGCGACAGTGTACAGGGGCAGCTACAACAGGTTCACGCCATACTAAGGGCCGTGAGCACAGCGAAGCGCGAGCCTTCCAAGTACACACACCGTTATACTCAGCAACAACATGACCAGAAATCGACACAATCATCATCGTCATTCGCCACCGATCACGTTAATCACCCCCCACGAAGCGAATACGCCTGGATCCTCCGTGCACGCTGACGCTGAAGCCTCTTAGGACCGAGTTTTAGACTCTCGTCGACGCGGAACAGTCACCTATCTATCAAAACAGGAGAGCTCTGAATACCGGCGATCACTCCGACCACGAAGACGCCTTTCGACTATCAGAACAATTCCCCGGCAACCGCTGAACAAAATCGCTTGGCCATCCAAAACCGAAAACCAGAGAAAATGAAAAAAAAGTCAGCGAAGATCATAGAAAAGCAGAGGAAACATCAAAAAAAGAATCCCCGAAGATCATGGAGGAAAGCGGAGGAGCTATCAGAGGAAAATTGAAGAGAAGCGGTTTTGGGCGAGGTTTCGAAGGCTCTTCGGGTTCGGGGGCCTCGATTGTCCGTCGGGAGCGTCTGCGAACCTTCTCCGATCGATAACCGGGCGCCAGGGACACCGTGAAAATTGACAAACCGAATTAGCAGACAAAGAGGATCGGTCGAGCCGGGTTATATCTCGATCTGGACGAGCCGGGGAAGAGAAACGCGACGATAATCAGAGAAAAATCATCTAGAAACGTTCGTGAAGCGTCCGTGTTTCCTGTCCGGGCTCGAAGATTGTCTCGAGTCCGACACCGGCAGCCATTCGAGCACGAGAATGATCAACAGCCGGTCTGACGTGTGTACATAAACTGTATACATACGTGTACATGTATGTATTCGATCCGATCAATGATCTCTCTAGAATTCGTATTGCGACTGATAGGAGTTTGTTCTGGCAGCGCGGCCGGTCGTGGTTTTCAGCGACGAATGAATTTATTGTATCATATTCTCGTATATTTCTTGATCATAGTTTTCTGTGAGGGGGTAAAAAACAAAAAGAATGAATTTTGTATATAATTCGTTTTCGGGTGGGTTTTTTTTAGAAGAGATCAAACGCATTATTGTTTTTCTTTATTGTTCTGTCGTGCGCGTTCGAGATTCCTGCAGAGATGGCTGCCGGGAAGGAAATGTATCACTTTGGTATAGCAATCGGTGATCCGAAAATAAGAGAGAATCGAGTGGAGACACTTTTTAGGTAGCTAGCCCGGCGATAGTCCGAAGAAAACGCGAGAGGAAAACGGTGGAGCAGTGTGATCGGTAGGGTTTCTATGCCAAATAACGTGTGAACGCGCGCGTTGTATGTGTTTGCGTATGTGCGTGTGCGTCTGTGTGTATGCGTGGTTTGTGTGTGCGCGATGGAATAGAAAAATCATCTTGGAACACCGTTGATTCTGCTCTGAACAGGGTCTAGTCAAGACAGAAAGCAATCTATGCTGGTTTCTAAGACCAAAACCGAAACGCAACCCTGTTTTTCTTTAATACTCACAGTCTCGTTTACGGTCTAATTCTATCGCTGACGCTCGACGAACCTTGGTAATTGTCTTATCAAGAATTCTAAGAGCGATCGGTGATGTTCGAGACCGGACGAGACTCTCCTGCTCTCTTATTTCGTCGCTCTTTGTCGGGAGAACTGAAAACCACGTGGAAAAACCTTTTTAATTGTTACTTTAACTCGTCTCGAACCTGTGATCGATTCCTCGAGGTCGATCGTTATCTTAACGCTTTTTAACGGTTTCCTTTTCATCAATTTTTCGGTAGCGATTACAGTTTTACGAAATCATTGTTCATAAATCATAGCTTTTCAGTGTTTCGTTCGATTTCGAAGAACTTTCCAGAAAAGTCGATCAGCACGGAAAGAATCATTTTGCAACCATTGGCAGCCCAGCACATTAGTTAATCATAGAGACTGCCGCGATTAATGATCAAAATCCGACTGAAAGTGATCGAACAGTCTCTCTTTAAGTTCCTCGTCTCCAATCGTCGTTTACATTTGTTCATTCGTAGCTTGTTCATTAGTTCTTCACCCCGTTGTTCTTCCATCGGACTCAGTTCTCGCGTTAAGGGATGAACCCGGAAGACAGTTTCAATTTTAATTAAGTTCCTCGATTCATATCAGTCCGCGTTCTCGATCACCAACCTTCCCACTATCACATATATATATATTTTCGATCGAATCGAAGACGAACCTCACACACACACATACGTACACAGATAATATACACAAACACACATACACAATACAGAGTACTCCTTTGCGGGGGTAAACGCGAGAGGGAAATGGTACGCACATTGAGCCGAGTGAGTGATAATCCCTGTTAAATTCTAGTTAAGTGGAGATTTATCGTAATAAAAGTAAATAAATAAATAAATATATATATAAATATATTAGAAATATATATTATATATTAATATATTATATATATACAATAATATATGTAATAATTAATATATAATAATTATATATATAATAAATATATATATTATATATAAATATTATATATATAAATATATATTATATATATATAAATAGATAAGCCGTGTTGCGTGACTCAATGTGAAAAGAGCGTAAATGAGCGAGATGCGAGTGTGTGTCCTGAGTGAAAGAGTGCGACAGAGATAGCAACGAGAACAGGAAGCAGCGACAAATCGCGTGCGTGCAAATATAGAAGCAAACAAACAAAAAAAAAGAAAGAAGAACAAAAAAGGGGATATACAAAACTACACAGAGAGTTGTGTGTGAAATAGCCAAATACGACAAGGACGTTCTTTATTTTTCTTTTTCATACTCTATCTCTCTCGATCTCTATCTCTCTCCGTCTGTCTGTATGTCCGTCTGTCTGTCTGTCTGTCTGTCTGTCTATCTTTCCCGACTCTAGTTTATGTTTTCCTCGATTTTCCGTTTTCCTTTAACTCTTATTTACCACATAATACAATAGATCGCGCGCGTCAGGTAGTTCTGTCGTCGGCGAACCGTTTTACATTTACGTTTCCCCTCGAATTCTAATCGATCGATAGGCGATAGGTAAACTAGGCTATAGTCGTCGACGTAGACGTGTTCCCCGTCGTCAAAGGGGCACGGCCGGATCGAACAAAAACAACCATACTCTCGTTTTCTTTCTTTCGTGTTGCGAGCGCCGCCGGTACACGTGTAAATACGACAAAGAGAAACAAAATTCGACGAGACTGTATGGTTCGATCGAATAGTCGAGCACAAAGAAGAAGAGGAGAAAGAAGAAGAAGAGATGTAGTAGAAGAGGAAATAGTAAAGAAAACGGAATGCTAAGTATAATGATAAATATAGAAAAAGAATCACCGGGGGAAACGGGTGCACCCGGCGCGCCAGTTTTTAGGGAGAAAACTAAATCGACTTTCGAGCAGAAAAACTCCGAAGATAAATGATACCGCATACTCATGATTCTTGTAAACATTAAATTAACGAGCGTAGATTTTAAAGGAGACTACAACAAATGGTAAATGCTAGTGATACGAGAACCGAGAGTGTAGTCCCGCGAGGCCCCGCTCGCGAGAATCCTGTGATCGTTCTTGCAAAACGATTCGCTGTTTTTGATCGACGAGAAACCTGCCACGGTCTCGTTCCTCGGCGAAACAGGAGACGTTTTTACTTACACGTAAGGGTTTCTAGGACCTACTTGCTCGAGAAACGAATGATATTAGAAGAGGAATGACAGTTGATATTAAAGATAAGATTATGATCGTCCGTTCCGGAGGGACGCGTGGCAGGTCCCGGGCAGCCAAACGTGACGCACGGCTATCCCTGTATATTGTACACTGTAATTACAATTTATACTTACTCGTAATCGATACCTTTATCGATAGGCTATTACTACTAGCGGCTAGCGTAAGGTCAAGCTCAAATTCTAGGCGAGACCCAAATCGTCTTCGCGTCTTATTCTTCGTCACGAGTGCACAACTCCCTCTAAACTCCCCGAATCGAGAAACCTTACAAAAAGTATCACAACGATCGTTCTTCTTGCTCTTCGCCAGGTCGTATCTTATCGGTTACCCCCGTCGATCACGCAGGCCTATCGCACCTTCATTTTGTCGATGGATTTTTACGGCTCTCCCGGATAAAGAACCTTCTTCCTCCTTTTTCTCTATTTTATCGTACAGCCTCGTTCCACGACGGGAGAAGCCATCACTCGCGGAATTGGCAAAAATATTTAGCACATCGGAGCGACCCGTGGCGATTAGTCTTGAACCGTAGAATTGTATAATTGTTGAGAAAAGTTGTCTCGAATTGAAATGTAATTTAATGATAGAGCTCCTTTTGTACGAGGGCTGGGTTTGGGGATGAACTCCGGCACCTGGGTCGAGTTTTAATAGTTCAGGCTTTGGAAAGAATTGTATGAAATGGTTCTATTCAATCCAGTTGAAAATCAGTCAGTTTTATTCGTCGAGAAAATAGACAGTTGTACGATTGACATTTACTAGATGCATTTTAACTGTGTGCTCGTCAATGTTTGCCATTTATTAAACACAGTATGGTGCATTATCATAATTCATTAATTTAATTATTCTGCGTTACGTTCATCCTCTAAACATCCAACCCAGTGCTCGTTCTTGTACAAAAGGAGGTCCCGCGGGTTAGGTCTAGGGATGGATAGATTAGGGTAGCATCCATTCCCGCGAAGTTGTCTCGACGCTAATAAAGTTAGTCTTCTAATTAACGAGTTCAAAGCGCTAGAACTAGAATCTCGGAGCCGGCAGATTTAACGCTAGACGTACCGCCAACTACTACAGTTTCTTTCTCACTAAACTAATAGAAATCGAAGCGAATCGAGATCCCCATAGAACCTCTATAACAGATAGAATCAGTCCTCGTGTTCCATGAGAAAGTTTACCAAGTGGATTCTTCAAAAAAACTACTTAGATCGAAACTCTTGTTAACTAAAGAAAAATAGTAAAATCGTCACGGACCGTTACGACGGTACCCCATACAGGACGACACACAGGGGAGCAAGAAGAAAGAATCTCCTCGTTCCCGAAATCCCCATATCCATCTTGGTTCCAGCAGTACGCCCGATTCAAGCAGCTCTAGCGGGAATAATCGCAGTGTAAAATAATCCTCGAGATGATACGATGATACGCACCGTAACGTTATACATATATAAATATTATTGATATAATAATACAATTAACGATTATGAAGCAGTAAAACGGGATTTAAACGACAACAGCAGAAAAAAAAGAAGAAGCAGCAACAGTAAGAAGAAGAAAAAGAAGCTAGACGAGAATACATTGACTAAACGTAACGACACATCTTACGAGCAACATATCCTAGCGTACTAGGCGGGGAGGTAGGCGTACGCTCGAGATCCTCGTCGCGGACTCATCGTCGAAATGTTGTCTTTTCTCCCTCTATCTGTCTCTCCTTTGCTCTTCTATCTATCCCGTCTCTCGTGAACGCACACTTCCGGTTCGACACAGAAAAAATGAACTCGCGAAAGACGAGTCCGCTCCGCGCGGGATCTCGAGAACGACAAACGTCGCGCGCCCTTGAAACTTTTCATCCCTCGAATCGCTCGGGGTAAGGGCTGGCGATGCGACACTAAAATAAGGGATGTTCCATGACATTAGGGCGAACAAACACGCCGACAAGTTAAATTAAGTCGAAAGTCGTAGCGGTGTGCGAGCGTAAGCGAGCGGAGATCGACGTGACCGTATGCGAAGATCCCGCTTCGATCAATCACGATCCTTCAGCCGTTGTTAATCGCATACACGCGACCCTGAAGAAGCTCATCTCACTCTCTCCTCTCTGTCGAGGGTCGCTTGTACACGGGAATTAGAAACGCAAATTGTACATACACATGCTCGAGCAGGCGATATTATTGTATTCTGTAGAGACTTTGTTTTTAACGCGCGGAGATGATTAGCGGACGCTTGAACAATTAGTTATGATCGCGGCTGAGGGATCGGTGCTTGAGATCGCGGGAGATTTTGATCTCGATGATCTAGAGAGAATAGAAAGCGTGTGAGAATTACCGAAAAATGAATTGAAAAATTGTCATGATTGCAGGGAACGTCGTGAATGATCACGCTAACGCCGCCACACACCTGTTTTTTTTCGCTTTCCTCGCAGTGTACACCGGATTCGCGACCGGAAACGCTATAAAATGATCGTTTAGCATGATCGATTTCGATTCCGCTCGCGAATCCCTTCCTCAGGAGCTAAACGGCCGTGTATAGTGCGACCGTTCCGCGCAGGAGAATGTTACATTATAATACACACGTACACAGACACAGCCACACACATAGAGGACACACGCGAAGCGAAAATGTCGACGAGATGAAGATAAGGTTAACAAACAAAAAAAAAATAATAAGTAATAATATAAAATGAATCGGAAAATCGAGACACGTCAGGTATATAAATGTATGTACGAGAGAACAAGGATACGATCAACTCCAACTTTAGTTGCAAAATAACTGATAGGAGTACACACGAGGTGTCGTTCAGGAACACCTTTATCATTGTCTGATTTGATGATATTTTGTAAGTCTGGACCAGTTGTTAGGTTCTTATTACTCCCATAGCGACTTCTTATGGCGTATTTTCTCTGTATATTGTCAATGTTTATTATTAAATATTTTTCAAATAAACTGACCGCGCGTTGTCATTCAACAACCCCGACACTAGAGCGAGAAATAGAATCTTCCGAAGAGATCAACACCGTCAGAAATAGAACAAGAAGATTCCATTCCTCAGCATCCGCTTTACGAACTCGAGACTTTCGGTGCTTTGTATTCTGTGGGATAGGCGTGTTCTGTTTCGAGTGGAGTTATTATCATTTTCCGTTTCACCAAATTCTGTATTTTTTTCGAAATTTTACTGAATGTTTGGATCAAAATTGTTGGGAGAACCCCTATTATCAGAAAGTAATAAATCGTTAATGAACCTTTATTATCGATCCTTGTCCTTTATCCAAGCGACGTATTCCCTTGATGTGTTTATATAAGGCTATATGGTGCTCCGTTTTCGAAGAAGAAATATTTTTATGAATGTAAGTATACCCCACCTTTTCATCGTATGGGTCTTTTGCTATCGTGTCACTTCAACAAAAAGGGACAAGTTAAAATAAAACTAAGGGATATATAAACAAACAAACAAGAAAGCGAGCTAATAAAAACATGGTAAAATTAGAGATCTTGGTTTCGAACATAAAAGAAATACACTGAATTAAATTCATAAATGGTCAAGTAAGTCTAGATTTAAATTCTCTGTCAATAAATCTAAATACATGCTCTGCACTCGGAAAAAAGTAATTGTCCTGATATTAAATTAATTCTTACTCCTAAATTAAAATTCTAGGTTCAATTTTTGACCAGAAATTATCGTGAACCAAACATCAAATCTTTGAAAGGTGATTGTATGCAAAGGATAAATATTATCAAAGTAATTTCAGCTCAAAAGTGGGGTGTTAGCAAAGAAATTATAATTCTAACATAGTAATCCTTAATAAGATCTAAACCAGACTACTTGCATAATTTTTAGAACACTGATATTAATTTATGTATCGAGACTATGGTTTCACAAATTCCGTGTTGTCGGGCAACAATAAATTTAATCATTATTAAAATAAATGATCTCGAATAAAAATCTGCTAGCTTTAAAATATTCAGAAGTACATTATGTAAGAAGGTTTGGGAACGACCCTAATATTTTTTTAGGGTGTTTTGATGAGAGAAAGCAGCAAGGAGTCATCTTTTCTGGGAAAGGCTGCCGGTTCTGATGAAAGAGCGTCTTCCGCCGCCGCCTGGCCCTTTTTTCTCGGCACTGAGTCATCGAATCATCGCGCACATGGAATTACCATTCGCTCTCCTCTTCGACATTCGGCCTCTCATCTGTCAGTAGTCCGCAGACCGTCAGCCAGGAAAGACGCGTGTACTTGGCTCTGCGGTCGGTCCATGCGCACGTGCGTGACCACGCGTGATTCGCGAAATCGAACAAGTGGTTACCACCACCTTAAACCTTGCATTATCTCCAAGGGTGCACTCTTAGGACTCGTTCACACGAACGTACCCCTTTCTGCTGCTTTCTAACTGACAAAACTCGAGACAGAGAAATCACAATCTTTTTCAAATCGAATCCGGAAGTGAAAGATCGAACAGTTTATCTCTCCGAGAGATTTCTGTCTTTTCAATATTTTAGTGGACACCACTGGCTTCATTTAGAATAGCAATAAATTGAGGAAGAAAAGTATTCCATCTTTAATCAATATTTTGAGTAATGCGTACGAAACTTGTCGTTCAGTTTGTATGTTGCTATAAATTGCGACACGTTACAGTTGAGATCAAATAGTGCAATTCGAGTGGGTATGCGACTTAAATCGACTTCTCGTTGTGATCATATCATCGGTTGCCGATCTATTGAAGCCGCATCATTATTATAGAAAGGTAACTAACATTTTAGAGACATCGCGAATAATTGTGTTAATCTTGCTCGATAGCATTGCGGTACATATTGACAGTGATTCGTTGCGAGAAGCTGAATAATAACATTAACATTATACACGCAAGCTTCTTCTCACAGAGCCTCGAGTATTCAAACTGAGAAAAACAAACTAACTACGCAAATACACGTGTAACGAGGTTGCGCTTCGCCTAAGAAAATGAACCGTGAAGTGACAGGTTGACAGCGCCTAATCTACTGCTAAAGTAATTGTAAGTCAAACAAGTCGATAGGTTGCCAACCGTCAGGGTTATCATGCAGACAGTTTCAGTTCGCAAGGATTGAATTACCAAAATGTATTTTATTGAAAAGACTTATTTTAACCCTCCGAGGACAGCGGAACACGAATCTATTTTCACTGAGAGTACCAAAATCGTCATTGAATCAATCATTTATCGACGATTAAATTGAACGAATATCGGTTATATTAGAAACTGCAGAAAATTATGGGAAAATATCAGAAATAGAAAGAACCTAAAAACTTCTACAGGAAGTAGCTTGAAGAATGTACAGAGGACATCGATTAATCAGATCCCGATTATAAACAAATATGTGTTTAAATATGATTATATTATAAAGGAAAATAAATTCTCAAAAATACAAAATTTATTTTGGAATATATTGTATAATTTTAATTAAGTTCCTCGGGTCTCGATTATCTACCGGGCCTTAATTTTGATTATATGAGAGGATATATACTAATCGATTTAAGTTTTTATTAATTTTTTTTATTATTTCAATATGTTCGATAATTATAAGTCCTAATATTTTAAGAATTTTATTAGGTTGAGATGGGTTGGGGTTAATTTCTTATTGTTTAGTTATTTATTATATCAAAATAGAAGAGCTCATAATTCTGGAATATTAACAATTCTTTGTAATCGATTAGAAGATGTTGGATTATTATTATTAATAAGAATAAGTTCATATTTAGGATCATGAAATTTAATATTATATGATTTAAGGGTAATAATAATATTTTATATATTAACTTCAATTATTATTAAAAGAGCTCAAATACCATTTTCTCTTCGATTCCTATTTCTTCTTTAGTTCATTCTTCTACTTTAGTTACTCCGGGAATTTACTTATTAATTCGTTATAATTATTATTACTTCTAGGAGTATAATGTTTATAGCTGGTCTGATAGCAAATTATGAATATAATTTACAGAAGATTATTGCATTATCAACATTAAGACAATTAGGATTTATAATAAGAGTTTTAGGTATAGGAATAGTAGAATTAGGTTTTTGTTATTTATTAACTTTTTCCTCTCCCGATCAAATCGGTTAATCGAGGTCCTACTGTACTTTTAAAAAAAATTAATCAATTTTAATTTTAATAGAAAAGGTCCTTATTTTGTCCTGATTCGTGTACAAATTCCAAATTTTTCAAATGGCACTGGCAAACACCTGCTTATTTTCGGATAAACATCCTCAATCTTCCTCGACCCTTTCCGATGGGTTTTCCAAGAAATAATCAAGCTAGAAATATATCATAGAACCAGTTTTCGACGGGAAACGCGGAAAGGTCGATGAATCTTGAGGCCACGTAATCGCGGAATAATGTAAATATGATATAACGTCGTAGTCTGCTTCGTTACCAGCTAAGAGAACAATATGAGGAGCGACACGTCCGTGGCATGACGCACCTGTCCGTCCTCTGGCATACTGAAGAGAAATCACTAATAGTAACCCGGCTCTCAGAAACCGTGAACGGCCAAGGCCACAACATGTGATCGATGTGACCTGTACTCTCTCGGATCCGTGGAAAATCGCGCACGGATCAGCTTTATTAAAAAAAACGACGCGACGTTTCGGTAGCGATCCATTTTGCAAAGGGAGCCGCACGCGAATCGCGAACAGTGACATAACAGAAAACTGAGGCAACGAAGTAACCGTATAAATTATGCTAATGCGAGACGAGCTGATGGAATTCCGACCAGGCGACACGTAAGTCTAGCCACTTTGTATCGCTCGCGAACACTTTTAAATTCAAATCAATCGCTCGCGCGCGGCGTCGTTAGCTTGATCATGTTCGCCGGGGAATGATGGCGGGATCGATTTTCATACTCCTCGAGGTTCGCAGGCGTGGGACAGGCTGCGGATGTTTATGCGATATCAAAATTGACTGCGTTCGTTTCGAGAAACAGCAGTCAGAAATTTCTGAAATTCTGTAACGCTGAACTTGCCACAAATAAATATCTGATTTCACTGTCCAACAAATTTCAACTTTTTTTTTGTATTTCGATTCCCACTATACGATTCTTATAGTGTTTTTCGCGGTGATTCCGAATCGCGCTGTCCGTAATTTTTCTCCTAGACGTACAGTTTTTGAGAAAATTGTTTTAAAAAAAGACGTGTTTTCCAACTTTGAACAAATATTGTGATGTTATTATAAAAAATATGGAATTGTTCTTTATAGCAACAGATTCTGTAGACTTTTCCGAATCCAGTAATATCCAATATTAATACATTATGATTGTTTAAACATGTTTAAACAATCATTGAAGACGAAGAGACACCACTTTTGCACCAATTTTTGCGGATATTTTTTAATTTATCCAAAAAAATAAAGGTCCAGCGGAAAATCGAACTATACCACTCGGTAAAGCAGACTTTTATCTTGAGAAAGCACCCTTTCAAGTTTGCATGGTCGACGTTTTTTTCGAACCAGAAAGCAAAATTTCTTCGCCCGACATGAGTTGCCGTCAGTGGCGCTCACCACTAGAACGGGCGTTCCACGGGATACGGCGCGGCGCAGCGAAACATGTTTAAACATGTTTAAACAATCATAATGTATTAATATTGGATATCACTGGATTCGGAAAAGTCTACAGAATCTTTTGCTGTAAAGAACAATTCAATATTTTTTATAATAACATCACGATATTTGTTCAAAGTTGAAAAACATGTCTTTTTTTAAAACTCAATTTTCTCAAAAAGTGTACGTCTAGGAGAAAAATTAAGGACAGATTCGGAATCAGCGCGGAAAACTCTATAATAATCGTATAGTGGGTATCGAAATACTTTTTGGCTGTTGGACAGTGTTTTCTTATATAGTTTTATATAGTTTTCTTATACATATAGTCTGTGTCACGGTTGTTAGAATTGCATACTTCACAATAGGTTTAGCGTTAATCTATCGATTATGTCTAATAACTAGACTGCGGATCTTTATGCAAAATAAAAATTTTCTGCATCGATTGCAAGAAATAGAAAATAAATCGAATGTTACTTCTTCCCTTAATGATTTTAATAGAAGAGAAATCATAATAATATATCGACATCTTCAATTTTTACGATTTTCCAACAATTTCGAATTTCATCTACTCAATTTTCCTATAAATGCATAAAGATCCGCATAAATGCATAACGAATAAAATTTGGAGACTGCCATTATTAGAGTAAGTGACGGAGCCAATTGTTTCTATTAATTCTCGTTAATCCTTTCAAGAGCAATCACGCCATTTTTAGTATCGACACTTCCAAGATCAAAAAGACGTACGAAGAGAACAAACGAATTATTTCAATAGCATTTTATTCTTTTTATTAGCCTTTTTAAAGGACAATTTAATTAGAATCGCAAGATTGTACAAGATCGAACAACGATCGTGATACTAATTAATTAGTTGTGCGCGCATCGACATCGGGGAACGCACAAGGAAAAATTGAAAGAAGACATGTCGCATAGCTCCCGGTCATTTCGTGGCCTGTTAATTAGTTTCGTGGGCCGTAAATGTCGATAGACCGTAATGTGGTCATTAAAATTTATTGTTTGCTGGACGGTAGTATCAATAAACGTGTCTCGAAACCCGCAGCGTATCCTGGGAGGATCTAATGCGTTCGCAATATTCTTCTCACGATGGATGAGCCGAGTCGTTGTCGAATTTTTGAACAGTGACACCGTCGGTATAATGGCAACTGGTTTTTCAGTCGACTCTCCTTATGGGAAAGCCGTACGAATTCTCACGAACAATTAAAAGCTCTGACGAAGCCAATACCAGACGCAATTTAATTCCAACGACGCACGAGAGTTCGTTGATTCTTGATGAAGCTTAACACTAAATTTATTAAGGGATCATGAGGTCACCATGCACGTGACCACGGTCACGATCAAATGAAAATCGATAGGAAAATCATAGTGCATCGGAAAATTTTTAATCGAAACATTCGGTTCGCTGGTGAACGCATTTAACGGCCGCATTTTTATCGAGCGTATCGATAGTTATCCGAGCGTGAGATATTTTTAGTGAGCATACAAAAAGCTCGTTGTTCAGCTGCGAACCATTTCGGGAACCGCTGGACCGCTTACTCGCGCAGAACTATTTCCTGTGACGCGTTTGCAAACAATAGCAGCGCGAATTCTCGCGGAAAATACATTTCACGGTCATCAAAATCACCCGATCGAATCCGCTTTGGGGAACAAGCGTCGGCAAACGAATCTGAAAATCACAAATCTAAAAAAACATAGTACAAGTACTGTGAAAAATAAATATTTTGAGAAAGCTTGCTTCTGTAAACATTTGATTCGTAAACATTGCTGTTCAATGAAGCAGTTTATGCGACAGAGAACTAACCAGGAATTTGTTTTAAAGTCTATTGCTAGCACCTGCTACGAGATACAGGAACGAATATTTTTAGGCAGTCGCGAGAAAAATGAGTGGGAACAGCGTTCGAGAACTCTCCTGAGAGTCAGAGATAAAAATGGAGTTCTGCAAACGGCACAAGCTGCTGCAGATCTTGCCGCGACCCGGAAGACGCATCGTGTGGTCCTGGCGAACTGAGAATGGCACGATCTTCAGGATCACCGGGAAAGATCGCTCGGAGGACTGTCCGATCGAGATACTCAA
This sequence comes from Lasioglossum pauxillum, assembly GCA_933228785.1. NCBI lineage: Eukaryota > Metazoa > Arthropoda > Insecta > Hymenoptera > Halictidae > Lasioglossum > Lasioglossum pauxillum. The sequence continues at coordinate 16,054,752 of OW121700.1, forward strand.
CATTCTCGTACCATTGATTGCTATTTTCGTGGCGTTGATCGTGTTTCTGCGGCACAAATGCGGCAAAAGGCACAAGTGAGTCTACGAAACGATCACCGGATCGAAATTTCACTTTCACGATTAGAAAATTAATCCTGCATGCAAATCAGAAATTCATGGAACTTTTTTTACAAAAACTAACGCTTTAACACCTGGCGATTTTCAGATAAAACCGGTCAATGTGATTAGTAGACTGCAGATCTTTATGCAAAATACAAAATTTCTTTCCTAATATGTTTAACAGGTTGAACACAATACAACGGTATTTTTAAATTCTTCTAAGCGTTGTACTGTTCGAAATGATGCGCACTAATTTTTGTCATGAATGCATACACGAGAGTTTTAGCTTAATCTAGGATGATTAACAATGCGTAAAACGCTCTTGGAGAAACCTATGTCGCTATCAAATTGTGTACACAGCTTCACCGCGTTGCAACAATGTTTAACAACAGGATTAAAATTATGTTTAACGTCCTGTATCTGAAAGTCTACTGTATCATGGTAAGTCTAAGCGGGTTAAGATAACAGTGGTATCTCTCCGAGGGTGTCTTTGTAAACAAAAGGTTTTTTCGTGTCCAGAGTCGCGGGCGATTTCGGTGGACTCGATTCCGATGGAAACCGGCAACGGGTTTTTCAATTCTCGAGCCCGTGCGATGTTTAACTTTCTGTGAACATCTTCCGAGGGTATAGCTTTCTAGGTTTCGTAGGGATTAGAGCTCGTTCCGAGGGTATTAACGTTTCGGTTGAGTTTGTACTTTCAGTCAGCGTGGGCCACGCGGATGATTCGTTGCGTGAAGTTGTGTCGCGAGTTCCCGGATCTTCAGGGAATACCCGGGCCCAATTAGGACAACTTCCAATTGAACGAAATGTCTCCCGTTCGCCTTGGGATACTCCATGATTCAGAGGGCTGCGTTCTATTCAAACAATTTACTCCAATTATGACGCACGGGGACTACCGTAATTCACGCGTGCACAGTGACAAGCTCTTTGATTGATCTTTCGATTCGTAATTTACGATAAACCCTTTACACGTTGAACAATCTTTCTACGGATTGTCCCACAGAAAACAGACCATCTAATTACACTGTCCAACACCAAATTTGTTCCCTAATTACTGTTGGGTCCTTCGTATAGAGTTTTTTGTACTGATTCCAAATGTGTTTGTAATTTTTTTCATATACGCACAGTTTTTGAGGAACATGGCTTTGGGAAAAAACATATTTTTCAACTTTAAACAAATATTGTAGTGTTATCATAAAAGATATTTAATTGTTCTTTATAGCAAAAGATTCTGTAGACTTTCCCGAATACAGCGATATCAAATATTAATACATTATGATTGTTTAAACATGTTTAAATAATCACTGAAGGCGGAGAGACACCACTTTTGCACCAATTTTTGAGGATATCTTTCAATTTATCTCAAAAAATAAGGGTCCAGCGGAAAATCGAACTATACCATGCGATAGAGCAGACTTTTATCTTAAGAAACCCCGCTTTGAAGTTTGAAACGTTGACGTTTTTTTCGAACCGGAAAGCAAAATATCTTCTCCCGACATGAGTTGCCGCCAGTGGCGCTCACCATTACAACGGTCGTTCGCCGCTCCGTATCCCGCTCGCTGAGCCGTATCTCGTCCCGAGCGTCACTGGCGGCAACTCATGTCGGCCGAAAATATTTTGCTTTCTGGTTCGAAAAAAACGTCGACGATCCAAACTTGACAGGGTGGCTTCTCAAGATAAAAGTCTGCTCTATCGAGTGGTATAGTTCGATTTTCCGCTAGACCCTTATTTTTTGAGATAAATTGAAAAATATCCTCAAAAATTGGTGCAAAAGTGGTGTCTCTCCGCCTTCAGTGATTATTTCAACATGTTTAAACAATCATAATGTATTAATATTTGATATCGCTGTATTCGGGAAAGTCTACAGAATCTCTTGCTATAAAGAACAATTCAATATCTTTTATGATAACACTACAATATTTGTTTAAAGTTGAAAAATATGTTTTTTCCCAAAGTCATGTTTCTCAAAAACTGTGCGTATAGGAAAAAAATTACAAACAGATTTGGAATCAGTGCAAAAAACTCTATACGAAGGACCCAACAGTAATTAGGGACCATAAAAAAAATTGAAATTTGTTGGACAGTGTTATTATTAGATTGAACGAAAAGCAACTTCCCTTTTCACCTTTGTGAATTTTACGATGTCAAGCTTTATGAGAGTTTGTTTTATGAACATTTCTTTTATGAACTTCTTTAAAGTTTTTCTCATCAAATCGTTCCTCGATTGTTCCTCGATTGCTTCGCTTCCCAGAAACAGTATTGAAATCTTATTCAAATATTTACATACCAAATGAGTTCCACGTTGTGCGTATAATATTTCATCCTCGTCTGCAACAACTTGCACGAAACAAACATTCAATATGTATTTTTCACGCTTTACATTTTCGGAATCTGTAAAGATGGCGGATTGTGTAACTTGATCCAACACGATGTTCTCTAGTATTCCCAAAAAAAGTGACGCAACCGAGCGTGAAAGGGACTCGAATCAATTAACACATTAATTTACCGCACGTGTGCGCATTCTTGACGCGGCCTTTCCGAAGAATCTTAATGAAATAAGATGGCGGCCTGGTTGTCCTGGTTCATCCACCGGAAAATCAATGGCTGCCGCCACTTCCTGTTCGCTGCCATCTCGAATATCATCTTGGAGCTTCCATACGAACGCCTAATCTCGAGATAAAGTATACATTTTTCAACCTAACGAGGCTGGTTTTATTCCACCGAATTCATTCATTTAATAATTTCACGTGAAAACGCCTCTGCAACCTTAATCATCAGAAAATGGGGAATCTGAATGCTTAGGCTACATTCGGGACTTTTTTTCTACGAAGCTATAAAACATTTTATATTGCTAAAATTTTTTTGTACATTTTTAGTTACGTTTGAACGTGCTCCAAGAATTTTTCCGCGAAGGAAAGATAAAGATTAAGCCTATTGTTAGTTCTTTTAGAAGCCTGGAGCAATCGCGTGAATGATAATCGTTATCTTTTTAACCGACTTCGAAGAAGGAGGAGGTTACTTGATTCGATCTGTATGTGCCTTCTTTTCGCTTTTTGTATGTATGTTCACCAATTACGCCGAGATGGAAGGACCAATCGGAACGAAACCTTTTGCATCTTGTAGAGTATGTCCCCGAGGTGGTCCCGTGAAAAGAAATATTGCATTTTCTCATTCTTTGCGGTTTTTATTGCAAGTAACCAATAAAACCGAAAAACCATCCAACGGTGTTCTACAAATTCTGCTCGTTCCACTAAAAAGTGTGAAATAAAGAAGTTTTATAAAAAAAATTGAACCGACTTCGAAAAAACGCACGAAAAAATACACTAAAAAGTATGAAATAATTTCCATTTAATTTATGTGAATACACACGAACTTAAATACAATCTTTTCGGAGGCGGCGCAAAATTGAAAATTTTCCAAATGACAGATGTTGCTGAATATGATTTCATTGGAATATGGTGGACTTGGAAATCAGTAGGTGTGGGAAGAAAGATACAATAATATATGAGAGCAGGTAGAAGAGTTTAAGAATTTTCGTAATTTCCAGAGTTGAAAATTTTCAATTTTGCACCGGCTCTGAAAAGATGTATTGTATTTAAGTTCGTGTGTATTCACATAAATTAAATGTAAATTATTTCATACTTTTTAGTGCGTTATTCGAAGTCGGTTTCATTATTTTTTTATCCAAAAAACAAATTGGTAGTTCTTACGTAGTGTAAACTTTGCGTCCCCAGCGACAGAACCGTCGTCGAAACCGGAATGATTCTGCTCGTTTTTCGCTCGTGTCGAACGAATTGGATTATATTCTTCGTAATCCAAGAAAATGTGCAATGAATCTAAAAACTGGCTCGTGTACACGAACGCGTAATACATATCTGCGTGAACGAGGGATAGAACCGCTCCGGATCGCTCGAGCGGAAGTTGTCGGGCGACAACCTCGCGAAGATAAATTATTGCACCTACGGGGAGGAGGCTAATTAATTTCTTCGAACTCGATACGGTCGTGTACGCGTCGCGAAAAAATCCCGATCCCGTTTCGTTTCGTGTTTCTGATTACCGGGAAATTAATTCAATGATTTTTGCTCGCGGGGGAAATTGATAGACCGGCGTCCCGCGGATGATCGATCGATCGATCCCGTTCTAATTGTGCTTTAATAGACGCGGTCTAATCGCTACGTCGTCCGTGATCATCGTACGGTAACATAATGACTGTAAACGGCCAGTGTAAAATGCAAATTGACAGCGTAAAATTATCCTTACATTAGTAACGTTAGGTTTTTCGTATGTTGATAATGTAAAGATTTAATCGTGAAATTGAAATTTCGCAAGGTAGAGGAAATTAAGACAGAAATTGCTATTTTTTCATGTTTTCTGTAGAGTCTCCAGAGGGCTCCTTCCATTTCACACGACGAGGACATCGTTCTGTATATTGATCCTGCTCGTCCTTTTTGTGGAGATTTGTGAATCCTTTCTGACAACTGTATCGTTGTCGTCTATTTTCACAATTTTTGCGGTGTTTTCTTGCTGGTTCCTTCATCGGAGAACAGAGATTAATAGGGGTAATTACGGAGTCGCATTTTCGGCATCAATCTTCGCTGGCATTGGCTTGGCACGTGCCTGGAAGTGCTTTTACCTGTCCAGGTCCGTGGAAAAACAGCTCAGATCATTGGAAAACCCTTAATCGTTAAAACCACAGTGTCACGTTTATTTCTAAATTGACTTTTCAATTTATGCAGATACGGTTTGTCGATCGAACACGTTCGATTCGCGACGACCGCAACGTCCGCCATTTTGTGTGGTTTCTTCGCAGTCCTGGACGCTTATACACTCTATTTCGCAGTAAGTATTGTTGTTTAATATATCATTGATTAACTGAGGGAATTTTTAAACATCATCTTCCTAGCTGGATAAAATTGAACATTTCGAGAAATATGATTTGTGCAATGCAAAGTTTGATTAACGTTTAACCAGTTAACCCAGATTCTCGTTGATTCGGCCCGCCGTGTGTGTCTGCGAAAAGAAATGGAAACACGGCTTTCCACGACCTGTCCCGGCACATTTCTGCGCGTTTTTCGTCCGGAAACTTTTGCAGCGGCTTTGATGCGAATTTACAACGGGCCAGGGTTCCCGGTAACACGACTCTGAGCTGTTTCGCGAGAAGTATCTGTGGGAATTAACGACGGAGCGTTACAGCCTTATCGAGAAGAGCCCAGCTACACCCGGCAACCGGGCGCAAACATTTGTTTTACATTTGCTCAGCTTGTTTGAATAATAATGTTTATTATCGCGGCCCGAAAGGGAGAGAGAGAGGGCCGAGCTTATCGAGTGACCTAACGCGCTACTTTTCTACGACGCTCGAAACTAGATCGCAAAAATAGATGCGGAAAGCGTCTGCGTCGTTTTCGCGGAAATAAAACGAACCGAGAGAGTCGTGTTCGATTCTCACTAAACGCATCTCCCGTCCCAACCGAGTGACACCCAGTTAAATATTTGTCCGAGATCCTCAAGGTGCGATCTCTCTTTGACGGTACTCGGTTGGAGACGCAAAACAAAGATCTCCCATTAGACGCCATGCTAAATGCGATGCTGCTTTTTTTAAACGACTATAATGCTGGTCTGGTCGCGTGTTATCCGGCCCATTGTTTGCATTCCTCGCGACGACGCACACTGGTCCACGCTCTCGATCTAGCTGTTCATTTGGTAAAAAAGCAACTTGCCCAAATCGATGTTTACTGAATGTATATTGCTTCCTAAATGTTCATCCGAAAACGATGAAATTAATGAGATTTATTGAAAATTGTGATTAGAAGAAGCATTTAAAAATCAACATTTTATGAATCCTATTTGCCACCGACAAATTACCTCTTTTCTTATTTTGATACCCTGGAGAATCTATTTAATATTATGTATCCATTTTTGTTGCAAATGAATAGTATTTGTCTGTATTTAGAGTATATCCCTTGTACTAAGATTTAATATTTATAATTTATTGAAATAACAATGCTCGATAAACTAAAGAGAATCTTCAAAGTTTTCAATCTTAGGTAAAGGATATCTTTCGAGTCCCCCATGGGCCCTCATTGTATCAAAGTGCATTATTATCAGCGTTCATTTCTCTATGAAATCGTGCAAGAATCACATCCTGTTCGGTCCTGGTACACAAGTTATTATTGTTTAAAGCGTATGTATCGCCTGAATTGCGGCCAAGCCTCTGGCATTTTGATGATGCAGTCGAACAATTAATATTGAAAGATGTTGAAGAAAAAAGTAATGACAATAATGATCTGTCAATATAATATAGTATAATGTCAATTGTTATTGACATTTTTTGATAATGATTTTTTTTTATTCATAATTTTTATACAATAAAAATTATATTTTTGTTTTTTATAATTAATATTATGTTTTTCGCACAGTTTTAAATGAAATATTTATAATTATGTTTCTAAAATCCATTACTTAAAAAATGATTGATTATTGTGTTTATTTAAAACCTGAACCTGATTTATCAGACACTTCCGATAATCTGAGAAAAAAATGTTTTAAACAAAACCTAATCAACATTCAGTAGTCTACAAATTTCAATCGAAAAAATAAAAAAAGAAATTTTTAATGCATAAATAATTAAAGTCACCTTGAATTTTTAAAAGTCAATTTGTATCTTTGACTTCATAATATTGTAGCTGATATAAAAACAAATTCAACGACCTAAATTACTATACCTTTAAACTTTCAAATAGTGCTAAAAATATTAATGAACAGCTAGATCGAGCACGTGGACCAGTGTGCGACGTTGCGCTCTTGAGAATTTGTTTATTGCCATTCGTAGATCTCTCATTTTTAATGTAGACTGCTCTTCCACATAAAGTACTATTGAAAAAGTCCGCCACTGACGAGACCATTTGTCATTCTACTAACGTGTTCTTAAAATATCGCCAACAATACTGAATCTTATTTTCAACACTCCGTAAGCCACTTCGTTTTAAATCTGAGCGAACAGCATCAGCGAAGAGCTTAAGAAATGTATAAGATGGAGTGGGGTAAGTCCGTCTACGGGGCAAGTCCGTCAATTGGTTATTTTTATTATAATATGAACGAAATTTCTCTAGCTTGTATTTATTAATATAGTATAAGTTAGAATGAACTAATCGACATAGATGTCGCCCAAGAATAAATGAGTTTTCCTCGCTTAAATCAATCAATGCCGAACAGTCACGTGCGAGGTAAACGTACAACTTTGAGGTTACCCTGAACGTGCAATAGTTTACAAGTTATTCATATATTCTGTGTTGTTATTTTAGGTAAGTCCACCAAATATTGATGTATGTTTATATTAAATAAACCGTTTTTATTGTATTTTGTAAAATTTATTGAGAAGAACACTAAGATGCACTTGCCCCGTGAATATTACTACACGGGGCAAGTCCGTACTATCACGGTGGGGTAAGTCCGTACTGTATGGGTAACTATAAAACTAAACAATATAATTTAATGCAATAAGAAGCGTTTTATAGCAGGCTTGTTAATCATTATTTTCTTGCCCCGTAGCACTTGAAACAATGTTCGAAAGCATTTTTGAACTTTGTTTCAATATCACTGTATCCCCTTTTATATTTCAGCATAGAAGTACATTTTTGTTTAAAAATGGATAACTATAAAGCTAAAGAATATAATTTAATGCAATAGGAAGCATTTTATAGCAGGCTTGTTAATCATTCTTTTCTTGCCCCGTAGCACTTGAAACAAGGTTCGAAAGCATTTTTAACTCTCCGACACGGACTTGCCCCATTTCGGCGCAAGTGCGTCCTAGTTGACACTTTGTACAATAACCTATCAAAATGATAATTTTCAAGAAAAATTAGAATCCTACATAATACTAATTCATCAGTAATAACTGTGGCAAGAGTTTGATACCAAGAACGTTAAGTTTTTACATACCAGTCTGAAAATACATCAGTTTAAGTTTAAAGTCCAACTTTGCAAAAACCCCACTCCACCTTAACAAGACTGGAGTTGAAGGGACAACGAAACAATATTTGACCAATATTAAACATGCGGCTTCATTGCCCAGTTCCATAAAGGACTAACGCACAGCCGAACGATCAATCAACGGATCCACGGATTAGATCAAACATTTTCGATCAGGGGTGTGTTTAACTTCGAATGACAGAAGCAAGTACACCAGTCGGTGATCTCAGAGCAAGATAGATTCCAGATGCGAAGCATAAACAAGACCAAGTGGTGCAATGGTATGAGAGATTGAAGACTGGCAAACACCGAGGCGCTAGATCTCTTGCGATCAAATCTGAATGGAATTGCATTCCCATCGAGTCTGAGAAGAGTCCGGTTTCCCCGAGGCGATCGATTCAATTAAGAAATTCCCGCGACACTGTGATCCCCTCCCCTGTTAAATTGGCCGCGAACCAGACAGCATATTTCACGTCTAATTATAATCGCGTTAAGAGCACGCCGCGCGCCGGCTCGAGCCCGTCTTTCGATGGGCTGGCAACGCGCTCTCGTGATTCCAGACCCGAATAAATATTTCACGTGCATCCTCGCTCCTTGACCCACTAACTGCGAGTATGGCTGCTGGAGTGTTGCGAGCAGAACGCTCGAAAACCCTGAATTGGTCTATCCATCCGCGAAACATCTCTCCTCTTGCTGCAGACTAGGAGAAAGAGGAGATACTTGATCAGACAGGAAGAAGCCGGGACGAGGAATGTTTACAGGCACTCCGAGGCAACCTTTATCAGTAGAATCACCTTCCACTGGGTGGTCAAGCTGTTGTCGAAGGGCTACGATGCTCCGTTGGAGTGCCAGGACCTTGGCGAACTACCTGAAGAAGAATCCGCCGCGAGGCAGTTCGAGAAGTTCAAAAGGGTCTTCGAGGAAGAGACGGTAATAGACGAACAAGCTGTGGCTGACAGAGATCAGTGTTGGGCAAATTTTATTTTAAATAATAAATAAACGTGTGATTTTAATTGAAAATAATAACTAAACTTTCTATTTAAATAAATTATTATTTCTTATTTGCAAATAAAAGATTATTTATTATTTGGATTGAGATGGAAATCAAATATATAGTTTTTGGTCTTCTCTTATTTCTTGTATTTTGTATATACAATGAACGTGCGCGTTTTTTGTCTGCTACATATAGCAATAACCTTTTCAGGTATACCGCCAGTGGTCGGGCCCGTTCGAAGGGCCTGTCTATAAAAAAATACAATTTAATTTATTATTTGTCAATACAAATAATAATTGAAAGTATATTTGTAAATAACAATTAACTTTATTATTTTAAATAATTCATTTAGAGTTGCTCAAATAATAAATAACATTTAAATTTTTATTTAAATAATTATTTATTTAAATAAATTTATTTATTGCCCAACACTGACAGAGATTATTAAGGGGTAAATACCCCAATGATGGGGTTTTTCAATAGCCAAAAGCGCTAGATATTTCTTTTTATGCTGCCGAATAATGCAAATTACGCCTCGCAAACGTAAAAATAGGACTTTCGAGGGCGATCGCGGCCTAGATTGATCATTTACCTAGCGTTTTCACTACTGAAAAACTCCATCGTTGCATTGTCTACCCCATTAAAAATGATGAAACAATAATCTTGTAACTTCCAGTTGAAGAAAAAAGGACAGCTGTCCCTGTGGCGATGTTTCTGGAGGCGAGTATGGTTTCCATTTCTTATCGGAGGATTATTAAAGCTGTTAGGAGATGCTGCAACTCTCGTCGGACCGATGACCATCTCCAAAATCTTGGACTACATCTCCGTCACTCAGAACGGGACCAGTCACCGAGTCTATCGGGTATTTAACGCTTCAGATTCACCTCTTTTCCATGAATGTCTTCTAAAGCACCTCTGCCATTTCCAGAGCGCCATGACGTTCTCAGAGGTTCTCCAAAATGGCTACTTCCTAGCACTGCTGGCGTTCGTGTTCGCGCTGCTGCAGAGCACTCTGAGCCAGGCCTCCACTCACATCCTCTGCGTCGAGGGGATTCGTTTGAAGACGTCTCTTCAGGTACGTTCGAGCATCGAGCACCGATCTTGAATGGCTTCTATAATTTGATCTTACGTGGCAGGCATTGGTGTACGATAAGGCGTTGCGTCTGTGCTCGTGGAGCATCGACGAAGACTGCGAGAAAGACAGAGAGCAGCAAAGAAACCAGCAGACCGCAGCTGACATGGGTACCTTGACGAATCTGGTATCCGAGGATGCTTACAACGTCATGAGCTTCTTCTGGATCGGCCATTACACTTGGGCCATACCTTTGAAGGTACATTGAAGATCTGTAGCATCTGAAACGGTAGAGCTTGAAACAACTTGATTCTAGATCGCTGTGATAGTCTTCCTGCTCTACACGAAGCTAGGCATCAGTGCTGTAGTTGGTGCACTCTGTTGCATTTTCCTGGTCACTCCTATGCAATTGATGCTGGGGAAGAAGATGTCGGGGAACTTCAAGTCCGTCGCGGTACGTTTAATACTTCAAAGCGGGCCCCTAGACGTTCAATAATATTGTCAATGTAGATTGACAATAATATTGAAGCTCCCGTCACTACGCTTCAATAATCTCGTCAATCTAGCTATCAATACGGCGCACAGTGGGTTGAAACGCGAAAAACGCGAAGAAAAATCGTAATTACAAGAAATGCATTTTTGAAGCTACTTCTAAGTTTAAATGAATAAAAATGGTACAGTTTTATAGATTTTCAGGTGTTGAATTCAGAGCTGGAGAAAATAGTATTTTAAATAGTAAATAGTAAATAATCCCACTTATTTTACAGTGTCTGTACAACTTTGAAAATAAAATATTTTATTTGATGCAGTAATTTTTGAAAATAAAATATTTTATTTGATGCAGTAATTTTTGAAAATAGTAGTTGAAAATAGTATTTTATTTTAAGAATATTGAAAATATTTGGACTTTGCCTTTATTTTCAATTTCAATTTTAAATATTATTGCTCAAAATAATGATTCGCATTCAATAGGTATTGCGAACCTTTGAAACTTCATTTACTATCGAGTTTAAAATCTCGATTTCGTGATTTATTCGATTTTTCTGAACACGCAAGCGACTATATGTATAATTGCTACTGTTAGCCATCCAAAATGGAAATTACGATGGATTCCGAAAGATTTAAATGAAGAAAAACGTACTTTTATCAAAGAAACCGTATTAAATGCTTGGAAACAGATAGCAAATCCAGATTCAGAATCAAGACCTCAATTACTTTCACAAAACAAAGAAGTAGATGACATTTTTTCCTTTATATGGAAAAAGAAACAAACGATATCAGTCATACAAACATTGCAGAATTAGAATTATTTCAATATTTGAGCGATAGTGATACACGAATTGAAAGTATTGCAAATTACAAATACATGAAAACATTATTTTTAAAATACAACACATCTATTCCGTCCTCTGGCCCAGTCGAGAAACTTTTTAGCTTTGCTGGGCTGATTCTGTGTCCTCGAAGGATTACCCTAACAGATTCCAATTTGGAACGCTGCACCTTGTTGTATGCGGATAGCAGCAGTCAAACAAAAAAATAAAACGAAAATGTGACAAATTATATAGTTTCTTATATTAAGTACCATTTTTTCTTTAAATTATTGCTAAAATAAGAAATATTAAATAAGTAATACGATTTCCGAAAGTATTAGGTATAACGATGCAAAAAATAAAATATTCTGTTTTGTGTTTCAGATTATTAAAATACAAATATTTTATTTTGTGGATGAAATTGTTAAAATAGAAATATTTTATTTTGAGGTTCAGATTGTTCAAATAGAAGTATTTTATTTCGAGGTTCAGATTGTTCAAATAGAAATATTTTATTATGAGGTTCAGATTGTTCAAATAAAATACTATTTTCTTTAAGCAAAATAAAATCTAAAATATTAAATAGTATTTCAAATATTTTTTTCGCCAAATAATGCCCACCTCTGGTTGAATTCAAATTAATAATTACATTTTGCTTAATTCCAAATCCATAAAAGTTATATAAGGTTTTTTAGAAATGGTTTTCTCGGATAAGTAAATATTATTAATAATACTATATTTTTAAGTTATTATATGTATATTAAATTCTGTATAATTTACTTGATGTTAATCGCCGGATTCCATTATTGCCTTATGTTATATTAAATTCAGATTTGTTGGAAAATTTTTTAAATTCAAAATGTCAATATATGATTCCTCCTCAATTAAAATCATTAAAAGAAGAAATAACATTCCATTTAGTTTCTGTTTCTTGCAATCGATGTAGACTATTTTTATTTTGCGCGAGAAATCTTGCACAATGTCGCATCACTGTCTAGCGAGACTGACGAAATATTGAAAATAAACCTCCTAAACGTCAATCCGCGCATCAATATGGCTCCCGCCAATGCGCTTCAATCAAAATTTCTATCAATATGCTTCAATATATTGACCAATGCGTTTGAACCCCTTCTAAATGGTCAATATGCCCTTTCAATGCGCCTCGTTTATATTATTGATTTTACTCGAAAACATTTGAACGATTGCAATTGAAAGAATTTCTGTAGAATAGAAGCGATGCAAGGCTGCGCCTCGTCAACGAGGTTCTTCAAGGAATGAAGCTGGTCAAGCTACGAGCGTGGGAGGAGATATTCGAGCAGAAGATTAGGCGAACAAGAGACGAGGAGCTCAAAATGCTGGATAAAGACTCATTCTATTGGACTCTGATCAGTAAATTCGATTTCTTACGCTAATGAAATTTAATGGGACCGTCTCCCTGATGCAATTCTTATCGCTGCTAGATTTCCTCTCTCATGCTTCCTCGGTCCTAATGACGCTCTTCACGTTCGGAGTCTATTATTGGATAGAGGAGCGTGGCCTGGAGGCTGGAAACGTTTTCGCCGGTCTGGCTCTGTTCTCCCAGCTCACCGTACCTCTTCTGATCTTTCCAGTGATGCTACCGATCATCATCAACGCCACGGTGAGCTGCCAAGTTCTATCAAATGCGTTTACATCGTCATTCATCCATGTTTCGTTCAGGTGTCCACCACGAGGATAAAGGATTTCCTTCAGCTTCCGGAAATGGAGAACGTTCTGCCTGATCTAGGTGACAGGAAGTCGGAGATCGTCGATAATGCTTCCTCGAGAACCAATTCTGTTGAAGACAGTACTGTGAGTGTCGACAAATTAGTTTAATTATCGATAATCCAAGTTCAATAGACACATTGCTACAAGTCTTTCTAAACTCTCGCATTTTTGTATATTTTATTAAAATAAATATTCTTGATGTTGTATATTGTATACTAATCAATGCGAAGACGCGTTTATTGAACAGCACCGGGTTGTTAAACGCGTTCGATGGATTTTATCTGAAGTACGAGTTCTTCAAGGTAGCAGCGACGAAGATGCACAGTGGCGTAACCTTTGGATCTTTGGATAATATTGAAGAAGATGAGGAGGATGGACAGTCCTGCGGTCTGAGGAAGTACAACCTGAATATCGATTCTTCCGTGGACACGGTGTTCGAGAAGGATCCGGAGATTCCGGTCCTCCGGATGAAGTACTGTATGTTCTGCTGGGGCTGCGAGGAGGGACAATTATTGATCCAGGATCTCAGCTTCCCGCGCGGTAATTTCAAACTTCGTCACTAGATATTTAAAAGCTGAAGCACTTTGTCCACCAGTAGTTGCACGATATAATTAATCGAACTCTCAGGTCAGCTGACTCTAATCGTCGGAAAAACTGGAAGTGGTAAGACGTCCTTGCTGCTGGCGATGTTAGGTGAGATCCAGAGGACATCGGGATCGATCGAGTGGGCCAGGTGAGGTCTCTTTGATCATCGTATTAAAGCATCTACCAAACGAATAAACACGTTTTGAAATAGGGGTGCGAAGATAGCATACGTAGCCCAGAAGCCATGGCTACTGAATGCAACCTTGAGGGATAATATCCTGTTCGGATCAGCTTACAAGCCAAGAAGATACCGAAGTGTGTTGAAAGCCTGCGCTTTGCTACCGGACGTTGACATACTTCCGGGACACGATCTTACTCAGATCGGTGAGAAGGGGATTAATCTGAGCGGTGGTCAGAAGCAGAGGGTTGCTTTAGCTAGAGCGATTTACAGTGACGCGGATGTTGTGATCATGGTTGGTTTAATCATTTAGCGATCGACTACTAGACCTGATCCAAAGTCTATTCAATTATTGAATTTTTTAAAGGACGATCCTTTATCTGCTTTGGATCATCAAGTGGGCCAACAGATCTTCGATCAGGGGTTCCGGAAGCTTCTGTTAAGAAGTGGACGCACTGTGATTATGGTTACTCACCGATTAGAGTTGTTGTCCACTGCTCATCAGGTACGTTCATCATCTTAGCCTAAAATATTGTATCGATGACTCCTTACATTTTAAACACAATTTTTAAACACAACCAAATTGGCAGGGCTTAAGCATGAAACAAATATGAATATCTTGAATATGAAGAAGGTGATCGTGAATATTTAGGTGATCGCCATGGACGACTGCCGGGTGAGAGCCACGGGAACGAAATCCGCGATCGAGGAATCAGATCCAGACTTAGCTACCGAATGGAGGAAAGCAGCGACAAGACAACAGGATGGCCAGCGGGCTCATAGAATTGCTAAGGAGAGATGGTCTCTGCTCAGACTGGTCTCCAGAATCGGCATCAATGTGAAGAACAAGAAGACAAGCGATGGATCCTGGATCACTGAGCAGGACGCTCATGTGGTGAGTCTCTGAGATCTCTACATTATTTGCTGGCCTAAAGAACTATCTACAAGTCTGTAACCTGACGTAATGAAGTAATTGATAAGAATAATTATACGTCTCCTCAGAATCCCCCAGCCTTCGTGCCACTGAGGATGCGGAAGACCACGCTTTCAGGGTCAAGATACCTAGCTCCAGACCTCACAGACCTTCCAGTTCCCACGGAAGAATGGAACATTGCGAAAAAGCAGTCGACATTGCATCGAAACGCTACTAGGTCGAGCAGTCTACAACCACAGAGACGACCACCGCCCGTTCTTCGTCAAAGCAGCACTCCAACCATGCTCGAGAGCGGATCTAGCATACCCAGGTAACCAATGTTCGATAGTTACCATTTTTATTGGATTGCTGAACACCCTCCTCTTCCAGGAAAAGGAACAACAGCTTCGACAATGGACAAACCAGCGGCGTTTTTAAACAGATATTCTCTGGCAGGTTGGTCGCGGTGAATCATGATTACGCTGAAGATCCTTACGCTTTAGCATGTCCTCTCGTTTGCAGAATTGCTCCGCACCCTGACGAACTGAGCCTAAGCAGAGAGAAGAATGTCATTCGCAGACTGATGCCACCGAATCCCACCAGACAAGTGCAATGCAATATCAAAAAGTACAATCTCTGATGCAACTGTCTCTTATTCCTTCACCCCATACACTTTCACCGCAGAAAATTAATTTCTTCAGGTCCAATCAAGTGCACGAGCAAGACCATCTTCCAGTGAAAAGATTGCTATCAGTGGAGTCCAAGGGAACGGACAGCGACGATACAGAAGAAAGTTGGTAGACGAGTTTAATCCAAAAGATATGATTTTGTTGGATGTTGCGAGATTATGTGTTGCAGAGACCTGCGATGTGGAAGATCACGACTCCCTTTACGAAGACAGAAGTGGAATGATCACCAAAATGACTTGTTTGGATTATTCTAAAGCTGGGGGGTGGGCACCCGGTTTGTTCTACATGGGGGTGGCTATACTCTGTCAGATCCTTCGTGTGTACACGGACCTGTGGCTCAGTCGCTGGACGGATCAGGGACGGGAGACTTCGGCACCAGGAGAACAGAATGTAATCACTACTAATCCTTATTCCATCCAATTCATTTGATCAAACCCAATTGACCAAAAATATCTAGGTGCACGGTAGTGCACCAGCCAAGTTCTCGCACTACGTTCTTTTACACGAAACAACTTTTTTAGAGGCTTATAACTCGGCACTGGAGGCAGATTGAAAGATGTAATTTCGTACATTTATTAAATGCTATCATGTCTCAATATTGACAAAACATTAATGTTCCAACATTAGTAGGTTCCGAGATATAGGACCTCAAAAATCGCTACATTTGTCACTGACTGACTGACTGACAGATCATCAAAACCTTTTGGGTACTTCCCATTGACCTACAAGCTTGAAATGTGGTACATAGGTCCACCATAACAAACACTCAAAGGAATAATTATCAAAGTTTGAAATTTTACACCTTAAAGGGGTTGTATTGAAAAAAAAACATTACGAAATAGGTACGTAGAGTAGAACATAGCAGCATAACATACATAAGTACACGTTTTATTAGCTTCGAAGTCGCAACAAATACTGATGAAAAAAACAATCGCTCTAACGTAAACAAAAGAAACTGCACCGAGCATCGTCTATAGCGGCAGGGGGCGAACGGATCCGAGCGTCGCCGGCAGAGTGTTAATCTTCGATACATTGAATTTGGATTTTGTCTTACAGATTAGAAAAGGATTGTTTTTCTTTGATACCTACTTGATAATTAATGAAATTTCAACAAAAATTGATGAAATCCCAACAAAAACATCCTGTAAACAGGAGGCAAGTTCCTATGGCCGTAAAAAGTTGTGTGATCAAACAAAATACGGCCAAGTTCGTTAGCTTAGAAATACCTCTTGCAATACTGAAAAAAGCGTTTGTAAAAATCAGTTTAAAAGAACGTTATTTAATTTCTAAAGAGTTACATGGAGGGCTAAATTATTCAAACTTGGCCATTACTTTTTAAACCAATGTCCATAAAAGGTATTAGGTAGCGGCCGAGTTTAAATAATTTAGCCCTCCATGTAACTCTTTAAAAATTAAATAGCATTCTTTTAAACTAATTTTTACAAACGTTTTTTTCAGTATTGCAAGAGGTATTTCTAAGCTAACGAACTTGGCCGTATTTTGTTTGATCTCACAACTTTTTACAGTCATAGAAACTTGGCTCCTGTTTACAGGATGTTTTTGTTGAATTCATTTGATCAAATCCAACCCGATTCAGTTGATTAAATCTGACTCACAACTAACACTACTCAACTGATACTCACTGTTTCGAATGAAATTTAATGTACTTGTTAAACACCGAAAAATATTAAATACGTGTTTTTTTGTTTCGGCTAAATACGCTTTTTAGGGGTAGATTAGCTAATTTTTAGGGGTAGATTGGCTAATTGTGGCTTAGCCACAAACGTTTCCATCTCCAGAGGTTGAGGGGTGCTTTCTACCCCTAAAAGGCGTATTTAGCCGAAACAAAAAAACACGTATTTAATATTTTTCGGTGTTTAATAAGTACGTTAAATTGCATTCAAATCAGTGAGTATCAGTTGAGTAGTGTTACTTGTCAATCCACATTAAGATTACATTGTATTTAATTTTCAGACGTGGTTCTACTTTAGAGTCTACCTAGCCCTCTCCATGGGTTTCATATCGTTGTCGTTCGTGTGCAATGCAGTCGGCCAATGGACAGGAGCCAGAGCAAGAAGAAAACTGCACGAGGAAGCAATCTCCAGACTCCTCAGGGTCCCTTTGTCGTTCTTCGAGTGCAATCCCGTTGGGAAGATCCTAAACAGATTCAGTGCCGACATGGGCGTCATCGACAAGGTTTATACTCGTGAAATACTACCTAAGCAAATGTCAATTGCGACGGTGGGACCATTCAATTGGATTTCTGTTAAAGAAAATCTCCACGTCGATCCAAAGGCTGACCTTCTTCGTGCTACTCTGCGGATCAGCGATCATAGTGAACGTGATCATCTCGCCGTGGTTCCTCGTCGCAGCTGTGCCCACCTGTGCTATTTACTACCTGGTCCAGAGATTCTACAGACGTAGTGCTAGACACCTGCAGCGATTGGATGGCAGGTTAGTTGTAAAATCATCATGGTGTTGAATAGCTTGATAAATTAAAGTGACGGTATTAGATGGTAGTATGTTCTGCGTATTTTTGATGGTGATTGACACTTTTCCAGTACTCGTTGGCCGATCGCGACCCACTTTTCCGAAACCTTGACGGGTCTAGCCACGCTGAGAGCCTCGAAACAGGAGAATCGATTCATGGACCAGGCCACGAGATGTTTGGACACCAACACGAACGCGTTCCTGCTGTTGAACGCGAGCAGTCGATGGCTGGGCATCGCCTTGGTAAGAGAAAGAGCTGATCCTTTTCGTTTAGGATGTCGTTTTGACCAAGAAGTACTATCATCTTCATTCTAGGACTACCTCGGTGCTGTAATAGTGGTTGCAGCGACGTTCGCAGCGCTAATTTCCGCAGATCTCTATCCGAATCGCGTGACACCAGCTCTAGTGGGTCTAGCGATTAACTATACTCTTCTGGTACCCATCTATTTGAACTGGGTGGTGAAATTTACAGCGGAGATCGAAATGTACATGGGCAGCGTGGCGAGGATCTCAGCTTACAGACACGCTGATACCGAGGATCACCTAGAAGAAGATGGTAGCTAGATCAAACAACGAATTTTCACTGTCTATTTGTTCTTCCAATGTGTTACAATTTTCTTCAGGTTTCCAAATGTCCGACGACTGGCCCAGCAAAGGAGAGATCATCTTCGACAACGTGTCTCTTATACACCACACCCAAAGGGAGCCAGTTATCTCAAACCTAAACTTGAGGATCCCGGCAGGCCAAAAGGTAAAGATCGTGAAAAGAAAAATTATGAATTATATTATTGAAATATCTCTTTTAGATCGGTGTTTGCGGAAGAACCGGAAGCGGCAAGTCCTCCACAATGATGGCGCTCTTCAGGTTACTAGAAATCGTTCAGGGTAGAATCGTGATTGACGGAGTGGACGTTCGTCGAGTACCATTGAGGGTTCTTCGATCCCGGCTCTCGGCGATTCCTCAGGACGTGATCATGTTCGGTGGCACCATTCGGTAAATTTCCGTTTATTCCTCTCCCGTTTCTTGTAAAAAGAGAATCACGAAGAACGAACAATTGTCAGTGAGAACTTGGATCCCCTGTACGAACACGACGATCGGGATCTTTGGAACGCTTTGGAGGTCGCTCAGATCAAGGATGCAGTGGTTTCTCACCCTGAAGGACTCAGTAAGATGATCGAATTAACATTTTATCAACCGAGAAAATGTATTAACCCTTTACTAACCGCGTATCAATTTTTGACTAGGACCTTTATACAATTTTCACGGCTAGAACTACTATGCCCACGA
Organism: Lasioglossum pauxillum; assembly: GCA_933228785.1. Taxonomy (NCBI): domain Eukaryota; kingdom Metazoa; phylum Arthropoda; class Insecta; order Hymenoptera; family Halictidae; genus Lasioglossum; species Lasioglossum pauxillum. The sequence continues at coordinate 16,074,084 of OW121700.1, forward strand.
TTTCCCAGCATTTCCCAGTAAAATAACCCCGATTTTCTATGAAATCAGACTTCGAAGTTCGAGAAGGCGGAGAAAACTTCTCTTCAGGTCAGCTGCAGCTGCTCTGCATGGCCCGTGCAATCCTTAGAAAATCATCGATCATTGTCCTGGATGAAGCAACCAGCGCGCTGGACGCGGCCACCGAAAAATCGCTCTTGAAAACGATGTCGGCCTCGTTTGAAAACAGAACTGTGATCGTTATCGCGGTAATTCCACCTTGCTGCACCTCTTATCTCCCTTCTTGTTCTAAACCGAGCATACATAGTGACTTTCTTTCCAATTCCAGCATCGCGTAGCGGCCCTGCTCGACTGCGATCGAATAATCGTGATACACGAGGGCAAGATCGTCGAAGAAGGCTCTCCGATGGATTTATCTGGTCGACGAGGCGGGTTCTTCGCGAATATGCTGAAGTCTGAGAGCAAGGAATGATCGCAGGAAGGCTGGTTGTTCGACTCGATCGCGCGGAGTATTTATTTTTGATAAGCTTGATAAGGAGCACGTGGTGAAATCTATTGTCACTTTTGTATGTCGTATTAAAATGGTCGTTGATCGACTACGTATTCTTGTTTTGTAGGTGGGGATCGATTTATTCACCCTTTTGTACCCTAATGTTCGAATTCAAAGACAATCGGAGAAAGAAGCAGTGGTCAGTGACCAGGAACAATTATTCTTCTTGTAGTGCTCGATCCGTTTTGAATGCAAAGAATATCAGAGAAAGCAGCAGTGGTCAGTGACCAGGAAAATGATTCTTCTTTTAGTATGTACTCAATTCGTTTTGAATTCAAAGACAATCAGAGAAAGAAGAAGTGGTCAGCGACCAGGAAAATGATTCTTCTTGTAGTACTCTATTCGTGTTTAATTCAAAGAATATTAGAGGTAGAAGAAGTATTCAGTGACCAGGAACAACGATTCTTCTTTTAGTATGTAGTCAATTCGTTTGAATTCAAAGACAATCAGAGCAAGAAGAAGTGATCAGTGACCAGGAACAATGATTCTTCTTAAAATACTCGATTTGTTTTGAATTCAAAGAATATTAGAGGAAGAAGAAGTGGTCAGTGACCAGAAACAATGATTCTGCTTGTAGTGTTCGATCCGTTTTGAATTCAAAGAATATCAGAGAAAGCAGCAGTAGTCAGTGACCAGGAACAATGATTCTTCTTATAGTACGCAATCCGTTTTGAATTCAAAGACTATCAGAGAAAAAGAAGTGGTCAGTGATCAGGAACAATGATTCTTCTTGTAGTACTCGATCCGTTTTGAATTCAGAGAATATCAGAAAAAGAAGAAGAGGTCAGTGACCAGAAGTAACGATTCGTCTCTAAAGAAATCAATGAAAGATGTGGTCAGTGACCAAAAACATCAATTTCTCTTTCACTGTCCATTCGCCCTAAATTCGAAAGAGCCCAAGAAAGAAGTGGTCGCTGGCCACAAACGTCATCGCAGACACAACATACGCAGAAAAAGTGTATCGACGATCAACACCGATAATCTATCGAAATTCGGGGCAATGGAAATGTACCTTTCGATCCCGTTTCGGCGAGAACGTATCGATCGTGGTCAGCCCACGTGTATCCGACGAAGAGCCGCGACAGCGACCGCCGGCGGACAAGGTGCCGAACGATAATAATTACCATTACCCCCACGGCAACACGGTATCACACGCCGTGATGGAAAACGTGCGGCCGTTTTTCTGTCAGTGGCATTGAGACCGGCCTGTCGATAACACGCGGTCGTCCGCGAGCGAAAGTCCACCGAATTCGCGTTGACAACACGTTTCCAAGTTTCTCGTTACGTTCGCCGGCTCACAGCTTTTCCCAGAGTCCTTAGCATGTCGCCGGAAACACCTAATCGTCCTCCGATCGCCGCTACCCTACGGCTATGACGAACTCTTCGCGCTGCGTGAGTGCACGTTCACGAAAATATGAAAATCTCTAAGTTAGCTAGAGCTACGGTGGGTGCAGAAGTGTCCAGAATGATCCAGATAATTTTTTACCGATTGGTTCCGTTTGTCTTTTGCTTAAGATTACGCTTCTAAGAATGGCAAGATCGAATTTATTTATGAGATGATCGACAACACTTTTTGTGGAGGAATTTTGTCTATCTTCTATTCGATGTTACTTTATTTACTTTAATTGAAAGTGCAAAAAATGACGAGATTATATTGTAACGTTTAAATAGTTAAAGGATAAATATAGAAGTGAAGGATCTGTTTGGAAACTCTTGCAAGCCGCCAGTAGCTTCTTCGGATCCAGCTTTCTAATAATCGCGAATGATCGGCTAGATCGTGATTGGCAACGGACGATGAATCTCGAAAGTGGACGTACTGGCTGTCGGACAGTTTCCTAAGACCAGGAAGAGGAAGAACGTTTTTCCAAGAAGATCGTTTCGAAATCTGTTCGAGCAAGAGACCAAGGACTTCCGAGAGTGAGTACTTCCGGTAGCAAGGCTATAGCATTCTCTCACTTTTTCCGGGACCGAGTACGTGCATTTGCGAAAACAATTTATTTAATGCATCTATGGTAAAAATGAATAAGCACAATTTAAAGCAGCAGAGAGATTGGAAGATTTTAAACATATCAATTTGTCACTTCAAAATTCCAATCATGATATAACTGATTAAACATCGTTACTCCAAACTCTTCGAGATTATGCTACAATACGCTGACACTTGTTTCTACCTTGTCACACTTCACGCTGACTATGAAAAACCGTAAACAAATCACCGTTTTCTAGCTGAGTCACCTCGCAACCAGATCACCACGGTTTTTGCGCGATCTCTGAATCACTGTGAGCAAACTTTACATCCTCGATGACATTTCTTAGACACTAATTAAGAGTTAACGTGCGTTTAGAATATTACGCGCGTTGCGAAAGCTGCTCGCTCACGATCGAACCCGCGTCAAGTTCATCGACGATGAAAATAAAAAGGAACGTTCAATAAATGAACGATGATAATGTCGGGCGTAGGCGATAAGAGACTATAGCGATGATAAGAAAATGGAAAATAGGAAAACCGGCCGCTGCTCCCATCTTCAGGAAACGGCCGTGAAAAACGCAGCCTTGTCCGATGAGCAATCGATCCGACATTAATTTTCCGCTCTGAACGATTAATTGCCGCGATCGCCGTTCCCCTTTCATCTTTACTTCAATGCTAACAGTTTTGTGACGCACGTTTATCACAAATAATTGTATTACACTAATGCACAGTACAATTCGTACAATACACTCCGTGACAAAAAGATAGCACATCATCTACTTTTCTTCATTTGGTACATTAAACTGAAGAAAATGAATATTTTAATATGTCAACATGTTCTGACATGGCTGTACGTACAATGTACTGAATATCATCCACCATATTTACTTCAATAGAATTTTCGAAATGGAAACGTGAATATTGGGGCACGCAAGAGAGACAAAATGATAGCACAAATAGCAATTTTACATTTGTCAGTTGTGCAGAAGTTACTGAACAGCAAACATTCATTGCAAAACGTAATTGATAAAGTGAGTACTAGCTTCTTTCGTGCTTCTTTAATAAAACAACATACTAAAGTGTTAAGAATAGGTCGTGGAAAAAACTAAGTGTGCTATGTGAAGTACATACCATATTGAAGTTAAAGGAAGAACAAGATTGAATTACAGAATTATAAAAAATTGTATAGATGCCGAAAAGTTATTATAAGCTTGTTAAAAAATCCTGAAAATTACGGGAAAAAGAAGAGTTCTGGGCGTCCACAAAGTTTAACTGCCTGTGAAAAACGTGCAACATTGAGAACAGCATCAAATTCGAGGATGACTGCGAGACAAATCGCTGAAAGTGTCGGCGTAAACACTAACGGAAAGAATGTACGCTGTGTTTTACAAAATTGCAAGCACTTAGCACGAAGAAAATTGCAGAAGAAACCTTGGTAAAGAAGAAGCGTAAAGCGTTCCGTTTACAATTTGCCGAAAAGCATATAAATATGAGGACAAAGTGGCGAAGAGTCATATATACTGACGAAAAAAGATTTAATTTGAATGATCCAGACGACGTAGGCTATTACTATCATAATTTGAATCAAGAACAGCAATTTTTAAGTCGTCACCAAATGAGAAGCAGCTGTGGGATAATTTGAGCCTATATTGAAAATTCGGGTAAAACAGAAATCAAATTTATAAAAGGACGAATGAATAGTGAACGGTATATTGAAATTATAAATGAACAACTAAACACTTATGCTGTAAGAATTGCTGCAAATAAACACATTTTACAAGATAATGTCGCAGTCCACGCGGCGAAAGCGGTCAAGAAATACTTCTCTTCAAAAATTATTCGAGTATTGGAGTGGCCAGCAAGATCTCCAACCTCAACAATATTGAAAATTGTCGAGGACATCTTGCCAGAGCTGTGTACCAAAATGGCAGACAATTCCAAAATATTAACGATTTAAAGTAGAGCATTTTGGACGAATGGGAGAATATTAGCCAAAACAGTATTAAAAAATTTTATAAATATTTACCAAACCGAATGATTAAAGACGTTAGCGGTAAAGGAGGTCCTACAAATATTAAGCATTGATTTTTATCGATTAATTCTGTTATATTTCAAGTTTTTCGTTAAGTGTGCTATCATTTTGTACCTCTATATTTCGTTAATAATTCTACTTCATTCGATAAAAATAGATAAGTTAATGAAGCTTCGTTTCATTTCATTCATACATGTCAAGAAAGACACACTCAAAATATGTGTATAAAAAAAATTGAATTTCTAATGTTTAATAAACAGAAATTACATTAATTTGAAATTGTGCTACCTCTTCGTCCCGGAGTGTACAATAATAGTTTATCGACCTTACGTTGGTTTTACTATCGAAATTAAAATTTAAAGAACGGAGCAGAATGTTTCGTGACGCACGTTTATTATACAAATAATTCTATTACTCTAGTACAATGTATAGAGGGCCATTTCCCTAATTAAGCAAGTGGAATTCGCACAGCAATAGCTAGTATCGAACTGAAACGGTACAGACGTGTTAAACTGAAGCGTTTGCAGTGATTTCCACGATAATAGAACGGCCTGTTTCGAAGAGTATCCCGTGATAATGAGGATGTCGAGTGAAGTCACCGTTTCGAGGTCGATTTCAGAATGCGAGAGGACCTTGGGTGCGTCGAAGGATTATTAAAATTCATATCTCCAATTCCAATTAAACATTATGCACGAACTTGTAGCGTCTGAAAAATCATTTCCGCAGCAAGATACATAATCTGATTGAATGAAAAAAAATTGCATGAAATAAAGCTACAAACCAGAAACAAGATAATTAAGAATTAAGATCGCACGTAAGATCCAGGATCTGGAACATTTCCACAGCCGGCGTGCGCACGCCGTTTCATTAACGCAGATCGTTTCATCAAATGAAACGGCAGAACAGAAGCAAACCGGTTGAAATGAAAAAATCGTGCACAACATGTGGTATCTGTCGGGGCATTCCTAGATAAGCGACGTGATCTCATCTGAAATGTTATTATTGCTATTATCGTTGTATAAGCAGCTCGTTACCCGAGGGCCACCGTTACAACAGTTTCGAGAGTTTCAAGGTAGAAATTCTGTGGAACAAAAGCGTCCATAAGGCATTCCCATGCGGCGCGCTTGAATAATTTCGTTCCTAATGCAATTCCAGCGACTCCGGGGCCACGCGGCACCTACCGCCGCCGACCTGTTTAACGAAAAGAGAATAGGTCTCGTTAGATAAGACGGCAACGTGCGTGTACCTGCCTGTTGACACTGCGTCTCATTGTTATCGGCTAGATAAGATTTCTGCGTCTTTGTCGAACTTGAGGCCTCAGTTTTCCGCACGAATTCACGGAGTGCAGCTCACCCGGGCCGCCGAAAATTGCATTTCTCTTGGGAAATACACCACCGATCGTATTCCCAGCGAGTTTCGCCTGTATCCAGGATTCAGGAGAACGAGCTGAACCTGTCTGATCGACGGTCGTCGTTCAATCTGAGAGGTGAGTCCCGAAACATCGTCGAATTCGTCGAAATTAGCCGAGATATCTCGAGGCGATACGTTCGGGGAATCAGACTGGTATCGGTAGTCTCTGGGGACGTTTATCTGTGATATCGGTAGCCATCTTGAGGCCAGATAGTATCGCAATCGATAGTGCTTCGCGATCCAGTTGCATTTCCAACGGTGGACGGGCTGCGCGATTAGGTAATGTCATTGTGTAATCGAAAGTTTGGAATGCGAGGCGTCGAGAAACATTTTGGGAAAGGAGTCCTCGAAAAAGGAGGCCGAGGACCAGTTGGATTAGTTTTCCGGCGAATTTGGCTGTGATAAAGCGAGCCGGGGGCAAACAAAGCAATTAGCGAGCCGGAGCCGCGATAACGAAACGAAAATATTACCGAAAAACGAAAATAGACGTGAACGTCGGGTAGACGTCTCCCGAAGGAATCGCCTCGCACGTGGACCCCGCGGTATAACGTGCGGATTAATTACGCTACAGCTGATTAAACGCCGCTCGATGAACGACGACGCTCGCACGACTGTTTTCCCCGGTGCGGAACAATCGAGTAGACCGGCGGCGCGCAAACATCGGACGCGTGATACGTTTCTTAATTGCTGATCGGACTCGACGAGTGCGTACTTTTACCGTCATATAAAACGCTTATGGGCCCGTGTACTCTTGATTAGGTCATTCGAGCGAGGCTGGATTTTACGTCAACGCGTGGACTTCCAGTGTTTTACAACTCTTATCATTTAGGACTCGGGTAAAGAGAGGCTGTAACGCAGTGTGGATCTCCTGGCACTCCTTTGGAGAACGTCTTCGAAGATTTTGTAAAATTCGACTGAATTTTTCAACTGTGTCGTTTCGGTTTTTGATCGCGCTGTCTGGGGAAAGTAAGGCTTTGTTTGTAATCAGTAGTGCAGTAAATAAATGCATTGATAGAAAAACATAAAATTAGATTTCTAATATAGAATACAGCTTTCACTGTAACTTTACACGATGTGTAGTAATTTAACCACACTGTCGAAACGTTGTTTTTACGATTAGAAAATTCCTAGTGGAAAAATGAAGGTCTGATTAAATGAAAGCGATGCGAGTGATGATAAAGCACAAAAAGAGAAATCAAATGAAATTCTGTCGTCCCCGTCCTTGGTATCAGTGACTCAAAAGATAAACTCACTACAGAATAATAAGTTCTTGTATACATTACAGCATGTAAAAAAGCAACATTGATTGCACGCGGAAAGAAACAATTACATCCAAGATAAAATCATGGACGTATCGAGATAGATTACTATTGTATGAGCAGTAAAGCCGTTCGTGTGAAAGGGATTAGGATAATGGTGTCGGTCTATTCCAAAGTACAATATAAACGACTTTCGAGGAAGTGGGATTAGCGGAAATCGATGATACACATTATCATTCGATTGCAAGCGAGAGGACGAGAGATTTCCTTAATCGGGAATCGCGATCGCGATAATAATAAGCTAATAACGTCAGCGGCTCTGTTAATTCGAAGCAATTGTCAGCCGGACAAGTGAAACAACAACATCGCTCGTTCCGCCATTGTGCAACGGGAATTACGAAACGATTGCGCGCGGGTGCACGGAGAATCATCCACACGATTACGTAAAGAAAAAAGAAAGGGAAAATTTTCGCGAAGAAAGGCACGCGCCAGTCGGAGACGAAATTTTACCGGTAGATACAATTACGGATAATTACTCGGCAAGGCTTAATTACTCGATAACCTAACGAGTCCGGAAACGCTCGTTGGAAATTAACGTGGCGCAGTTAAATCGAATCGCGACGGAGGGGCACGATTTTCCGGTTCCTGGCTGATTCGCGAGCCTTGTCTCCAGGCTTTGACTGATCCTTATCCTGGAGGATATTAGACCATTGTTCCACGGGGTGTGGAGCATTAAACGAAAGTCGAATTTACAAGGATCGATTTCACCGCGTTAAGTGAATTTAAGCAGCAAGATCATCGCACAATTCTTATCATGTCCTTTTCGATCCGGTCTACTGTATTACATACAGTGACTCCCACTAATATTCGGACACTGTTAGAAACACCATCACTTTTTTGATATTGGACTATGCGATTTGAACTTTTTTGGAAGCTAGAGCAACTAGTTTGCTACAGGATGTGAAAAGAAATTTTTTCAAACATTGCATCTGGTCGGAACTGTAGAGAAAATACTAAAAATTGCATTTTTCAACTTTTTCATGCGAACCTATATTGAAATTTAAAAAAATACGTTTTGTAGGTCTGTGTCAATTATATACACTGTGAAAGTTTCATAGAAATCGGTTTCATAGAAAGCTTTAAGGATCCTTAGAATTACTGCGGTTGGAGGCCGAAAATCGTGAAAAACTGCAATTTTTACCGTCTTTAAACTTTGTAGCTAATTACAACGGCGATTTTGATGAAATTTTCAGAATATGTTTAATTGATACAGATCTACGAAACGTGTTTTTTAAATTTTCCATATAAGCTCACATAAAAAAGTTGAAAAATACAACGTTTACTATTTTCTTTGCAATTCCGACAACTTGCAGTTTTTTCAAAAAATTTTGTCACGTTGTGTAGCAAACCAATTGTTCTAACTTCTCCAAAAATTTCGAGTCGTATATTCTAATATTAAAAAAGGTTATGGTGTTTTTAAGAGTGTCCGAATATTAGTGGGAGTCACTGTATCCCCAAAGTTTAATAATTTTTAGAATTTCCGGGTTGTTCTCCAATAAGGAAAGGATTGACAGAATTACGCGGAATTTGTTGCCGCGTGATTTCACCTCCACATTTTCACATTTTCATCCTCCAGAATATAGAAAGGATTCAGAGTAGTGAGAAATCAGTTCCCACAAACTTCTCGGAGCACGGTCACGAGTCTCCAACAAACGCAGTAAACAGTGTTTGGGAAGATCCTGTTCACGATGGCTAATCAAACACCCTTATCACTCTCTTAATACCTCGGAGACCATGTTCTCCGTACCGAGTGTTACCGTTTCACAAAACATTTCAGTGTCTTCTCCGCGTTTCTCTCTTCGTACTCTCAAAAACACGCTTCTGTCTGATAGGCGAGAAATTTCGCGTTGAAAAGAACTTTTCATAGTGTTTCGAGCGAAGTAAACCGACCGACTGAAACGCTGAGAGGAGGCTTAAGCTAGGTCCGTGTTGCGTTACAGAGGATAGTTTAATTTTTCACTGGCAAGCAGAATGTTCGGATTCGAGTTTCTTGTGCGAAGATGAGCAAAGAAGTCGCGATATCGTTCCGTCAGTGATAAGATCGATCGCAGACTTCGTTAGCTCGCCGATTTGCCTGACGTCGCGTCGTGTCGTTCGCGACGAACTGCTTGAAAATAATCAGACCGAATTACGTAAGGAAGGTTCGAGCATTAATACTGAAACCGGCCTTTGTGATTGCCATAAACACGCTCTGGCATTGCGAACTGTTTTAACAATCCGCAGTATAGTACCACAAAAAGAGCAGTCATAAAATGTATCAAGTGCTCTCACGTGGCGTACGAATTTTCTATCATATTTTTCAAACGTGAAATGCAAAAACATAGTCACAACTATCATTATTAAAACGTGGAAAATAGGAGAACCATTAAAAGGATCAAAAACTTCGAAATCATTAAGAGAATATTCAGTACAATCTTTGATGTACTTCAATTGCCAAAAATATGAAAAAAATTCGTGCTACTTGTGAAATGGCGTACCACTTCCGCGACGTTCGATAATAATAATAATTACGAGTGCGTCGTTCAGCAGACTCAGTAATGAAACCTCGCGAAAGGTTTTCATTCACAAATTCTTTGCGCTTCGAGCAAGATCGATGACGATCGAGTCCTGTTCGCGTTATCTGCGCATTTTTTATGAAAAACGTCGGTCGATCGTCCCGCGTAAACGCGTCCATGTCCTCACCGTGAGAATGTGCTAATGTGTAATGACGTAAGCGGTCAATATATATGTATATTGTGCACTGTATGTCATTAGCATAAGCATGTGACCATCGTGTAATCTAAGCGTGCCACGTGCGAAACTTCCGTTTACGGCGCTTGTCGCAAGTCGACGATCCCAATCGCGCGTCTAGGATCGAGAAAATCGCGTAATCAATCCTCCTGGTAACGGCACCGATCGATATTTCAACAAATCGGCTCTCGGTAAGTGAATCGTGCAATTACTGGGGGCGTTTCACGAGCGACGAGCCTCGGCTGGAGCAAATATTTGCAGTGGTTTCGCCGGTGCTCGTCATAATACAGGACGCAATAAAGCAATTCTGGTGCGGCGACGGCTCGATAACCGGCGATGTTATCTTAATTAACATGACGAACAATCGGCGAGCGAGGAACTCGAATCAGATAATGACGCTCCTTCGATCGTCGACAAGGAAATATTGACACGCGAGTCGCGTTTCGGCGAAATCGTCGCGGAAAGAGGAAGGAAAAACGGTGTTGTCTGAGGTGGAGCTGTTCCTTGGGTTTCAGGTGTGAAACGAGTCTGCCATCGACATGCATCGGACGAGGACTGCAAGATGAGGTTCTCGTGCTTCCCGAGGCCAAACATCCTGGGTCAGAGTCGTAGCATCAATCTCCCCACTCTGCCTGGGAACGACGACTCCAACAATATCACCGGTGTATGTATAATCAGCAATTTTTTTCACGAAACATGCTTGTCTAGTAATTTCTTTCCTGTTATCCGAATACGTCACTCAACCGGTGGCTATTGAATATTACAGCGGCTGGTTAAATTAGTAGAGCCGCTTGCGTAAGTCGACGAGTTTACGTTGAAACCATCAATTTTTTATGAAAATACGTTTCTCGTTGCAGACCGGGAGCTACAGGCAACCTGGAGAATCAGATCTGAGCTACGGCGTGGTGAGTAATCGCTGAAACGCTGCTGTAATTAGCTGCAAAACGTTCTAGGTGTCGAGCGCTTATCCCTAATTACGCGGGATAGTTTAATCCACCGTTTAGCTGCTCATCTATATACTGATATAACGTGAACTACGGATTGATATAAACACGTATTTACTTGATACGGCTAATGATTTAATTATTCACGAGGATATTCGTGTTTTCAGATACGTCCCTTACCCAGTGCAGCAGTGACCAATGGAACAAAACCACTTTCGAACTCCGGCGGGAAGAGCAAAGCTCCGCCACCGCCCGCGATAGATCATAGTCCTCTGCCCACGCATCAGGAAAATGATCAGGAAGATGCCAGAAGCGCGAGCGATGCTGACCAACCAGTCAGCAACCCTAGGGGTGGCGTTATCGGTAGAACACCTACGCCACCCACTGCACCCACCCCTGTTTACGACAAAGATGCCAAGTAATGCTCGATATCATTAAACAATTATCTCGGAATTTTTGATAGTCTATGGTCCATGGCGAATTATTGAATAGCTGCTTCAGCAACGGATTTCTGTGGTGCTAGAAAAATTCTCGAATCATCCGAAATGGCCAACTAGAATGACTCATGATAAAGATCGCATTAGTCACGCGAGTTTATTTATCTTTGTTATCTTCGCTATCAGCATTCTTTGGAATTTCGATCTTCTGAAACTTTATAGATCACTCCATCGAGCAAATATCACTTCAGCTTATTAAATTGACGGCGAAACTTACTTCTTGAAATTACACATTTTTGTAAATCTATGTCATCGCGAACTAAAATATGTCTAAAAGTGTCTCCTTCTCGATGTCTGAATCGAGGAGGATTTCCTGGATTTCTATTCTAGTTCTGATGAATGGATTCTAATGAGAATTTCCTTTGCAGGAGCCGGAAGCTGATTAAGAGAGCCATTTTGGAGAATGAGTTCCTCGGTAACCTCGAAGAGAACCAGGTGAACGCGGTGGTGTCCGCGATGTACCCTAAGGAGATACCATCGAACACCTTGGTGATCCGAGAGGGAGACATGGGTACGATTTACAGTTTTTTTCACGGTGCAGACTAGATACTGAACTTTCGTTCATCGATTCTTCAGGGTCGCATCTGTACGTCTCGGCGGAGGGCAAGTTCGACATCTACCAGGGCAACGACTTCCAAAGAAGCTTCGGTCCAGGGGTCGCCTTCGGAGAGATCGCTCTGCTGTACAATACTAAACGACTTCGTACCATCAGCGGTAAATTAGCAACACCATTGCATAAGAGTCTTCCAAAAGTTCAGGAACCTCGTCAATAAACTGGGGACCTTCGTGCAAAAATTTTTTCCGCCGCAACAATAAAGTTCTATCTAATTTTCAGTGAAGAAAGCTGGGAAAGTATGGGTACTGGACAGGTCCGTGTTCCTCACCATCATGATGAGGACAGCCCAGGAGAGGCTGGATGGCAACGTTAGGTTCCTGCGGCAGGTCTCCGTTCTCCAAAAGCTACCTGAACCGAAGGACCACCTGCTCGCTAAGATCTCCGACCTCCTACGCCTGGTAACCTAAATCTCGTTGACACAAGAACACCGATACCAATCCTGAAAACTAAACTCCTATTTTCTTCGTCCTTTTTCTAGGAGTTCTTCCTTTCCGGTGCTAACATCGTAACACAAGGTGAGAAAGGTGACAAATTCTACATAATCAGTGGAGGGAACGTTAGGATCACGAAAAACACGGAATATGGCGGCGAGGAGGAACTGGTGGTCCTCGGGAAAGGTCAGTATTTCGGAGAGAAGGCTCTTTACGATGACGAGGGTGAGAATCGACGGCAGGCGAACGCTATAGCTCTTGCGCCCGGGGTCGAGTGTCTGACTTTGGACCGAACGTGAGTTTCAATTAGTCACATTTTCCTTAAAATTGGTTTCCGCTGATCCAAAATTGTACCTCAGCTCGTTCTTGAACTACCTGGGCGGTCTCGACGAAATTCGAAACAAGGACTGGATAGAAGAGTTCGAGAAGCAAAAGCGGTCTTTAACGCCGAGGAACTGGACCAACGAATACTCGAACGTCACGTTAGGCGATTTAGAGACCAGAGGCACTTTAGGGGTTGGAGGGTTCGGCAGGGTCGACCTGGTCACCTTGAAAACGGACCGAGAAAAGAGCTTCGCGTTGAAGAAGCTGAAGAAGAAGGTGATGGTCGAGCAACAGCAGCAAGAACACGTGTTGAATGAGAAACACATTATGCAGGCTTGCGATTCGGCGTTCATATGCAAGTTCGTAGATCCATATACTCTATCGATCAATACTATCGAAGAAGTGAGGATCCTCTGATTTACGGTTCTATACTCTTCTAGGCTCTATCAGACGTACAAGGACAGCAAGTACGTGTACTTCCTGATGGAGGTCTGCCTTGGAGGAGATGTCTGGACGACTCTTCAGAAAAGAAGATACTTCGACGACGCAACCGCGCAATTTATGGTGGGATGCGTGGTGGAGGCTTTCGATCATCTTCACTCGCTGAACATAGTGTATCGGGATTTGAAACCGGAGAACCTGATGCTTGACTCGCGCGGATACTTGAAGCTCGTAAGTGGAAGATAGCGGTTCAGCATGAGATCTCTCAGCTTCCATTTAGAAGTAGATTTTCTACCAATTTTCAATGTTCTTCTAGGTTGATTTCGGCTTCAGCAAGAAGATAGGGCCCTCCAAGACCTGGACATTCGCTGGCACGCCCGAATACGTGGCGCCGGAAATTATTCTGAACAGGGGACACGACAGGTAAGTGATCTGAATAAGGTTTCCGAATCTGTAGCTAAAACAATCATCTATAAAAAGGGCGGTGGACTACTGGGCCCTCGGAATCCTAACTCACGAGCTACTAGTTGGCAAACCACCATTTCGTGCTGCGGACCACATGACCACCTATAACAAGATCTTGAAGGGTATCGAAGTGGTCGGGATACCGAGTACGGTCAGCAAGAACGCGAGCAACATGATCAAAAAGCTTCTTCGTCTGAGACCCTCTGAACGCCTTGGATACCAGCGGAACGGCATACAGGACATACGAGATCACAAGTATGTCTCTAAATCACGGAATCATTCGCGACGATGCTCTTCTCCTGATGTTGATTAAATTATACTTTTATAGATGGTTCAACTCGTTCAACTGGCAGGGCTTGCAAAGACTAACAATGCCGGCGCCGATCGTGCCCACGGTAAGCTAATCAGGAACGAAATTATTGTTTCGGTGAACTTCTAATTCTTGCAACTTCTGCAAACAACTCCGGTTTTGCATGAAGATCGGCAATCTGCTGATCAGGAACGAAACTCGCAGAAACCAGGCAATGATTTGTTAACATTTCCAGGTACGGAATCCAATCGATACGAGGAACTTCGAGAGGTACCCGCCGGACAACAGTATACCTCCGGATGAGTTTTCCGGGTGGGACGCGCAATTTTGAAGAGGACGAGCTGACAATAGCGTATGCCTTATCCGGCAATCGAGTGATAAAGGCGGCAACCTTCACAGACCGAATAAAAGAATCCACCGACAGCGAGATTGTCCGATATCAGATTAATTATTGTCATCGTGGAATGCATAGTTCCCTTACAATTATAAGCTTGCTGACTAACCTAGGTCCTGACAAGCGAACTGTAATTAACATTTTGTAACCGTGTTAATTGTACCGATCATAAATTTACACTTAATAAAAGGAAATATGAAAATCTGCCCTGTGTCTTAATCGTTCCGATTCGATGCAAACAAACCTATCGCACACGTAACGCGCAACATCGATACGACCGTCATCGTATCGAATTCTACAACACAATGAGTCCGATAGCTTGGAGAAAAATCGCATTACACGATTTTGTATGTACCTTCGGCGATAGCGCGTTTATCGACTGCACCCGTCATTGCGATCTACTCATGGTTGGATAGTGCGATTCAGTTGAGATAAGGCTAAACAACGATGAACCTCAGTGTACGATATTCAATTACGGGGGAAGATACGTAGTTTCTCGTTAGCGCTCAATTTGATGAGACACCCTTGAAGACGTTCTTCTCGTGGCAAGAACACCTTGAAGATGCTTTTCCCGTGTTGCCGGAGGCCCGTCCAGGCCACTATCGATACATCTACCTTCGAGAATCGCGAAGACGGAGACTATTACAGGGACTTTTCCCATCAAAGGAAACACGGAGTGATCGGCAACGTGAACGTGTCCGGCGATGCTCAGTTCGCCGTTTATGAGAAAAATGAGAAGTAAAGAAACTTCTGGTGATAATGAGATCCGACAAAATTCTGAGAGCCTGATTCTCTTGCAGGACGAGGGAACTGATCAAGGCCGCGATACTGAAGAACAAATTTCTCGGGGACCTTGACGAGAATCGTATCGGGAACCTAATATCTGCGATGCACCCTATGACGGTCAAGGCCAACACCAGGATCATCCACGAAGGCGACACTGGTGAGTTTAATATCGATGCCCACCACGATGGTCAAATTCTTATTTTTATTCTTATTCTTATCTACAATCGTTCGTATCCTATGATCTTCGAACAGGAACGCATCTATACGTCTCGGAGGACGGCAACTTTGAGATCTACGTCGGAAACATCTCTCACGGCATCTTCGGCCCTGGTGTTGCTTTTGGAGAGCTCGCTTTGTTGTACAATACCAAGCGATTGTGCTCCATTGATGGTAAAACTTCTCGTTTAATCTGTTTCGATTGAGTCTCTCGAATTGTCTCTCCTTCAGCGATCACGAATGGCAAGGTGTGGAGGCTGGATAGGCGCGTGTTCCAAACGATCATGTCGGAAACCAACGACAAGACCATGGAGTACAATCTTCAGCTGCTACGCAAGATCCCGATCTTCAGCGACCTGGCTGACGAGGCTCTCGTGAAGATCTCCGACTTGATAGCGGTGGTACAGAATTCGACTTTTATATTCGGATGCAATTTTCTGATTAAAATGACACCGAGCACGACACCGTTTAGATCGTACTTACTCGTTTAATCCACGGTGCAGAAAGATGTCAGAAAGATCCAAAGTTTCGTTTGTTTGCAAGGAATTTTATCCGGCGAACGTGTACGTGATAAAACAAGGTGAGCTAGGGGATAAGTTCTACATCGTGAACGCGGGGAACGTGCGCGTGACGAAGAATGGTCCAGGTGGAGTGGAAAAGGAGATGACAATCCTGACGAAAGGTGACCATTTCGGTGAGAAAGCCCTCTACGATGAAGGAGAGTCTCGTCGACAGGCGAACGTGATCGCGATGCCTCCTGGAGCAGAGTGCTACAGCATCGAGAGATCGTAAATCAATCAATTCTCTGGACTATACAGATTCTTAGAAGATCGTTAACTATCAATGAAGAACTGTTAACACGACTGTCTTTTCAGGGCTTTCCTGACGTACCTCGGCGGGCTGAACGCCATCAAGAACAAGAATTGGCTGCAACACCAAAAATCAACTGAGCCTGACGACTGGAGTGACGAATTCAAGAAGTTGAACTTGTCTGATCTAGAAGTTCATGGGACCATCGGGACAGGTGGATGTGGTCGGGTGGAGCTGGTGACCGCGAAGAAGATGCCAGACACCAGTTTCGCACGGAAGAAGGTGAAGAAGTACATGATAACGAAGGAGGGCTTCCAGAAGATGATCTATAACGAGAAGATGAACTTGAAGATGTGCAACTCTCCTTTCGTTTGCCAGTAAGTTTAAAGAATGATTCTATAGACTAGATTCTATCAATCAAGACTGTTTTCAGACTGTACAGGACCTTCAAAGATAAACGGTACCTGTACTTCCTGCTGGAAGTGTGTCTTGGTGGAGACTTGAGGACAGCCTTGCACAGAAACGGACGTTACGATAATAATACGACACGGTTCATCGTCGGCTGCATTGTTGAAGGTCTACATCATCTTCACTCTTTGGGTATTGTTTATAGAGACTTGAAACCTGAGAACGTTGTGATCGACAGCTACGGTTACGTTAAACTCGTGAGTCTCTTTGGTACTTTGTAAATTATAACTTTAACTGTTTGTTAGAAACGTTCTACGTACAGCTTTTGTAGGTCGATCTTGGAGCTAGCAAGAAGATCGGTGCCTACAAAACGGAGACTTTCATAGGAACGCCAGAATACTTGGCTCCGGAAATCATTCAGAGCAAAGCATACACCCAGTAAGCTTCTCTGAACTCTTCTTCGAACAAATGCGAGTTCGAATGAATATGTGTTGA
This sequence comes from Lasioglossum pauxillum, assembly GCA_933228785.1. NCBI lineage: Eukaryota > Metazoa > Arthropoda > Insecta > Hymenoptera > Halictidae > Lasioglossum > Lasioglossum pauxillum. The sequence goes on from OW121700.1 coordinate 16,091,228, forward strand.
GTACTAATAATTACAGTTAATAATTGGCTTTTTGTTAACCAAGAGCTGTGGATTTCTGGGCTTTGGGGATCATCACGTACGAGCTGCTTGTGACTCGAACGCCCTTCCAGGACGTCAACGATTTGGAGACTTACAACAACATTCTTCGAGGTTTCAAAGATTCTCTGGCACCACCTGTTATGAAATCTGCAGCGAAACAGTTCATCGCGGCTTTGCTGCAAGAGGATCCTACCAAACGACTCGGATGTTTGCGAAATGACATCGATGATATTCGTAATCACAGGTACACAAATTATAATAAAAATAGCTGGAATTTTTGATCGCTGATTCGTGAAAATTACAGGTGGTTCAATAACTTCAAATGGCGATATTTGCAACAACGAAAGATGATGTCGCCCATTGTTCCGACGGTAAAACAACAATTACAACTTACTCGATTACATATTCGCTATTATTTACAATCAAAATTTATGCAAATGAACAATCTTTCAACCAGATATACTAAACAAGTAAAAGGAAATAAAAATGTTAAAATTATTTATAACACAAGGGTTAATTACACGGGTAAATTTAGTTTAAATGTAGGCAAATTTTCCGCTATAACTAATTTGATTTATAATGTTTATTACTCACAGGTGAAAAATCCTCTCGACATCAGAAACTTCGATAGATTCCCGGTTGATCACTCACCAGCACCAGCCGATTTTACCGATTGGGACGCGAACTTTTAAATTCGCATAAAGTTATTATTCATGAATAACGAAGCATCTGAAATATTTATGCAAATTACATTCAGAGCCACAAAAAGCGAAGGCTTTTGAAAGGTTATGTAACGATTTAATAATTTTTATTTAAACTTTGAATGATTTCCCGCCTAATTTCATATCCTTCTCTATATTTTATTTTCCTTATATTACTTAAATTAATTTCGATCGAATGAATTTTATTAATTTACAGAATATTGTATAATTTTACAATTAGTAAACAGTATTTTATAATTTTATTCCAACGCATCGTAAATCTTTACACAAGCTTGATTCACGTAGTGCCCGTACTTGTGCGGTACGCTTGAAAGATTTGTTTACTTGTAAGTATTGTTATCTTAAAATTAACCCGCGAAGTGATTGTAAATATACTTATAAAATAGTCATTTTATATCAATAATGCACTAATAAATACTATAAAATATTAATTCATGGTTTTTCTATGTGTATGAAAATAATGCGTTTTCAAGATAGTGAAGAATATCAAATAGAAGAGCGAAATAACCTGTCGACGAAATCGATGTAATTTACGAAGAGAACGTCGATTTGCAGCGTAACAGCGACGCCCATGCGAACACAGTACGCTTTTTCAATAAATAATTAATTACTTGGAAGTTTTGAGACGGTCAGCTTTTTTGAAGTATCGAAAATTTTCACTTGGACATTGCGCAAAGCACGCCGACAACTTCAGGTGGCGCACGATTTGCTGCACTCTGTGCAAATAACCTTATTACACCATCGTTCGAATGGTGGTGACTTCACAAATTTGTAAAACAATTCAATTGCGCGTTTAGACCAAATTGTGTAGACATGCTCCGGCGACAAGCAATTTAATGGGCATAAAATTTCTATCACGTAGCTTTGTTTGTAGCCGATATAAGAGAGAATACATATACAACAGTGCATCGTATTGGATTACAGTGCGAGAGAGCAAACACACGCACTGAATTTCTTAACGATCATATACTATACGTATATAATTCGAACGGTGAAATGTAATCGACACGACGATTTCTAATGTATTTACATAAATCGACGAATACCGCTCTGTTATCAGTGGTGACAAGACCTAACTTAACATGAGGTGAAACTAGGTCTATGTAGGTTTCATCCAGTGTTTCGTACAAAATATTATACAATGGAAGCTCACGAGAATGAGCAGTACGTCACATTTCCTCTTTCCGGGGTACACGATGGTATACAAGATAATATCATATCTCACGAAGAGATATGCGAACCTGTTGATGAGTGTGTCCTTCAAGAAGGACTTACCGAAGTCTCTGTGACAGATGTGAATACTGGCATTACAGAGGCACAGGTTGCTGTTGAAATTTTAGCAGAACACTCGGACGAAGATGATGAAAATCGTGTGGTATACCCTATATATATTAAGGAAGAAGAACAACAGCAATATACTTCAGGGGACGACGAGTCTATGGCTGTGGAGGCATTACGACAACTTGGTGGAATGTATCCCTGCTTCGAGGATAAAAAAGTATCTTGTCCTAATTGCGCAAATCTTTTTTCACAGACTGAGATGGCCAAGCATCATACCACATGTACGGCTAATAAATTATCCTGCATGACTTGCGGAGAAACATTCGAAAGGAAAATGGACTTGAATAATCACATGGTTTGCCACCAAGTGGATCGACCGCATGCTTGTAGAACTTGTGGCAATTTGTTTCGTTCTAAGAGCAGCTTAAGGTGTCATATGTCAGAAGTGCATCAAGTAGAAAGGCCTCACAAATGTACAATATGCGGAGCAGACTTTCAGAGGCCTTCTAGTTTGTCTAATCATATGAAAATCCACACTTACGTTGCTGGTCGTGCCATCATGCAGTCGCAAGATAACAATGTAACTCAATCCGAGGAAACATTTAGGAAATGGCCTGAAGATATAACCGAGTCGCAGACTAGCCAAGTGCCATCGTCTTCTGTACAGACTGTACAAACCTACGACACTGTCCAATGGACAGTACCATCCTATAATTTTCATAATGAACAGTCAACAGTTAACGCAATATCCAATCCTCAGGGAAAAATGGATACACTTCATGAATTTACTGTAATGCCGAATGGAGAAGTAACGCAATTTGAGTATACTCAACAGAGTAATATAAATAGTCAAGTTGGTCAACAGTACAATCTTTCACTGAACTCTTTCAATAGCACGGACACGATGGTGAAAGTTGAGACTTTATCATATAACAGTGAGAACAGACGAAATTATTCAGAGATTGAGACAAATGGCACGAAACAACACACTTGTAGACATTGCGGTATCAGCTTCTCCCGAGCAACAGCATTGATGTCCCATGAAAAGATTCATGCATCGAAAAATTGGAATATGCCAATCGAATGCGAGTACTGCGACAAACAGTTTCAAGATGGGAATCATTTGGCCACCCATCAAACAACATGCGCGAAAAAGATGATGCAGAATAACATAGAGCAAGGTACACCGAACAATAAGTGGGGTAAGCATGCGTGTTCCGAATGTGGTAAGAAGTTCACCACTAAACAGAAAATGTTTAGACACCAGTGGATACACAGAAAGAAGACACATTCCTGCGAGGTGTGCGGTTCCCAATTCGAGAAACAAAATCAATTGGATGAGCACAGATTGTCGGCACATCCCGGCGATTCTCCATTTACCTGTTCGGAGTGTGGTAAAAGCTTTGTATCTCGTCAGGGGCTTTGGGAGCATGGTAGAACTCATGCTGGGAGTCCTGCTCATTTTCATTGTGATACATGCTCCAAGACATTTTCATCTAGACAGGGGTACTTAATTCATCATAGAACACACACTGGGGAGAGACCGTATGGCTGTAAATTTTGTTGGAAAGCATTTAGGGATGGTGGAACACTGAGGAAACATGAACGCATTCATACAGGGGAGAGACCACACGTTTGTCCCTTGTGTTCGAGAGCATTTAATCAAAAGGTGGTTCTAAGGGAACACGTCCGATGGGTACACGCAGCAGGGAAAAATGAAACCGAAGTAACTGGTCCTCCGTTTCCTTGTCCCATATGTGGTGCACTGAATCAAGACCGAGATGAACTGTGCGCACACATCGTTAAACATTCTGACCAGATGATAGCAGAGGCGAAAGCCAAGACAAACAACAATGCTCCGAAACCCAAGCCAACTAAGAAAAAATCAAAAGCACCCCCGAGCACTACCTTGCAAGGAAAACAGACAGCTGGAAATAGAATGATTTCGAAGGCGGAACAGAATGAAGCGCTCCTATCTATCACTGAAGCGGTGAAATCAGAGGATCAGCAAATTTTAAACAATAAGCAAAATAGTACCTTCCTCGTAGTCACTACGAACAAACGTAATGAGAATTATATTGCAATATCAGAACTCAAGCCTGAAAGCGTACAATTGATAGTAGATGAGAAGCAAGATGAAAATATGCACATTTCACAGACTGATCTTAGTCATAGGGAGTCTTTAAATATGATTGCTATAGATAAGCAGAATAATGTGACCCAGATAGTCTCTGCCGAATCGGAGGGAAGTGCACTTCATCCTACAACCAACCATAATGAAATAGCAACAATGCATTTAATACAAACGTCGAAACAAAGCAATACATTGCACTTAATATCAAAACAGAACGAGGCGTTGCCTGTGTTAACATTACCAAATCCTCAGGGCCATGAAAACTTTTCCAGTCAAATTGCACAAATAAGTAATAACGATTTACCAATGGATATGGTAACTCATCATTCAGCTAGGGAAGATCAAAGTATGAAAGACCCTAATGAAATTGGGCAGGATTCGTTAATGCAGGATGGAGGTTCCCAAACAGCTGTAATACAGGTTGTACAGTATCATCATCAACACGAGAGCGATGACGGAGAGGAATTGGTCTGTGGCATCTGCGGCGAAGATTTTAATGATAAAAACGTGTTGATGGAACACGTTAAAATTCACATATAATTATTGTTATTGTTTTTGCTATCCAAGTTTGTGATATTCTTGTGCTATTACGACGCGAATGCATAGAGAACAATGGACTTTTTGAACATTACTCGCGTTAGGAGGAACAAAATGTGGAATATAGCCATTTAAGCATCGTTTACAATAGAAGTAGTGCAGCACCAGTTTTCTATGTGTCCTGAAAACGCACTGATATTAAAAACACAGGGAATTTTCGATTATATTTATACATTTTTATTTGATTCGTTTTCGTTTCACTATTCCCTAAAAATGCTTTTGCACATTTAGGTCGTACACTATACGTGTGGTTAAACAATGTACATGTATTAAAATAAAATCGGATAGATGAATATTTATATATTATATGGAACACGCATTAAAGTTTACAGTAACGAAAAGAAAAGAAACATATCGTTGGAAAAGAAAAAACCAGAAAAATAAATCCGAGGTTTATGTACTTCTGTTTAAAGCAGTTTATGAATTGTTTGGTCTTTCAATTTGTGTATCGTCCCGCGATGCGTAAATTGCGAATGATCCAAATGCCATTTACATTGTAGAGTATAAGGTGCAATAAGAAAATAAAGTGCATTTTATTTTCTACATTTATTTTTCACTTCATATTAACACTGTCGCATACTTTTGTTTTTTTTTCTTCGAGCGAACGATCGATACATTTGTGCAACACACATTCGGATTCTCCGTATTTGAATTGGCGCGCACTTTTCCCGAAACAACATTTCGAAATATGTAGTCACGTGTCAATGCCGGACGAAATACAAGCGTGTATTGTTTTGTGAAAGAAATAATTTGATTTTGCGACTGTGTTTCATAATTGTTGTGCTACATATTACAGATTTCGATAATTGAACGTCTACATACACAACCGTCTTACACCTGGCATAAAAGTAAGTACTTTTTGCGATTGTATTTTTCAATGATATGCTAGATATAAATTATGGGATTTCATTATTTAACCCTCGACTTGCATTTCATTTCTAATATAAAAGTTAATACATTTGTGATTCCATTTCACAATTACTGTATTAAATATTATGACTGCCGATTCTTATTTTTCTTGTACAATCAGTATATTTTTAGTAGATTTTTATATACTGACTTGTTTTTATTTATGCACACGCCCAATCGTGTGAAGCGCTTAGAAATATATAGTTTCTTGTATAAAACATAAAAGTTTATTACAATCTTTATTTTCAATTAAATATTAACCTCCACTCTGAATGTAATCAGTGTATCATTGGCGTACAAAAACGTGCAACGCACTGTTGTGACAATTGCATGTTCCAAGCACAAAGCTAACAGAATATTTGTTACAAATGCATTATAATTATATAGAAACGATTATACTGGAAATATAGTTTTGATATTGAGAAAAGGAAATAACATTTCAAAGTGAGGGAGCTTTAACCTCAATTGTACAACGTGTGGACACCGACGAGGATTGAAGAGGTTATGTTGTCGGTACTTGTTATAAAATAAAAAGTACCGGAGTGGAATTAAGATTATAATTCAATTTAGATTAACTAAAACATCTAAAAATGCCTACGTGGAATCAGATTCAAGCGCAGCTCCGGAATCCAAATAATCCGGTGGTGTTTTTCGATGTGTCTGTGGGTACAACAGAAATTGGCCGAATGATTTTCGAGCTTTTCGAAGACGTCTGTCCAAAGACCTCGGAAAATTTTAGACAATTCTGTACCGGCGAGTACAGAAAGGACGGAGTACCTTTAGGTTTCAAGGGTGCTATTTTCCACAGAGTCATCAAAGACTTCATGATTCAAGGTGGTGACTTTGTAAACGGTGATGGAACTGGAGTAATAAGCATCTACGGTGGTGGAACCTTCCCCGATGAGAACTTCACATTAAAACACGACTCACCTGGATTATTATCCATGGCGAACAGTGGTAAAGACACGAACGGATGCCAATTCTTTATCACGTGTGCCAAATGCAATTTCTTGGATGGTAAACATGTGGTTTTTGGAAGAGTAATAGATGGACTTCTTGTTATGAGGAAAGTGGAGAACGTGCCCACTGGGCCAAACAATAAACCAAAAATTCCTGTGACTATCTCTCAATGTGGACAGATGTAATAACTAATTGTAATTTATATTTTTGTATGAAACTTAAGGAGCAAACCTGAGATATTGTATTATATTTTGCAAGATTAAAAATGGTATTTTAATCGACTACATCTTTCCATTTAAGGAAGATTTAATCGTTTTAATGAGCGGCAAGTAGATTAGTGACCAATTGAGATTACCAATTTGGCTGGAAGCTATTATTAAACCTAGGGACCTTGTAATTTCTTATTAACATTAAACCTACCGAATATTAAAAGTAACTGGTACATGTTCCCTTATAAAAACGACAAGATTGATCTTATTTAAATTTTGCGTAGCTCTGATTGTAATATGTGCTCTACTAAAGATATGTACAATCATCGTCATAAAAGTCACCGAAAGAAATTCTTTCATTATTTGAATTCTCATAGAAAGAAGTATGAGAATAAGAACTTGCATAAAGATCCACAGTAACTTACAATTCCACGAGTCGATTGCAGGAACGTCCCTAAAAGAAATCAGATGAAAAATGTTGTTTTACGAACTGCGATTTTTATTACATCCGATTTACATACGAAATAAATATTCCATCTTACGATCTATGCAGAATGGTATTATGATTGGACGAAGATCCAAACGCGAAACACTTAAATCGAGGTACGCACGTGCGCGACAATCTAAGGCTATAGTTATCATCGATTGACAAAAATTCGAACCGTGAATGTTAGGTCATTCATATCAAGTCGCGTATCCCTACGATACGCGGCAAAGCATTCGTACATAATTCGTTCATGAAACAATTCGGTAAATCCGCACGACAGCCGAAGGATCAATCGATGTACTTAAAAACGGTGAGTCTTATCCTTTTTGCCATAACTACAGTGTTCAGTTAGAACATGCTCGGAATTATTACACGGACCGAATAAACTGCTTACACTACGCGCGACTGCGTCCTTAGCAATCTGATCAACAGGAAACCACGCTTGCGATGCGTTCAACGCATCGTATGCTTCGTTTATAAAACGACTACTACACAGCCCCCGCAAAACGCGAGCGCACGATCGTCGACCTTGATCACGGAACAAAATACGAAAATAAACCTCCGATTGCCGGTCTCGTGTTGCGCAAAAATCGGATTCCGAAGCGGATTAACCAACTATATCGCGAATGAAACACCGTCAAAGAACTGCGCAATCCTCACTCGCAAAATTGTCCCGAAAAAGCAACCCATTGTCCTGAAAAAGCAATGACAACAAGCAACCCATTGTCTACTATTCGCGCAGTATTCTGCGAGATCGATTCCACGCGGTCGGTAATCGGGCGGCGTAACCCCGAAATTACATAAATCACGAATCATCCGGATACCCCGTCATCATCGGGATCGTCACGACCTGAAACAACATTATACCGATCATCATCGTCAGCAGCTCACGGCAGCGATAACAGCTGGTCCCTCCTCTTGGGCACCGTGAGCTGAGCCGCGGTCTACCTGCTGTTGCAGAAGACGTCTTCCTCGATGGTGTCGACCTGCGAGTTGTCATCGACGACCATGATGGGCGTGGCACCGTCGTGGAGGCTCGACTTCGAGATCGACCGTTTGTACGCGTCCCTGGTCACGCTCCTGGTGAAGCTGAACTTCCGCACCAGTTTCTTGTCCAGGGCCGCTGGACTCTTCGGTCCTTTCGCCCTGAACTCGTTCTCCGTTCCTTCGTAATGAGCCAGCATCACCTCAGTCGCGTGTTCCTCGATCGCGTCCACCGCATAATCGATATCCTCGTCGCTGGCGTTCTCCCTGACCACGCAGAACCTCAGTATGTACTTGCCCATCACCCTGGCCGGGATCATATGGAGCCTACCGGAGGCATTGATGTTGGCCAGCAGCTCCTGGTTGATCTCGTCGCTCTCCTTCAACCGGAAACACACCAAGCCAACCCTGACGTCGTTCGTGATCTCGAACCTCTTGTCCTTCCTCATCAGCGTCTCGAACCGTCTCGCTAGTCTGATGTGATTCCTTATGAACTTCTGCAGACCGGTCACTCCGTACGACCTCATAACGAACCACAGCTTCAGCGCTCGGAAACGTCTGCTCAACGGAATCCCCCAATGACGATAATCTATGGACTCTCCGGATCTAGCGTGTTGAAGGTACAACGGATCAACGACGAGGGCAGACGTCAGCTTAACCCTGTCCCGCACCCACAGGCAGGAGCAATCAAAGCTGACCAGCAGCCATTTATTCGGGTTCGTGTTGAAAGAGTCTGCATGATGTATTCCAGCCATTAGCGGTCTCATCTCCGGGCAAATGAAGGCGTTCCCAGCATAAGCTCCGTCCACGTGTAGCCACATGTTGGGGTACAGCTTGCACACCGGGCCGATTTCGACTAGATTATCGAACGCACAGGATCCCGTGGTCCCCAGGGTGGTGGAGACGTAGAACGGAACCAGGCCGTTCGCCACGTCCTCCCTGACAGCAGATTCCAATCTTTTGCCACGCAGAGAGCCTTTCTCGTCAGGATCGAGTACGCGAAGTTTCACGAGGCAGATCATCGCCGCCTTCTCGACGCAGGAATGCGCCTCCGTAGAACAATAAGCCACCAAACGTGGCAGGAAGGCCGAATCCTCGGTATTCGGGTCCTGCTCCTTCAGGGTCCTGATCGCCTGGTGGCGCGCCGCTAGCATGGTCACCAAAATACACTCCGAAGCAGATCCTTGAATCACTCCGCCGCCCTTGGAGCTCTTGTGCTCCGACAGGAACTCCTTCGGCAAATCCATCGCCTTCGCGTACCAGTCCAGAACGATCGTCTCCAGCTCGGTGCAGGCTGGACTGGCAGCCCAGGAGAAGCCTATACAGCCAATCGCGTCGGACAACATGTCCCCCAAGATCGAGGGGAACGAGTTCCCCGCCGGAAAGTAGGCGTGGAACCGCGGATGTTGCCAATGGGTGATCTGAAACGCGTCCAGAGGTTTCCTTTCAGTTATTTGGACTGGTTAGAGCCTAAGGGACGTGTTTCGGACGAAGAGGACAACGGGAGACAGTTCTGCGGCGACAGAACGTGACCGTTCACAGTCGCCTCACGTTTTACTATTTTTTCGTGTTCGCGAATATTATTAACGTCTAAAGAGGTCGGAATCGATAATCGAGCATCAGCTTTGAACTCACCCCGGGCATTATCTTGCATTCGACGTCCCTCATTATGGCGTCCCATGATTCCCCTTTCGCCGGCGCCTCTTTCGGCAGCAGCGGCCTTAGGTAACCCGGGTCCACATTCGCCGTCACCCTCTTGCCTTCCAGCGTGCGCAGGTACTCGCAGATGTACTCGATCATCTGCTTCCCGCGGACTTGGAACTCGTCGATGTTCATGGTAGCGCGCCGGCTGCAATGGAATTTTCAGAAAGCTATTGCGTAGAATTCAAACTTGATTGAGCACGTTCGTGGTACGTGATCGAGACCATTTTCGACACCCTTTTATCGGCACGCGGAATTAAGCGAGCGTCAAAAACATATTTCTGACGAAATCGCCGCGCGAGGTGGATTGCGACCGCTCTGAATCAATACCCGTGGTTAATTGAACGAATTAAGGAAATTAATAGACATAATCGATCGAGGGATGACGGAGCCCCACGCGACAGCCTTTCGAAAATAGTTTGGAGAAATTTGGCAGAATTGCTCTGATGTCACTTTTTACAGTCTACTCTAATAAAATACGAGTCGAACGGGTTGAACAATGGATATTGTGCTTGAAGTAACTCAGCCTTCGTCGCGCGAGGCTTCCCGAGCCTAGTACTATCGCGGATTAAACGGTGTTTCACTCACTTGTTCGTACTACCGAAAGGAAAACCGATCCACTGTGACGATACCCGGGCTCTCCTGAAACCGAGCACGTTCTCCGGCGATTGTCAATTGGCTTGACGCGAGTCAGTCCTCGAGCAAACGCGTAACAGGTTTGTCCCGCGTTGGAGCCGAGACTGGTAGCGCCTGCCAAAGCGCCGGTCAGTTTTATTGCGCGCCTCTGCTTCGTACATCCCTGCCTTACGCAGATTAAAATAAGGCGGAGCTTCGGCGGCCGCGAGCATTTTTCATTTACCTAATTCATTGTTTCTCGCGTCACTCGGACCATCTACCAACTATCCTCGTAACAAGAACCAAGAAGAGCGGTTCCACCCTCTGCCCAAATTCACCCCTTCATCTCTTTATATTTTATTCGAACGATGCACGTGTGTGCAACTTTCTTTTTCTAAACTTCATACGATCTTGTATAAAATCCACTCTTTTTTTCTCTTCCGTTACGCCTATTTTATCGTTTACGGAATGATAATAGAATGCGTAGACGTATCCGTCTAGATCGAATCTACGATTTGACTCGATTTCGAGACACCTCGGTCAATTTTCTCGCGTTATCGGTCAGTTCCATGGGAAACCTACATTCTTCACGCTAACCGGGTTCACCCCTATCGATCCCCATCGGTATGCTATTTTAAAAACAGGAAAAAATCGATTCGTCTGAGCGGCGTGCGTCGAGGATCGATCCCGAAAAAATTTCTGAACGAAAAATTTCGCGCGACAACGGTGGCCGGATATCAATGGCGGCGTTGTCAGAGGGGGGTCGAACTGGACACCGCCAGCCTGTTGTCGATGATGCACGGGGAGTAAACTCCAACCCCTTTCCCCTGACTACCCCCTGCTCCCCGGGTTTTATAAATAGACGTTTACTCTTCACCTACATTTACAACACCCCGTAGAGAAGCGGTGACAGGTCACCGCTCAATCTTTGTAACACACACGTGGGAACCGGGCGTGATCACCATTTTCTCTCGTCACCACCTTCACGCATGATCTCCCCGCGACCGTAGTTTTCGAATTGGATTCTCAATCGAGCCTGTCCGGGGGTAGCGATCCTCCAGCCTCGAATTAATTAATCCCCCTCGCCCCCTCTTATCTTAGTGAGTCCCCTTCTTTGTCCGCCTTTCGCTATCACCGACGAATACTGTTTTTTTTTCAATTGCTACAATGAAATCCTATTTGAATCACGGTCGCCTTCCTCTTTATTACTTCTTCGTGTTCTTATTATTAACATCTAGCGAGGTCGGAATCGATAATTGGGATCTCCCAGCTTCGAATTAAGAATGTCCCCCGCCCCTTTGTCTTTTCATGCGATTTCGCGCAGAAACAATTCGTTTCGCTTATTTTTATACGATCCAATTATAAGGTCAACCGAGTGAATTTTGATCGTGCCCCGGGTTTTATAAAATAATTTATGAATATGGAGATTTGCATGAATATAATTTGTTGATTAATCCAAGATCCACGTGTGACGCGGAGAAACAACTTTGAAATGTCACCAGCCAATATTCGTTCATCTATTCAATGAACAACGAGTCTGGTCTTTTCGGTGAACAAATAAGAGAACGAACGCTGGTATTTTCCAATTAAAAAACAACCACGGCCTAACCCCTTGCGCCGCGATTTATTTCACAGTGATTAAATCTTCTTTGTCGTTCATAATTTCTTGCACTATAACACCGTGCCAGATACGTGACGAACATTTCGGAGTTTCTACTTTCTTATAAGCTGAAACGATTATAGAGAATAAACGTACTACTCGACGAGCGATTGTGGAAAAATCAGAGACAATTAAAACAGTGGACCGTCGAGGGATTCAGGAAAGTCGGTTGTTGGAACACCAGTTGGTTCGGTAATATTTTATTGAATTTTCTGATTCACACAGCATGTTGGAGGTTTTGGATCATCGAGAACCGTACCGAATAGCGACAGAATCATTGGGGCGGAGTTCTTCTAATTCTCTTGAGCACTTGATTCGAGGGCTTGGGGGGTGAGGAGATGCATTTACGAATGAGATCTCCGGAATCGCGTTCTCCTTAGTCGCATCCTCCGGGGGATCGATATCTGGCTGATCGGAGCAGTATTCATCGAACTCGCTCAATTAATCAACATTCCGGTCGTTCTTCCCGCGATTGCGTCCGCGTTTTCGCTTGACGTAGCACCTGGCGACGAACGAGTCCGTCGGATCACGTATTTGCGTCACGACGGTTTGCGACGGAGAAATCGGGAAATTTTTCTGCGTAAAACGAGCCGAAGCGTGAATCGGAACGGAGCCTGGATAAATATGCCGACGGGAATTCTAGGTGAGCGCTGAAGAAGTAAAGATCACGGCCGGGCGAGGACAGCGTCCAGGTGCACCCGGTCTCTGTTTGGATTAGGTCGCTGCATAGGTCACTCCAACCTTTTAAATCGCCGATTCGCGACAAAACGATCGCACAACTTTCTGACCTTTTTTCCCTTTTTTTACCAGCGACGCGACGCGAATTTTCCCCCTGATCTCCTAATTCGCTTTGAAGAGGGACCAATCGATCATTCAGCAAGTCTTCAGCGACGAAACGAACTGTCTGACCTTTTTTTCCTTCGCCACCTTTGCTTCTTCGCGAATTCTATTCTCCTAATTCATCGGCAAAGAGGAACCCTGCATAGTCCTGCGATCGTCTAACAAAGCTGGACTCTAGAACGCGTGCACGGGGCATGCAGCTCCGTCGCGATCCAAAACGGAGCGCATTTATACAAAACAGATCGATAAGCAAGTAAAGAAGATGTGCTTGTATTTATCAGGCTGGCGAGAGCTGTTCTGTTCCTTCAGCGAACGCCTCCATCGACGGAAACAATCAACGATCAACCCTCAATGATCGATACCCCCAACGAATTGCTTCGCAACAAAAGTTCGATTGTTTTGGCTCCGACGTGAACCTGATCGTTGGTCCCAGAGCGATCGAATACGTTATACTATTGCTACAATTTTCGAAGACTACGGGATCTCTGATCAAAGACGCGAGTCTGTTATGTTATCCCCTATTGTCGCGAGGTTCTTTGGGACTCTCTTCGATCGACTTCCGGAACGCGTTCGATTTCGTCAGCGGCGTTCGCCATGTTAGCGGGATCTCGAGTTTCTTGGTCGATGCACCTGGAGACACGTTAGAAAACGGAGAAACGATTCGGAAATGATTTACGCCCTCCCGTTCGGCGATCTTCCGCGAGATGGAGAACCGGAAGGTGAGGGCTCTGGGCTGCAGCCGTTGCTGCTCCCGCGGCGACTTCCGGCGCCGCCTGCCTTCAAGCGAACCATCGTGTCTAGGTGACGGAATCTGGAATAGAAAATTAGGTTCAACAATGGACCGATGGGTTTTCAGGTACAAACAGCCGTCGAGACGCTTGCTCAAGTACCTGAGAGATAATTCGCTCGTGTCGGCCGCATCCTTTGCCTGCATGAGGTAGGCTAGGGGCCAGGATATCCAGGAACGTCTGCAGACATTGTAGAACACGTTTGACAACCTTCCAACTAAGATACTTGAATAACAAACATTTTAAATGTGAATAGAGGATTGAGTTCTTACGACGTAGGATTAGGATTCGATCCAATTCCGCCAATCGTGGCCTGCGTATCGAGTTTCGCGCCGGTCCTGTTTGGAGTTTTGGTGAATCCAGGTTGAATCGCTGGATCGGACACCATGCGGACGAAGAAGGACCTCCTCTGTTCCAAAGTGGCTTTCCTCTTCTTCTCCCGGATATCTGCCAGCTCGTCCATAACATCCTGCAACGGAAAAAGAAAGAATTACAAACATACATATTACGAAACATCGAGAAACCTCAAGAATATCATCGGATTCTCGTCGTCCGAAGAGGACCATTGGTATTTCGCTTGCCTTCGATTCCAGCAACTCGGCCAGATAGTCGGTTATGATGCTCCAGGCGATGTCTACGATAAGGAATCGAATGTTATGACACGTACGGTTAATTTGAGAAGAGATGATAATACTGACCGACGTCAGAAGCTGTGGCATTCGGCGCAGCAAGCGCAAATCGAATCGTGAAACGTTGGTTCACTCTTGCTGGGACCATGTGCAGCTTCCCTGAGTCGTTTATGGTACTCAACAGCTTCTGGTTTAGCTTGTCGGACCCTTTCGCGCGGAAGCATACTAGCCCCAACTGAAACATCGATGACTATTGTTAGAGAAGATGTCGACAATGATGCAAAAAATTATAGAAGGTATGACTCACCACCACTTCGTTGCAAACCTCGAACCTAGCGTCATTTCTGACCAGCGCCTCGAACTTCTTCGCTAATTGAATATGGTTGCGAATGTAGGCTTGAAGACCGGATATTCCGTAGCATCGGAGCACGAGCCACAGCTTCAGGGAGCGAAATCGTCGGCTCAGAGGTATGCTCCAGTGCCTGTAAAAAAGATAGTTATCTTGTAAACGAACTATTCAAATTTATGATCGTAGCAAGCGAGCTTAAGAGTTCGAAAATTAACAGTTTTAATAAATTAGGGAGAGCGAAAGGCTGCGTCCACTTTCACAAAATTCTGTACTTCACGTGTACAAGAAGGAATCGTCTGTGCGACGAGAAGAGAGGACCATAATTCTCAATTGCGGGGTCTACGATGTAACAAATGGGCCGGCAGAGAATAGAAACCAGCAGAAAGATAACTTCACCTGTAATCAATGGCCGTGTCCGCGTGGGTGTGCTGAAGATAAAGTGGATCGACGACGAGCGCGCTGGTTAGCTTGAATCTGTCTCGCACCCACAGACAGGAACAATCGAAATTGGTCAACAGGAACTTGTTGGTGTTCGTGTTGAAGGAGTCCGTGTACTCGATGCCAGCCATCAGATACTTCAACTCCGGGCAAATGAACGCGTTACCAGCGTACGCGGCGTCCACGTGCAACCACACCTGTAGGAACAGAAGATCTTAACCGGTTCGAGAACTCGGTGTTAGCGGATTAGAGGATGATCTTACGCCTTGGTATTTTTTACAAACTGGACCGATCTCCTTGAGATTGTCGAAGGAGCAGCAAGCGGTGGTGCCGAGGGTGGTGGAGACGAAGAAGGGGATGTAACCCTCGGCGGTGTCGGCCTCGATTGCCTATTAAAACAACGAGATAGAATAATGACAATTAGCGAAGAAAATTACGTCTGGGTTTGATTGCTGCATCGATCTCTCAAGAAAAGAGGTAGCTGGAGCCGGATCTCCTTAATAAAAATTGTTAATTTATATGAAACAGCAGTTGAAAGCGATATGTAATAATCAGTAGTTCTTTTCTATCCCGGAGAATGATTAAGAATAAGTTCTAATCGTTGTAATGGAAAATTGTCCGCATAAATGGTTAATAAGTTGCAATTTCTAATGCCTTTGCAGTTTTCTGTTTGACCTATTTACTTTTTCACAATCTGTTATATAATACCTGTCGCAAAGTCTCGCCTCGAAGCACGCTCTTGTCATCAGGCTCGAGGATTCGGAGCTTTACAAAGCAGATCATCGCGTCTTTTTCAACACTGCTATGACTCTCCCGGCTGCAGTAGGCCATCAGCTTTCCCAGTAGTGCAGTTTCGTCCAGATGCGAATGTGCCGGCGACTCCTTGAGCCTAGCAATCGCTTGCGCCCTTGCAGCCAGCATGCACACCAAGATGCACTCCGAGGCTGAACCCTAACATTCAAGTCAACAATTTTTTCCCTTCGTCGATCTCTTTACACCGAAGGGACATGTCTAAAAGGGTTCAACGGGTACCTGTATTACGCCTCCTCCCTTGCTACCCGGGCTGAAGTAAAGGAAGTCCGACGGCAGACCGATAGCCTTGCCTGTCATTCAATTTTGCAAAATATTTTCATTACGTCTAGACAGTATCTACGCGAACTATTAGGTTGAATAATATGTTCGTTAGCGTCCGACGTTATGTTCAAGCAAAATTGAGATTATGACAATGATTTTGACAAATGTTGAAATATTTCATATTGAAAATACAATATCAAGGAAAATACCACCCTCCTCGACAGTTTAAGGGTAAACTTTCCAAACTAATACGAGAAGTTCGTTAATTAGAAGAGTTCCATACAAAATGAAATTCCTGCCGAGAAACACGAACGGACTTATTACTCGACCTAATGGAAGAACGCGTATCATTACCGAACCAATCGCAGACTATCGTCTCCAGCTCCGTGCAGGCTGGACTGGCCGCCTAGAATAAACAGAGGGTCGTGATCCGACGGTGATCGAGCAAATAGTTACCGATCAATCCGTCAAATCTGACGCGAGGGCCGAATGGCCGAATGATTAAGCGTACAGATTCGCTTACCCATGAGAACCCGATGCAGCCGATCGCGTCGGACAACATATCCCCGAGGATCGAGGGGAAGGAGTTTCCGGCCGGGAAATAGGCGTGAAACCTCGGATGTTGCCAGTGGGTGATCTAGAAAAATGGGTTCTAGGCTTCGTCAGGAGGACACACCGAGTGGGATCTCTAAAGGATAATCTAAACTCGTCTGAACCTTACCCCAGGCATGATCTTCGACTCGATGTCCTTCATGATGTCCTCCCAAGGCTCCGGTTGCTGCGGTGCCTCTATAGGCAACAAAGGCCTCAGATACCCTGGCCCAACATCTGGCGTCACTCTTCTGTTGTGGATGTTGCTCATGAACTCGCAGATGTACTCTACCATCTCCTTGCCGCGCACACGAAATTCCTGGATGTCCATCGTGATCTACTCTCGCCTGGACGAGCTGGTCGAATCCGGCACAGTCTTCGGATCGATCGATACTCCCGAAGAGGAAGGAAGGGATCACGGCTAGCTAGCACCGATCTATCAAAGGGGTAGACGATTCCTCACTTAATTCTCGGACACAAACTAGGCGACATTCACCACAGAGTCACAGACGTATCGTTCCCATGAAGTAGGATCAACCGAGTTATCCTTGGATCACTCGGTATTCTTCGTGGTCCCGGTAGCGCGCGACGAATCGTCCTACCTGTTGCTAGTTAGAGCGAATACGAAGATGTTGGGTGCCCGATCGGTCCACGTCGGATGAGCCACCACCGAACAATCCCGAGTTCCTCTAACCACCGTGGATATATCGAGGATCCAGCCAGCGAAAAGCCTTCCCGTCGTGCGCAAACGCATCCTTCCGCGGCGATCTTCTTCGCGAGTCCTCGAGGAAAGGACGAGCGGTGAAGAGGGAGAACTGGGGGAGAAGGAGATACAGAGGGAAGAAGAGAGAGAGTCGAACGAATGGACCTATCTGTGCTACGGGACAATTTCCGTCAAGGGGATGCTTCAAATAGACACATGGGAAGCCATCGCCTGGCCCTGCGACGCCGTAAGCTCATTCTTCTCGTTCGTCAGCCAGTGTTTAATAACTACAGTACCCGCCGGAGACGACTCCCTTGGAGCTTGACGAGCAAACAATTTCGCACCGGTGTACCCAGAAGGTGAAACAGTTCTGACCCCCACAACGAATTTTCGATCGACCGGTTTACCGCGCTACCGGAGATGCTGTTTATTGTGTTGGACGCTCGATGGACTAGAATCTAGTCACCGGATCATCGGGGAACCACGTCGAGAGCTGGTGACCAGGAAAGGGGGTCGAAAGTTCTTCGGCTCGGGAAATCTCATTCCGCGGGGCTGATAGACGCGGAAGTATGCATAGAATCGGCGGCCTGGCGAATCGACTGGTTCAAGGTTGGCCGGGAAAACTTCTCGAAACGGTGTTCCAGCTCGTTCATTCGCGACCAAGTCGTCGAGCATCTTCGCCGCGGAAGAGTTGGCCACTCGAACAAATTGGAAGCCGGTCTTGCCGCGATGGGGCGCGATGGTTTATTACGGTGGTGAAGGGGCGCGTAGGCATCGTTAAGAAGGTGTCAGACGCAGAATGTCCTCCCGGAGCTTTCTTCTCTCTCTCTCTCTTTTTTCCTTCTCTCGCTTGGTCGAGAAGATCGAGAGGAAGTCGTGTCGCACACCGAAACTGGTCGAAATCCTTGACCTTTTCCGCTTTTTACAGAATCCACGGCGCGGCGCATCCACCGAACCCTCGATTGCCTCGACTTGGAATTAGATTGTTCTCTGAGGGCAGTCACCACCGATAACGCGGATACGGCACCACAGAGACCTGTGTGTGTATGCTCACCTGCTGGCTCACCTCCACGCCCGGAAATCGGTCGATGATTCGTCACCGGATCCGGTTTCTACATTCCCTCGGCGACGCGGCAAAGGGTCCGTTTCGTCAACCGGACGCCCGACTACTCGTGACTACTTCACGAATAGTATCATGGAACTATATAGGGCGAATAATGATTTCCCTGCCTAGACGCGGAACTAGGGACAGTTCCGAGAAACTCGGAGTTAAATCTTTAAAGGGAATCGATCGTGGTAGAGGTGTCACTATCTGTCCGACGAGACTTCGAGTGCACATGCACGACAGAAATTATGGTTTTCCATACGGTACCGCCGAACGGCCAGCAAATTGCCGGTTCTTTTAACAGCGAACTCGAGTGCGTTTACGCTTCAGATTTGAGTGCGTGCTTGGTATTCCATTTCGCTTCCGATCGACGCATTTCTGCTTGATGCTAGACGTCGCACAGTGGGGCATTTGGCCAATTTAGCGCGCCAAAAGTCAATATTTTTAGTTTGTTCAAAATGACTAAAACTTTTTTCTCATAAACCTGAATATACAGGGTGTCCCAAAATTCCTGAACATCCCGGAAATGGGAGGTTTCTGAGACCATTTGAAGCGACATTTTCCTTTGCAAAAATGTTATCCGCGGCTTTGTTTAGGAGTTATTAACGAAAAACACGGACCAATCAAAGCGCGACCTAGACGCGAGTTGGCACAGTCGGCCAATCGACAGTTGGCGCGCCGGGCCGACTGTGCCAATTCGCGTCTAGGTCTCGCTTTGATTGGTCCGTGTTTTTCGTTAATAACTCCTAAACAAAGCCGCGGATAACATTTTTGCAAAGGAAAATGTCGCTTCAAATGGTCTCAGAAACCTCCCATTTCCGGGATGTTCAGAAATTTTGGGACACCCTGTACATGCGAGTAATCTACAATAATATTTTTCCATAAAGAGTACTATTTAGTAACATTCAGATACTTGAAAGTAACATTTCTCGCGACCAAGAGAAGTGTCGAAAAACTTGTGTTAAAGAAATGATTTGTTTCACAAGTTTAGTGTATAAAATCGAGATAGGACCAAGTCTAGGATGTAAAGGAAGGTTCATGGCTTTTTTTTATTCTCTTCGGTGGTTTTGATAGAATAAACAATCGAAAGTGATACATTTTTTTCAGCAAATTAATGTATATCATGTAATAACTTTTTTTCTCAGCATAACTCCTCTTTAATTTTTTGCGAGGTTAATCAGTGCTTTATATAATCCATAAAAGTTTAGGTGCCAACAAGTGCCAACACAAAAGATATTTAGCTTTTTGTGCGATACATATCACTCTACACATATCAAATCTTTACCACAGCAACGCGTGAAATATGTTTACAATAGTAATTTCTCTTAATCTGACGAAAAAATGTTTGAAATAAAAGTTTAACAGTATTAACATAGGTATAAACTTCAATATGTAAAATTTCGAAAAAATTTTGTTTAAAAGAAAAAACAAAGTCGCTTCGATTTTTTAAACATTAAGTTGTATTTTTGATTTGATAGTGTTGTAGCTGGTGTTAAGACGAATTCAACGATATATAATATTATGCCCTCCACACTATTAATAACGTTGTTAACAACGTTGCAATAGTTTT